>CM044439.1:124568178-124604838 GCA_024363595.1 Xenopus borealis
TGTTGTCGAAGCTTTCCAGTGAGCTACTGCGGAGACTGCATGTGACCAATGTTCCCTCTAAGGTGTACGCTCTTGTGCACACACACAAATTATGAGGCCAGTGCACTCATGCCCTATGGTCCTTGGTCGTGACATAAACTGCCTGTGTGTGAAACATAAGCCTGGTATTTCTTCTGTGGGTTTGTTAGCATTTGATTATTGTTAGGGGTTCCTAAGGTGTTTAATCATGTACTAGGGGTGCTGTGTTATACACAGGGGAGGAGGACGCATATGGATTTAAAGGAACAGTTCAGTGTAAAAATAAAAACCGGATAAATAGATAGGCTGTGCAAAATAAAAAAAATGTTTCTAATATAGTTAATTAGCCAAAAGTGTAATGTATAAAGGCTGGAGTCACTGGATGTCTAATATAATAGCCAGAATCCAACTTCCTGCTTTTCAGGGGGTCCTCATGGGGCATAACTGTTCAGTGAGTTTGAGATTCCTCCTCATCATTCAGCTCAGATTCAAAAGCAAACCGTTATGGCATATGGAAAGTCATTGATTGGTTACTACCTGGTCACCAGGGTAACGAGTCGGTGGAAAACAAGAGCTGCAAAGCAGGAAGTTGGATTCTGGCTATTCTGTTCGACATCCACTCACTCCAGCCTTTATACATTACATTTTTGGCTAACTATCTAAGAAACATTTTTTATTTTGCACAGCCTATCTAATTACCCAGTTTTTATTTTTATAATGAACAATTCCTTTAAGGGTCTTATTATGGCTTACAATTTTTACGAGTGATAAGTGATGTCCCTGCAGTGAGCACCAATCATTTGGTTTTTTGGTGTGCTATTAATGTGGACATGGTGTTGTGGTAATACAAGCTTGATTTAAATTGGGTGTGGTTTAACAACATGGAGTGGTCAACACTGGCTGCCATTATCCACCCTATAGGCCAAAAAGATTCCCGTCCTCAGTACCATAGAAGTTGGACAGTACTGACCTAGGGTATCTAGGAAAACATGTAAAGTAACATAATGCACTGGTGATTAGAGGTTGATGTCTTTTTTTTTTTTCTTTTAGTGAGTTCAGCAAATCACCTAAAATTGTAAGCTTTGTAGGCAACAGAGTGACGATTCGAAGGAGTGATGGCTCACTTATACACACTAATATATCCCCATATCCTGCAATTCTTCATGGATATGTCAGTTCTTCCAAATGGGATGATGCTGTGAGACTTTGTAGTTCTGTTAAGGTAAAATATCCTGAAATATCTCTATGCTCAACACTGATCTCTTTATATTGTAATACACAATTTGTCATATTTATGTGTGTTACTTTCTCTCAGCATGATGACTGAATAATTTCATAGTTGGTAATAAATTTACATTTGTTTCTTTCCTTGTAAAAGCCACTTGCGTTATCTTTAGAATTTAAATCCATCATACCGGGACTGTATGAAACGTTCCCTTTTTGAGACTTAAGTTCACACATCTAACTCGTGAGATAAACTTTTGGAGAAGCTTCCTACAGTAAATTAATGTCTGTCAGTCAGGATCAAAAGCAAACTAACTGAACATTTATATCCCACGTGGCACTTCTTCAAGTTGCTGATTGACTAATGGGTAACAGCATAATAATATCTATTATAAGACATTCATTCACTCCAACTTTATAGATTAAATTCTTGGCCAACTTATTATATTGCGAGCACTTTTTAATCTATTTAAACAGTTTTTTTAACACAACTGTTCATTTAATCATGAAAAATCTATAGATTTAATTGAACACAGATAAATAGAACTCAATTTTAGGGTGTTATCTGAGCATAGGTAATCTCATGATTTGCCTTGCAAGGGCCAAACATGAACACAAGCACTATTCATTGCATTCTTGTTAAGAAAGAGGTATACTGCCATTTTAAGGGTGCTTAAAGCAGAATGCTGTTAACTAATTTCTTGGCTCACTGCTGTAAAAAGGTAAGAACAGTTTAAAGGGATACTGTCATGGGAAACATGCTTTTTTCAAAATGCATCAGTCAATAGTGCTGCTCCAGCAGAATTCTGCACTGAAAGCCAAAGAGCAAACAGATTTTTTTTATATTCAATTTTGAAATCTGACATGGGGCTGGACATATTGTCAGTTTCCCAGCTGCCCCCAGTCATGTGAGTTGTGCTGTGATAAACTTCAGTCGCTATTTACTGCTCTATCCCCCCAGCAGCCTAACAAAAGAACAATGGGAAGATAACCAGATAGCAGCTCCCTAACACAAGATATCAGCTCCCTGGTAGATCTAGGAACAACACTCAATAGTAAAAGCCAAGTCCCACTGAGACTGATTCAGTTACATTAGTAGAACAGCTTTCCAGAAAGTAATTCTATCCTAAAATGCAGGCACAAGTCACATGACTGCGGGCAGCTGGAGCTATGTCTAGCCCCATGACAGATTTCAAAATTGAATATTAAAAAATCTCTTTGCTCTTTTGTGAATTGGATTTCAGTGCAAAAGTCTGCTGGAGTAGCACTATTAACTGATGCGTTTTGGGAAAAAAACCACCTCCTTGTTAAATCAGATTGGAGAAATGGTGACTTTCTAATTGTAATTTTTTACTAAATGCCAAACATAAATGAAGAAATCCTGGTGGGCCCCAGTTACTTTGGAGGGGTTCAGTGGGGTGTGTGGATCAGGCAGGATTGGTAAAGGGATAAATGTCATTGTGATGGGGGGGCATGTTAGTCAAAGGCAGAAGTCGTGCCAGGGGGGCCTTGAGGTCAGGTTCACTGGTAGTCTGATGCTGATTCGGTCTCCATGCTGTTTAGGGTGTGTCTCCATGATACAATTAATGACATCAAATGTTCAGCTGTAGTATGCAGTAATAATTAAGATAAGGTGCATACTTCATTTTAGACCAGCCTTTTGGGTCGAAAGCAAACTTAATTGTGTCCCCTAAGGAAAAGATTAAGAAACCCTTCTTCATTATCATTTGCCTGATATAAAATCTAATCAACATTATATTGATTAGATTTTAACAAATACTTCCAAGTATTGATTTCTGAAGTTTCATGAAACTTTAGTCAGAAAGAAACTAATCCTACATATGCATTTGTTATTGTTATTTGTCGTTATTAATTTTCTTAATTTTTTCTTTTCCACTATTATTTTTCTGTTTCATGTGCTATATAAAAAATAGGAGGTGAGTTGAGAAATGTACTCAGCCCTTCCCCATTCCCTTTTTATTTTTCCTTTTTAGTACTTTTTCCTACCCAGAGGCTAAATTTTCATTGTGCCACAGCCTGGTGCTTTATCACAATCCAATAGAAAGATCCCTCCCTGCTTACCATTATATTGACTACCTCAAGGGCACCATCTTCCGCATCTTAGTTTTCTCCAAAAAGGGAACGCCAACATGGAGATATTTGAAAATTCTGTAGATTGCTGAAGGGAAGGAAGCGTATCTCAACAAAACTGAAGATATGCCCTTGAGCTCTGCTGTTCTACTGTGCACAGAATTAGGGGCTCAATTTTCACTAATGCACTATGCGGGGCAGAAGGGGGTAGTGGAAGGGGCTTTTCACATTGGGGGGGTTAGTTCTCCTTTAAGTGAAATATGTTTTACTTAAGCAATAATATGGAAAGTGGTCAACAAAAACATAGGTCAATGAGCCATAAACCAAATATGTCTTTGATTTAAATGGGCCTAGTCAAACTCCAACTGGTCGCACAGCAAATTGGTCCTATTAGACTGGAGAACACTGAAATGCCAGTGCCTTACCTACCTAGTAAATACAGTTGTTCTTGTAAGTTTACAAAACCCGGCAGAATTTATGATTTCTTAATAATTTTTCAGATAATTTGAATGATAACACAAAACATTTCTTTCACTCATGTTTAGTGGTTGGCTGAAGCCATTTATTGTCAAATAACTGTGTTTACTCTTCTTAAATCATAATCACTACACAAATTACCCTGATCAAAAGTTTACATACCCCAGTTCTTAATACCGTGTATAGCCCCCTTTAGCATCAATGACAGCCTGAAGTCTTTTGTGGTAGTTGTAGATGAGACTCTTTATCTTCTCTGACGGTAAAGCTGCCCATTCTTCCTGGCAAAAAGCCTACAGTTCCCTAAGTAAATTCTTGGTCTGTCTTGTATGAACTGCACGTTTGAGGTCTCCCCAGAGTGGCTCAATGATATTGAGGTCAGGAGACTGAGATGGCCACTCCAGAACCTTCACTTAATTTTGCTGTAGCCAATGGCAGGTCGACTTGGCCTTGTGTTTTGGATCATTGTCATGTTGGAATGTCCAAGTACGTCCCATGCGCAGTGCAAATTTTCCTCCAGTATTTTTTGTATTTCACCTGCAGTTATTTGTGGGTTTTTTCTTGCATCCTGAACAATTTTTCTGGCAGTTGTGGCTGAAATGTTAGTTGGTCTACCTGACCATGGTTTGGTTTCAACAGAACCCCTAGTTTTCCACTTCTTTATTAGAGTTTGAACACTGCTAATTGCCATTCTCAATTCCTTTCATATTTTCTTATATCCCTTTCCTGTTTTAGAGAGTTCAACTAGCTTTTCATGCAGATCATTTGACAATTCATTTGCTTTCCCCATGACTTATTATCCAAAAAACATCAGTGCAGCACTGAATTGGTTTGGTTGGGACAGACTTGGGGACGATTTCAGGGAGATTAGTCGCCAGTCGACTGATCTCCCTGAAATCGCCCAGTCTGTCCCAACCCTAAAGATGCAAGGGTCTGTCAGGAGTCCAGAAAGTCACTGACCTTTTATACACACCCACTAATTACAAGCAAACAGATCAGAGGTGAAGATGGTTACCTTTAATAGCCATTCTAACCCTTTTGTGTCAAGTTGTGTGCATGTTATCAGGCCAAATCACCCAGGTATGTAAATAAGCCTTTTTTTTTGGTTGCAAATATTAATCTCCATGGCAATGACTGCAATGGCAAGCAAACAAGGGAAAGTTGAGCTTGAGGCTGTGACCACAAAATACATATAGACAAATACAAGAGGTCCTCTGCACTGTAAAATATATAATGAAGCAATAGAATTCTTAATGGATCAGATGAAAATTGAGCGTAGGACTGGCCGGATATGGGATGACTTTGACGTGGTTGGCCAGCTTAAATATATTGCAATATATGGACAAACAATCCCTGTTTTGTTCAAAGAGAAAGGCATTTTTAGTAGCTGTATGCACAAAATGTCTGCGTCTTAAATATATTGATAATGGGTTGAGTGCAGAGGACCTCTTGTATTTGTTCAATGGCAAGCAGTCAGTGATGAGCTTTGTTCAGCCAGCTGCAAGTATAATATTCCAAGCAAAAATGTGATTCCAAACTGTTACAATTTGCTATATTAGTTGATACATTTGTAAGCTGCATCTGTGGAATATTTGCAACTATTGTATCAATTTTAACATCTGCCTTTAATAAAACCTAAGGATTCTGCTCAGCAGGGCCAAAGATAAGAAATGTATTGACTAATGTATCCGTTCAGAAAAAGAGTCCGAGACCCCACCCCCACCCAGAGCTGCCTCAGAAGACATAATGTATCCCTTCAGTACATTTACAAGGACATTAGAGAACATTATAGACAAATATCAGGGGACCTTTTTACCCATAAAGAGGATCACCGCACCAGAGGCCACCCCTTCAGACTAGAAGAAAAGGACTTTCATTTGAAGCAGCGTAGGTGGTTCTTCACAGTGAGGACAGTGAGGTTGTAGAATGCACTGCCGGGTGATGTTGTGATGGCTGATTCTGTTGATGCTTTTAAAGAACAAGTAAACGTTTTTTTTTCTATCTGTAAATTTACTCTAAACAGCCCCCCAGATTAATGTACCTTAGTCCCTGCTGCAAGTCTGCTCTGGTTTCTGTGTTATCAGCAGCTTGTTTCCTCTTCTTCCTGGTGCAGAGTGAAGCCCCGCCCCTTAGCTTACTGAGCTGACCTTATCTCTTGGACTAGTCCCGGAGATCATTTGCATACTATGACATAGCAGAGACCATTGTGTGTAGCTCCTTTTGCTTGGGGAAACTAGCTTACTAATGCACACACTGGCTCCCTCTTCCTCTCTATTGTGGAACAGCAGCAAATGGACTGCTCAGTAAACTAAGGGGCTGGGCTTCACTCTGCACCAGGAAGAAGGGGAAACAAGCTGCTGATAACACAGAAACCAGAGCAGACTTGCAGCAGGGACTAGGGTACATTAATCTGGGGGGCTGTTTAGAGCAAATTTACAGAAAGAAAAAGAAAAACATTTACTTTTCCTTTAAAGCAAATTTACAGATAGAAAAAAAAAACATTTGCTTTTCCTTTAAGAGGGGCTTGGGTGATTTCTTGGACAGACATAATATCAAAGGCTATTGTGATACTAAATTCTATAGTTAGTCTAGAAATGGATATATATAATTTATGTGAAGGTATGGAGGGGTGTGTGTGTGTGGATGCTGGGTTTTATTTGGAGGGGTTGAACTTGATGGACTTTGTGTTTTTTCAACCCAATTTAACTATGCAACTCTAAGGTGAAAATTTTAATTTTATACTTCAACATTGGAAAAACACAAATATATAGTAAGTGAAAAAGCCTGGTGATCTATCTGAAAACGTAAATAGCAAAAAGAGGATTAGAAGGCGCACACCCACCACATAATTGTAAGGTGCAATACTTATGGGACTCCCCAGCAGAATCATGAAGGTTTCTGGAAAGTTTCTGGAATGTTCCAACAAAAGCACACTATCAAAAATCAAGTAAATTAATTTTATTCCATCAAAAAAAAAATTTTTACACACAAAATGGCCCCATAAACATACGCCCTATGCCTACGAAAAAGGCATTTTTCTTTTATGTATTTTGTATCATGTCCCTGTGATGAAGGTTGAAACACGTAGGACCTATGCTTATGGGGCCATTTTGTCTGTAATTATTTTCCTTTGATGGAATAAAATGATTTTTTTGAGTGTGCAATCTTCGCTTTTGTTGGACCTATCTGGAAACAACTGAAAAAAGTGTTGAATGGTGAATAACCCCCTTTAATAAATCTCTGGTTATAATTGATTCATCTGGAAGGCAATGCTTTTAAAAGTCAAGTTGTTAATATCATTTGAACAATTATGTCTATACAGAGCTCCTCTGTGTCTCCTGGTCATAAGCACCCATTGTATGTAACAAGGAGACAAGAAGTTAGCATCAGTTAATAGAGAGCTGCAATTTCTTCCAAAAGTTGAAAATATTACTACTTGATCTTTCATAATGAATCAGTCTGAGCATATTGTAGTTGTCCCTGATCACTACAAGGGAGAAAAACTAAGAAGTTGCAGCTATTTCACATACAATAACATTGGAGCAGGAGGAAAGTAGCAAATCAAACTTTGCTATTCTTATGCATGGGATCAGAGTATGTGGAGATTTTGATATAAACCAAGTTATCAGTGTTGATACATGAAAACCATTTCAATGCAGAATACTAAGCCCAAGTCTCCTTCCCTCCCTTATACTCCCCCTTTAGGTTTTTTTCCCTTTTTATGTTTATTTCTATGGGGGGTTTTTTTTTGATTCGGAAAATATGAAAATCTAAAAAAATGTTTTTGCTTCTTCCTTGCAGGCCTTTTGCCAGTCTTTACTGTTTATCTGAAACTTTACTGACAGGATGCTTTTTCTTTCTGCTTCAACACTTTTAGGAGCAAACCATGTGGTCTTGTCTAGCTGCCATGGCCATTGGAAGTAAAGAGTTGACGACAGCACAAGCAGCATATGCAGCAATTGGCAATGTATGGAAATAATTACTCCCTAAATACTTGCCTTATCTTGATAAGCGTTTTTGTTTTCTGCAGTGTCCTTTATTTTTTTTTGCAGCTTGATAAAGTTCAGTACATCAATTCCATAAAAGACCTACCATCAAAGGAGTCTAGGTTGGCTAACATCCAGTTGCTCAGCGGGAGCGTTCAAGAAGCTGTGCTACTACAAGCTGGTCTTTTTTACCAAGCCATCCAGCTGAACATTGACTCTTACAACTGGGACAGGTAACTGACTATTACGAACTAGAACAGCAGTCACTGCTTTATAAACAGATATTGGAGTATTTAATATATGTGACTAAATTATAGCAATAAGCTTTGTTACAAAACTTTATCATTAAAATACTATCCCTCTGATATTCAGCAATACTGGGATAAGAGGATCTTTATATTTACCCAGGAATGGACCAAGCATTAAGCTGTTTTGTACCTTATTAAATAAACAGATGTTCAGACCCTCTGCTTCTCTAATCAAAATGATGGTTAAAAACCACCAGCAGCTAAGTACAAAAGGTACAGCATGCTCCTTGCTTGCTTACTAGAAAATTCTATCCTGAACAAATGGGACTCCCAAACTATATAGACTCTAGGCTCCGATATCTACCCTGGTCTGCCAAAAATAGTTTCAAATGGAGATGGTTATTGACTAACACATTTGAAGCAATACAACTATAAAATTGTAATATTTATGAAGTACTGGGCATCATGGAAATAGTGAAGGTCAGAGAAGGCCAACTCCGTAAACAAATGGAAAAGAAGATCTCAGTTATGAGAAATAGGCTGACCAAGCTGAGTTTGTTTACACTGATACAGAGGTGATTTACGAGCAGGGATGATTACTTATATATTAATATAAAAGGGGAAACACAAATTAAATGCTATGCATCGTTATTCAACAATACATCTTTCCAGAGGACATAAGAGAATGCCTTGGCTAGATGACCCCCAGCAGGCCAAAGTATGCTTATGGCTAAATCCAGATGTTGAACTGGATACCTGTCTCTGTTTCAGCACGTTTGCAGAACAGCAGTAACTTCTTTAAATGTTCTGATCACCACATGAAGAGGATGGCTGAGGTCCAATGTTTTTACTGGCTTATTAGATATTTTGTGGAACTAATTTTTCTTTGCCTTTTAAGCATGTAATAAGATACAAGGTTACTTGTAATAATACACACAGTGTTGATGCTGGAACTGCCATGTTTCTGCATCAAAACAGAGATCGTTTTATACCTCCCTCTTTATCAAAGAAAGATTAGAACAAACCTGAACCATTTGTATTTTCTTTTGCTGTTATTTGACTGCTGTTCAAGCCAATCTCAGTCTGAAAATGTCTCAACTCTCAAGACACTTTGCATGGTCCCTGTTCTTGCAACTCCTTGACAATTTCCAGAAGAAGCAAAAGTATAAAATGTGATAATTATTCTAGACATATGATGGACTCCACTTTCCATCCACCCATCATGCCATCCAAATTCAACCAGCACTTCTCTGATATAATTCTCCTGTACAGTCATTTGCTCTCAAGTAGCACTATACAAGTAAAAATATACGGCACATACACAAATACGTTATTTACTGAATTCTTTCACCCATCAGTCGTGGAGAGTCACAGGTTCATCCAGTGAAAAATCTCTTGCTTTTAAGCTTTATACACATCATTACTTATCTTACTTAAATAGCATGGATCTGTTTCAGTGTTTATGTTGGGGACAAGTAAAATTATTATATTTGACACCTAATATTATCTAAAGGGTTGCTATAGTCAAATGAAATAAAGAGAATTACCCTCGCACACATGCGTGACAAAGGGGTTACGCCCCGAAACATTGCATCCGCAATAAACGAGCAAGGGCTTGCCCTGCTAGCATTATCCTTGTTGTGTCTTTTTTGATTTTGCTATAGTCAAAAACATGAACTTTGATTTAATAAATATAATGTATCTTGGAAAGCATTTTGTTTCTTTGCTTATATTGCATTTGTGTTTTTTTTTCAGGGCATTAGAGTTAGCAGTGAAACACAAAACCCACATCGATACTGTTTTGGCATATCGACAAAAGTATCTGGATAACTTCAGCAAAAAAGAAACCAACAAGAGATTTCTGCAGTATGCAGAAGGTGTAAGTAGTTTTTGCTGATGGATATGTGTAGCATAGAGTGGTAGAATGAAATGCCCTTCAAAGCACATTATGTCCTTTCAAAATGCATATATATATTTTAACTGGCACAAATCACAGGATTCAATGATTCAGCAAAAATGTGTAAGGTAAATGGCACTTTGTGATTCCTGTGATTTTCCAAAGGAAAACTGCATTGGTCAAATCAGTTATAATTTCTGGCAGCTGTATTTACTTATTACAGTGTAGAAAACAAACTCCAAGAATCATAAGACTTGCTCAATTGTGGCATAGGGATACTCTATAATGGTAAGTTGCTACCAGTGGATGAAGGCCTTGGCTTTTCCTGTGAAGATTATGGGACAATTGCCTAATTGATGTCACTTTAACTAAATGCTACGTGCTATATAGTCACAAACTCATTCTTAAATTCTGTAGCATAGAGATTTGAGCTGTTCGCTAAAACTTTTTTTCTTAAATAAGCCAAATACAGTACATTCATTTTATATTTAACCTTTGTCTAATGGAGATTTTCAGATTACAAACTCTTTTTTCAGTTAAGTTGTTTTCAGATAGTTCACCAGAGACAAAGACTTTTTTCTGTTGCTTTCCGTTTTTCCAGAATTGAAGTTTAATGTTCCTGTCTCCGGTGTTTCAGTCTGGCAGCTCAGTGATCCTGGTGCAGTTTCTGAACTGTTACAATTTGCTACATCAGTTGACACTGCTCAACAATCTGTGGAATATTAGCAACTTTTGTATTAATTAGAACCATTTTTTTTAATGAAACACAAGGATTCTGCTCAGCAGGGACAAAGATAAGAAATATACCAACTAATGTATCAATTTTGAACAGTTTACAGAATTGGTGACCCCCATCACAGAGTTGCTTCAGAAAAGCAAAAACCATAAGAAGGTAAAAAACTAAACTGCAGTATTAGAAAAACGATCACAAATAGAAAAGGGAAAAAAGTGTATCTTTCTGGAGAACTATCTGAAAGCAACTGAACTGAAGATTACAACACCTTTAAATGAAAAACAACAGCCAGCCGCCCTCCCTGCACCACTAGTGTGTCTAGTCTATATACTAGTGTTCCTTTATACAGTGGAGTTGGCAGACAACATCTCAGACAGCTTTGGGTCTTCTCGTTGATCAACAACAAAGCCAGGTCTGTAATGGTAGGATAGCTTTTATTTTCTTCTAGGGTGATGCCACATGGTAATAATTGTTGCCTACAGTTTCATCTGCACTAATGTGGGTGAATGGTTACAAGAATTCTGGTTTCAAATAACTGTGTAATACAAAGCTTCAAAATGTAGAACCCCAATTTTATGTACATGGATTTAAGTTTCTCTGGGAAATGTAAAATTGGGGTTCTACCTTAATATTTTTATTTAGTTCTGCAATGCACTTAAATTTTTTTAGTAATGTGCAATGCCAGTGTTTTATCAAGCATCAGAACAGAGTCCCATTTTTTCAGTCAATAACTGACCAATTTTGTAGGGCTATGTGTGGCTTATGGTTGGTAGTCCCCTTATACACACAATGTTAGTGCAACGTAAGCAATGGCATCAACGTGCCACTTCTCTGATGATTATTAGATGTAGTTGCAAGGTCCATATTTTTTATATTAGGCTACTTTTTAATCTTATCTGGTTTTCATTACGATTACATCCTCCGCCCGAACTTTGCTAAGTTTGATTTGCACTGATGATATGCCTCACTGCTTGCAAAATTTTTATACTACAGAGACTGATTGCAGAAGACTTAGCCACAAGCAAATATTAATAGATTTTTATTCGAATCATTCAAAATTCATTGGTCAAAGTGGTCTTCAATTCGAATCTTTTTGAAAATTCTATCGAACTTCGAATCCTTCATGTGAATTTAGTAAATCTGCCCCTAAATGTTGTCAAATATGATATTATAGGTCACCAAGGAGTTCCACAAACTTTTATACAGATTATGGGAGTCCGAGGTGACTTCTAATATACATATATTTTACGATATTTATTTCAATGGAATTGTTATAAAAATTAAAAACTAGGTAAATGGACCAAGCAGTAACCAATCGGTAACTTAGGGGGGGGCACATGGATCATAACTGTTGCTTTTGAATCTGAGCTGAATGTTAAGTATCAATTGCAAACTCACTGAACAGTTTTCTCCCATGTGGCCCCTCTTCAAATAACTGACTAACTCAAGAGTTAGAGAGCTGCAAAGCAGGAAGTAGTGTTGTGGCTATTATGTTACACCTTCAGTCACTCCAGCCTTTATACATTACATTTTTGCCTAAGTATATTAGAAACATTTTTTATTTTACTACACAGCCTGTTTACCCAGTTTTTATTTTTACACTGAACTGTTCCTTTAATACACAGTGAGTCATAAGACAGAAATTACATCACTAAGCACCGGCTCATGGCTCTTGAGTATTATAACCTAATTACTGTTATCACTTTGATGATATTATGTAAGGCCTCTGCTAATATTGTTCCTACTAACCAAGACCCATTCTGGCAGTCTCAGCTGTATTAAGAACACCACTTTCTTTTCTTACCTTATGCACATCTTTTATAAAATCTCCATACATTGATTAGCCCATTAAATGCATGTTTTCTTCACTAATGGTTACCTATTGACTTTGTTAAATGCAACTCACAACCTTACTGTTTATGACTTTTTTTTTGTGCGTTACATTTTGTCTTCAGTTGGTATGTAATGTATTTTCTGGTAGGCTGTGTCTCCAGTACTGTTTTCTTTTAAAGGGGTTCCTCTTATGAAAAACATTTGTTTCTTGGCATCGATATGTTACAAAATGGCAGAAGATGCTTCATTTAGAATTATTTGTTCTGTACATAGGGTAGGACTGAGCCGTCGGGATACCGGGAGAAAACCCGGTGGGTCCAGGGTTTTATGGGTCCCTCCCACCCAGATCAGTCCCTGCAGATGATGCTGATAAAGGAGGTATATGGCGTACATCGATGCAAGGGCTGTGGAGTGGGAGATGGATGCTGGGGAGGGGGAGATGGATGCTGGGGGTCAGGGGCCTCAGGTTGCAAGGGGGGCTGTTCAGATTGCAGCCCTGGTAGGCCCAGGAGAACGCAGTCTGAATCTGGCTGTCCATAACATCATAAGGATTCAAAATGGAATCTTTATTGAGTGAAGTGTCTTCTAATAATGTCAAACCCCTCATTTTAATCTCCATGTAGCCAGATTACATCTGATACTTCCTTGAAGGCCCTGTAATGTATACTACGTCTATTATATTTCAATGCATGTGTCATAAAAGAAATCTCTATTCCTAAACCAGGATTCTCATTGTAGAGACATCCGATGGAGGTAATGATTCATACTCTCTCCCATACATTGTCTTGTTTTTTAGGAATTTGCTGAATCTGAATACAGCTTTTGATGAATTATATACTTCTTGTTTTTTCACAGGTCCAAGTAGACTGGGAGAACATAAATGCCAACATTGAAATGGAACTCCTTAAAGAAAGAGAGAGAGCATCTGCTGGTTCCATTGGTACCACGATGAGAAGCAGTATCTCCATAAATCCCTAATTAGCCTAGACCTTCATTATATTTGACATTTGTTTGTTTTGTGTTTAGATACAGCTTTTTTATTCTGGACACCAGTTTATGATTGGACTATGCTATTGTCTATGTTCATTGACTGTTTTGATAAATTAAATACCTTTAATTGTGTATCTTTTTATGCATAAATTATTTTCTATTGTTAAATGCACATCATTTCATATTTATAATGTAAAGTGTATTTTGCACGTTTTAAAACTATTGTTATGAATAAAATAGGTCTATGTAATGCTTTTTTTTGAGTTGCATTTTATTGTTTTTCAGGATTAAAAAGTGTGTCATTTTGATTGCATAAAAGGTCCTTTTTTCATGAAATTAAATATAAATACCTGTAAAATTGTATTACATTGTTTCAAGTATTCTATTTGAGAGCATGCTAGTATTTATGATTTTTTTTTTTATATGCATGTTTGTGACCCATGACATTTTCCACTATTCCATGAACATTAGTTTGCTATGCTAACTTATGAGTACCTGAAGAATGTATTTGCACTACATGGAGGTGCCAATGAAGGAAGTGCAATTTTTATGTCTTGTTTGGTTCATATAGTAAGCATCACATAAACAGCATTAGTCCACCAAGGTGACATTGTTGTTTGTATCTTGCTCTGCTGAAAACTGGTTCAGAGAGCTCACGGTCAATTATATATTCCCTAGAGCAGTGATCCCCAACCAATGGCTCTTGAGCAACATGTTGTTCACCAAGAAGTCTCAAAGCAGGTGCTTATTTTTTAATTCTTGTCTTGGAGGCAAGTTTTGGCTGCATAAAAAAACTGTTTTACTGCCAAACTGAGCCTCCTGTAGACTGAGAATCCATATAGAGGTTACCAAATAGCCAACAGTCTTTATTCGTCACCACCAAGGACTTTTTCATGCTTGTGTTGTTTCACAACTTTTTTTTACATTTTAATGAGGCTCATAGGTGAAAAAACATTCCGGACCCATGCCATTGGATATCACAGCTGACATCCTTCTCTCTCTCTCTTATGGTAGTTAGTCAGGGTAAGATCCTACTAGTTGAACAAGCACTCCAGCAGCCAAAGGGTTAATTCACATTCAAACACACTTTCCTGCTAGCCGTACTAGTTATTCAACACACAAATAGGCAACTTTCCCTTTCCACGCATGCAAAGATTTAATACACTTGGGCACAAGCATTCATATGGGCAATGAGTTCGTTAGAGCACCAGGACTAACGTATTAAAATGTATTTCATATTAACAGTAACAGTGCATGTATATAAAAGAAAATATTACAAAGAAGACTTCAAATTGCAAAAACACTAAATAAAATAAAAGGGAGTGAAAACACAAAGTAATCCTGAGTACGATACCAAATTTAGAATTTCCTGTAGTGTCCTCTGAGGCAAGAGTTGGGAAACACTTGATATACAATACATGGATATGGAGCCTCCATGCATGACATGGGGTTCTGGGTCTGTCACCTTTTTATTTCCTGCTGGGACACTCTCCTCATATCTTATGCATGAGGTAGGAGTGCCCAGGAACATGTCATCTACAACCCCCTGCAAATGGTTGCTACTTTCAGGCAAGATCCCCAATATAATATTGGTATTTGCTAGTACTCAATTTTATAATAAAGACATGGGCAGGCTGTGATCCATATGTGGCCAATCAGAACGATACCAAACATGAATGGGGTCTCATTTTCCAGTCCCCCAGGAACCATTCCTCCTAACTGGTGGGTATAGGCTAGCCCTGTTTGGTATCATTAGGAACAGGGCTGCCATTGCAAATCACGGGGCCCCCTGGGCCCACCCTGACCCCCAAGCCCCACCCCTGATCCCACCCACTCCACATCACAGTTAAAAGACCACACAGACATCAGTGCTAAAAAAGTAAACCCCCCACACACAAAAGTTATAAAAAGCTATTGATGTTCAGGGCCCCCCTTACAAGTTAAAAAAAAATTGGGGCCCCAAAACATATTTTAAAAAAACCTAGAATAGAAATGTCACAATATAAGGCTGATTAGTAATACATACATATAATTACTACATGGCAGCACAGAAACCAGTGCAACAAGTATAATGTAATAACCAGTACTGTAGCATCAGCTTATATTACAGGCCAACCTCATTTTCTGCTTGATAGTTAGTGACGACCCCTAAGCTTGCTGCTCAGAGCCCACTGAGCAAGTGAGTGTCGCTTTCCAAGATGGTGACCCCCTGTGATAAGTTTGAAGCCCTGGATCATTTCTGCTATTGACAAGCTGAAACATTAGGCTGGTGCAGTATATAAAACATGGCATTTTTAGCCCTATTCGTTTTTAGGGTTTAGTTCTCCTTTAATGAGCAAATCATGACATGAAAATAGCCTACACAGCATTTATCTTAACTGACTTCTGTCATTTAGTCAAGAACAATGAAACCATTTTTGTGCAATTTTAAATTATTTGCCATAATGCCCATTGTTACCAAATAGAAAAATTATTTGATTGATTTACCTACACACAGTGCATTAAATGTGGCAGATATTTGCTTTATGTTATGTCTTTGAATTGGTTAACTTAAAGGGAAACTGTCATGGGAAAACATGTTTTTTAATGCATCCGTTAATAGTGTTGCTCCAGTAGACTACTGCACCGAAATCCATTTCTCAAAAGAGCAAACTGATTTTTTTTATATTCAGTTTTGAAATCTGACATGGGGCTAGACATTTTGTCAATTTCCCAGCTGCCCCTGGTCATGTGACTTGTGCCAGCACTTTAGGAGGGAACTGCTTTCTGGCAGGCTGTTGTTTTTCCTTCTAAATTTAACTGAATAGTACGCAGTGGGACATGGGTTTTACTGTTGAGTGCTATTCTTAGATCTACCAGGCAGCTGTTATCTTGTGTTAGGGAGCTGTTATCTGGTTTCCTTCCCATTGTTCTTTTGTTAGGCTGCTGGGTGGGGGAATGGGAGGGTGTGATATCACTCCAACTTGCAGTACAGCAGTAAAGAGTGATTGAAGTTTATTAGAGCACAAGTCATATGACTTGGGGAAGCTGGGAAATTGACAAAATGTCTAGCCCCATGTCAGATTTCAAAATGAAATATAAAAAAATCTGCTCTTTTGAGAAATGGATTTCATGCAGAATTCTTCTGGAACAGCAGTATTAAGTGATGCATTTTGAAATCCCATGACAGGATCCCTTTAAGGGTGTCCATACAGGAGCCAATAAAAACTGGCAACATACCTATTCGGCAGCTTCTTTGCCTATGTATGGGTCTCTCCAACAGGCCTCCCCAACCGATATCTGGTCCAAAATCAGCCAGACATGAGTAGCAATAAACTAACCTTAAAAGTGGGAACATAATCCAAAGTGTTAATTATATTTGACTGAGAATAGTATATGATTGAAACTCACTTTTTATTAAATATTATAGATACCATTTCCCTTTTTTTCCTGCAAGCTATTATGAGAGAACTCTCTGTACCACTGTTTTAGTCCCCTAGGGTCATTAAAAAAAACTTTGTGTTCTATATAAATTTATACAGAGGACAGACCCTTCTCTTAGAATGCTAATGCAGGATCAGGCATGAATCTGTACTGAGCACACTTCCTTTATGAAGCAAGATAATCTTTTTAAAAAAATATAATAAAATGCCGCATGCATTTTTCAGTGTATTTGGTTTTCCTGTCTCAACGGGGAAAATATCTGCAGATCCTGGGCTAACAACTGTTTTTTTTTTAACTTCTTTTTAAGGGCAAACAATTGTATTCAGCGTCTTCAGAGAACAAAACTGCTATACAGACTAAAACAAAACAAATAGACCTCAATGGGGATATAGTATAGGCTGAATTTTTAGTGCTCTTGCCTTAACAAAATTGTAGTCAGACGAAAATTAGCTGTGTTCACCCATGGCCTCACCTACTTAGGCTGGCCGACCTCCTACTCCCCTGTCCTGTGAGCCCACCATTCTGCCTTTTGTCATGTTGCTGAATTTCAGAATCTTTTATATGGCCACAGATGTTTTCAGAGTCCACTGGCATCCATAGACTAGGGCCACACAATTCCGTATCTTTGCCTGCAAAGAAACACAGGCCAAAGAATCCGCTCCACGGCTGCTCCTCTGCTACTTTTCTGCCTGCACCTGGAATCGATGTCTAAACTTGGGTGCAGGCAGAAGAAGTGGATTTTGGCAACGAAACCCCAAATCTTTAATTTCGCGCCAAAATCCAACCTGCCCGAAGAAGAGAAGGGGAGCAGCTGGGCAGCTGATTTTCTGCCTGCGGAGAATTTGTATCGTCTGGCCCTAGCCTTATAATTTAGATTGCTGGATACAATATTCCTTATTTTAATGATCAACATTCTGCATAAGTAACAAGTGAAACAGCCCTATTATACTCTGAAACAGATCAGCCGCAGATCTATAATTAAGATGCACAAAACACACCAGACTATAATCTTTCCTTGTCATTTAGCTAATTATAATACCTGTTTTTATCTGGAATCACTGCTGCTGATCTGCATTACAGCAGAGAGACAAACACAAATAATAGGCAAGTTGCTAAAGAACAAACACTAAAAAGCTCATTTATAGTTTGTGCATTGAAATAAAAATATCAAAGAGTGAACAAAATGTCAGTATAGGATTTGTTAATTATTCAAATGAAATAGTTGGTCACATAGACTCCATGGTTTTGAGATCCAGCCAAATCCTGAATCTTTAACTACAAAGGATTTGGCTAAATCCTGAACTGAATCAGAAACACCATTTGAATTTTCAATAACGGTATGGAAGGTTAGGGCAAAAAAGGAAGTTTTCCCCCCCAAAAAATTAGCAAATCTCTCCAATTTGTTTTCCCACCGGCAATAAGTAGATCACTGATAGGTAAAAATACGTGGTACTTCATTTTCCAAAGTTGCCTGGCAAGGAAACTGCTGAAAAAGGCTCAGATTCAGCCGAATCCAGGAGTTGAAGCATCCCTATTGTCGAGTAATTGAATACATTTGCAGACCCGGATTTGTGGCTAGGCCGGCAAAAATTAGGGCGGCATGCAAGTTGAAATTATGACGTTAAATCTCATAATTATGTCTTTTAATCTCATAATTATGACTTTAAATCTCATAATAATGTATTTGAATCTCATAATTATGACTTTAAATCTCATAATTATGTCTTAAAAGTCATAATTTGTACTTTTTAAAGTCATAATTATGAGATTAAAAGTCATCATTTCAACTTTTTACAGTCATAATTTCAACTTTTTAAAGTCATAATTATGAGATTTAAAGTCATAATTATGAGTTTCAAAAGTCATAATTCATCAAAAAAATTTTTTCCATAGTTTTCAGATAGTTCACAAGAAATAAAGACTTTTTCTAATTACTTTCTATTTTGTATGTGCTCTATTTTCTATGTAAAGTGTAATTTTTCACCTTCTAAAGCAGCTCTGGGGGGAGGGTCGCCAACCCTGTAAACCAGGGATCCCCAACCGTTTTCACCCGTGAGCCACGTTCAAGTGTAAGAAGAGTTGGGGAGCAGCACAAGCATGAAAATAGTTCAAGGATGTCAACATAGGGCTGTGATTGGCTATTTGGTAGCTCCTATGTAGACTCGCAGCCTAGAGAAAGCTCTATTTGGCAACACAACTGGTTTTTATGCAACCAAAGGTCTCCAACAAACCAGGAATTCAAAAATAAACACCTGCTTTGAGGCCACTGTGAGCAACATCCAGGGGGTTGGGGAGAAACATGTTGCTCAGGAGCTACTGGTTGGGGATCACTGCTGTTCTAAATCCATACATCAGTTGATTCATTATTATCTTTGTCCCTGCTGAGCAGAATCTCTGTTTCATTACAGGCAGCTGTTAGAATTGATACAATAGTTGCTAATACTCCAGAGATGCTAATGAGAAATGCATCAACTAAATGTTGCAAAACTGTAACAGTTTAGAGTCTGCACCTGAATTACTGAGCTGCCAGACTCAAGCACAAAATGAATAATGGAAAGTAATTGAAAAAAAGTGTTTATTTCTGGGGAATTCTAAAAGCAGCTGAACTGAAAAAGTGTTTGGAAGGTGAACAACCCCTTTAAAAGGTGCTGTCACAGCTGCAACATCCGTACTCCGATGAATTTACGCATTTTAAGGAGAATACTTCAGTCAAGTTATACAGTATGGCAGCTCACACTCTTGTTTTATGCATACACACATTGCTACATAATTCTACATTGTAATTCTTGTTAGAGGCAACCTAGTATATGAAGCCCTGGCTCTTATCAGTAAAGCCACAACCTTCAAAGGTATTTAATGCTCCAAGGTGAGCAGCCCCAACTTCTTCCCAGAATTCAATCTATTCATGTAACAGTTTGACATTCAAAACAATGCCTCATTAGGGTCTATGACTTGCCTTATCTGTGCACCTTGAAATTCAGGGCAACAGGGACAAAACGATGGCAATTTATAGCATGTCAGTTCTAAAGGGAGGCTGGGAATACGGCTGCTATATTATCTCCCCTTGCCTCAAGTGCATGCAGAAAACCTTAACCTTTCATTACAGACAAATTACAGAAACATAACAATAGATTGCATAAAGCCTCACAGCATTATTATGCTTTATTGATAGCGTCAGCACATTTACATGCCACTTTACAGAGACTGTCCATCATTCTGATCAGCCCATACCCCAGTAAGGATTATGTAATATGTAGCTCCACAAAATATGTTGGCGCTATTGAAATACATGTTAATAATATCTATGATCCCTATCACAGGCACACACACCCACCAGGGCCAGTTTTTATCAGAAGTCAATAAACCTGCCTGAATATTTTTGGAATGTGGGAGGGAACTCACACAGACTTCTATACTGTATATACTTGTGCTGCACCAGTAGCTTTCTGCCTATGGCCCTGCAGCCCCAGTCTGGTGGTTTCAGTTTGGACATCCCTGAATCAAAGAGTAAAAGTTAGTGATGGGTGAATTTATTCGCCTAGGTCGAATTCGCGGCGAATTCCCGCGATTCGCCGCTGGCGAATAAATTCGCGAATCACCAGCAAAATTTCGCTTGGCAAAATTTCGCCGAAAATCGAAAAGTTGACGCGACGCGCGACAAAATCGTCCCGCGACTCGTTTCGCAAATTTTTCGCTGATTCGCGAATTTCTCTAGAAATTCGCGAATCCCTAGGCGAAGCGAATCGCGGGAGATTCGCCCATCACTAGAAAAGTGATCCAGCCGTGTGACATCACATCAGTAAACAGATTTTGTCCAGTAAGAATCATGCAGACTGGTAAAAACATAGATTTAATAGAATACAATAAAATATTAAGTATTTTGTAGGTTTTCAGATCTGACAGTCAATTAAAAATAAAAATCTAAAAATATTGTAAACCATAAACATTGTAGGCCTATTTTCTGCATATTTAATATGGTTCTGAAGATTCTCGTTCATCGAGGTCATGGTATATCTGTAGAAATAAGTCAAATCAACTGGACACGGCAATCCCAGTTGATTTGACTTATTTCTACAGAAACAGCATATTTAATTTAATTGATATTTTCTCCGTAAATATGAAGCCTTCATAGGTGACCCCTACATTTTACCCAAACCTGCCAATAAAAACACAGAGCCGTAACACAACTTATAAAAATGATGATTTTTATAAAGTAGGGACATGTTTATCATCCTAAATCTATCACAGCTGTTAGTCAAGCACCTGGCAATGTCTATGGCTTGATATTCATGTTAAAAAGAAGACCCTTATATTTAAGGTGTGCAGGAGTTTTCCACCTCATAGTCACAGTGTGCGTTCGGAGTTGCCACGTCCTAAATGCCGTTCAACTTTGCACAGTGGCCTCAGCTTTTAGATTCCTCTTGGCCTGAACAACAGTTAAGTTGTTAATGTGTTCAGCTGATAGAATAATCCTATTCTCAGGCACTTGAGATAAATGCTTATACATACCAAACAAGATGTAAATGAGATGTATGAAATTTCATTGCTTTTCTTTCCAGAGCTCGGAATCTGATTCCAAGAGTTTTCTCGCAAGTGATATCTAGGAGTTTATTGATTACCCAGTTAACGGATCAAGATGCATTACTCCGAATGAAGGATCATTTCAGATAAAGGAAAGCTGACTGTGACATCCAAGTCAAAATACAGACTATTTAGTAGTTTGCTGCTTCATGGCAGCATTGGTTGTTGGTGGAAGACAACTTGAAGAGAACTCATCCCGGAATATCAAACCAGTTATGGGAAGTGCAGGCAAAGTTCTATAAGAATGGTACAGTTGGGAGTCCAAATGAAATCTACTATTACACCACCCATCAGTGGGTGACAGCTTAGAAGTTCTTGGTTTAGAAGGTAAATATTTACCACTACAAACAAAGGTATTTAGCAGTGAATTGAATTAATTATGGGAGCTATGAACATAATGAGAAATCAAGGATAATGAAACATAGTGAAGTAAAGACTTAAGGGCAGCAGGATAGTTGTGCTTTAACCCAGTCCTGGGAAATAGACTGCCCTTCATCATGATATGGCTGGCCAACCTGCAGCTCTCTTTTGTTGTTATACTACTGCAACCCCCCAGCGTGCCCTCACAGCTCCAGCTTGGAAAGACATGCTCTACAGTAAGAAATAACATGAATGATCTACATAAATGATGAAAGTCCTTGAATATTGCTGCTGAAATTCTTCCTTCAGAACAGAGAATGGGGAAATAGCTGCTACTGATTGCAGCTGTGACAGATGAAAGTCAGTGCTCCACAGAAACATTAGGGCATTGGAGCTTCCTACATTAGAACATTGATGCTTTAATGCAAAAGCGGCTAATGGAAAAAGAGCCGAATATTAATGTGGTTTGCAGGGCAGGCCAACAGTGATGCCGGGAAGGGCTGCAGGATGAAAAGAGATGGAGGCAGGAGAGACTACGTGTCAGTGAGGTGTGCTGGAACAGACTCTGAATTGTTATTAGGATAGGAAAGGAAGGCAGGACTGGCTGGTAGCAAATGGGGTGAAGTGCTGTATTTAAAGTCATTGTTTCACCCAAAGCTGTTACACTTTCAATAGGAGGGTTGAGGTCCTGGCCTGTTATCCTCCAGTGCCTGGGAAGGTATCTGTGACACGGGCAGGATGACTTGGTTGGGTCTCATGGACTCCTCATAAGTGGGCAAATACTTGACTTCCTCGTAGCTTGGGAGTTGCAGGAAAATTGGTGAAGAAATGATGTGAAGCTCATGCTCAGGCAAGTGCCGGACACTGTCTATAAGAGAATCTTGAGAGCTGGTCTCATTCAGAAGCCCAGGAGCACCCTGACCCCGCTGTTGCTGCCGGCTGTACCTGCGAGGGCTGGGGCAAATCATCCTCTGCAAGAAGTAGCCGATGGCAAACAGCACCAGCAATATGAGAAGCCCAGACAGCTTCCTGACAAACCAGCCCACATTGTCCAGGAAAGTGTGGAAGGGCAGCTTACAGCATTTAATCTCTGTGTGGCTGACATTCCCAAACACACAGCAGCCCTCCTTGTCTCCACACAACAGATCCCCACAGCTCCAGCCAGCCTGGGACTCCTGCAATAGCTCAAGCCACAGCAGCACTGCCCTGAACAGCAGGGACCTCTCCAGAAAGCACTGCACCATCCTCAGCTCATGCACCTCTCCGATGAGCACAGGGGGAGCAGAGAGACTGCAGCAGGCACTCTTTGGAAGTGTCACTAGCAACCTCACATCTTGATGAGTCTTCTGGGAGGGGGACTGACTGAGGAATGAAAAGCTGCAGCCCCCCGCAAGCTGCTGTTAGAGCCACTGCTGCTGGTGAGGGTGTGAATCCGTTCTTAGGGTTTCCTGTTCCAGTGACCTTGGACTCAGTCAGGTTGATCATTGCTTAAATGGTGAGTGTAGCAGCAGCTTCGGATGTCAGTGCCAGCCCAGCATCAGCACACACAATGCAAACTGAGGGGGGATAATAGGGATCTGTGCCTGGCAAGTAAGCTTCATGGTAAAGGACCTACAAACCCATATGCACTTCTATGGAATGCCAGTGCCTGTCATTATTTTTACTGCACCTTGGAAATGTATGAGGCTGCAGCAGCTTATCTTCAGCGTTCCAGCACCAGGAATAAATCACTGGCAAGTGCAACAATTACTAATAGGATACAAAGACAAAGACTCTTCTATCCAGTCACTATGTATTATCAAAGGTAAACATTCAGCATCCCTAAAAACCTCACAGCCCAATCACAGTGGCATCTAAGGAGTTATTGCTGTCCCGAGCAGCTTACACTCCAATCACAGGGGTAACGATGAAGGTAAGTGTTACCTCGGTCATGTTATAGCCCGTCACAGTTGTATTTACCGAGATATTAGTACCCCAATCAGGCAGCAATTTAAAAACAATGACAATTAAGGAGTTTTTATTGCTCCAGATACAAACACTTATAATAATTGTTATTTAGTATCAATTTCCCTAGTACCTTACAGGAAGACACTTACTGTTTAAAACAGTTTGAAAATCTGGGAAGGGGGTGAAACACAGACATGCCAGTTACAAATGTGAAACCCCTATATATATCTGCCAGCAGCTTTGCTGTATTAGAATGCCAATAATAGATTAGAACTATGGTTTCTGGTGACTTTGAGGTTGTCCCCAGGGATTGCTGCCTGTAGGGTACCCCCCTTTGCCATTCACTTTGCCTATGTAACAAGGAAACACACTGCAACTGAGAGCAAAAGCTTTCCTGCAGGGTTACTAAATGGAAACAAGAGACAGCAGTGGGGCTGTCCCTGGGATATACTGCAAATGGTTTGCCCCATGATTCCAGTTTTCCATATTATGTTAATTATTTTGTAGTGGCTGCACTCTGATTAGCATTGATTAGTAATCTATTCTGTCTAGTTGCTCTGGAATGTGTAAGCGCACATCATAAGGAGATCAATATTGTAGCTACCAGATTAGGTTTCTTAAAGAGACAATGACACAAAACTGAAAGGCAGATTTACAGTATTTAAAAATCTGTGTTATTACACCAAAAGGTACATAGGCATCTGTATCAGTCTTCATAAAGTAATGGAAATGTAAAGAAAAAAAGGTAATCAGTCAATACAATTTTTTTGCAGTAAGGAAGAAAAAATTTAAATTTTTATATCAGCATGATATAGAGAGTGATATTGTGAGCAAATTTGCAATCGTTTTTCATTTTCTATTATTTGTGGTTTTTTAGTTATTTAGCCCTACAGAGCATTTATTTTTAGATGCAGTCAGTGAGCCCAATTTGAAAGCTGGAAAGAGTCAGAAGAAGACAAATAATTCCAAAACTTTGAAGACCAATTGAAAAGTTGCTTAGAAATGGCAATTCTATAACAATACTAAACATTAACTGAAAGGTGAACCACCCCTTTATTTTTTATTTATTTAAATAAAAAAATGAAGACCAATTGAAAAGTTGTTTAGAAATGGACATTCAATAATTTGATAAAAGTTATCTGAAAGGTGACCCACCCCTTTAAATTGCAACTGGTTAAGCTACATTTTTTTAGGAAAAATTTAAACACAGGAATCTAAACACAATAATAACCACAATCCACTTTTTCAGATCAAAGATGCTGATGCCACTGTACAGCTTGAAATGAAGTTAACGTCCATACAACACTATTAGTGACAATGGTTAATTACTGTGCCCCTTGGTGGTTTTAATTAGTTATTTTAGTAGGAAATCAACAACTGAACATTGCAGGATGCTTCAACAGAAGTGATAGATGCATCTCTAGGGTTTATGTAACACACGTATACACAACACTTAGGTGCACTTTTAAGTGCACAAATTAGAACTTGCACCAAGCCCCCCACTTCCATTTAGGATGAACCTCTGTCGGTGACTGATGTCTACAAGGCATCCCTTAAGCCATACCTCTCAACTGTCCCAGAACAGTCAAGATTTTGACAGCTCAACCCACAGTCCGGGGTTTGTTACTGAAATATCCCGACTTTCTCTTTGATCTCCTGCACTGAACAGCCAGAAAAAGATACAATGTTGCTGACTTAATTAGCTTTTGGCAGAGAGCCCAGAATAGATACTTATAACAATCTAAGAAAAGTGGGTCTCTTGGGAGAACCCACGGTGCGATATGATCCGACGTGCTGAGAGGAAACGCAATTAGAGCTACAAACTACATGCTTCTGGCACAACACGGCTGTCATGCGAATGCTGCCTACTGCGTCTTCATCCGACAGTTGTGTTGTGTGTACTTTGTAGCTGCAATGTGCCTATCACTTACATTATATTTAGTGCCTCCAACTGGTCCCCTGCATTTCCTCTCAGCGCATCAGATCACATTGCGCCACTCAGTTGTAATAACACATAAAAACCACAGAAATGTGTTCAAACTTTCATAACCTGCCAAATTGTGTAAAATGAACATCGTAATTAGGGGGTGTGGCCACAAAAAGGGCATCGTCAAAAATAATATAAAAATATAGACACTCTTTGTACCTACTCAATAGCACGCATGCCAGCACTGTGCAGGTTCATGTTCCACTCTCACACTGCTGCTTACACAAGAGCACAAATTGCACCTAAACATCTGATTTTCATGTCTAGAATTGGGTGCAAACATTTTCACCAGGTTATAGGCAGTGCAATCATATGGAAATGCTGGAAAATGTAAATGCATTGCGGTAAAAGCATGGAGTTTTGCACCATTTGTACTTGCCACCATAAATCACCGTCAGTCTATATGTGACAGTAGTTACAGGGTCCTGCACATTGCATCAATAGGCTCAATGGACTTTTCAGCACAGCATACAGAAAGTATAGATTTCATCCATCACATCTCGCATGCTATTTACCAAGTGCATTTTACTTTTGTGCCCAGATTGGTTCATTGGTGTGCTCTTGCAACTGTGTGCACCATGTCCTTTGTTTTGAAATGAGCCCTAGAGAGGACATGAGTCTGGACATGTCTCATTACAGCATCACTTGTAATTTCAACAAAATACTTTTAAAAAGTAGAGGTCTTAGCTCTTATTTGTACTTCAAATAATGTAGGTTACAACGAGAAGCAATTTTTTTTCCCAAGGTGTTACTCTTGCTAACGATGTGGAGGATCGACCTGAAGTCTGCGAGACCCACGGGTTTGGGTCGACTGCTGCTCAGTTTGGGACTGCCTAGTACCCCACTACTGCTGGACACTCTCCTTTTTATATACTTGCTTGCCGGCATGCCCCGCCCCCTTCTGTGATGTCGCGGCAGGCAGGGGTATATAAATAGGAGCTCATGGTGGGTTAGGGTTGGGTGTGGGTTAGGGTTGGGTGTGGGTTAGGGTTGGGTGCAGGTTAGGGTCGGGTGCGGGTTGAAGTTTTCTCAACCCATACATCAGGCCTGGACTGGCGATCTGTGGGTTCTGGCAAATTCCAGAGGGGTTGCTATAAGGTTCCATAAAAATTCAGTATTTATTGGGCTAGTGGGGGCTGTTTGGGCCTCTGTGTGGGCTGATTGGGCCTCTGTGTACCTGAAATGCCAGGGCCTATTTTGACTCTCAGTCCAGGCCTTCCACACATCACTTATTCTTGATTACATGTGTTTCTTATTTTTAAATGGTTACGTATTTCTTATTATTTGCGTACTTTCTCAATGGAGGAACTATGAGCAGGATGATATTGAACATTACGGATGATGGAAGACAGGGTACCCTGTCACCTGTGTGGAAATCTCCTCTCCAGTGAGTGACAAAGCACCCAAAAATACCTACTTACCAGGATTAATGTAAATCTCTTTTGGTAAACCACATTAATTGCATAACTGAGTAAAGTTTCCTTTTGTTCTTTCCTGTGAGCAATAAAGTATCTGTGTGCCATCACCCTAGGATGCAGAGTAATTCAGTTAGAATAAAGACACAAAAATAGGAACAAAGGCACTTCAATGCTTCTGCAAAAACTCCAGGTTTTTCCTTTTATTAAAGGTGAGATCCCAGCAAATGTTGTGGGTAGGGTTGCCACCTGGCCGGTATTTTTGATGGTTGATCCCAATGTTATTAATAGGAAAAAAAAGATAAATATATAGGAAGGACTGTATTTTTGTTTTAGGAAAAGGTGGTAACCCTAGTTGTGAGGCCAAGCCCCTTCATAGAGTGAAGACTCCTGTATTTGGCTCCCTGACGTGAATGCAAGCATGAGCATACCAATTGAAAGTGAATTTACCAGGGTTAGTAAATGAGTACAGTGTCACTTTTAAAAGGGCACATAAGGGCCTGATACATGTTGTGTAAGGCATTACAATAAGCAGCTATTTGCAATGAAATGTCTTCTGTCTCTTTAAAACATTCATGAACAAATTAAATTCAGTTAGCTAAATTTGCTCTTTATTTTGCTTATTCTTTCACAGTTTGGAAGATATTTTCATGTTTGGGTGCTACTTTCTAGTTTTGGCACAGCAGCAATCAATGCAGTTGTTCTGCATCCCTTACGATTTGAACTGGCTTGTAGGCACAGCCAGACTATACCCATCAGTCCTTTCTCTTTTCCCACATAGGCCAAAAGTTGCCAGCACAGGTCTATTTCCTTTGAGAGTGGGCCCTGGATGTCAGACATTACCAACTCAGTCATGTTAGAGCCAATTTATGCCAACCGTTTAACCCACCTGGGCCCCAACTTTATCTGTCAGAAAACTAGGAATTGCCCTGAGGACACAATTGCAAGTAAGGAAGGTGTCAGTCAGAGAGCAAGGAGTATAGTTATGACACTAATGTGTAAAAAGGCAGCACTCCTTTCTCCAAAATGAAAAACAGTCCTTTGTGTGTTACTTAAAACATGAGTGGATGTTCAAAAGCCTGATACATTTCAAGTACAAAACCCTTAATCATAGGCATAGTCTAAAGGGTTTTATACCCAAAATGAATCAGGCTTTTGAACCACATTAGCTACTCGTGATTTCAACAAACAAACAACTGATTTTATTCTTGGAGACAAAGCCTGACTTTTCTGCTTTTTGTTGGTGTCACAGCGTTGGAGCTCTGTGTTGGACTGGCAAGCACCTGACCCTCCTTATTATTTCCCTGGTTATATACAAGTGCAGCAAAAGGGGGTGAGTCTGTGTGGGTATTTATCTCCATTTTTGCTGTCTATAGAAAATTAGCCCTATAGACACGAATAATTTTAACTCCTTATATAAGGCGCACTTCATCAAAATGGTCTAAATTGGGCAATAGTGATTTCAGATTATGGAGCAAGGGAAGCCCCAGTATGCCCTGCCCCCAACCCTACCCGTTTGTCTCCAAGGTTGTACCCCCTGTATGACTCATGCAGTGAAGGAGAGGTACTTGCCCAGTAATGCCTCACAAAAGGATCAGACAACCAGCAGAACACATGAAAAACCCAATGGGCAACTGGCCTAAACCTGCTATTGCCACTGCCCCGACCATGCTCCTTGGCCTCAGTTGCGAGGAGTGCAAAGGTACGAGGGAGGATTGGAGGAGGGTTGTGGGGGTGTGAAACGGGGCTTTATGGTGGGGTGTGTGTGGGGACCCCTGAAGCAGCAGCCTTGGTGGGCCCCCCAGTCTGACCTTGCCCCACACACACTGTTTTGCCCCAGGCAAAAATTCCTACCCAAAATTCCAGCTAGGGTTGCCACCTTTACTAGAAAAAGAAACTGCCTTCCTATACTTCTATAGTTTTCTTTCTTAATAATATAGGCATCATTCATCATTTCTACCAGCCAGGTGGCAACCCTAGTTCCAGTCTTTGGAACCCCACCCTAAAAATGTACTTAAAAGCAGTATGAATCACAAAATAAATGCACGATGAAAAGTCTCAGAAGCAATTAACAGGGTTAAGTCCCTTTTAGGAAATCTATTTTAGAAGCCTAAATATTGATCTTTTTGTGCTGTTTGCTTATACATTCCAGGGCATCTAAACAAAAGAAATCATACTCTGTGCTAATCTTAGAACAGTGATTATATAAGGTGTAAAAATGGTGCATTGCCTATTATTCTTCATTAAAAGTTGAGAAGTGCCATTTTAGGTTTTTACAGTTGGTGTAGGATTTATGTATAATAAAGATACTTGTTGGTTGTTCATTGGCAGGAACTCCAAAATGTTCAGGATGTTAGTTAATCCCTTTATAACCCATTGTATTCTACTTTGGGACAGTGATGCCTCCTTAGCTACAATTACAGTTGGACTGTAAACTCTGCTGTATTCTCACTGTAGTCTACCTTGTATCCCATTAGTAGTTGTTGTACTTGCAAGTGATTTATTCCTGATGTTAGAATGCTGGAATGCTGAAGATAAGCAGCTGCAGCCTCATACATTTCCGAGGTGCAGTAAAAATAATGACAGGCACTGGCATTCCATGGAAGTACATATGGGTTTGTAGGTCCTTTACATGAAGTTTACTTGCCAGGCACAGTGCCCTAACGTTCACATTGTGCTCTGATTTTGATGCTGGTCTGATGCTGACATCTGAAGCTGCTGCTACACTCACCATTTAAGCAATGATCAACCTGACTGAGCCGAGGTCAGTGAAAAAGTAAACCTTAAAAATGGATTCACACCCTCGCAGTAGCAGTGGCTCTAACAGCAGCTTGCAGGGGCTGTGTGTTCCAGCATACCTCACTGACCAGATCTCTCTTCTGCCTTTGCACATCTTCTTCCTGCGACACTAATCCTTAACTGTCCTGCAAACCAAATTAATATTCTTCTCTTTTTTTATTAGCTCTCTTTGTATGTGAATTGTCAATGCCCTCTCGGTAATATTTCTATGGATCACTAATTTGCCCATGTCATTGCTGCAATCAATAACATAGAATGATTCCCTGTGTTGCAATGACTCTCCAGTATCAGCTTGCCTTCAACTGTCAGCAGATCTTAAAAATTGGTTTGCCTTGTAGCAGTAAAACATAGTTACATAGTGACATACAATAGTTAAATTGGGTTGAAAAAAGACAAAGTCCATCAAGTTTAACCCCTCCAAATTAAAACCCAGCATACACACACACACACATCTCCACACTTTCACACAAACCATATATGCCCATAGCTATACTAACTGTAGAGTTTAATATCAAAATAGCCTTTGATGTTATGTCTGTCCAAAAAATCATCCAAGCTCCTTTTAAAAGCATCAACAGACACAGCCATCACAACATGAAATTGCTCCTTATTGCCTGGGATACTTACCTTAGCATTAAATTAATTTATTATGATGTTGAGGATGGCATGTGATTGTGTGTGTTTGTTTTGCTTTCAGTTAAAGTCTTCTTCTGAAGCTTTCCAGTTTGGAACATAAACAGTTATCAGGTAAATAAGTTGCCAATAAGCACAAAATTAACCAGTGATTTTATTGACAGACTGGAAGATGATTAAGGTAAAGGGTGAACAGAAATTTAAATTATGCATGTTATAAGTAATCTGTGAATTACATCGGAGAGCCTTGCTCTTATAAACCATTTGGACCACCTTCCATGAAAAAGTCACCTTTAAGTTGGACTGTAATGTTTGTCATACTTTTTGGAGGTCAGCATCTTTAAGCTAAAAAGGCTTGTACTGTGGACACCAAGATACTGTCATACCTAGAGGCCCTACCACTTCCTCAGTCCCTTTTGGCACTGGGTATCCATATACATATTTAATTAAGAAACGGACACTATCAGTTTCTCGATGACAATCACAGGAATCAATTGATGGTTTGGAGAGAAGAAAAGAGTCTGATGTGGTAGGTGGGGAATTTCAGAGACAGGCAGAAGTTCAAGGGAAATCTTGCCATTGGGGATGGCACGAGGTAAGAAGAATAGAAACAAAGGGAATTTATTTTTAGATGAAAGCAGATATATAGGGGTTTTATGATAGGGCACTGAAATTGGAATTTAATTAAGGAGAAAGATGGGAGCTTATGAAGGTATTTGCACAGGAGAGTAGTTCATATGGAATGATGGAATGACAAGATACTGTAAGTGGAGGAGCCTAATTGCAATGTATGGGAGACTAAGCATTCCTAAATCTTCATTATTCTCTGCAAACATGAGTGAGGTGGATTCAAAGAAATGCGTATTTAAAGGAACAATTAAGAAGTAAAGATGGTCACCAGTCAGCATGGTGACTCATTGCATTAGGGTATGAGAAGATCATTGATTACTTAGTAGAGTAGATTCTGGTTTAGGGCAAGGCCAGACGGGGAGATCCGGGGGAGATCTGTCGCCTGGCGACTTATCGCCGCAACGAATCTCCCCCAAATCTCCCTGCATAGCTAGCTAGCGCTGCGCCCCCACTAGGCGTAAAGTCGCCTGCGCTTGTTCACACGCAGTGGCGCAATTTTAAAAGTCGCTCAAAGTTGCCTCGCCAGAAGCTGGACAAGGATTCAGGGTTGTAAGTGAGATGTTAGACCTTTCCAACATTTTGCTTAGAAAGGGAAGGAAAGAAACTAGGTGATAGTTGGTACAAGAGTTGTGATGGGATGGGTGCAATTAGTGTTTATTGGGATGAAGATGGAAAAAAACCATAAAAACTAGTATACACATTATGTTTTTCCTCTTAACATATATATTTGTGCAAAATTGTTCTTGGTTGACACACATACATTATATGAGGATATGGTATAAAATAGAGGAGGGCCCCAGGTCTAGAGTATTTTGGAACCTTATTTCATGAAAATATATGATGCAATTACTATATATTTTCTTATGCAGGATATAAAGTGACTCTAAAAATAGCTGAGTTCTAGTATATGTGCACCTTCTGTACTTATGCTAGTTCTACCCTTGGGTCAGTGTGTCTAATAATAATCAGTTTGTGATCATATGCTTAAAAGAAAACCATTGGCGAACTAAAATGAGTGGAATGTTGTCCTTTTACAAATTTGAAAAGATCACACACTGCATAAGTGTTAGTAAAATCTGCATTTATGTATACCGAACTCTGGTACTCTCATACTTGGGAAGCAAGCTATTAAATTAATGCAGGAAGAAACCAGTTTAGCGTGACCTTAGACTACAGTGAAGTAAGGCAAAAGCCTCATTCTCTTTGGTTAAAGTATAAATGCTGTTATGCAGTTCTAATGTCTGTTCACTGCAGTATAGCAAAAAGAAATGTGACGGAAATAATACATTCCAGACTGTAACCCTGAGTTGTAAGGCATCTCTATTTCTTTGCTCAATGCTACTGGCTATACAAAATGTCTGTGTGTGATTTGGTGATTCAGAAATTGGAGCAATTTATTCAAAGAGTTATATGAATACATCTATAAAAATTACAAATGCAAAGCAGCAATAAAAAAAGCAGAAAAGGAACAAGTGACTGCTTCACTTGGAAATCCCAAATCAATTTTTAATGATAGTATATACTCAGGATGCTCAGGACCTGGATTTTTCCTGGGCAATGGATCGTTCCATAATTTGGATCTTCATACCTTAAGTGTACTAGAAAATCATAAGCTCAATAAATTGCTTTTGTTCCAATAAGGATTAATTATATCTCAGTTTAGCTCAAGTACAAGCTACTGTTTTATTATTACAGATAAAAATGGAGTCTATTAGACACAGCCTTTCTGTAATTCGGAGATTTCAGGATAAGGGATCCCATACCTGCAGTAAGAAGATGCATGTGGATCTATTAAATGGATCAAGGGTTTCCTTGAGGTCCTTGTGTGGGACAGAAACATTGGATAAATAAACCTTTTTTATTTTTTAAGATTTTTTTGCTATCTTTGTTTAAATCCTGTGAGTGCCATCATCTTCATACTGTTATATACAATTCAATTGTTGAGCATACACTTTCCGGATTCAGGTTTACTGGTGGGTTAAATTGTATCATGTAGAAAAATAGAAGGACCCGCACTCCATTCTTATGTGAAGAAAACTGCTGTTATTGTTGTTATTCACAATGGATAGCCAACGTTTCGGCCCACCCTTATACTTGAATACGTGAATAAAGCACAGCAATTTTCTTCACATAAGAATGGAGTATGGGTTCTTCTATTTCTCTCTCTCTCTCTCTCTCTCTATAGCATCATTAGTAATGGGCGAATCTATCCCGTTTGGCTTTGCCGAAAAATTGGCAAAAAAATGTGTGAAACTAATCGCCTCACGTTTTTGACGCGCGTCGCGTCATTTTCGGCGTGCGTTATTTTTCAAGGCATTTTGTGGGAATTTGCCCATCACTAAGCATCATTAATCTTGCAGAGCGGCTTTGCTTCCCATTGAATAATGGCCCCATAATGTCACAACATCATTTGGCCGTGTTTCAGAAGCTGGTAAGACCTACAAGTACATATTGTGTATCTTTTACTTCACTTCTTGAAGTGTCTTGATGACATTATTTTCGCTTCAGTCCTTTAATCATCATCAAGTTGTACATCATATCTTTTCCTATAACAAACCAGCATTTGTGTTTATCTCTGCTTAAGTGATTGATTGATTTGCCTTTCCGTTGCCATTATTTAACTGTACTTTGATGTTGGGATACTCTTTCAATATTTCTGCATTCGCTGCTGATTAAAAATGCATGCAGGCCATTTAAAAAATATTAATGGTTTTAATGCAGCTCCATTCCCAGTAGAGACTTTAAAGGCAGCATAGGACAGTGTATCTATCCACTGTGAAAACAATTGTTTGTTTTTTTTTTCATTTCAGTGACTGGGATATTGGTGGTTTATGTGGAGTACAGTGCCACAGGCATACAATCTGATTGTTGTTTGCAATTGCTTATGTCAGGAACATTAAGCCTCTGAAACTCTGGTTACTTGTTAATGACATCTTCCAACATTACTAAGAGACATCAACTAACTCCACGTCATTAGGATGATAATGATCAGCTTCTGGAGTTTTGTTTTTTAAATGATTTCCTCTCTGCAATACATGCCTAAATCACATCATTGTTACCATAAAGACATAGGGGCAAATTCCCTAAAGCGCGAAGCGTCTAATGCTATCGCTAATTCGGCAGCGTGACGTCATTTCGCAACTTTGCAAATTCAATAACACGGACGCTGGCGAATTTTCGCTAGCGAAGTAGACTTGCGCAACTTCGCACCCTTACGCCAGGTGAGGTTGCACACTGACGAAGGATCGTAAATTCGCAAATTCACTAAGATGAGCATTTTCCTCTACTTTAGCACTTAAGCTAGACGTTACTTCACCTGGTCAGACCAGGCAAAGTTCAATACAATAGATAGGGGGTTGAAAAAAAATGTTACATTTTTTCTAAGTCCCAAAAAAACGCCAGCGTATTTTAGCATAGGAGGGTGATAGTCTGAAAAAGATTTTTTGGGGGGGTTACCCTTCTTCCCCCCTACATTTCCTAACATATGGCAACACAACTATACAGGGGGCACATGTAGGGCAATAGGACAACTTTATATAATTTATTAAAGGTAGTGGAATGTAGTGGCTGTAACATACACTTCTATTATAAGTTAAAGTTCCTGCCGTATGCAAATTAGGCTTCGCTGGCATAACAGCACTCTGCCTAGCGAAGTAACACTAGCGCAACTACGCTACCGTTCGCCGACCTGAGCGTAGATTCGCACTTTAGTGATTTTGCGTAGTGCTGGCGAAAATTCACCTGGTGAAGTGCGGCGAACGCTAGTGAAGCAAACGCTAGCGAATTTGCGCATCTTAGTGAATTGGCCCAATAGAGTTAGATGAGATTTCTAATTATCAAGGAGCTTTCAAATATCAAAGGATTCTGTGAGTTATTCAAAGTCATAGAACAAGTCAGTGTGGACAAAACAAGTCATCGCAAAGAAGACGGTTGTAATTGAGCTGTAATTAAACCCAGGGTCATACTGGGCTGGCCCAGATCTACTCACCCCTGCCTGCCTAAAACTCCCTGATCTCTCTGCATTATGACCAATAGAAGAAAAGTAGGTATGTGCTGGTCAGGGGAGGAAGATGGAGGAGAGTTGCAGGGGTGAGGGGAGCCCTGGAATTGGCAAAGGGGTGAGGTTGGATACCCTGTAATTGGCAATGGGGCCCTTATGTGAATTTGTGTGGGCCCCTGATGCAGCAGCCCTGGTGGGCTTGGATTCTCCCAGTCCAACACTGATTTTACCCAAGATCATATGCAGGGAAACAATGGAGGCGAGCAGCTCCAAATACCGGTGCAGGGGCTGCTAAGGGAAGTATATGGCACTGTACAGGTTAATAATTAATTTTAATCCAGAACCAGAAAGGAACTGTACTAACTGTACGGTGATTCATTGATTTCCATCTGGATGTGGAGATTCTGCTGAGCTGGCCTGTCCACCCCAAATGCATGTTGGACCTGAGAGGATTGACGGGCATCCATAGGCAAAACAATCCTAAGAATGGCAATGGTAATGTTGGCCTTAGAATGCACCAAGTGGATGGGAGTGACAGAGCATTCAATTACTCTGTATGAGCTGTAGCACTGCTGGGAATTCCATAACTTTTTCTCACTTTGTAAACTACAACTTCCCAACTGTAATTTTAGTTGACTTCATTTGTAATTGGCAGTGCCCAGTTACAATGACTCCAAAATGAAAAGTAAACAAATCTATGTTGAGGACTAATTTCATAAGTATCCCCCAGATTTGAATAACTTGAAAAATATCAGCTACATTAACATGGTTGGAGTACAGATATTATAAAGAAAATGTAGACTGCCCAAAATGTAATACAGGTATAGGACCTAATATTCAGAATGCTCGGGGTCTGGGGATTTCAAGATAAGGGGTCTTTTTGTAATTTGGATCTTCATACCTTAAACCTACTAGAAAATCATATAAACATTAAACGAACCCAATAGGCTGGTTTTGCCTTCAGTGAGGCTTAATTATATCTTCGTTGGGATCAAATAAAAGGAACCATTTTATAATTATAGAAAAAAATGGAAATCATTTTTAAAAATGTGAATTATTTCATTATAATTGAATGTATGGGAAATGGTATTTCCATAATTCAAGGCTTTCAGGATAACAGATCCTATACCTGTATTTGGAACCTAACTTGAACTTTCTGTAGATATACAGATGTACAAAAGCAGTTTGGATGATCAGAAGCAGAACATACTGTAAGTGTGAGCTGTTTGCACAAACAGTTTGAATGTTTATGCACATCTTAAAGGAGAACTAAAGCTTAACCTAAGAAGTAGGCTAAAATTGTTGTAAATTATGTTTTGATTCACTGCACATGTGTTTATACAAATGGCCTGCAGGTGGCACTGTGCATACATAGGACTTTCTGTACAACT
>CM044439.1:124635672-124647076 GCA_024363595.1 Xenopus borealis
AAAATATAGCTTAATATTGAACATCTGACTGAAATAGATTTCTTACTGTGAATTAGGATATGGTGTCTGGGAAAACACATCATTTAGATCAAATGAATATAAGGTCACATTATTTTCCACTTGATTGGGGTTGCTGCAGTGTCACTAGCACAAGTAAATGTATGTAAAAAGAAGAATATTGTTAATAATGTGTTCTGCTACTGGTTTAGTTGTTATATGTAGGGAAGAGATTTGTGGTCATTTACCATCAGGCACACTATTTACTGATACTATATCTTTGCATGCTTTGATTTTAAAGGATAAGGTAGGCACAAGAGCCATGAAAATCCTGTACATTTTATCCTTATAAACTGTGCTTAGTTATGTCACTGGTTATATATAGATATTTGCTATCAATTTTGTGGTTGGTTTTCATTATTTATTTTTAATAGTTTTTTCTTTTTGACTTATTTGCATTTGTCTTCTGGCAATCTAGGTTTCAGATGGGAGTTACTGACTTCACAGCCAGAAACTACTGATCTGTGAAGATACCATTTTATTGCTTTTGTTAATGACTTATCCTTCTATGCAGACCCTCTCCTACTCATATTATAGACACGTAAGGGCTAGGCCACATGGGACGATTCAGGGAGATTAGTCAGGGAGATTAGTCCGCAGACGACTAATCGCCACTTCTTTTGGGCGACTAATCTCCCTGAATTTCTTACCCGGAACGGCGCTGCGTTTTCTTAAGTCACTGAATTTCGAGCGACTTAGAAAAATGCAGTGCCGTGTGTGAATAAGAGCAGGCGACTTTACATTCTAGTCAATGCAAGACATGGGTAAGCAATTCAGGGAGATTAGTCGCCCCAAAGAAGCAGCGATTAGTCACCTGGCGACTAATCTCCCTGAATCTTCCCATACATAACTAAAAATAAAACATAGGAAATTGGCGATCAATTGCAAATTGTCTTAGAATTTCAATGTCTACATCATACTAAAAGTAAATTTAAAGGCGAGCAACCCCGTTAATGGTCCAATGATAAGAGAAACTACCTATAAGTCCATAGTTTTTTTCATGTAAAATGAAAGCATACAGCAAAATACTTTTTTAAATCAAAATAAAAAATTCAGGTTGAATAATGGTGTATGTTACCTTCTGGATTATTTGATATGTTCTATAGAAAGGTCCTACATCCTATGTCATATAATGAAGTAATTACAATTAGAAGTGTAGTTGGTATCAGTATTACTATGCTGGCAGTGTATGTGACTGTGGTTTCTTCTATTGTTTTTTGTGGGCTTTTGTTCTTTGCTCTTTGGTAGACCTCAGGTAGTTCAATACGCGAGAGAACGTGATGGTGCGGAGCTGATAAAACAGAACCACCCTGCACTGCTTAATTTTGCAGTCGAATGAGGAACATGATTCTTTTTTGACATTATTTTCTTCATTATCTTGAACCTTTAGATCCTACAGTACCAACACAAAACATTATGTAGTTATGAAGGATAATGAGAGGTTGAGATGATACATTTCTTATCTAACTGAGCAGAGCTAAACAGCAAAAAGCAACAGGGGTCATTTATGAATTTTAAGCATTGTACGAAGTGTGTGTTTGTTGTGCTGCCTCTCAGTGGCACAATGACCAAAGGTCTCTGCATTCCATTTGGAGCACAAAGAACTGAGGCTAAGCCCATTCAGGGCTGGATATAAACAGACAGCGCCCCGAGGCTGGATGTCATGCCCTGGACGCTTTGCGAGTGCGCACACATATGCACTGCCGATCTGGTGTCTGCATGGTGCTAGAGCCAGCAAAACTAGATAACCTGTGTGTGCACGAGAGCACTTTTGATCAGAGGAGCACTGGGGAGCTTGGGTCCCCAGTGCTCCTTAGGATGTGGCTGTGAGGCATGCTGCCCCTAGTTTTGCCGCCCCGGGCCTTTGTGGCCTTGCCACAAATCCAGGCCTGAGCTCATTATTACAATGTTGCCTGTGTTTAGCAGTGTTGCATTAGTGAGTGACAGAAGGCACATAGGCATTCCTGTTCCCATCATTCAAATGTGAGGTGTAAACTATAGCCAGACAGGAGAAGAAGTGACTTCCAAATAATAGCTGCACTCTTGCACCCATCAGTTGTCTGCACCCCTTTTCTTTGGTAACATGCCTTTATAACAAGAACTTAAGCCAGTGTATTAGCAGTGTATAAGCCATCAAATAGAGCAGGGAGAGACTCAGGCAGGAAGTGGTCACACCAAGTTAATCCTGCAGTGCTTCTAGAGCTTTTTTCTCAGGTATGGTAAACATTGAACAGAATAAATATATAAATAATAAGTTTAGTATATATATATATATTACTGCGTTTCTAGCCATATTATTGTGTTGGCTTTAGTTCTCTTTTAAGAATAACATTGTTGACTAAGGGCTCTTACACATGGGCGTTTTTACTTGCGCTCCCCATGCGTTATGCTTTGTTCCATTCTGCGTAGACACACTCAATTCTTTTGAAGGGGGTTGTGTAAGTGCAGTACGCAGGTAAAATGCAGCATATTGCATCTCAAGCTGCGTTCGTTGCCTACATGCGACTGTGTGAGTACACCCACATTGAAAAGAATCAAGTGTGTCTACTCCTGCGCTCCCCTGTGGCTGAACAGAACAAAACGGAACGCAGGGGAGCACAGGCAAAAAAGCCCATGTGCAAGAGCCTAAGAGGCACGTCTGAGTTCTTTTCAGTTATCTCACCTGCATCAGCTGATTGATTGCTGCATTAAGAGAAGGAGTCAACTCCTGCAATTCATCCTTAAAGATTTTCAAATCGGCATGGATTGCCTTAAGGCACTTAGCCTGCAAGAAATTGTACAGATAAATGTTTCTACAGATCATAAACTAAACTAGTAAACCTTTTTTTATTCCTATGTTATTCAACAACAAAAAAGTTCATGTTTTATTGTTTCTTTTTGTCTCACAAAACATAGAGGAATCCTATTTTGTGATAAAGTTTTTGTTAATGCAGCATGAGGTACTCCCACAACTATACAAGACTATATCAAGCTTTAAACCCCAACATATATTTTCCTCTTGTATTAGTCTATATGTATTTTGTGGTCACAGCCTCAATCATCACAACTTTCCCTTGTTTGTTATAGTTCATATAGGAGCAGTGACCAGCTCTCTGTTGTAGCCCCCACCCTTCCCATCTATAGTCAGGTGATCCCACTGGTGTCTAATAAAAGGGCAACCAAGTTTGGGAGTTTTACTTTGAAAGCAGCAAGTAAGTTGCAGGTAAAACTTAGTCTCTTTGTAAAATGTTTAATGAAGTAATGGAATTCTTAATGAATCAGATGCAGTTTGAGGGTAGGACTGGCCAGATATGGGATGACTTTGACATAGTTAGCCAGCTTAAATATATTGCAATATATGGACAAACAATCCCAGTTTTGTTTAAAGGGTAAGGCATTTTTAGTAGCTGTACACAAAATGTATATACACACATGGGGGATCATTTACAAAGTGTGCTGCAGTGTGTAAAACTCAAAAAACAGGCACAAACTGGTTTATTTTTTACACCTGCACCCAGCACTTGATTATGCAGGTATCTGCTATTCATGCAGCATGCGTGGGGGAGTTGCATATAAACATACTGTATAAACATTGATGCTCTGTATTTCATTCAAAGAAGCAATTTAGGGTGCACCAGTGATCTCAGGAACCAATAGTGCAATGCATAACAGCTGGATGCTAGTAATTATTTGGATGAGCACTAAGGCATGTGATAAGGGGTGTGCTTAGTGATCTAGTACTTGTGTCCAATTTCATAGGAAATAACCCCTATGATTATTATATATATAACTCATAATCATATAGTTATAGTCAACTTACCTCATCAAAGTCTGCTCTATTTAATGTCTGGCACATGTGGTCCTAAACGAAAAGTACTGTCATTAGTATAGTTAACTTAAAATTATGTGGTCTAATTTAAGTCTCCGTGTCAAATTTATATATATACACATCCAAAAAGGAGCTCGCACTCACAGGACTTATGAAAAAATGAAAAGTTTTAACGTTCAAAACAATAATCTTTCAGCTAACACACTAGCCTTTATGAAAGTTATATATCAATAACCTCAACCAAATTTAGACCCCAAGTGGCGGGAAGGGAGAGAAAGTGACGTCATCTTGCAACATTAGCATAAAAAGACATTGTGCAATTGACAAAAAACAATGATAAACATCATTAAGGAAAAGGATGCATAGTAATATGAGAAACTCAGAACCTGAAGTGAACTGAACAATGTAACAAATGTATCAGAATAAAGTGTGGAACAATGTAACCAGCATGGAAAGGGAGCGGTACCTAGCAAGGGAAAAATAAATCGTTCAGCAACATAGTGTGTGTCAGTGAGGAACTAGGGAATCAATGATTTGTGCAAATTTTGGGAAATGTCAAACATAGACAAGGAACACCCCCTCAATATGTCACAGCAAAAAACAATCAATAAAGTTGGAGCGTATAGAACCTGTACTGAAGAAGCCTGTAAAACTGCAAAGTACCTTACCCACGTCTTGATGATTATACTTCTTGATGATTATACTTCTTTACAGAGAGAGCTCCCGGTATCTTTACCGGAGGAATAGGTAAGGGGGAGCCTGTCCCAGATCGCAAAGTATACACGCCCGTGAGTTTGTGATGTGCCCAGACGTACAATTAGAGCACGGCTCGGTGGGGGAAGAGCCTAAGTGCCTAGTGCTGTAAGCTGGTATAATGTCTGTGTTAGGGAATAAGTTGCTAAGGAGCTGATGTTTAGAAATAAGAATGGAGCATAATTTATTATTAACATGTATTTCTATAGTGCCAACTTATTTCGTAGCGCTGTAGTGTATAATGTGTAAATGCAGCGGTGAACGGAAAGACAAAATGTGGGAAAGAAAGAAAAAGTAAAAGAAAACAGGGAGATAGAGAAGTAACCTACATATCCTGAACTCCAGTTAGCTCATTTGGACTGGTGGCGGACTAATGAAAAAGAAAGGAGAAGGCAATATGCTGTACCTGACCGGTCATAATGACAGTCACTGTTGGGAGAATAATAATGAATAGCACCGGATACTAGGCTCGGTTACAGACCACTGTAAATACTAGGGTAACAGAACACGCAGCCCGTCCAAGGAGGTGCAATATAATGAGGGGGATGCTCAGCTTTGTACCCAGGCACCATATACTTGTGTCGAGCTGTGCTGGCATTTTGCAGTTCGTATATATATATATATATATATATATATAATCCAAGGAGATAATAAAACACAATGTGATGCCACTCATCCCTTTTTAATTGGGTGCACATGGGTCAGGCTTACTTTAAAAATAGAAAAACATTAACCCCAGCACTCCATCATACAGACCCCCTGGGAAACCAATTTTTGCACAACTGAACTGTAACTCTAGTAAAAAAAGAGACACTTTTTGTTACAAAGTATGCCTAAGCTGACACGTCCTGTTAAGGCAGTGTCCATGCTTCAGTCCTAACTAAGTGAAAAAAGAAAAAGTGTTATATTTGGGGGGAGAAAGACCATTCCTGCTTTTTTTTTATTTAGCATGATCTCTTCCAAAGACACCATTAAGCAGGGGGATGGGAGAGCAGGCATTGTGTAGAGAGCCACCGTCCCATAATATAAAATAAAAAAAAAACACAATAAACTGTTGCTCATCCCTTTTTGTACCCAATCTATTAAGCTGAGCAAATGTTGCTGACGAAAAGTAAGAGAATTGATAAATCTCAAAAAAGTACCGAACTGCAACGACACAGCTCAAAATCAAGTGGAAGGAGAATGTCTCAACCTTTGATAAAACTGCCCATATATTAAAAAATTATATATAGTATGTATATTTATATATAATACACAAAAGCCGTTAATATCTTGTAAATTATATCCTTATAAACGGTGAGTTCTGATGTAATTTCTGTCACATGACTCACTGAAACTTGTGTATTATAATAAATAAAGTACCCCCAGTTGCAAAATATGAGGATATTAGAAGTTACCTCGGAGTTCCATGACCTGTATAAAAACACTTGGTCTTCGGCCTCGTGTTTTTATATGGTCATGAAACTCCTCGGTAACTTATAATATCCTTATATTTTACAAGAGGGGGTACTTTATTCACTATATAATTTTGAATGAAAGGATAGATGGTATATACTACCATTGGTTCATGGAATAGTCCAAATTCGATTTGAAGTGAAAAAAAAAAAAAAAGATTTTTCAACCAAGTCAACCAATTGAGTCCAAATAGATTCTAGTCAAAATTTTAAAGCGACAGTACATAATAAATTTAGACATTCGAATTTTCAAATTCAAATTGAATTTGGATTATTCCCAAGTCAAAATACACTAAAATTATGTTCTAGCCACAATAAAATAAAAAATAAAAAACAAGCTTACCTTGGCAACTGAACTTGGAATACAGGAGGTAATTACATTCATTTTGTCCTTGGATATGGCATTCTCCATATCAATTTCATCATAGGAGCAGTTGAAGTCCTCAGAGTTGCTCTGTCCAGAAAGGGAATTATGGGTGAAATGATACATTTGTACAGATTCTACAAAACTGTTGTACACATAGAATCCCTCAGCCACATGTGCGGGTGCAGTGCTGGGCGGCTAATGATGCCAACTCCATTTGTGCTTGAACTATAGAATGTGCAAATATAGTGGCATACTGCTTGCAGCAATAGTTTGGTACAACGCAGTTGAGCTGGGAATAAAACTATTTTTGAAGTTTATTCTGCGAGGTGCTATGTATTTTGTCACAGCAGGATACATCTCTAGTCACTCATTCATTCCAATGAAGATTATGCAAATATGCCAGTTTGTGTAACAAGAGGGATCATTAACAAGATCTGGGAAAGAGGTACAAGAGTAGTAATGGGTCTGATCATTGGCCCCTCAGGGATCTTGTACTTCTTTCCCAGAACTTGTAAAGGCAGCAGTTCTTCCCCCAGTCTGAATGCATTCTGAACTTTTCACTGGATATAAAATCCAAAGGTGCAGATGCAGCTTCAGAGGACACAAGTTAGCCCTGTTCTTACTGCTTGTTGTAGGGCAACTATGTACTGTTATTGCCAGTGTCCTCTGCCAATCGGTAAATTGCTTGTCTAAATGATGCTCAAGTTAGGGGATGGATAGGGGTTGAAGTGGATGCCTAGGTGTCTCCCTCCATCCCTCATGACTACAACATTGCCAAGCACAAACAGTACTGTATTCTTGGGGCTTGCCTGCAGGGCCGGAACTAGGGGTAGGCAGAGTACGCGCAGTCATGGGGGGGGGGTGCACCTTAGAAGGGAAATAATGTTTTTTTTTATTTCTTTAAGTTTTACCTCCACCCCTGTCTCCAGCAGCAGCGTTCTGCTCTACTTCAGTCCCCACCTCCCTCTTACTTGCCCTTTGCCTGGCACAGATCTGAGGCAATATTTTTGCTGCTGCTCTGGCACAGGCTGATGGCACAGGTACAGACTTGGGAGGCAATGGCTGGTATCTGGTACAGATTTGGGGCATTATTTTTTGCTGGCACAGGTACAGATTGGGAGCAATTTTTTAGGTGCTGCTGGCTGGCACACGTACAATTTGATTCATTAATGAGTTATAAGGTTTCTTTATTTAAGAATGTGAATAGGTGGGAAATGGTCATACAGAACTGAGGTGGGGGGGGAGCTGATTGAACCCCCTTGCCTAGGATGCCAAACTACCTTGGCCCGGCCCTGCTTGCCTGGATTTTGTTTAGCTTTGGAATGGAGCGTAGAGATCTGCAGCAGTTCAGATAGTTTAGGAAGCAAGTTGCAAAGTGCAAAAAAAAAAAATAGGGGATTGCACCCGTTTTCACACTACCTTCTTTGTTGTTAATGAACCATTTGTAACTCTAAGACAGAGGCTTTCAGGTAATTTGTCCTTCTTGAAAATAGCCACCCTGCTATGGTGTGCCTTTTAGCAAGGTGCTACTTTATTTTGAACATATTTTTACCATAAAATTTTATTTAGCTTTTTCTTTTCCAATATTTTTTATTGGTATAGAAATATTGATTTTTACAATACAATATGCAAAACATTGTTGTTTTTTATACAAAATAAAATATTGCAAACATGTTGTAATGGAATATTGTTATTTAGCTTTTTCATCAAAGAATGATTTTAATGAAGACGGCTACATTTCAAAAAAATTTTTTATATACATTTATTCACCATTTATTAATAAGTAAGGTCTCACTGTCTAGGTGATGCAATGTAATGCATGGATTTTATTATCTTAGGTTTAAAAGAAATTGCTTTACATGAAGAAGTTAAGGACATGTGTTTGACACATATTCGACTCCCTCACAATAGATTTCTAAATTCAATAATCAAGTTTTGAAAGGGAGTAAACTAGTACCAAATCTGCTGATATTTTGCTGATATTCAGCCATTTCTCCACATTGAAATACAGGTATTGGACCTCTTATCGGGACCTGGGACTTTTCAGATAACAGATCTTTGTGTAATTTGAATATTCATATTCACAGTCTACTAGAAAATCTTGTAAACATTAAATAAACCCACTAGGCTGGTTTTGCTTCCAATAAGGATTAGGCATAGCTTAGTTGGGATCACGTTTTATTGTTACAGACAAAAAGGAAATCATTTTAAAAAATCTGTATTATTTGGATAAAATTAAGTTTATAGGAGATTGCTTTTTTGTAATTCAGAGCTTTCCAGATAACGGAAGTAAACTAATGTCAAATCTGCTGAAATTCAGCCACTTCTGCACATTGATAAAATAGGCGCTGAGCAGAGGGCTGACTAAAACAACCATGACCTTTAACATAAGTAGTTACGTACCTTCATCTCCGAAAGAGTTTCATTAACCGTATTTACTAAGCTTTTGGAACTATAGAAGCACTTCGACAGATCAACAGAATTTGATAAACCACTGAGAACTGGTTTGCTTTGTGCCAGATTGGACTGACAACAAAATATCACAGCCAAAATAACCCAGGAACCTAAAAACAGAAACATCTCAATGAGTTTTTATTGGAAACAGTTTCCTCTTGTATCTTAAGAATACGCATGTGCATTATTTGTTTGTTCATTATATGTTTGTATTTTACAGTTCAAATAGAATGTTTGCATTTTCATGTTATCTGTTGGCTTTCTAGAGCCCATTATTCTGTGTTATTAATGGCTATGTGAAATAAATTAAATGTGGTTAAATATTTTGCTGGTGTGACTTCAGACTTTGCATGCCTGATACAGTCCCTCTGATTTGCCACCTTTGGTGACCGTGACCTCACATGGTGATGGCCCGATGCTTGTTATCCACTCTATGTTGCTTCAAATGGATAGGGTTAGGGATCCAGTACATTGTCCTTCACTGTGCAAACAGTGCAAAAACTGTGCAACAGTTTCTGGGCAGAGGAACCCTTTGAGTTATAAATTGGCTCAAGAAATGAGTAATACAGAGCTGCCTGTGTTCTGAAGTGCTGTATTCATGAAAGTTAGGCAGAGTCACTTAGGTTTTGCTGACCCTGCACCCTCAATCAGGAGCAATGTGCAGACCCTGGACAAAAATGCTTTTTTTGTACCCCTTAGTGCACTCATGTCCAGGATCACAATAAACAACTTCTAAGAGTTGATGGAACTGAAGCAAAAATTCAGCTAGTGTTGTGTTCATGGGGTTGTCGAAAGGTCTCTGCTCTCAAAGTCCAGCATACAACAAGTCATAACCCCTATTGGCAGCTATTAGAATGCTATTAGGTAGTTGCATTTTCACAGCTAGAGAGCCATTGGCTGGAGATCTTTGCCCTATACCAGGATATGGAATGTGTGACTTTAAGGAGAAGGAATAGCATTTTACACTTGGGGGTGCTTGGAGCAACCCCCAAGTGTAAAATATGAATGTACATTAAAAGTTACCTAAAGATCATGCTGATTGTTTTGTTTTTCTTTGAGAGGTTTGTTTTGTAAACAATTTTTAGTAGAAGTTCATAAACCTGTCTGTTAAAGTTTCTAATACTAATGGACTTCTTCTGCACAAATATGGCAACCTCCTCATAGACGAACACAGGGAGTCAGATAGGTAATGTAACAGCGTTGGGCAAACACTTTATGACAAAATTGTAGGTAGCATGCAAAGCCAATATTATGAGAAATTTCTGGTGTTGGTATCTCTTTAAAGGGGTTGTTCACTTTTAAATGAGCTTTAAGTGTGAGGTAGAGGATGATATTCTGAGACCATTCGCAATTAGTTTTCATTTTGTATTATTTGTGCTTTTTCAGTTATTTAGCTTTTTATTCAGCAGCTCTCCAGTTTGCAATTCCAGCAATCTGATTACTAGGGTCCACATTACCCTATAAACTATTCATTGACTTAAATAAGTGACTGGAATATGAATAGGAGAGAGGCTAAATAGATAGCTGAGTGATAAAAAGTAACAATACATTTGCAGCTTTACAGAGCATTTGATATTTAGATGGGGTCAGTGACCTCCATTTGAAAGCTGGAAAGAGTCAGACAAGTTAAGCAAATAAGTCAAAATCTATAAAAAGAAAAAATGAAGGCCAATTAAAAACTTGCTTAGTATGGACCATTCTATAACACACTAAAAGCTAAAGTTAACCACCCCTTTAAGTGGCAATGATCATGCACTTGTCCTTGAATGACACTCTAATGATTCTGCACAGTATAAATAATCATGAATTCATCAGATATATAATATGACATAGTTTGGGGTGGGTGAACCCTTTTCATACTTTTTTTTTATTTTTTTTATAAAAAGCACCCTTAATGCAAGGGTTTTGCTAATCTATGTTTAAACATGCTAGGAGCCCAGTGTAGAGAGTAGTAGAATGTAATGTGAGTGCACATAAGTAGCGCACACTTACCTGCTCCACGGCCGGCCATGCTGCTGTAAGTAGGATGCTGTGAGCAGCCAAAGAGACAAGTGTAGAGCAGAAATACATTGTTGCAAAGTGAAATGGCTTATATACTGTGAATAGCCAGCACTGTACAGAATCTCCACCCAGGACTTCCCCAACCTTTCCCTTTCTTTACAGCTGATACTTGGACTGGTGTGTAAATGTGAAACAGTCTCGCTCGTATCAGGGCAAAACACTTATAGTGTTTCAATTCCCCCGGTCTGTATGGACAGTCTCTAATTCATTGCTCACTGCTTAAAACCCCTGTAAGCCCCTGTATTAAATCCTGATAAAATAATGATTACATAACGGGCTCTTAGTACTGTATGTGTCACTTCTTAAAAACTAAGCGGTAAAAGGCTCATCCCAACCAGTTTCGGGAGCACAGCACATAGGAAAATTAACTAAATTTTCTGTTGTGTGTTATTATTATTTGAAAAATACTACAGTATATATATATATATATATATATATATATATATATAT
>CM044439.1:124662986-124686364 GCA_024363595.1 Xenopus borealis
AAGGAGGCTTTTGTTTATTCAGAGCTCTGTAACTCCATTTGGATAATTTACCCTGTGTACAGCGAGCGAGGGTGGGGACTTTTTTAAGTAAAGAAAGAAATACATTTTAGAGGCAATATATATAGACAGAAGACATTCAACACAATTGCTAGTTATTGATATGATTTGATGATCAGAAAAGGCATATGATGTATACTATACTTTATATAGGTGAATGTTGCCCCTTTAAACATAGTGGGAATACCTAAGTATCTGTCAGCAGATGGGTAAATGATTGGCTCTACTAAATGTTTATATTCTTCAGTCAAAATTTACAGATGTTTTAAGCCAGAGTTCTGTTTTGTTTCTCAAAATTCCCTGTGGTCAGCACAAACTAAGTAATTTTACTAAAATTCTAACACAAATACAGAAACAAATTAAGCATCAAATTTAACAGGAGCACTCAAAATCCACTTTCAGTTCAGTGTTTCAAGCTGAAAATTTCGAATAGTTCTCTATAATTTTTTTACCTAGTAAGTTCCATCCCAACGTTAATTTTTTTTTTTAACTCTTTATTTGTGTTGTTTGAGTTTGAATTTTTATGTCAAATTATACATACATTCACATTTTACATTCTGGGGGAAGCAGAATTTTCACAAGTTAGTTTTTGTTAAACATATTACTAGCTGTGTAAAAGAGCCTTATGTATTGTTAGACATTCAATCCTAGTGAGAGAATGATACATTATGTGAATCATATGGTTAGAAGTAATAAAAGAAACAAAAAGGAGAAGGTTAAAAGTAAAACATAAATAGGGGAATGTAATATACTTCGGTAACACAAAAATTATTCACAATGCGAAAAGTTAAGCCTTTACGCAAACAAATTTTGCTTTGGGAAAATGCAATATACCTTTTGCGAACCCGGAAACTGTTTAGCGACCACTTCCACCAGTGGAAGGCCATTTGCGAATTTTATACCTTGCGCTAATGCGCTGTCAATGTAATAAAACTTCTTACTGAAAAAGTCGCAATGTTTGCTCCAAAAGATTATGACATCTTCAAGCATTTCTGAAGAGTGAGAAATTATAATCGGCAATGCGAAAAAACGATTCACAATGCAATTACCTTTAAGGAACAATATGACAATACTTCTTTCCAGTAGTTCTCCAGGGGGGAAATTCAATAAGATGCGAAAATTCGCTAGCGTTGGCTTTGCTAACGTTCGGCCCACTTCACCAGGCGAGTTTTCACCAGCACTTCGCAAATTCACTAAGATGCGACTTTGTGCTCAGGGCAGCGAACATTAGCGAAGTAGCACTACCATTAGTTCGCCAGGCAAAGCGCAGTTACACTAGTGATGCCTAATTTGCATACGGCGGGAACTTAAGCGTATAATAGAAGTATATGTTACAGCCACTACATTCCACTACACAAGCCCAGGAAACCTTTAATAAATTAAATAAAGTTGTCCTATTGCCCTACATGTGCCCCCTGTATAGTTGTGTTGCCATATGTTAGGAAATGTAGGGGTGAAGCAGGGTAACACCCCCCACAAAAAAAACAATCTTTTTCAGACTATCACCCTAGAATGGTAAAACACGCCAGCGTTTTTTTGGGACTTTTCTAATTTTATCTATTTTATTGAACTTCTAGTCTAGCGTAAGTGGTAACGTTCAGGAAAAAGTTGATCTTAGTGAATTTGCGTAATTACGATCCTTCGTCAGTGCGCAACTTCGCCAGGCGTAAGGGTGCGAAGTTGCGCAAGTCTATCTACTTCGCTAGCGAAAATTCACCAGAGTCGGTGTTAGTGAATTTGCGAAGTTGCGAAATGACGTCACGCCTGCGAGTGCTAGCGTTAGACGCTTTGCGCTTTAGTGAATTTCCCCCCAGGAGAGAGTAGGTCCAAAAAGTCTGGTATAGAGTACCTGTTCCTCCGCATTTTCCCTGGCACCCTGATGGCACTGTTGGGTATATTGAATGTAGCTTAGTGGACATCATATACCATTGCATAATGATTTTATAGTTTATTTCTTTGTGTGAGACACATATTAAGGCCTTTTTAAGATTCTCCCATAGTGATGTCCATTTGGAGAGAGGTATATCCTCCACAAGAATTTGTTCCCACGATTGTATATGTGTGTTAAATGAAAGAAGTTTTATAGGAAGTGCTTCCAATTTGGCTTGATTTACCTTATGGTTTGAAAGTCTGCTATAGGTATCTAATAAAGCAATGTAGATTTGGGAGTGATGTTGTTAGCCGGGTAAGGGCTTGGAGGACATCATCCAAATAGCCAGAGTTTGTATTCCTTATATTATAAGTGATTCTTATTATAACTGGGGAGTACCTGACGGTGACAGCAATGGGTTCAATTGAGAGTGACTATATGAGAGGTGAAAGGGGGCACTCCTGCCTTGTCCCATTAGTTATTTCTATGTTAGAGGATGGATAGCTTTCTGTTTTGACAGCTGCTGAAGGACAGGAATACAAGGCTGAGATGGCCTGTCATAAAAGGACCCTCAAGTCCCATTAAAGGAGAATTGAACCCCCCATATAATAAAACGCACTACCCTACATAATACCCCCTCTCTGCTCATGCCCGCATAGGTGATAAATCCATTAATTGCCCCATATCTGGTAATTACCCATCGTTACAGAGCAAGCACAGAGGAGCGCATGGGTGCAATTTTCTTCACTAATCTTCTTGTCTTCTTCCAGATCTTCCAAGTCCAAAACAGTTATGAGTCCCAAAATGTCAATTATGTTCACAGTCCTTATCTGGCTCACACTTGTATCCCTTCAAGTCCAAAAACAAAAGAGTCAGTGCCATAGGCACAGGAACAACAAACAAAGATGTAAAGGGTAATATTGTTTCAAACAGCACCACTTTTGTGCTCAAAGCTATGGTTTAAGTACTTTGAAAGCAGCAAGTAAGTTGCAGGCTGGTTTCTACATCCTACAGACACAAGAGACACAATAGACTGGATCCTTGTCTGTCTACATCGCTTTTGGTGCATGCGCAATTGTCTGGAATGGGAAGATTGCTTTAACTGCGTATGCACCTATATTCTCCGAAGATTAAGAAAAAGAAGAAGATGGCGCCATGAGCTCCAGTGTGCTAACTCTGCAACAAGGGGTAGTTACAGGAAATTGGGCAATTAATGGATTTATCACCTATACGGGCTGAAGCAGGGAGGGGGGACTATGTACTGTAGATTAGGAGGTAGTGGGTTTTATTAAATGGGAGTTGAAGTATCCTTTAAGTCTAACACCATCATGTATGCCCAGTTCAGGCAATCAAAGGCCTTTTCTCTGTCTAAACCTAGGACTAGGAAGGGGATCTTTGTTGAATTTGCTATGTCTATAAGATTGATTGTTTTTCTGGTGTTGTGCCCGGTTCCTACCAGTGATAAATCCCACTTGGTCTTGGTTGAGAGGCATTAAAAGAATTAATTTGGGGAGTGTAGTAAATTAAAATCCCCTCTACGTTTTTTACAGGTGACGAAGCTAGGTAAGAGGTAGGGTATTATGTTTGTGAAGATTCTCATACATCAAGGTCATGGTATATCTGTAGAAATAAGTCAAATCAACTGCACTTGTTGTGATGTTTTTTAGGTAGGGTATTGTTTAAGATAATAGTTAAGAGTCAACAGAGTGAAAGTGCATCTCTTGAATTAACAGTATGACACTTCAATGGGGGTACCATGGGTTAGCATCCAGGCCAGTTTGGTGTATTCCGCACAAATCTCCATATCTGTGACTTTAATTGCAGCTGTTGGGCTTTTCAAATGAGGTAAAGTGTATAATTACATCTCTGTCATTACCTCAGCTGTCCCTCTGGGAGAGGAAGTCTGCTTTGGCAAGTCGGTTGATGACCATTGCAATGGTTGGTTTGGCGAGGTACATTGTGGTTGGTCTGGTGTGCGAGCCAGGGTAGGTGTGTGTTGCCACTGGGTGAGGACCCATTTTCAGACCCATTCTCCTGAGCAGGTTTAGGCTGTCAGCTGGGTTTCTGATTTCTTTTTGGGTTGCTAGTTGCCACTAGTTGAAATGGAAATCCCCACCGATAGGGAATATGTAAGTCCCTTAGTGTTGCTGTGGTCGGTTGAAGGCAGGGGTCCCCAACTTTTTTTTACCTGGGAGCCACAGTCAAATGTAAAAAAGAGTTGGGGAGCAACACAAGCATGAAAAAGTCTATTGAGGTGCCAAATAAGGGCTATGATTGGCTGTTTGGTAGCTCCTATATGGACTGGCAGCCTACATGAGGCTGTACTTGGCACTATATTTAGTTTTTATGCAATTAAAACTTGCTTCCAAGCCTGGAAATAAAAACAGGCACCTGCTTTGAGGACATTGAGAGCAACATCTAAGGTGTTGGAGAGCAATGTGTTGCTTATGAGCTACTGATCACAAGTTTAAGGGCTCGCCTTAAACTAAAAGCTAAAGTGTTTTTCCTTGTTTTCCTGCTAAAGGAGCCAGAAATATTGTGTGATAACGCCTGTAGTGGTTTCCAAGTGCTCCGTGCGCTCATCTACATTTCAAACCCGCTCCCATAGCTCTTTAGTAGCTTCTGCAATGGGTCTCTCATGTAATTATGAGAGCTTTGTTTCTAGGATCTCAGTCGTGACTGGGATCAGCGGGGTGTAGACTCTTGTGTAAGTGGCATCATGTCGGCCTGTGGATCCTCTACCATGCAGCCGGGAGTGGCCTTTACTGCGTAGCGATCTATGAAGTCTTTTTGTTGCAGGTTTCCTCACTTCCCAATGTCCAGCAAGATGTAGGCTACTGATGGGAGTCCCCAGTGTGCTATTCAGCTTTAGTCCACTAATAACGGGGAATGCTGAAGTTGGTGTGCGGAGCTACCACATTATGTGGACATCTTTAATCTTCAGCCCAATAAAGGATGCGAAAAAGCAGAGAAGCTAAAACAGTGAATGCAAATCTACTGCAGTTAGAAGTAAAATGAATCCAAATTTTTTTTTAAACATTTAAATAAGAAAATTAAGCAAGAAGGGATGGGACCTTTAGTAACAGTGGAGCCACCTGGCTGTTATTTAACTAGGCTGAGCCATAATAATGATGCTTTTTATGGATATTTCTTTTCCAGAAAAGGTGGCAACACTAGTCCTGCTCCAGAACAATTCCTCAAGAGAATCATGTAAATAAATGTGCTATCTTTTCCTCCAAAGAAGGTCTGGCCTTCATGGGGGTATAACAAGAAGATACACTACAGCTTATTTACAATGTCAAGTTCAGTGTGCAGAGTGTAATATCAGGTACAATGTGCCATGTTTTCTACCACAATAGCAATAATGTGGCACATGACTTTACACACACAAACAAAATCTTTCTCAGACTATCAGTGAAAATGCAAGCAAACACCTTAGAAGTAAATATCTTCACTGGTTAGTAAATCCTATGAAAATGGGAACCTGAACTATTGTTTGAGGCTTCAGCTGGGGCAGCATTGGGCAGCTACAGGTGCAACTACACGGTCAAGGTTACATATTAGGGTACAGGACTCACTATACGTAACCAGCCTCAGTACAATAAAAAATTACAGATATATATAATGTTATATAAATCTGAGGAGATTACATATAAATATGTATATAAGCAGCATTAATTATGTTGTTAATTGTCCTTTAAGAGGAAAGAAAACATGTTAATTAAAGAAGAACTAGAGTTTAACTAAAAGAGTAGCTAGAAATTTTGTACATCAGGGCGGTCCAACTCCCCGTACTGTGGCCCCCCTACCTGCTGTGTTTGCTTACGATGTGTAAGATTTAAATGGCATCACTACAGAAATTAACTGGGCCCTGCATTGTTTAAACCTCAAATTCAGACTAATCCCCTGTATTGTTCTCACATATGATCCCCCTGCATTGTTCACACTGTAACACCTCTATTGTTCACACCCCTAAAGCCTTGTACTGTTCACACCTGAGACCCAGACTGAAACTGCCCACATTGTTCACCTGTTCACTCTTTTTACAAAATGCTAATGTGTCATTGTATGTAGTACATCTTAGAGTGGTCCGTATAGTGGTCTCCTGCTCTGTTCTGCCTTCCCTATGCTCCCTGTGTGTGTCCTGCTATCCCTATGTGCCCTACTCAACCCATGTGTGCCCTATTCTGCCTGTGTGTCCCTTGCTCTGCCTGTGTGTACCCTACTCTGTCTGTTTGTCCCCTGCTCTGCTTGTGTGTCCCCTGCTCTCCCTGTGTGAGCCCTACTCTGCCTGTGCGACCCTTGCTCTGCCTGTGTGTGCCTTGTGCTGTCTATGTGTGCCCTATTCTGCCTGTGTGTCCCTTGCTCTGCCTGTGTGTGCCTTACTCTGCCTGTGTGTCCCCTGCTTTCCTTGTGTGTCCCTCTCTGCCTGTGTGTGTCCCTCTCTGCCTGTGTGTCACTCTCTGCATGTGTGTGCCCTGCTCTGCCTGTTTGTGCACTGCTCTGCTTGTGTGTGCCTTGCTCTGCCTGTGTGTTCCCTGCTCTGCCTTTTTGTGCCCTGCTCTGCCTTTTTGTGCCCTGCTCTGCCTTTTTGTGACCTGCTCTGCCTTTGTGTGCCCTACTCTGCCTGTGTGTGCCTTGCTCTTCCTGTGGAACATAATCCTCATATTTGTTCTGGGCATTTGAAAATAAATTATTGTTAGGGGCCCATGTGCTGGGGGTGCTTTGTTATCCACAGGGGGATAGGAGGCATTTGGCTTTAAGGGTATGTCTTAATATTACAACTTTTTTCACACATGAGTTATAATTGATATCCGAGCGATGAGCACCAACCATTTGATTTTTTTGGTGTGCTACCACAATTTATGTGGACATGGTCTTGTGGTAACATGGGTGTGGTTTAAAATGGGTGTGGTTTAAAAACAGGGAGTGGTCAACAGTGGCTTCCATTATCGGCCCTCCACTATGTAGGCCAGAACAATTTCGGCCCTCGGTTCCATGCATGCTGTTTTGTATGTATGTATGTATGTATGTACAATACCAGCCCAAGGCAAACACAGCCCTTTAGCAGTAAAGATCTGTGTCTCCAAAGATGCCCCAGTAGCTCCCCATCTTCTTTTCTGCTGATTCATTGATTCACATGCTCTGTGCTGCTGTCACTTACTGAGCTTACTGCAAGGCAGCACAGAAACCAGTGCAACTAGCATCAGAATTTAATAATCAGCCCTGTAGCATCAGCTTATATTACAGACAAACCTCATTTTCTGCTGGATAATTAGTGACGACCCCTAAGCTTAGCTTATCAACAGCTGCTCAGAGCCCACTGAGCATGTGAGTGTCACAGACACTTTCCAAGATGGTGACAGCCTGTGAAAAGTTTGAAGTCCTGGATCATTGCTGCTGTTGAGAGGCTGAAACTTTAGGCTGGTACAATAAGTTCAGTATTTAGAATATGTAATTTTTACCCACATTCATTTTTAGGGTTTAGTTCTCCTTTAAAGACATTAGTGTAAATTGTTCTAAGTTTAAGTCAGCTTCTTCTTTTGTGGTTGGCTACTGTTCTCTAAAAATATAGTCTCATTGCTGGGGAGCAGAAACCTTCTGTTTATTTTAGTTATGAAACTAGTTTAGAGAACTGCAGTAATCATTCAGAATGCTACAACCTGCTGTCTGCAAGCTATGAACTGGGAGAATTACCTAGCGAACCTTCGGCACATGATGGTTAAATAGAAACATCGGCCATCCCCTAAAGAAGAGGAGTAGCTTACTGGTAAGACACTGCCCCCTATGAAGTGGGAGATTCCGTTTTGTTTTAACAAAAACAAAAATCTGCTTCACTTTAGGAACGCAAATATTAGATACACTGTTTACTCAGCAAAAGCCCAGGTCCCTGACAGAGGCTACATTAGGGATGTTTTATTATCCAGCTGTAAACAGGAATTCATATACTGTGTAACATATATCTATCATTTAATATAAATGCTGCTGGCTTACATACTGTACATGTAACACCAATAGCTTGAAAATAAGATTGGAGAATAGTATTTAATACACATGTAAGGATTTCATGGAATATGTCTCCTGCCCTTGTGCTTGTGGCTTCCTTGTCTCTGCAGGCTGCCCATAGCAAGGTCGCAAAATTGTCACCCTGAGTATTTCCAACAAAAGGAAGGAAACCCTCCAGTTAGAGAGAACATAGGACAGAAACCTCAGTGAGAATTTTAGGAAAATGGTTGAAACAGTTCAGGCAAGCCTCTGCCAGTAATCATGAACTTCTAAGAGAGATGTCTGGCTACCAAGCCCAGTAGCTGAACTAAGAGTCTCAATAATCCCTGGGCAAATTACCTCATGGGCAATAAGTAGCCCATAGCATCCAATCACTGATTGACTCTTTGTCAGAATAAGTGGTGGCACAAAAACAATGAATGGTATATGGTATTTGGTCTAGAGGTGCTGCTACCGTTACACCACTCTTGTCAATGACTGTGCCAAGGATCTTCATGAATACAAAATATTTGGCCACAATGTCTGACTCATAAAGGCTTTTAAAGTGGTGGTGACTTGATGACTGTTCCCCTGTGGTGCTACAACAATGTTATTGGGTATTTTTCACTGAAACTCACACTCACACACTAAACCACACAACCCCAATTTTCTAAACCAATTAAAAACCCACGAGGGAAGTTCACTCTTTTGTGTTTATATTAATAAATATTTTTCAAATCATAAAACAGACTTTCCATACTAATAAACTCTGACAGGAAATCATAAGGCGATTGTCTTTACTGCACATTTCTCTATATCCAGCTCTAGGATGATAAAAGTATAAATTCCCCTTTTCAGTAGAATGTGTAAAATCTTTAACCTCTATAACCTGTTTCAATGGGGTTCCCCAGTCTCTCACTGACAACAGAAATCTCTGTGAAATCTACATAGGAAATTGCTTGACAATGGAGACTGAAAGCAAAAGGAGCTAAGGTGGAATGGAAATCCAAGAACCATAATTGTGAGAGAAGGATAACTCCAGAGGAATGAACTGAAAAAAGCCAATCTTCTTCTTTTAATCCAAGCCCCTTGATGCTTGCAACCGTACAGTCATGATAGCAAAAGGGAAGTGATCAGTCTCTGTAAAACACTTTGTTTATCCTACTATGTCATACTTTCATTTTATTGTCTGAAAACCATGATTTCCCATACAAACCACCAGCAGGCAATCAAATAATACTACAGTTTCACTGTCTTCTGTAATTTCTTGAGGTTTAAGCATCAGTACATAATACATTCATATTTTCTTTGGGTTAAGAGGGTGGGGGATTTTTCTTTTCAATTACGTAACAGTTTATAGTTGCAAAGGAAAGCATCGAAGAAAGAAATATTTACGTTGAATTATTCTTCTATATAACTGACACTCAAACTTCAGCCATACAGTATTCATCAAAGAGTGAATCAAAATGGGAATAATACAACGGAAGGGAATTAAGGTCCCAGACAATATAACATTCACAAGCACAAGAAAAGAATATATAAAGTTCATGTGGGATACCAAGTCCCTGTCTACATCTTCCATGTCGGCCAAATCACTAACACCTCCCTTTTAGACTCACTAGAACTTTAGACAAATTGATGGGACTAGATACATACAAAGTAGGGATGCACCAAATCCACTATTTTGGATTAGGCCGAAACACTGAATCCTTCAAGAAAGATCCGGCCGAATACAGAACCAAATCCGTTCATATGCAAATTAGGGGTGGGAAGCGGAAACATTTTTTACTTCCTTGTTTTGTGACAAAAAAGTCAAAAATTTCGCAAATTAAGGTTCGGATTCGGTTTGGCTGGGCAGAAGGATTCGGCAGAATCCGAATCCTGCTCAAAAAGGCCGAATCCTGGCCGAATCCCGAACCGGATCCTGGATTCAGTGCATCCCTAATACAAAGCCACAAAATCCAAAGCAAAGGCTTCTGTAAAATCAATGTTATTATTCCTGGGAATTATTGTCCACATTAGTTTTATTGCTGTTCAAGCAAAGGCAGATAAAACAGAATGTAAGAACAACAATATAGCTAATGTGGACAATAATTCCCAGGAATAATAACATTAACAGTATAGAAACCTGTACTTTAGATTTTATGGCTCCCGATGCATCCAGTCCCAATTTTACTCCCCTCCTAGTAGTATTTGTATGCTAATTTTACATTATAATTGTATCCAAATATCTGAAAAACGGAATCATACATGCCCAAAATAGTGAATTATGGACTTCAAAAGAAAATAATACTTTAGGTACACTTCCCATAAGTTTGAGGTGCAGATTTTAAGTCCAACATTACACAAAAACAATATAAAATTGCACACTATGGAAATGGTATATCTACTTGAATGCTTAAATGTGCTTAAAGGAATACTGTCATGGGAAAATATTTTTTTTTTCAAAATGTATCAGTTAATAGTGCTGCTCCAGCAGAATTCTTCATTGAAATCCATTTGTCAAAAGAGCAAACAGATTTTTTTATATTTCATTTTGAAATCTGACATGGGGCTAGACATATTGTCAATTTCCCAGCTGCCACAAGTCATGTGACTTGTGTTCTAATAAACTTCAATCACTCTTTACTGCTGTACTGCAAGTTGGAGTGATATCACCCCCACCCAGCAGCCTAACAACAGAACAATGAGAAGGTAACCAGATAACAGCTCCCTAACACAAGATAACAGCTGACTGGTAGATCTAAGAACAACACTCAATAGTAAAAACCCAGAAGGAAAAACAACAGCCTGCCAGAAAGCAGTTCCCTCCTAAAGTGCTGGCACAAGTCACATGACTGGGGCAGCTGGGAAATTGACAAAATATCTAGCCCCATGTCAGATTTCAAAACTGAATATAAAAAAATCTGTTTGCTCTATTAAGAAATGGATTTCAGTGCAGAAGTCTGCTGGAGCAGCACTATTAACCAATGCGTTTTGAAATGTTTTTCCATGACAGTATCAATTTAAACAATATGTAGGTCATACTATACATCCCTTAAAAAATAGAATATGGGAACATGTCTTGATAAGGAAAGTTGTAATTCTCCCATAGCTAGACATTTTAAAAATTTCACTCTGAGAGGCTCTAAGGATTTAAAAGTTAAAATGATAGAAAAGGTTGAGACCCCAATAAGAACAGGTGACTACTTAAGAATTTTGAATGTTCGAGAAGCTTCTTGGATATTTGAACTAAATACACATGTCCCTTTGGATCTTAATTATAGAGGTAACATCTCTTATTTGAAACAGACTTGCATTTTTTTCATATGAGCCATTGAATTGGATATGTTACATCGCCTACAAATTGTATAATTGAATCTATATATTTTGTATATATGTATTTATTACTATGGTGTATTAAACGTTATTATATGCTACATATTGTCTTTTTATCCACCAGATGGCACTGTATACTTGAACATCTTGATGTCATCTTGTTTAGCCTATTGAGGGGTGTTCTTAAACGCATTAGGCTTCCAATTCACAGTGGTGGCCACCTTTTTTTAATGCTACAATAATGAAACAAGGCAGTGTGCATTCATTTATTCTTTTTTTGGTATTGCAACAAAATGACTAGAACATGACAGAGGGGCTGCTGCAAGATGCCATAGACTGGGAGTTCCCTTTTTACCCATGAGTCACATTGTGGATTTGGGGCACAAGCATGGAAAAAGTTTCTGGGGATGCCAAATAAGGGCTGTAATTTGGTAGCTACTATCTAGACTGGCAGCCTACAGGAGACTCTGTTTGACAGTACTCCTGGTTTTTAGGCAACCGAAAATTCCTCCAAGCTAGGAATTCAAAAATAAGAACCTGTGTTGAGGCCATTGGGAGCAGCATGCAAGGGGTTAGTAAGCAACATGTTGTTCTTGAGCCACTGATTGGAGATCACTGCCATAGACAGTCACTATTTATTGGGGCTGTAGGGCTGTTTTGGTCTCTGTGCACTACAAACATCAAGGCCAATTATCAGTCTCAATCTGAACCTGGCTGCGAGTCTCTGGTCTCAAAAACTTCTGATCAAGGGAAAAGGCACATTCAATTTCAGAAGATAACAAGGAGGCAACATGGATTTGGGTCCCTGAATGACAGTGACTTTTCCAGCCACTTAGGTAATTTGCTGACATGTTTTATTGGGACTGTGGATATTAGCCCTCACCCACCACAAGGGTGCTCTGGGTTGTAATTCAATAACTGATATAGGGTTTTAAATTGTACATCTCTGATCTGTAGGCTATAAGTTGGTTGCTGATAAATTTTCCCCATAGCGTGTATGAATGTAATAGCACTGGCACAGGGACCTTCTTTTTGGCCAGGGTAAAATTATCTTACTCCTCCCCCAAAACTGGCTGGGAAGGGCTTGCTCCTGCTTAGAAAAGGTTTCAAAAGTAAGTCAGTAAGAACAGTGATGAAAAAGTAAATTCAGAAAGTAAGATACAGTTACGTAATTATTATTTTATCAGGAATTAATATAGGTCTCTACAGGGGTCTGTAGCTAGGAGCGATCAATAAGTGAGTGCCTATAAGGGAGAAGGAATTAAAATGTGTTGCCTGATACAAGCGAGACTTCGAGTACTGTTTCATATTCACACACCAGTCCAAGTATCAGCCATATAGAAAGAGGGAAAGGTTGGGGAAGTCCTGGATGGAGACTCTGCAGAGTGCTGGCTATATATATAAGCCATTTCACTTTGCACTAATGTATCCCTGCTCTACACTTGTCTCTCTGACTGCTCACAACATCCTACCTACAGTAGAGCAGCATGGCCGGCCACGGAGCAGGTAAGTGTGCGCTGCTCATGTGCACTCACATTACATTCTATTACTCTCTATACTGAGCTTCTTTACACACATTCTAAATCTTCAGTTACAGATATGAATTGCCTTAAGATTTTTTAGGCAACATAAAATTACATTATGAGCATATTTTAAAAAAAAGATTAGAAAAACATCTTTTTAGTTACTTACTAAAAATCAAATTGCTCCAAGTGATGTTATTTTTTTAAGTAAAGCATCCTTACTATGAAAAGGTATCAACCACCGCCAAACTATGTCAATTCCTTTTAACACAATGCATTAACTATTATTGTACTGGGCAAATTATATCGGGTCATTCGAGGACCAATGGATGAGCTTGGTTATTTATAGGGGTGGTTCACCGTTTAACTTAACTTTTATTATGTTACAGAATAGCCATTTGCAATATGCAATATGGCAAATAGCTTTTTTTTATAGTTTAAATTTTGACTCTTTCCAACTTTCAAGTGGGTGTCTGGTTACTAGGGTAATTTGGACCCCAGCAACCAGAATGCACAAATAATAAAAAATGCAAACCAGTTGCAAATTGTCTCCAGATTTCACTACCTCTGCACCATACTACAACCTCTTTTAGTCACACATTCTATATCCAGGTATAGGGGCAATGGCTCTCTTGCTGTGGAAATGCAACTACCTAATAGCAGCCAATAGGGGATTATGAGTTGTTGTATGCAGGACTTTGAGAGCAGAGACCTGAGGCCAGCCCCATGAACACAACATTACCTGCATTTTATGCCTCTTTTAACTCTAAGAATATGTTTACTATGATCCCAGACATACTATAAGTGCACTAAGGGGTACAAATGTTTTTAATTCTGAAGCATTTTTGTCCAGAGTTTGTACCTTGTACCAGACTGAGGGGGGCTGTATCGGCAACACCTTAGTACCTCTGCCTACCTTCCATGAATACAGCACTTTGGACACAGGCTGCTCTTTCTATTAATGTGGTACACAAGTCTCTGTACTCTACTTTGGAAAAAATTCTTTACACAATTGTTGAGTCAATTATTGACTAAATTAAAGGTCTAATCCAGCTAAAAACTGTTTTATTTGCACATTGAAAGACAATGTACTGGATCCCTAGTCCTGTCCATCTGCAGCAGCATAGAGTAGATAACGAGCATCACCAAGTGATGTCACTGTCACCAAAGGTGGCAAATCAGAGGGACTGTATCAGGCAGGTGGAGTCACACATGGAACATTTTTCTCAAAATCAACAAAAGATTTAACCACAATTAATTTATTTCACATAGTCATCAGTAACACAGAATAATGGGCTCTAGAAAGCCAACAGATAACATGAAAATGCAAACAGTTTATTTGAACTACAAATAGATAATGAACAGACAGATAATGCACATGTATGTATCTGTTCTTGAAACGCAATAAAGCAATTGTTTAAAAGAAAACTCATTAAGATGTTTCTGTTTTTAGGTTCCTGGGTTATTTTGGCTGTGATATTTTGTTGTCAGTCCAAGTTGGCACAAAGCAAACCAGTTCTCAGTGGTTTATCAAATTCTGTTGATCTTTCAAAGTGCTTCAATAGTTCTAAAAGCTTAGTAAATGCAGTTTCTGAAACTCTTTCAGAGATAAAGGTACGTAACTACTTATGTCTGCCCTCTCCTCAGTTTTATCAATGTGCAGAAATGGCTGAATTCCAGCAGATGTGGCGCTAATTTATTCCCTTTCAAAACTTGAAGGGAGAAACCTATTGTTGAAAATGGGTAAAAAAAATGTCAAAGTCGTTTCAGTCAGCCTGTTACAGGAATGGGATCCGTTATCTGCAAAGCTCCAAATTACAGAAAAGCCATTTCCCATAAACTCCTTTTCATCCAAATTTAAAAAAAATTATTTCCCTTTTTTCTGTAACAATAAAAAAGCACAATGTACTTGATCCAAACTAAGATATAATTCATCCTTATTGGAAGCAAAACCAGCCAATTGGGTTTATTTAATGTTTACATGATTTTTGAGTAGACTTAAGTTATGAATATCACAGAAAGATCGATTATCCAGAAAGCCCCAGGCCCTGAGAATTCTGGATAACAGGTCCAATACCTGTATATCAATGTGCAGAAATGTTTGAATTTCAGTGGATTGGGTACTAGTTTACTCCCTTTCAAAACTTGTTTATTTCATTTAAAGGAAAACTATACCCCCCAAACAATGTAGGTCTCTATAAACAGATATTGCACAAAACAACTCATATGTAAAACCCTGCTTCATGTAAAAACACAATTTTCATAATAATATACTTTTTTAGTAGCATGTGCCATTGGGTAATCATAAATAGAAAACTGCAATTAAAAAAAAATAAGGACAGCCTCCTGGGATTGTATGATTCAATGGTGCACACAAACATACCAAACAAACTATAAAGTTAGGTCACATGAGCCAATTAACAGACAGAGTTGTGTCTTTTGCTTCCACACTTCTTCCTGTTACAGTTACAGTTGAAATATTTCTGGTCAGGTGATCTCTGAGGCAGCACACAGACCATCATGAAATGGTGGTTCAAGACAAGAGATATAAAAGGGCAATATTTACTTAAATACATATACCAGTTTGGTAAGATTCTTTAATATGCCACTTGTCTGTTGCTCAAGTATTCATTTTGGGGGTATAGTTTTGCTTTAAGAGAGAAACCTATTGTGAGGGAGTTGATGTGTTCAAAAATATTGAAGCCCTTGCTAAAAAGGCATGTTAGAGCACATGGACCAAACTGGAACATTAGCAGCCAACAGCCAATCAAAGTGTGACTTAGCGTGACTGTTTCTATGCTGTTCTAACTACAGTATTTATAAACTATGAAGGACAAAATGCCTGAATTCCTTTGACTTACAGAAAGTAACCCCATAGGGATCATTAACAACAAATAAGGCAGGATACAGAGTGCAAAACCCAGGTGGAATGTGCCATTTTTTGTCCTTTGCACCTTGCCTTGTACACTATCTGAATTGTTGCACATCTCTATGCTCCATTCCAAAGCAAAACAAATCCAGGCTAGCTCCAAGAATACAGTGCTGCTTGTTTCTGTCAATGCTGTATTCACAAGGGATGGAGGGAGACACCTAGGCGTCATCCCACCCCTTATCCATCCCCTAACTTGAGCATCATTCAGACATGTAAGTTATGGTTTGGCAGAAGACACTGACCACAACAGTATGTAGTTGCCCTACAACAAACAGTAAGAACAGGGCTGACTTGTGTCATCTGAAGCTGCACTCTGCACCTCACTTTTGATTTTATATCCAGTAGCGCAGCCAAAGCTGGGGAAGAAGTGCTACATGAATGAGCAGTAAGGGGTCCGCTCATGTGTACTTCCTTCCCAAATCTTAAGAAATGATCCTTCTTGCTACTCAGACTGGCAGATTTGCATATTCTTCATTGGAATGGGTGACTAGAGATATACCCTGCTGTGACAAAATACAACAGTTTTGTAGAATCTTTACAAATTTATCATTTCACCCATAATTCCCTTTCTGGACAGAGCAACTATAAGGACTTCAACTGTTCCTATGATGAAATTGTTATGGAGAATGCCATATCCAAGGACAAAATGAATGTACTTACCTCCTGTATTCCCAGTACAGTTGCCAAGGTAAGCTTGTTTGCTTTTTATTGTGGCTATAACAATCAATATGCTGTTTTGGGAAATTGTAAATGATTGTTGATTAAGAAAAGAAGTGTAATGCAATTGTTAAATGAGGATAAAGATGCTTGCATGACATGGCTGGCTCTCAGATGAGGGGCCATTAATAATTTTCTTGGAGGTTAAATTTCCTTGTACAAATCTTCCCTGTGTGTATACTGTATATAAACTTGGTCCACTCCAGCAATTATAGTTGGGAAACTACTGGTAGATTGTGCCATGGATCACAAACTGATACTTGCACACATTGGTTGTCATATAAATCCTTGTTGGGTTATGGAACACAGGACATTAAGTTTGCCAAGGTGCCATAACCCATAGCATGCATTTATTAATCACCTGTTTAAAAAAAATTATCATTGTTTGGTATGGGTTGCTGCACCTGGGCAAACTAGTGCCTTTATCTTACATAATGAAGTATTTATTTAATCTGTATTTAATCTGTATGATTTACATGATATGATAAAAAAATCTACAAAAAGTCTTCATCTTGTCCCTTGCTCTATGGTATGTATGGATATAGATGGATATATTCTAATTATAATCCCATCTGGGGGGAATGGGGACTTCAAAGGGGTAGTTCACCTTTGAGTTAACTCTTAGTATGTTATAGAATGGCCAATTCTTAGAAACTTTTTAATAGTCTTCATTTTTATGCCTTCATTTTATGACTCTTTCCAGTTCTCAAATGAGGTACCACTGGTAATTAAGACCCTAGCAACCAAATAGCTGCTGAAATTGCAAAATGTCTCAGAAGATCGCTATTTACATTATGCTAAAATTTAATTTTAAGGTAAACAATCCCGTTAACGGGCATCAGACAGGGAGCACAATAATTCAAAAACCATAAAAAGCAACAAGGGTCACAATTTAATTAAAGGACGTTCAACCCACAGGCCTCCAGCACCACAACCCCCAGTATTTCAGGCCCAGCCAGGGCAGTCAGGCCTTGTTGATGATACAGTGATAGTCAAGAACTATAATCAATTGCCCTCTATCTTTATATTAGAAGGACATTCATCAAGTCTGCTTACCTAGACTAAAAATGAAAAAGAATATATTCCAAAGTATCGTAAGCTGACAATTACAAAATGTTTTCATACAAACTTGAATATACTGTATTCTAAACCAAAAATAAATGAAAACAAGTCATTTTACAATCATTTAAAGGAACAGTAACAACAAATAAAAGTGTTTTTAAGTGATACAAATATCATGCATTGTCACCCTGCACTGGTAAAACTGCTGTGTTTACTTCAGAAACACTACTATAGTTTATATAAACAAGCTGCTGTGTAGAAATGGGGGCAGCCATTCAAAGGACAAAAAGCTCAGGTTACACAGCAGATAGCAAATAAGTTCTGTAGAACATAATGGTGTTATCTGTTATCCACTATTTATCCTGTGCCATATAGTCTTTTTACAATATCCGCCATTGCCACACAGCAGCTTGTTTATATGAATTATAGTAGTGTTTCTGAAGCAAAAAGATCAGCTTTACCAGTGCATGATATTTTCATTACTTTAAAACACTTACATTTTTTGTTGTTACTGCTCCTTTAAGCAGAATCAAAATGACATGCTAATACAGAGTCTTGAGATTACCTGTTTTTCCCCTGAAATGCTTCAGAAACAAACCATTGTGGCCAAGGAGATAAAAAGGTACAGCCCCTCAAGAGAATATATAAATATAATCACTGTATACTAAATGATGAGTAATTAGAGAGAGGAAGTAAATAGAACTGCTCAGTTATGAGTTCTATGGGAATATCCCTTTTTAACTATTGCTGTAATGCTGAGTAACAGTCTTGATGGCTGAAAGACATTGCTTTACACTTGCACTTCACGGTACAGGTATAGGACCTGTTATTTAGTATGCTCGGGACCTGGGGCTTTTCCTGATCTTCCATAATTTGGATCTTCATACCTTAAAGTGATAAAAATCATAGGAACGTGTCAGTATGAAGTGTGTGCTGCACCCATAATATTTTGCCTCAAAGCCCCCCGCAAAGCCGCCCCCCAGCCCTGCGCACCTTTGCGCAGCTGACAGCTCACATTATTAACGGATCTTTCAGTGACGCTAGGCTGTAGCAATCCTTCCATAGGCTGGATTCATGTTTTCATTCGCCCCCAGCCCAGCGTCACTGAAACGGCTCAGGAGGTTTTTAGTAGTGTCAGAGGGTTGTGACAGTGCAGGTGCGCATGGCTGGGGCAGCTCTGAGGGGGGTTTTGAAGGAAAATACATATTCCGGGTGTAGCACATACTTTATACTGACATGTTCCTATTATTTTTATACAAAAGTGTCAGTATCGCATTAAGTCTACTAGAAAATCATAACCCCAATAGGCTGGTTTTACTTCCAATAAGTATTAATTATATCTTAGTTTGGATCAAGTAAAAGCTACTGTTTTATTATAATTACAGAGAAAAAGGAAATCGTTTTTAAAAATTTGGATTATTTGGATAAAAATTGAGTCTATGGAGACAGCATTTCCATAATTCAGAGCTTTCTGGATAACAGACCTCATACCTGTAGATTTGTATAAATATATGTATTTATTTATAGGCAGATTTATGAAAGTTGGAGACATTCTTCCACTTGATCTTGAGATGGTTCCCTGCAGCTCTGATTGATCAATGTTCTTACATTTTGTCAGCAACATTTGCTCAGCAGAATGTCTTGGGAGCTCATAGTAGATGAGAGCCAATGGGCACACCAGCAGTTTTGTTTAAACCAAGATCTATTATATAACAAGAACAGATAAAGATAACTCTGACACTGAGGGGCAAATTTACTAAATTCACGTGCATAGATCTAAGTTCGAATTCGATCGAACAACGATCATAAGATAAATTTAATTTGTCGAATATGCAAATTTGGCTTATTCGATCATCGAATAGCAAATGATCATTCGATCAGCGAATGATTTAATTTTTAAAAGTTATTCGATTGCCTACTTCGACAGATTGGACCTACCGAATTGTAATAGAAACCTATGGGAGTCCTCCAATAGGCTTCTGAGGCTAAGTCCTGATCGAATAGGATTCGTACAATCGAAGTCTTCGATCGTTCGAATCGTACGAATTCTTCGAATGATCGAATAATTCATTTGAATGATCGAATGATCGAAGATCGAATAAAAGGGTAGCCTAAAACTATTCGATTAGCATTCAAAAATCGAATGCTAATCGAATATCGAGGAAAATCTAATTTTTTTGGGGAATAATAGTAAATCTGCCCCGAGACTTAAATAGACCACTTACTTTTAAATAAACTACACAGAAAACTAATGATGGTACGTTTCATTTAGGACCACATGTGCCAGACATTGAATGGAGCAGACTTTGATGAGGTAAGTTGACAAACTATAATATGATATGAGCTTTTTTTTTTTTTTTGGTCTGTGATTATCTTTTTCTTATGCTTTATCTTTTGCTCATAATTCAAAGACATATAATAATAATCATAGGGGTTATTTCCTATGAGATTGGACACAAGTACTAGATCATAAAGCACACCCCTTAGCACAAAAGTGCATGCCTTAATGCTCATCCAAATAAATACTAGAATCCAGTTGAATACTCTAGTGCTATGCACTAGTACCATTGCTCCCTGAGATCACCGGTGCTCTTTAATTTGCTCCAATGAAGTACAAAGCGGGAATGTCTATATGCATCCCCCTACTCATGCTGCAGAGACAAATGCTGGGTGCAAGTGTCAAAAAATAATTCAGTTTGTACCCATAGTTTTGCACTTACTGCAGTACACTTTGTAAATGACCCCCCCCTCTTTGTTTATTATTGGGGGTTAAAGCTTTTTCCAAGTTATTGTCTTGAATAGTTCATGAAATAGGCTATAGTAAAATGAGTGGCACTGTTACTCTCACTAATAGCTTTTTATTGAAGAACATAATCCACATAGAGTTCGAAACCAGACTGGTGGCAACCCTACTTTAGGGGAATGCACTATAAATGGGGAATATATTTATCAGTACCTTACTACTAGTAGGTATGATCTATAGAAACATTGATGATAATCTTTACAATTTTTTTGCAGGTTAAGTGCCTTAGGGCAATCCATGCAGATCTGAAAATCTTTAAGGATGAATTGCAGGAATTGACTCCTTCTCTTAATGCAGCAATTAATCAGTTGATGCAGGTGAGATAACTTAAAAGCATTCAGACATGACTGTTAGCCAGCAATGTTATGCTTAAAAGAAAACTGAAGCCAACAAAATAATATGGCTAGACATGCAGTAATATATATACTAAACTTACTACAGACTTTTACTACAGAAGCTCACTATACAGTGTGTAGAATTTCTAGTCCAGTTACTTTGTGATCTTTGTTCTGCTTTAGATCTACCTTGCCAAAACCTTTATCGCTTGCAGAAATTAGTCTCTCTCTGCTTTATTTGTCTATTCGGTGCTGTTTTTGAATGTGGAGATCACCAATCCCAAGCATCTGAACAGTTTACTAATTTCAAAAGTTGATATATATTTTAGTTTTTAAATAAAATATTTATATTTGTAGTCATATGTTTCTGAAGTTAAAAAATTGGAGGTCACTGCAGCATGCCTTGTTGGCTTGGTCGTTTGATGGCTTATAGGCCACTTTAATCCTGATTATGAGGCATGTCACCAAAGTTAGAGTCCATATACAACATCACAGTGATATGAAGTGCAGAGGACTAATGTGAGCAAGCGAGCAGCAATTACTCTGCAATTACTTCTCCCCAACCACCCCCCCCCAACCCCCGTCTAGTTTTAGTCTGCACCTCACTTGTCCTTCAAGTCTGGCATAAGACAGATGGTAAGCACATGGCTGTTGTAGCTACACTTTGCAAACTGCTTTGGAGTTCATAAATGACCACTTATATCAAAGATTTGCTGTTTAGCTCTGAACAACTAGATACAGCAGTATTTCATCTCAACTTCAAATGTCTTTATCCTTCAAAATACATAATGTTTTGTGTTGTTTATCATAGGATTTAAAGGTCCAAGATACTGAAGAAAATAATATAAAAAAAGAATCATGTTCCTCATTCAACTGCAAACTTAACCAGTGCCGGGTGATTCTGTTTTATCAGCTCCGCACCATCACATTCTCTCGCGTATTGAACTACCTGAGCTCTACCAAAGAGCCAAGAACGAAAGGTCACAAAAACTAATAGAAGAAACCACAGTCACAAACACTGCCAGCATAGTAATACTGATACCAATTACACTTCTAATTGTAATTACTTCATTATTGACATAGGATGTAGGATTTTTCTATAGAACATATCAAACAATCCAGAAGGTAACATACACCAATTTTCAACCTGAAATTTTTATTTTGATTTAAAAAGTTATTCTGCTGTGTACTTTCATTTTACATGAAAAAAAAAAAACTATGGTTTTATAGGTAGTTTCTCTGGGGTATAAGCTCTTATTGTACCATTAATGGGGTGTTCAACTTTAAATTAACTTAGAGGGGCCAATTTACGACATGTTTATTTTTTAAATTAGGCTGTGCAAACTGCCCATGCCTCCCTCAAAACAATCCTGCCCATGCCTCTGGCAGAACAGATAAATGAGTTCATTATATTGCGCTTTGTACAAGTATTAAATTGGTATATGTGTTTTGCACAGGTTTACCACCTTATCCTTTAAAGTCAAAGCATGCAAAGATGTGGTATCAGTAAAGTCTGTGCCTGTAATAAACGGCCACAAATCTCTTCCCTACATATAACAACTAAACCAGTAGCAGAACACATTATCAACAATATTCTTCTCTATTACATACATTTAATTGGACTGGTAACACTGCATCAACCCCAATCAAGTGGAAAGTAAAGTGACAATATATTCATTTTATCTAAATAATGTGTTTCCCCAGACACCATATCCTTATTCAAAGTAAGAATCTGTTTTAGTCAATATTAAGCTATATTTTCTAGAAAGTGAATTTGCATGAGACAACACTCAGTTCTATTTATTTTATTTATATTGTTATACTATACTTTTATGTTTATATATGCATTTTATATACAATGATATTTATGTTGTATTTATTTATTAATATTGTTATTTATTATTGCGCAATAAAATGTAGAATAATATGTTTGACTAAAGATTATTTTTATTATATTTATAATGTCAAATAAGCCACTTTGGTACAGTTAGAAAATGTCAGGACCTAGGATAGGCACAGAAAGGACCAGGCACTTGAGAAAGGGGTACAAACACATAGTGCATGCCACTACCTTTGCTGAACTATAAAAGAAAGTCACAACATTTCACTGTCCTAGCCGTGCTTCTTACAGTGGTGTGGCGTGCCTGCGCAACCGAAGGCCCAGAAGATTGGGAGAGGGGTCTGGCCCGGTGGGGGGGCCCATTAGGGGTTTTTTCAGGTCTCCTGCTGGGCCAGTCCGACTCTGTAATACACATTAATAATACACATTAAATTATAATAATATTCTCTGCCCACCTGATTTTGACTAAACAAATGGTAATTTTTCAGATGTTTATTAATACAGGTATGGGATCTGTTTTCCAGAAACCTGTTGTCCAGAAAGCCCCCACATGTCTCCCATAGACTCCATTTTCATAATAATGAAACCGTACATTATACTTTTGGATTCGGCCGAACCCCCGAATCCTTCAAGAAAGATTCGGCCGAATACCGAACCAAATCCAAACCCTAATTTGGGAAGGGGAAAACATTTTTTACTTTTTTTTTTTACCTTATTTTGTAACAAAAGGTCATGCAATTTCCCTCCCCACCCCTAATTTGCATATGCAAATTAGGGTTGAGATTTGGTTCGGTTGGGCAGAAGGATTCGGACGAATCCAGCTGAAAAAGACCAAATCATGGCCGAATCCCGAATCGAATCCTGGATTCGGTGCATCCCTAATCCTTATTGGAAGCAAAACCAACCTATTGAGTTTATTTAATGTTTACATAATTC
>CM044439.1:124745416-124786093 GCA_024363595.1 Xenopus borealis
CTCACTCTGCATTTGCAGTCACTATTTCTGGAGGGAGAATAATTCAGGGGTAAGACTTTGCAGGGGGCAGGGATGGGGACCAACGGAGGGGGGCAGAAGGGGACTTAACATCAAGGGGGGTTGAATTCTCCGTTAACTTTTAGTTTGTTATAGAATGGCCAATTCTAAGCAATTTTTCAATTGGCCTTCAATATTTATTTTTTATAGTTTTTGAATTATTTCCCTTTTTCTTCTGACTCTTTCCAGCTTTCTAGAAAACAAATGCTCCGTAAGGCGACACGTATTGTTACTGCTACTTTTTATTACTAATCTTTCTATTCAGTCCTCTACTATTCATATTCCAGTCTCTTATTCAAATCAGTGCACCCTAGACCAGCGGTTCTCAACCTGGGGGTCGGGACCCCTTTGGGGGTTCATCTCTCTCCCCACTAGCCCTGGGGCAAGGTTGTAGCTCTCCGGGTGTTGGTGCTAGGAGTAGTTCAGTAACCTGTGTAGGGAAGCCATTTTCACTACAACTTTCTGTATCCCCTTAGTAGGGACTGCCATAAAGCTCTCCCTGCCCATTTAAAATTTTTAAAATTAACATGGTAATTGGGTTGTGGCCACAAAAAATTTTTTTGCCGCACTACGCACGGAAAACAAACCTTAAGGCAGCCACGCTGTCTCCTGTACTTTCCCAACAATCCGCTCTGGGCTGGCAATGAAAATATTTTAATATTTTATGGTTGGGGGGTCTCCACAACATGAGGAACTGTATTAAAGAGTCGCAGTATTAGGAAGGTTGAAAACCATTGCCCTAGACAAAACTGGCAAACTGGAGAGCTCCTGAATAAAAAGCTAAATAACTCAAAAACTGCAAATAATAATAAAAAGCTAACCAATTGCAAACTGTCACTCTCTTAAAAAGTTAATTGAATAACCCCTTTAATGAGTAGGGTGTGAGTTGCATAACATTTGCATTGGAACCTATACACAAAGCATTACAATAACAGACCCTCTTAAAGCACTGTAATAAAAAACTAACAGAACCCCTTTACAGAGAGATATAGAGAGAGGGAGAGAGAGTTAAATCAATACCTGGATGATAGACTTGGTTTGCCACTCTTGCTACAACTGGTGTATAAGCCAGGGCCATCATCAAAGAAACTCCCAAGTGCCAGCTTCTGCCGAATCGATTCCCTTTCATTCTTCTGAGCCTAAAGGTAAAATAATAGAAACAATCAATAACATTGCAAAAGGCAGCATGGAATACACTGAGGCTATCTTGTCTCATAGTGAATAAAAGGGGACGCAGAGATGTATTTCTGTTTCAGCCTCTGCCCAATTGCACTTAGGACAAGAGAGCACAAACTACACGACATGTAACGTTTAGGCCACAGAAAAATGAGCACAGGAAGTTCACTTTTCCTTATGTATGTAAATGATACAATTTGACACGTTCCATAAGGATATATACAATCAAATTTGCTGGAGTAGCAACGAGTGAGACATTTGCTTTCATCAACCAAATTGAACTTGGTTGAACAAAGATAAATGGGCATCAATTGCTATGGGTTACTGCACTGGCGGTGCTTCAATTCGGAAATAATTTACTTTTTTTTTTCTTATAGTTCTACTTTGCCTTGGATAATGTCACAGTATTGTGACTTCTTAATGATGTAAATGATATGTCACATAATGTAGGCTATAGGATTTCTAGAGATAAAGCTAAACATCTCTGCCCACTGATCAACACTGTCCTGAGATTCCAGAAATCTGGTAAAAGTATGGGGCCGGTTATCCAGAGTGCCCAGGACATGGGAGTTTCCAGATCAAGGATATATCCTTAATTTCATACCTTAACTCTACTAGAAAATCATGTAAACATTAAATAATGCACAAAAGCCATGAATATCCTGTTAATTATTTCCTTATAAATGGTGTTTAGTGATGTCATATCTGTCACATGACTCACTGAAACATGTGTATTCTAATAAATAAGTACCCCTGTTGAAAAACATGAGGATATTAGAAGTCACCTCGGAGTTCCATGACCTGTATAAAAACACTTCGGCCTCATGCTTTTATATGGTCATGGAACTCTTTGGTAACATATAATAGCCTTATATTTTACAACAGAGGGTACTTTATTCACTATGCTGGTCATGCCTCCAATAATGATTAACTATATCTTAGTTGGGATCAAACACAAGGTACTGTCTTATTATTACAGAGAAAATGGAAATCTTTTTTAAAAATGTGGATTATTTGGAGTCTATGGGACAAATTCACTAAGCGGCGAAAAAGTGCTAGCATTGCCTTCGTTAACGTTTGCCAGGAAAATTTTCACCAGTGCAACGCTAATTCACTAAAGTGCAAAGTTACCCTCAGGTCGTCGAACGGTAGCGTAGTTGCGCTAGTGTTACTTCGCCAGGCAAATCGCATTTACGCTAGCGATGCCTAATTTGCATATGGCGCAAATTTCAAAGTATAATAGAAGTATATGTTACAGCCACTACATTCCACTACACAAGCCCAGGAAACCTTTAATAAATAAAATAAAGTTGTCCTATTGCCCTACATGTGCCCCCTGTATAGTTGAGTTTCCATATGTTAGGAAATGTAGGAGGGAAGGAGGGTAACCCCCAAAACAATTTTGCTATTTTTCAGACTATCACCCTACAAAAGGTAAAAGACGCCAGAGTTTTCAAACTCCTATCATATTGAACTTCGCCAGGTCTGACCTGAAGTAGCATAAGTGGTAACGTTCAGCAAAATGTTCATCTTAGTGAATTAGCGTAATTATGAACCTTCTTCAGTGCGCAACTTCGCCTGGCGTTAGGGTGCAAAGTTGCGCTTGTCTATCTACTTCGCTAGCGAAAATTCACCAAACCATAGGCTTTGTTGTGTGACTTTTGGATGTGGCCCTCTAACTACAATTCCCACCACCACCCATCAATTATATCTAGGTCATCAAAAGCCAAATGGACACAAATAACACATAGCTGATCTAATCTCAGGAAGGATGGATGCTTGCCAATACACATATTTTCACATGTTCCCAGTATTTAAACATGTCCTTGGCTTTCTCCCTTTGCCAACATTTCTGTAAATCAAACACTGAGAAGCCTCAAGTAAGGGGTCATGGCATATCTTTTGGAAAACATGCTTTATAACTAAAGGGACAGGGACATGTTGAATGAAATGGGTAAGTACTCTGCAACTTGTTTTCAGGCATTTCTGTGCAGAACAACCAACTGCCATATATACCACAGCCTCCCTGTCATGCCAATCATATAGCATTGCATGAATTCATACTGACTTTTTCATACCCGTACATAGAAGAATAATGAAGCACGCAAATAACTACACTGCAGATTAATAATTCACCAAAAGACAAGCCTGGTAACCATTATACAGTTAATATTTACTTCTCATATAAATTCAGTTATTGGTTGCTGCAATCTGGTAGAGTATAACCCCGTTATAAACAAAAGTTGGGACATTGTAAAATGTAAATAAAAAGGCAACAGGGTAATTTGCAACATATATATTGTACTGCAAATCAAGACATCCTTTCAAATTTTAAAACAAATGTTACTGTTTTCTGAAAAATGTATGCACGTTTTGAATTTGATACCAGCAACAGGTTGCAAAAAAGGTTGGAAACATAAAAACTCCAGGGTTGCAAGGCACAAGTGCTACCTACTGAGCCACCATGCGGTTCATTTCATTAGGAGTCCTTTAGTACTCAGACTGGGTGACAATAGACAGTCTATTCAAGTCAGTTTAATGTTGCACTCTTCTAAAATTGGCCACACTCACCATTACAAGTATGTTGAGTGGAGGAACCCAGGTGATTTCTTTATGTCATGTATCAATCAGTTCATTGATCACACAGGTTTGAAGATTTTATCTCAAAATGCATCATATTGTCCTGTGAAATGAAAGCAAAGGTCCCCAGATTAAGTGGGCATTGTATGGGGGGTCCTTTGATGGGCTTCCATATTCGATGGCCGAAAGTCAGCCATATGTTGATCGGGCAGGGTTAAAAATTGCATTGGATCGAGGACTGCATTGGTTTGTTGATGCAGCCCTCGATCTGACCACCCGTATGCTCAATGTTGTAATCCGATCTTTGGGCCCTAGGGTGGGCATATCGGGGAGAGATCCACTCTTTCTGTAGTTCCATTATTGGGGCTGTTGACACAAATTAACAGAACAATAGAGAGGTAACCAATTATTTGTATGCCAATGTTTATTGGCTTGTGTATGACCACTTTGTAGTTCTAGTTAAGTGTCCCAGGTTTTGGCTTTTCAAACAAAAGTTAACATTTCTGCTCACTTTCATTACATACAGTAGGTAATGAACCCATAGAACCTTCAGCAACCCTTGCATAATAGCAGTGGAAAAAAGGTTTTAAAGAATATGTAACCCTTTTATTTTAAAACCTTTTAAATATTCTAGCTTTCTAACATGGAAAACATGATGCATTTTCCATTTGTTCTTCAGCCATCTGCTTCTGATACCTATGCTCATTTTCCTTCTATCACTATGGATGGATGAGTGCATTAGCAGAGCACAATAGAAAGCGGCCACTGGCAAAAGATGCCTTAATGTAAGTCATCATAACAATTAGTTACGCTGTTATCTTCTATTATTGCACATGGCATATCACTGGTCACACCGTCACCCCCTTTAAAGTAACATTGTCTGCACTTATCATTCACTGAGATGACGGCAGTAAATGAATTCAGGAATAAAAGATTGGGGCGGTAATCACAGTCCAATTGGCCTTGGGGCCGCAATCTAGAATAACTCCCTTCAGCCTATTCCATTTGCTTTACATTCAACTATATATAAATTGATATTGTGGAGGATAGGTCACCCTATTATGCTTTGCTATCATTTAAAAAGTCTATTTTACTGTATACAGCTCATTATAATCATTTCCTTGCTCAAGCAATTTGCAATGATATATCATATATGACTGAACCTCTTCACAGATACAGACGTGCTGATAAGGATCACGCCAGTTGTGGTCAAGCCACGCTGCACCTGTGCCTGGAAGATGACATGCATCAGGATAGGTGCTGTGAGAGCGGCCTTCATGGATTCCTATATAACGTGAGTCCATTTGTGGTGGCATAATACTGCAGATCCATCAACAGCTACTCCTTAACCGAAGCCTATGACGAAAACACTAAAATTGTGTGCGTTCGACTGCAGATTGTGAATAATGTTGATTTAGTAATCCCTAATATAACTATGCAATTGGGAGCACAACCTCAGTCTGCTAGAATCTAATGCTCGGCTCAATGTGAAATTACTTCTTTATCGCTCATGCTCTTAAAACGTGAGTGAAAGAACTACAAACCAGCCGTGCGTTAAAAAAAAAACCAGCAATTGAATCCAGACCTGAGCCACAATTCCATTTCGCTGTAGAGACTCTTTCACTGGAAAATAAAATGACATAGCGGACACAATGCAGCACAGCAGCAGCCGAGTTAATGGCAAAGCAAAATAGATACAAGAGTCACTGACAATGTATCACACACACACGCACATTTGGTTACAAGCTACAAACCACACTGTCAGACCATCTCTCTACTCGTACATAAATAAATATATAGTGAGGGAAAAGGTAGGAATAAAATGTTTCCCCACTTTTTCCTTTCCCGTACCAAATTTAATTCGGCTTAATCTGTCACAAAGGATTTGGGGCTTTTCCTGAATCCTAAATAGTGTACTTAGTGCATCCCTAATCTCATGGCCTTCACGGAATTCAGATAACGGATTTCCAGATAACAGATTTCATACCTGTACAACTATTTACACACACACACACACACATATGCACTTGAATACAACAATTTGATTATTGCAAAAATCCCCAATCCCCCGTGCACCTGGGTTATACTGATTAGTTGGAGTGCTGTTCTGGACTATACAATACTATATATATATATATATATACACACACACACAAACACAACATAATCAAACATATTTTATGAAATGAGAGAAGAAAGAAAACACATCCATGTTATGATGTTCGCTAGAACACAATGTTCCACTTTACTCCTACTTGTACTTCCACTCATAGAACATTACTGGTGTCCCTAAGAGATTTGTAAGGCTGAATTTAGGTGGTGAATCAGAGGGAACACTGAAAGAAGTAGCAGGGGTGAGGGCAGTTAGTGAGGTACAAAAGAGAGAGATACAATTAGCCCACTCTCCCAATAGGGACAGTTTAGAACTCCTTCTCTTCTCTATTAAGCAGCCTTCTAACACAGGACTGTCTGGAATGTTCCAGCTTCTAGTACATTTTTTTGCATTTTTTTAAAGGAGTACTACCATGGGAAAATAGTTTTTTTCAAAACGCATCAGTTAATAGTGCTACTCCAGCAGACTTCTGAACTGAAATCCATTTTGTGAAGTGTGTGAAATCACTCCAACTTGCAGTACAGCAATAAAGAGTGATTGAAGTTTATCAGCGCACAAGTCCCATGACTTGGGGCAGCTGGGAAATTGACAATATGTCTAGACCCATGTCAGATTTGAAAGTGAAATAAAAAAAATCTGTTTGCTCTTTTGAAAAATGGATTACAGTGCAGAATTCTGCCTGAGCAGCACTACTAACTGATGCATTTTGGAAAAAAAAAAAAATTCCCAATGTTTTTCCCTTATATGGTTATAATTAGTTGCGGGGCACCCAAGCACAACATTAAAATTGCACAAACATTTCCATCAGAGGATACCTTAGACTGCTGGAGCTAAAGGAGCTGCTTCCCAGCCACTAACTTCATTTGCCCATTATTCTTGGTGGATTGGTATAATGTAAAACTTAAAGAAGACGTAAAAAAAGGTTTACATTGTCTTTATCATGCTTTTAAATCAGATTCTCTTTTTTTTATTGAAAACAGACATGACATGCAGGGGACAATTCTCTCTCCAAGCAATTAAAGGGATATTGAATTTAATATGTTGTAAGAAGATTATCTAAAACCCATGTACCATAACCCATGACACTTCTTAGCTCATCTTTTATTAAATGAGTGATTCTTCTCCAGAATAAAATACGGTTGTGCATTCAGCATTGTATTCTTATTAAGTATCCTTTCTGACAAATAACTCAGTTCTGATTCAATATAAAAGGGAATATTTTAAATCAGAGAACAAAGGGAAACCACCCAAATAATTAAGAGCTTTACATATCACCAGAGGGCTGCTTTCTGTGTTCGAGTAATTAATATAATCCGCACAGTGAGAAAAAAAACTCCAGTCTGATCATTATCCTAGAGAAATCACTGTTAATATATTGCTTCCTTCCTTGTGTTTGTGAATTGCACAGCTATGCTGTTAAAATGGCCAAGTGCAGATTCTAACCTATTGTCAGACTACCAACTGCCCATGCCAGTCAGGCCCAGAATGGAAATCTGTGGGTTCTGGCAAATGCCAGAGGGGCTGCTTTAAGTTGCATAGACACTTACTATATATTGGGCTAGTGAGGGGCTGCTTGGGCCTCTGTGTACTTCGAATGCCAGGGCCTATTTTAAATCCCAGTCCAGACCTGAGACTAACCATTCAGATTAATATAAAGTAGTAAAAAGAACAAAATCACATGATGCTCCGGCCATTGAGGAAATCTATGAAACTTAAAGGGCACCTATTTGGGCAAAATTATACCCCCAACCAAAAGTGCGGGCTGATAGAGCCCACATTCCAGTTGTTGGTTTCACTATTTAAAAAAATATATATATATGCCCCTCGCAATCGCTAGCGGCCTCGCTCCGGGAGGGAGCTCCCGGAGCAAGCAGCCGTCTCCCCACAGGCGTGCGTCTTAATGAAAAGCAGCCAGAATTGTGACCGCTTTTTCATTCTGCGCATATGGGGAGACGGCTGCTCGCTCTGGGAGGGAGCTCCCGGAGCGAGGCTGCTAGCGCTTGCGAGGGGCATATTTTTTTTAAAAAAATAGTGAAAGCCCCAACCGGAATGCAGGCTCTATCAGCCCGCACTTTTGGTTGGGGGTATAATTTTGCCCCAATAGGTGCCCTTTAAGGTGGCCATAGACGTTCAGATTGCCTGCAATTTCGGACAAACAATCAAGAAGTCCCCATCTCCTGACCTGCCACTAACCTTCAGTTTAAATAAAGTAGTAAAAGAACAGATGATTTTCTGCCCTTTAACAGCAATCTTATGAACGTTTATGTCCAACAAAGCTGAAAATCATCAGAACGGCAATACACGAAGAGATAAAATTGGCAGCCGACAGAAATCTTCTAACCTGTCCATGACGCAACAAAAGTTGGGACATTCCGCACACCATCCGAAAGTCATACAAATCGAGGATTCGTATGATCGGATCTGTGCGTCTATGGCTATCTTCATGTCTGACATATGGTAATGACAGTTTCCCATTGATATTGTCAGATAGGCAATATATTCAAAGATCTTATCGGAAGCCAATATAAAATCTTTTAACCTGTCCGATTGATCCATGGTACGAATTTGGTTGGGATGCTCCACACACGATCTGAAAATCGTACGAACCGTCGTTTCGTACCATGGTATCTTTGCATTTATGTCCAGGGACAAATACAGCATTAGAACAAGATTTGCTCATTGTAAGTCCATTGTGAGTCTAGGCAGGAGTTCATTGCAGGGCTACCTTGCTTTTCCACACATTGTACTCAACCTCACAGCTTTTTTTTACAAAGGCAAAAGCACCAGACGCTTGTTTACAGATGCATTTGTGACCGCGTTCCTAAACAGTGGCGGACTGGAATGCCAAGAGGCCACCAGAAAACCTTAGACTGTGGGGCCACTTTCCAAACTATTATTCCTCCTATGCTCACTTAATTTTTTTTTTCTCCTAGTCTTTTATATCTACTTACTATACTCTGTTCTACCATTATTAAGCCCCTTTTTCCCCATAAAGAAATCGGGAATGACTAGGAAATAGGACAAATGTTTAGAAGCAAGGGCCTACTGACACCTGGGCTCACTGACCCCCCCCAACTGTTCTAAATTAATACATTTAATGGATACATTTCTTATCTTTGTCCCTGCTGAGCAGAATATCTAGGTTTCATTACAGGCAGCTGTTAGAATTGATACAATAGTTGTTAATACTCCAGAGATGCTGCTGTGAAATGTATCAATTAAATGTTGCAAAATTGTAACAGTTTAGAGTCTGCACCTGAATTACTGAGCTGCCAGACTCAAACGCCAGAGACACCAACATTCAACTTTACACTTAGATTTTGGAAAAACAGTAAAAGATAAATAATGGAAAGTAATTGAAAAAAGTCTGGGGACAAAACCCTCCCAACTGTCCCATGTGCCACTGCTCTAACTGTATATTTCATTACAGTATATAAATGTGCTTCTTAAACTATCAATAAAAAGATGTAAAAGCGATTACACTGGTAAATGTTTTTGTGAGAAATGTCAGAGTTTGTATAACCTGAGATCCCTTCATCAACTAGTCCCTTTTTTGCTGTCCAACCAGCCATTGAAAGAAAATGTAGCTTGGAGCTAGGTTACAGTTTAATTCTGATCCATAATTCTTTAAAGGAGCCATATGGATGAAACACCTATAGGAGGTAATTTATGCAAAGGTTATGCAAGATTTTTTCTACCTCGAATAAACGCATAACTCAAACGTTTGCTTATTTAAGAAAAAGTCAGAATGTAAAAAACTCTATTGAATGCAATTGGGGAAAAATCATTGAATACCTATAATTTATTGAGTTTTCAAGCCAGTGAAAAAAAAACCCTGAAAATCATGAAGGCAAAAAACATCTTCAAATGGTTTAAGGGACTTCTGCCACTGACTTCTACATGATCTCCACAAGTTATTTTTGGATTTTGGTTTTTAGCAGCTTCAGGGCAAAATAAAGCTTGAAAATTTTTACTTTATTTTCCTCTGAAAAATTTGTGTTTCTTTAGGAAAACTACCATAGAAAAACTTGAATTTTGATAAATAAGCTCCATAATGTATCTAGGCAAGGGCACATATAGCTTCCTACTCAGATACTCCTGCACAGGTCAGCAGCCTACAGACCCCCTGTACTATCACCTTCTCAACTTCTATCTAATAAAGGCTTATTTAGCTACTGTGTGTGTGAACCACTTTGGGCCATGGGCATATTATCTAGCTTAGCTGAAAGCTCAGCACCCCAGAGATCTGAATCTGATAGTGGCTCAAGGGCTAAATCATCCCACTTTCATCTTAATGTAAATCACGTGTGAACAAGTATTCCATAAGGCTACCCTAGCCTTGTCCTATAAAATAAAGTGTGGGAAAATAAGCAGTTAATCAGAATTATTAGTGGAACTGGAGGACGGGAACTGAAGGATTCCAGATAAGGGATCTATTCATAATTTGACTCAGTGTACCCTATGTCAACTTAAAAATAATTAAAACATGAGAGTTGTTTTGCCACCAGTATGGATTCTCTCTTATTAGAATCAAGAACAATGTATTGTTTTAATATTGCAGACAGGAAATTATTTTTTAAAATTTTAATTATTTGCTTACAACAGTCTTTTGGAGATAGCATTCCCTCAATTTTGTATATTGGGTTTCTGGATAAAAGATTCTATACCTGTACAAAATAAAGGCTCAGTTAAATGCTAAGCCATATCCTGTATATCTGTATATCCAGCAACAGCCAAGAACTTTTACATTAGCGTGACATATGTTCACGTCTTTTTCCTACAGACGGCACAGAGCATATATGGATAATTATCTTTGCTTTAACTTTACAGCTACCTTTATTTTATACATTGCCTAAACCCTACCATTAATCTATGCTTATGCCCAACCCTTTTCATAAAATGTATTGTGTATCCAGGCTCAGGACTTGGACGGGTCCTGCTGAACAAACTTTGCAAGTCAGTATTTCAGTTCCCCACCACATGAGCCTACTGTCGTGTATATGTGAAGACATCTGTTGCTTGAGGCCACACAGAACTTTCTGGTTCTTTAGCCATTGCCAGTCTTGATACTGCACTCATCGCTTATCACACCATTAAGGAAAAACAAATTGTAGACTACTGATAAGAATGCTCACTTTGCCAAATAAAGTCAGAAACAGCTTCTGGAATCCCCTGGCTATTATTTATAGATTATAGTGCTTCAAAGTGGAGCCTCAACCTATCTGTACAAAAGAAGTGTTTGTCTGTTTTAGAAGCAGTGCAATCATAACTCCTTTGCAATGCCATGATGTGCACAGATTTTGCATCCCAGAAATAATAAGGGAGGGACAATGACAACCACAAGTTTAGGGCCTCATATACACAGGTGTCTTATGCATACAAATATACGCAGATTTTATTATGCATGTTCACATTTGAATTTTAGCAGAGTTGCATTTCATTGCACATCACACTGCATTATTAAACACTCCATAACAAATGTTTTCTCTCTCTAAAAAAAAAAAAGTAAAAAAATGCAATATAAGCAGCTGATAAACAAAATAAGCAAACATTCAAGTTGCAAGTTTATTCTAGGTATAAAAACCTCACAAACTAGACCTTTGATAATTAACCACCTAAAATAGCTTTATGGAACATTGATAACAATTAAAAAAGTACAGTGAAACTTCCAGGGACTGAGGCACAGGCTATGGGAATAAGAGACAAAAAGACTTATTTATAAGCACTGGCCACATTTGCGCACGGGAAGTTACCCATAGCAACCAATCAGCGATTAGCTTTTTTCAGCCAGCTGTAGAGTGAACAATGAAAGCACATATCCAATTGGTTGCCATGGGTTACTGCCCAGGTGCAAATTTGCCCAGTGTTTATAAATAACCTCAAGTATCTAGCAACTGCACTTGTGCAAACCATGCCTAAGAGCACAGACAATTTGGGGTGTTTCACTGCAACTGCACAAACACAATATCAAAAGAAGCCCTCAAACCTATCAATATGTGCAATGTACAAACCAAACATTGCTCTGGGCCAAGATGTGTAAAGCCACACCCAGTCAACAAACAAAAAAAAAAATCTTTATTTGGTCTGCCCCCCGCCAAGATACGTTTCTTTTGTTGTCAATAATATAGCACCACGTAGCACAATAATCTGAACAAAATCACTTTGACCTGGAAATGAAATTTACATCCTATCCAGATTCTGCCAGATACATTTGTTACAATTATGTGGGAGGCTGGAAAACGGCTTAGGCAAGTATGAAATATAGAAACATTTTTATATCTAAATATATGATTTAAATGTACCAAGTTAAATTGAAAAACAAGTGTAAGACACCAAATGAAACAATACGTTCTTATCTATCCTTGGATCATTAGAGTTGCAGACAGATTTCATCATCCTAATCCTTCATTCTACAGCTGGTGTTTGCAGCCTCACTGGTGTTATTGCTCTATGCACACACACACACACACATACAAGTGTATATATATATTATATATATAAAATTTGCATCATCGCATTAGGTACCCAAGTGTAATTGCTACAACTTACATTCCAATTAAACACCACAAGGGAACATATGAAATGCCCACGAGAACCAGTATATTTAGAAGGGATGCTTTCTTATTATGGTGTTGTAATTACGGTGCCAATGCCTCCCAGTAGCCTGGCACTGCATGATCTACATGTACAAGGCAAGATGTGCCAGGCAGGAGGTTTACAAAGAGACACTCCAATGCATTCTCCTAGAAAGGCTGGGTACCAACCATTACCATGGATATAAGAAGAACCCTTTAATTTAATGGCCAATATTGCTGCTAGATAAACCAGTGTTTTTTTTCTTGTGATTAAATGTAACTACAATATATATTTATTCAGCATAATAAACAACACACCCATTTCAGTATTTTAATATGTCCATGCATTTATATGTGCATGAAACAATACAATATAGGTAGCAAACCCAAGGGTTCTGCTTTTTTTTTTTCTTAAAAAATGCCTTCTAAATGATAATGAAGATGGTGATAATAATAAAATAGCTATTTTTGTTACACTGAACAGCAGTTCTGTGCTTAGCTGATTAATTGCCTTTAATTAGATTTTCAGCATGAGTACTGACGGGGGAAGTGCCTTACATATCAACAGAATGTGAATGGTACAATGCAACTGTGTCATTTGTTTATTCCCCAAATCCTAAATGAAAGAGGAAAGCCAGGTTTAAATGTGTAATACCAGAATGGTGTCCATAAATATAACATATGCAGTGTAAAATTAAGCAAGCATCTCATAGTACTTAGGATCATGCAGGTGCCCAATACTTTTACTAGCATGGTAAGTAAGTAAAAGAGGGGTGACGGAGCATGTTTGGAAATAAGGCCTGATGTTTGACAAGATAATGCTGGGCAGTCTGAGGAAAAGACAAGAAGATGTACTATAGGCAGCTGGAGATGAAAGCACATACTCATCTGAAGAACTATCTATATATCGCTTTGACATGCAAGGTAAAACAGACAGCAACTCTGCATCAGCAGATTGGAAATATGAGCTTAGACAGGGCACAAACAGGCACTAGCAAGAACTTCACAGAGAGAGAGGGATATTGTCTGCATTATGTCAGCATTGCTTTATTAGGTACTTATACTAGCAGAAATACTTAAAGCAATCTGTTGTATGAAAGAATATTGAGGGGCAGACTTATTAAGGGTCGAGTTGTGTTTTCCACAAAATATTCAAGTTTTCAAAGTTATTTTTGAGTCAAGAATCGATTTTTCAGGTTAAAGAAAAACAAAGTTTGAGCTTCATTTTTGAGATTTATTATACCCCGACCAAGGAACAAAACACAATCTAAAATCTGTCAAGGTCACGTAGGAGTCAATGGCGGAGGTTCCTTGAACCATCTGAAGACTTTATGATGTTAAATTTTTTCAGTGGGTTTCACTCAAAAACATGATCAATTTGAACTAAGTTTTTTTCACCAAAATCTTGATCAATTCGAGTTTTCAGGTTGTTAACCCCGAACTTGCCGATTTGAGTTTTTTCTTAAATAAGAAGCCATTCGAGTAGTGAATTTATTTGAGGTTTAAAAAAGCTCACATGCTATGGAACTGCCCCTCGGTAACACCTTTTTGGGATGAAATTCACCAATTAACTAAGAAAGTTACATGTGTTGATATACCTAAGGATCCCTGGACATTCCTAATTGGGAAACCTATTGAAGAGAACTCAGCCTCTCCACAAATATTGGCTAACCATATTCTAACTGTAGTGCGAATCTCACTTGTCTCTAAATGGATAACAAGGACGATTCCATAGAAGAATTTTTAATAATATGCACTTCGAGAGTATGATATCCCATGTGCAAAATAAGGTTGCTAGATTCACAGCCATTTGGGCACCCTATGAACTATTAGCAAAACCACAGACCTCTAAAGTTAATGGTGTTCATCTAAATGAGCTCATGGCAACATATCACAACTTGGTCTTGTCATCTACAAGAGGAAACACCATGTCCTACAGAACAGAAAGTATAAGGTGCACTTGAATAAGACTAATAGAGGAAAATCTGAATAGAACTGACACGGTTTGATTTATTACAGACCCTTGTTTTTTTCTTTTTTTTTATATATATTCTCTATTTTTTGGGTTTATGTTTGGTTTATGGTTTCCTTTTCCCTTACATTACATTTTTCTTTTTCCATGCTAAAGTACTTAAGGTGTGAGTACTAGAAGAAATATTTAATTTTCTAGGTTATTATCTTGTGAGAAATTGATATAATGTACAGTACTTGCATAAAAAAGATATTGTGAACTCACAGTTGATAAGCATTGTTAATATGTGTGTTTGATATATTTCAAATAAATAAAATCTAAGTTTAAAAAAAAAAACCCTCACATAGCTCTAACATTCTACCTTTGATAATTAACCTCCTAAGATACAGTGAGTAATACAACCATATTAAAGCCAACAAATCTGCAGCATGAGTCATTTTGTGGAAGGTAGTCCTTACATCCCTGCTATGGTGACATCAATACTTATGGATGATCATATACAGTGACTCATCAGATCAGTGCCTCCAGACATTCAATAACAGTAAGTTACCCAGATCATGAATACCTCAGCAAAAGAAAAGGAGTGGATCAGTGTCTAAATCTGTAGGTACAGGTCAGGACTTCTAACCTGGTTTCCATCTTAGCTCAGTCAGGCATTAAATTTAAAGGGGTGGTTCACCTTTAGTTAAACTTTTAGTACTTTATAGAATGACCAATTCTTAGCAACTTTTCAAGTTGGGAAGGTGCCAGCCATGCTTCACAGGAAATACTTAAAGCAATCTGTTGTATAAAAGAATATTGAGGGGCAGACTTATTAAGGGTCGAGTTGTGTTTTCCACAAAATATTCAAGTTATTTTTGAGTCAAGAATCAATTTTTCCAGTTAAAAAATGAAACTCAAACTTTGTTTTTCTTTGAGATTTATTATACTCCGACCAAGGAACAAAACACAATCTAAAACCTGTCGAGGTCACGTAGGAGTCAATGGCGGAGGTTCCTTGAACCATCTGACTTTATGATATACAATTTTTTTTGGTGGGATTCACTCAAAAACACAATCAATTTGAAGTAAGTTTTTTTATATTTAAAGTGGTGGTTCACCTTCAGTTAAACTTTTAGTACTTTATAGAATGGCCTATTCTTAGCAAGTGGTCTACTATTTTTTTTTTACAGTTTATGAATTATTTTCCTTCCTCTTCAGATTATTTCCATCTTTCACTAAGCCCAGCAGTAAAAAAAAAAACTGAGTGATCCGCGAGGCTACAATTGTTTTGTTAGATTTACTTTTTATTACTTATTTTTCTCTTTAGGCCTTCCTCTATTCATATCCCTGTCTCTCTTTTAAACCACTGTCTGGTTCTTAGGTTAACTTGGACCCTAGCATCTAGAGAGCAGCTGAAATTCCAAATGGAAGAGCTGCTGAACAAAGAACTAAATAATAAAAAAAACACAAATAATAAAAAATGAAGACCAATTGCAAATTGTCACAATAGCATTCTCTACATCACCCATCATTATAACATATATGTGTGGGTATATAAATAGCATGCATACCATAAATGGCCTAAATTTGTCTAAGAAGATTCACCAATTAAGCTTAAAATACTTCATGTAGGTGTCACAAATATTAAACTATTAATGATTAATATATGAAAGTCTATATAGCTACAACATGCTTTTGTGATAAATAAGCGATTATTGATTACATATTAAAGAGAAGGAGTGCCAGCAGTTTTTGTCAGTGCATATCTTTCAGATCATATTATGTTTTTTATCTAGCAAATATTCCTACTTGGAAAAACAATATTTTTGAACACTGCCTTTATAATAAATAATGTTGTTAGAGATGGGGTTGGCAGCCACAGATACGATCACACCCCGCCCCAACACAGTGCTAAATATAACTGCGGGTAGTGTTTTTAATCAGTGTGGTTTTTAATTGCCACAGATAGCAGTTTGTTCAGCTGTTCAGTCCATGTATGTTCTAAATTAATGTAAACAAACGAGTTCAGGTTCCTCCTGGTCCCACAAAATTATATTCCACTTCTCCCTGTTTATATCGCTAGAATAAGGAAAATAAAACAAAAATATGCCATCACACTGATTAACAACAATTACAATTACAAAATAAATAGTGTAGTATAGTGATTTGCTAGATTTTCTCGTTCACTGGGCAAAATATTCAGGTTCAGTTAGTGTAGTATACAGATTTGCTGGATTTCCTCGTTCACTTGGCAAAGGTTCTCAGCTACAAGATTTTGAAGTTGAAAAATAACTGATTATTTTACATCAATAAAGCATTTTTCAGCCATGACAACAGAAAACTGGATATAAAAGTGAAAGCCTAACTGAAAATAAAAGCACCCGTCAATCAATCAGTCTGCCAAGTGCCTCAAAATATATTGAGATAGTATAAAGAAAAACCTGTGAACCACTGACATGGCACATGTCTGAAAGTTGCAGAAAAACAACTTAAAAATATAGAATTTAGCATTCCACATATCTCATTCAAAAAGTAAAAAACATTTGGGGTAAATTAAGAAAATGTAAAAAAAAAACATAGATAAAACATAAAAACTAGTTTTAATAACCAATAGCAACCATTCAGATAATAAGTAAATGCTGCCTGCTGATCGGTTGCTATAGGCTACTAGAACTGGTGCAAACTTTGCGACTTATTTTTTTAGCCCCATTATATTCAGTGCCTTCAATACCTTCTGATGGTAGCCTTTAAAGTCAGAAACTAGTACATGACAGAGGTGGTCTGAAGCTAAATGTTCTTTGACACATATTTAGTACTTATTGGACTTTTATTAGATTACTATAAGGATTTGTTTTTATTCTTTAGATTACGGACACTGATGGGAAGGTGCCAGCCATGCCTCACAGGTCTGACACTTCAATATGGCAGAAACATGCACTGACCACTTGTTTAACAGGTTCCATGTCCCATGTCTTTTGTCTCCTTTTGTAGCATGACTTTATTTATAACGTTAGAGAATTATAAATATATTATACAATATAATTTTGACAAACACCATGTCTGCAATGTACTGCATTTAAAAAAGGCCAAATATCTAGGCTATATAACACAAAAGAATCAGATAATACATAACAGAACGGCAGGCAGCAAACATATTGATTTTGGTCTGTGTGGAAAAACCTTTTTCAGAAAGACCTTGGGCTGTACACTCCTCTGGCAACTAGAAGCTGAACATAAATATATATATATATATACACACACAAACTATAATGGTCTGAAACCATAAAGGTAAAGCCCAACCTTTCACTTTTACACTAGAAGTGTACTGCACATAAAGGGTGACAGCAAGCTACAGTATGTGTGTGTATCTATATTTATAGCTATATAATAGTACACACACAGCTGAAAGGCAATAATTTCTGAAATTATTGTGTCTTTAATGATGGGAGGAAAATAATTACAACCATTTTTTTGTTCATACATCTAACGCTATACCCCACGCTGCAAAAATATATAATAATCTAAAATTCTACCTCAAAAATTATAGACTGTTGATTACAATACTTATTACAAATATGCAACAAGAACCCAGGGTTTGTATCTCCTTTTCTACAAAAATATAGAAAAAAACATCTAAAAACATTTGTGTAACTTTGAAAGGAACTATTGAGTGGAACTTTTATTTTTCTATTCAAATAACAAATAGACAATGAGGCATGTAAACTGCAGAGAATAATATTAAATCAAATTCAGGTATCTCCATACTTAGTAAATAAGCAAAGGTACGGAGCAGGGACCCATAAGCTGGGAAGAAGCATTGCTTCACACATAGGCATCTCATTTACCAGCACAGCGGAGGCCTGGCATTTCTGTGAGGGAATATCACTAGATTCATGCTGCATTCTTACCTGATACGCACAATTTTCCTGGTGCACCATCTCAGAGCATCATCCACCAAGAGAAAAGCAAAAAGCAAAGCCGATTTGAGAGGATGCGGAGGCAAGAGAAAGTCACAGCATGTGAAGGGGAGGAGAGGAAAAAAACGCCCTGGCTTTGCAGATTAAAATGGATGCTGCCTCAGCCGCCTCAACCTGCGCAATAGCACTGCTCTCTCCACACAAACCAGGCAGGGCTGCTCTCCTCAGGGAGCAGGCGATGAGGCTTCAGAACAACAATCTAGTTGGGACGGAGGTGGGGGGAAGGGAGTTGCTCATCACTAACACAATTGGCCAATTATATGCTGGCTACAAAGCAAAGGATCATTCTGAGGCTGTTGTGTCCTTCTGAGGCTTGGGAAGACAGGTCACTGATGTGGAAAATGTTGGTTCATTAAGACAGAAGAAGAAAAACAAAAGTAGAAAAACACCTGCTAAACACTTTGCCTGAGTAGGTGGCACAGTAAATGCAGCCACAAAACACACTGTATTTAGATGCTAATTTTTGTTTTAGCTTGGTGCTAAATTCCATTAAACTGCCACCTTTCTCTCTTCCATTATAGGCAACGTATTTGAAGACAGAGAAAAAGAGTAACATTGTGTTTTGGAAAAGTCACACTTTCTTAATAACAGGGGATCCAATATAATAATGAATACATGTAATATATCACCTGAAAGCAGGGGTGTCCAACCTTTTTGGATTCCCTGGGCCACATTGGAAAAAGAAAAGTTGTCTGGGGCCACACATGAAATACACAAATAAGTTTGATTTGTAAAAGTAAAGAAAATGCACAGAAAAGAACAACAATACTTATTGAACAACCAGATGGAGTTATACACTGGAATATGGGACTTATTATTATTACTACTAACTGGGCAATGGGCAGAGTCCCCCCTTCTGCCGACTCCTAAACCCTTTGCAACATGGTGTTTCCTCGGAAACCAAGTCTTTCTGGCTGCAGGTTGGACAACCCTGCCTTAAAGGGACCCTCACCCAAAATATTTTTTTCTTTAGCGAATGATAATGTAGATTTCATAACACAGCCATGCTAGGTGACATTTTCTGTTCTCCTAGTAAGTGGTTTTCCTTTACTAGCATGGATGGTTGGATATATACACCTGTACAGAAACACACTGAAACCAATACGCATTCAACTTTGATTGGACTATGGAAGGGATAATAATGACAATAAAGATCTGTTTAGTTGCTATGGTTAACAGTACTAGTACAAATTTCCCAATTAACAGTACTAGTACAAATTTCCCAATATTTGACAATGATGGACACAACCTCAGTTTTGCTGGACTGCCAGAGTACTTATTAATAATAATAACAATAATAAAATAATATAGCAGGTGCTCCAAAATAATTCATGGGGGGGGCACATATATATCTTTTTCATTTTGAGTTAATAGCAAAGTTTTCTTAACTAGTTTGCTGGAGCAATTAACGCCAAATAAAATGATAATTAGGGCAAAGAAATGAATACGTTTGAAGAAATGCTAATGTTACAGAAGCAAGAGTGTGACAGGCAGGAAAAACGCATTAGGCACATGCAATTGTGGGGTTAAGTGCAAGCACTCCCGAGTTTATATAAAAGTCGCAAGCTATATTATGTAACCAGGTTGGCATCCACATTCTCCCGTATTAGAGTTCACAGCTATTTGCTCTAATCATATGTGAAAATAGCTGGCAGCTTCAGTACTAGGCAGAACAACACTTCTAAAAAGAACAGAAAAAAATCTTTAAATTTCACATTAAAAGCAACGAAGGCACACTGTGCACTTCCAATGTAAGATCAGCTGGCACTTCTCTTGGCATATACACGGAGATTTAATTACAAATTCACATCAGCCTTCCACACAGACACATTCCTAGCCCAGAGATCTGCACACATTCCTATCATGTATAATCTACACTGACTAAACAATCCTTTCAATAGCAGGGCTTTGTTACTTAGGCTTTAGCAATGCTGCCTTTCCATTGGCTCCAGCAGGGCTATTGTCAGCATTCTGCAAACACACATGAAAGGACCCTAGCAAAGCAGTGTGGGTGGGTGCCATCTGATAATAGTTAATTGGGACTATGTTTAAAATGCAAAGCACCAACTTTTCAGGAAGTATACAGGTATAGTCTGTTTAGAAGTATTAAGAGGAATTTATCACGGATTTGCCATGTGCAAAGAAAGAAAGACACTAAGATATTTATCTGACTGAAGAGTATCTCTGCCTGAAAAGCTTATGGCACATGGGACATTTTTTCCTCTGGAAAAGTGCCTAAACTGCCATTTCTACCTTCCATTCTCCACCGGCAGGGTCTTGCAGGTAGTGACTTATTATTCTAATTTTCCCCATGAAAAAGCACTATTTTATTTGTCTTTCAGTATTGAGCACAAGGGTCACACTCAGTCTGAACAGACTGATAAATGGTTAGGGATAGAATATCTATGAATCATATCGCTTTAGCAAGGTAAGGTCTTTTAAGTTTCAATTAGAATATTTTCAGCAGTAACAAAAACAGATCAAGTCAGAATCATAACACTATGCTCTAAAGAAAAAAAAAACGATGCATGAATAAGAAATCTCATTTATAGTTTATACAGTATATTGGCTGAAATGTATGGGTGCACACCACATCCAGACCACCTTCCTGCAGTTGACTAGTCCACCTGCCCCCTAACTAGAAAATCATTCAGCTGAAAGTTCAGGGGCATCAGCCGGAATCGGGCCCTGTCCTTACCACCTGCCCAAATGTAAGGAGAGGGCTAGTTGTGCCTCCTGACACTATGGGGCAGATTTGTCAATGGTCGAATTCGAGGGTTAAAAAACCCTCGAATTCGACCAACGAACTTTGGTTGAATTGAAATCCTTCAAATTCAAATATCGAATTCGAAGGATTTTACCGCAATTCGAATGATCAAATAAAGAAAAAAAATTTCATCAAACGATTAAATCGTTCAAATTTTTTAAAATTCAATCTAAAAATGCTGGAAAAACCCTATGGGAGCTTCCCATAGGGTTTAACAGCAATTCGTTAAATTCGTTAATCTGGAGAACTAGGTAATCAATTTTTTTTTTTTAAAGGGCAAGTACTTCGACCATGGAATGGTCGAATGGAAGGCAGTTCGGGGAGATTGTTGCCCAGAAGAAGAGGCGATTAGACTCCAGGCAACTAAATCTCCCAGAATCTGCCTGTGTGCCCCTGCCCTTAAGGGGCAGAATACCTTTTAGTAAAAGACTCCTCTTGCGACTACATCTCTCCTTCATTGCCTGAAATCTGTATTCCCATGTACAGACCTCGCTTTAGTCTTAAAGTTAGTCTTTGTTATAGGAACAAAGTTCTAGGAGGAAATTTTGCCCAGTATGTCTGCCTGCATGCAAAGGGCAAGCAGTATCCTTATACATGCAGAGAAGCACTATGCAGCAAAAATCTATCTTGGAGCTCAATAAACTATATCCCAGAGGTGAATATCATAAATTAGAATTGCTGCTTAGTGGTACCCCTTGTGCTTCCTGACTCACCAAAACTTGTGCTTAACATGAATCTGCTACCTAATGAGAAATATCATGTAACTCCTTGGTGATGTCTAATGTATATTTAAAATTATAGATAAATGATTTCCAAGCTGCCTTACAGTGGCATAACCATAGAGGCAGCAGACCCCATGGACATGGGGGCCCAGGGGACAGACTGGGGGGTCTGGACCACTAGGACTGCTGCACATAAAACCCCCCTCCACAGCCTCAGCTGCAACATTTTAAAAAATATTTTTGAAATAGAAACAAAAAGATTTGCCGAGCGTAGCGTGGCTACTTTTTTTTTTTACTATGCCCATTTTTTTGGCCGCAAACCCTTATTACCATGTTGATTATATAAAATTTGGCAGGTTATAAGTTTGAACACACTTCAGTGGTTTTTATGTTTTATTATAGTTTTGCTATTGAAGGCGAATTGCCCTTTAAGCTGCAAGTCACAGTTTCCCCAACAGTCACGAGGTGACTAATCTCCCACAGTTGCCTGGTGTGGACTAACCCTAAAGGATCAGTAACATAAATAAAAAGATAATGCAGTGTTGCCCTGCATTGGTAGAACTGCTGTGTTTGCTTCAGAAACACTAATTTTGTTTATACAGCAGATAAACTCTGTATAACATAATGGTGTTATATGTTATGCACTATTTAACCTGTGCCATGTTTCCTTTTTTAATTTTCCCCTTTTGCTACCCAGCAGCTTGTTTATATGAACTATAGTAGTGTTTTTGTAGGAAATAGATCTCTATTAACAGTGAAGGCAACAGTACATGACATTTTCATTACTTTCAACACTTTAATTTTTTGATGTTACTGGTCCTTTAAGTTAGAAAGTTTGTATCTTATTTGGCTGTTTAGTGCATTACTATATCAAAGAGAAAGTCGGGACATTTAAGTAACAACATGGGACTGCGGGTTGAGTATTCAAACTAGGGACTGTCCTGCTCAAAACAGGACAGTTGGGAGGTATGATCCCTAAATCAATGGCATTTAGTCTCATGTGCTTAAAGTGGACCTGTCACCCAGACACAAAAATCTGTATAATAAAAGTCCTTTTCAAATTAAACATGAAATCCAATTTCAAATTTTTATTAAAGCATTCATAGCTGTTTTAAGCTCATTTAAAAATTTCAGCTGTCAATCAAATATTGTCTGCCACTCCTCTATGCCTTAGGCATAGAGGCGGGGCAGATAATTACTTTCAATTTCCATTCAGCACTTCCTAGATGCCTCTGCTCTCCACACATTCCCCCAGTTCTCTTAACCATTTAATTGTGTAGCCAGGACATGGGGATAGACATTGGGTCCTCCATTCTGATGCACAAACAAGATTCTGAGATGATGCAAGGCTTGCCTTAATAACAGAGTCCACAAAATGGCTCCTGCCTGCTTGCTAGAATTATGAATTCCCAGACTGAAGAAAAAATGCAAATAATTTATATAGTGTAATTAAAGTTCATTTTGCTTGACTAATGGGATAAAATATGATTTTGAATATATTTTTGGGGTGACAGGTCCACTTTAAAGTGTTATTTCATTCTGTTTTAAAAAGGAGCTACACCCAAAAAAATTAACTGATGGAAAATTAGAGTGCTGCTCTACAACATACATTTTCTAATTTTAGCAGTTTATAAGATACAGTATTTTAGACTGATAACACCAGGCTTTTACCTAAATGGAGTGTCAGCACCAAAGGGTTGTTGGTTTCAAAGAAGTGCATAGAAAGTGCTTAGACAGTTAAGTCGGCCATAGATAAGCCGACTTTTCGCACGGTGTGTGTGCTCCAACAAATCATTCTGTCAATTTTCGTACCATGTTGATCGGTATTTAGTCAATTGGACAGGTTAGAAAAGTTCAGTTGGATAAAAATATCTTTGCATGTTTTGCCTATCTGACAATATCCATGGGTGACCATCATAACTTTCATATGATTGCTGTCAATTAATGCCCAGAACATCATCTGATTTGTTATTTTTCCTACTTAATACTAAAATTTAATTATAGCCGAGCTACAATCCTACCTAGAAGTATAAAATGGTCTAAAACTGCTAATTTCTCAGAAACCACAAACAAAAATTATAAGCAAATTTCTCTGAAGACCACTCTGCGTAACTTTCCATCAATTAGTTTTTTTGAAGGGTTAGCATCCATATTAAAATAATCAAGCATGTAATCAAATTACTTCATTTCTATGGAGATAACAACCATTTTGGGCTTTAAGATAAATGCAATAATGTAAATCACTGAAAAACATATGCCACCTGTGCTACATGCAACTTTAGGGACATGAGAGATAAGGGAGTCAAATGCATGGTTTGGTGCAGGAAGGAATGATTTGGGTCCCTAGAGCACTGGGTTTATTTTTACCCTTGGGGCATAATTAGGGTTGTTCCCTTTTCTGGAAAAAAATACAGGCCTTCCTATATTTTTTCCCCTATTTGTAACATGGGGATCAACCATCACTTTTACCGGACAGGCCAGTGAAATACCGGCCAGGTGGCAACCCTAGGTACAATCTAAATAAGCTGTGACACATTGCACCTCAATGGAGGGGTCCAGTTTACTAGAGGATAGAATGACTAAGAAGCTGGAGCAGTGTTTGAACTATGTGGGGTGGGGGGCGATTTACAGTATTAGTGCAGACTGAACAGTAGGATTAGTAAGGGGGCATGGGTGGTGGAGGGAGGAGCACATAGTGTAACAGTTTGGTTAATTGGAATACTGGTGGATCTGTTTGGCAGTACTTGTGATTTTGTGCCTCCAAGTCAAACATCCAAAATGAGAACCTGCTTTGAGGCCACTGGGAGCAACATGTTGGGATGGCTTGATGAACAACATGTTGGGATGGCTTGGTGAACAACATGTTGTTCACTAGCAACTGGTTGGGTATGACTGGTTTATAGGAGATGCCACTGTTACATATAAAACAGAAATTATAGTTCTAACTCTACATTGTGTAATATATCAGAGGGAAAAGTACTAATCTGAGTAGTAGCATTGAAACAAGGTGGGATTAAACGTGACTAGGTTGTGAATTTAAATGGATACACCTTTTTTAGGAGGAGTGTATAAAATGGGTGGAGGCACTAGTCTTAAGCTAAAGCCTGAATTAAAGAACCAGTAACAATAAATATATATTTTTTTAAAGTCATTAGTATAATATGAAAAAAAAACATCAAGAAATATTAAACTTTAATATCGCAAATTCTTTATTAAGAAATAACTTACGGAATTCTGCTTTCGCTATTTTTCAGAAAAGGTGACAGGGCAACAATCCATTTAATTTCTCCTTCCTGGCCATCTCCTATAAGGAAGGCAGGGAGGAGGAGAGTTCGAGCACCGCACGATAGATCGCCTAATCATCTTTTCTGAAGAGGAGCTCAAGCGGAATTTCGGTAAGTTATTTCTTAATAAAGACTTTCTGATTTTAAAGTTTAATTGGTCTTGCTGTTTTTTTCCCCTGTTATACAAAAAATTTATTTTTTTGTTGTTACTGGTCCTTTAAAGCCATGCACTAAATAAATTACTAGGGATAGCAGTGGGGAGGGTGTGGAATCCCTCTGTGAAGATTTTGGCTAGTTAAAAAGGAAATTATCATTGGTGTATGCTACAAACTGCCTAGTATATGTGAGGAGAATGAAACCCAATTATTATTAGAAATTAAAGATGCTTCACAACTAGCTTAGGTTGTTAATATGGGACTTTAATTATACAGACAAGCACTAGCGTGATTGGGTGTATATATAAATATATATATAGAAAAGCCATGAATATCTTGTATTTCCTTATAAACGGTGACTAGAAATGTCATCAGTTATAAATGGTGAGTAGTGATGTAATTTTTGCCACATGACCAACTAAAATTTGTTTATTACAATAAATAAAGTACCCCTTTGTTGGAAAACACGAGTAAGTAACCTAGGAGTTTCAAGACTTGTATAAAAGGACTCAGCCTTAGGCCTCATGCTTTTGGTTATGAAACTCCTCGGAGACTTACAATATCCTTATATTTTACAACTAGGGTTGCCACCTTACCGGTATTTTACTGGCCTGGACGGTATTTTTGATGGTTGATCCCAATGTTATTAATAGGGAAAAAAAGACAAATATATCGGGAGGCCGGTATTTTTTCCGTGTGTGTCTTAGCTGTTGCATCTGCTGTGTTGCCCTCCTACAGAGTAGGCACTGTGGAAGATAGGATCGTTCCATTCAACATAATGTGGAAGTTATTAAAATGTAAATGCACAGTTCACTTATTAATAAGTAAGCATGTGTGATGAGCAGAACAATGCCTGTATTCACCATAAATTATTCACGAGAAAAAAATGTTCCTTTACAGGATGCTCAAACAGGAAACTGCAAGGATTGCAGCAAATCATAAAAGTGAACAAACATCTCACTTGTAAAACCTAAGCTTGGTATCTCCCTTATAATGTATGGTAGTGTAACATACATTTTCTTGTCTGATTCTACTATCATTTGTTTTGTCTAGAAAGCACTTTGGGAACGCATTTCATCATCCATAAACTTGTTGAAATGACCTGCTAATCTGAAAAACATAAAATGAGATAGAGGACTAGAAGTAAGTGTCTGATTTATTTCATGACAGTGTGCAAGATTATTTTAGCAAAATAACTGCATGCTTTGCTTCCCCAAATAGCCTGAATCAAGTCTGCTCTCTATTACACGTAATAAAGTTCCTAACCACAGCAGCTTTAGGAAAACAAAACTCCACGATTCACATTTTGTTTAAATAAATATAAAGCTTTAAAGGAACAGTTCATAAAACTGTGTAAATCGATAGGCTGTGCAAAACAAAAAATGTTTCTAATATAATTATCCAAAAATGTAATTTATAAAGGTTGGAGTGACTGGTTTTTTAACATAACAGAACACTACTTCCTGCTCTCCAACTCTGAGTTAGTCAGTGACTTAAAGGGGGCCTCATGGGACATAACTGTTCAGTGAATTTGCAATTGATCCTCAGCATTCAGCTCAGATTCAAAAGCAACAGTTATGACCCAAGTGCCCCCCTCAAGTCACTGATTGGTTACTGCCTGATAACCAATCAGTGGAAACTAAGAGAGCTGAAAAGCAGTTGTGTTCTGGCTATTATACTAGACACCAATTCATTTCAGCCTTTGTAAATTACATTTTTGGTTAACTAACTATATTAAAAACATTTTTTATTTTGCATACCCTATCTATTTACTCAATTTTTATACTGAAATCTTCCTTTAAAAAGATGTATTGTATCATTTTATTCTGCTACTGCTATTTAAGCACTTTTCCAATTCAAAATAATTATTTTTCTTTGAAGATCCCAAGATACAAAAATAAAATTTATTGTACAGGTATTGATCCATTCTTCAAAAACCCATTATCCAGAAAGCTCCAAATTATGTTAAGACTGTCACCCATAGACTCCACTCTATATAATAATAATAATCCAAATTTGTAAAAATGATTTCCTTTTTCTCTGTAATAATAAAACAGTAGCTTGTACTTGATCCAAACTGAGATATAATTAATTTTTTTATTGCACGCAAAGCCACCCCATTGGGTTTATTTAACGTTTACATGATTTTCTAGTAAATTTAAGGTATGAAGATCCAAATTACAGAAAGATCCATTATCCAGAAAACCCCAGGACCCAAGCATTTTGGATAACAGGTTGCATACCTGTACATTACTGGAGTATATTGGCACTTTACATATTTCTGAGAACAATAATAACAGCAAACATACTGAATTTCGTAACAACAGCACCACCTGCGGGTCAGTTTCCAGCTGTGACTGGCAGAGACAAGTGCCAGAAGAGAGAGACAGTTCTTATATTGTTCTCTTTAGGAAAGACATCTAAAACCGTAAAATAATTTTTCATGTTCTTTATGAGCAGATTTGGGGATCCAAGTTTAAGAAACATGGAGTGCAGCATTAAAACTGGATATGGTGTTCAAAGTAAGAGATTATCCCTATGCCTCCAGATTAAGTTATGCAACATAATAATAATAAGTCATGCAACATTATAATTCTACTCTCTTTTTTGGTGGCATTTAATACTAAGGAACAGCAAACTTAACACAAAGCATACACAGATACAGACTCCGTTACCCTGAATCTGCACCAAGGGGTAAGTAAAGACTTAAGGTGGCCATACATGGTGAGATCCTCTCATTTCGTGATGTCGCCAAATGAGCGGATCTCTCCCCGATATGCCCACTTTGAGGTGGGCAATATCGGGCTGATCCAATCGTGGGCCCTAGGGCCCAATGATCGGATCACAACGCAGGGGATACAGGACTGCATCTACGAACAGATGCTACAGCAATCCAACTGGATTTTTAGTCTCGTCCTATCGATATCAGATATCGATCAGGTAAGCCCATCGGAGGGCCCCACACACGGGCTGATAAACTTTTATCGGCCCGTGTATGGCCACCTTTAGAGGCATTTACTCAAGGTACTAACTAGGTTGGGGGGGGAGCAGGGAAAAGGAGGTCTATGTAAAGTAGGGTAGGGTTTTTTATTAATAATAATTTACTTTTCCTTGTTCATCTTTCAGTTAGTGATATTCAGAGACAATTTGCAATTGGTTTCAAATTTTTTTTTTATTATTTATGGTTTTTGAGTTACATAGCTTTTTATTCAGCAGCTCTCCAGTTTTGACTTTCAGCCATCTGGTTGCTAGGATTCAAATTATCCTAGCAACCATGCACTGATTTGAAAAAGAGAGTGGAATAGGAGAGGGGCTTAATAGAAAGTGAAATAAAAAGTAGCAACAACCAAAAATGTGTAGCCTTAAAGAGCATTTTAAAGCTGGAGCTGGAAAGAGGGAAATAAATAAGAAAAAAAATATAAAAAATAAATAATGAAGACCAACTGAAACATTGCTTAGAATTGATCATTCTATGACATACTAAAGTTTAAAGGTGAAAGACCCCTATAAGAGAGCTTACTCTGATAACCTTCATTATGAATGATTTTACTTGTGCAGAATAGTAAAGAAATAGGGAATTTCAGCTGATATGGCACCAATAGGCCACATGCTGAGGGAGAGCAAGGAAAGGACTCTGGCAATGTAGATGGGGAATAGGGTGGAAAACGTCAGCAAGAAATACTCCTAAACATCACTGTTACAATGTTGGCAAATGAACAATTGGCTCTTTTTCAATACTGGCCTATAGCTACTAATACAGATTTATATCACAGTATTTCTCCAGTAAAAAAACTAGTGTCCCTTAAGAAACATCCTCAAGTTTCTCATATTGTATTAAAATGTACCGGTGATTTTTTCTGGAGACAAAGCATACATTATTTGTAGAATTTCTTATACCAAATGCAGTAGGAAAATTGGGCCTCGTTCTTGACATTAATTGATATGCTTCATGCTTTTATTCCATTCTGTAATAAGCTCAGAAAAAAACCAGGAGAAATGAACACATATGGAGTATGACTATAACAAAGGATATAAAGATTATTCTGTTAGTTTTTTTCCATAAGACAGTTACATCATAGAAACCCCAAGGGTAATTTATTTTCTCTCTTACTGGCACTGCAGTTGTAAATATCCCCATGGTATTAGTATGTGAGCTATACAGTCACTTTACAAACAATGGTTAATATTAATACCGGCATGGGACTGGTTATCCAGAATGCTTAGGACCTGGGGGTTTCTGGATAACAGATCTTTCCAAAATTTGGATCTTCATACCTTATGTCTACTAGAAAATCATGTAAACATTAAATAAACCCTATACGCTTGGTTTGCTTCCAATAAGGATTAATTATATTTTAGTTTGGATAAAGTACAAGCTACTGTTTTATTATTATCATCATCATTAATATTATAGAGAAAAAGTAAATCCTTTTTAAAGATCTGGAATATTTGGATAAAATGGGGTCTATGGGAGACGACCATTCAGTAATTCGGAGATTTCTGGATAACGGGTTTTCAGATAACGGATCCCAAACCTGTAATGTGAATATAAATGCTGTACAGTAACAGGGGAGCACTGAACAGCAGAGTTCATTCTAACAACTCTGAGACTGCAGTACCACCTGCTGGCCATGCATTGTCACTTGCATAAAAGATGTAATTCAATGACCCAAGTGTGTGTATACAAGAAGATCAAATAAATCCAAACTAATTACATATGCTTGATTTGAAGTAAACACAAAGAACTGTAATAAATCAATCCTACGGTGGGTGGTTCAGTAGTATGGAATTGCTCTAAATGGTTATGGCCCACTGCACAAACTCTCTAATTTATGGGACAGGCAACAACTTATTTCATGCAGTGCAATACAGCAATATGCCAGAGATTCTGCCAATGTCCGACCTAGTGGGTAGCAATAAAGCAGGGAATTCTGGGTAGTCCATTAATAAGACTAAATAATTGGATGAAACCCCCCCATTAATCTCTAGTTCTGCCTCAGCTATATCAAGCTTTTCTTGAATCTGCACTAACTATACTTAAAGTTATACAAACACTAAAAACTACTTTTAAATATGAATGTAAGGTCCTCTTCTTCTGGGCGACGATCTCCCCGAACTGCCTTCCCGTCTACAACAATAAAAAGTCATCACCACTAAAGCACACGCAGCCCTTCATTTTCTGAAGTTGCCTCAAAGGAAAATTTCAGGCGAATTCGGAAAACGGAGCACAGCGTGAGCTTTAGCGCTGGCGACTTTTCATTGTAGCGGACGAGAAGACACGGGAAGGCAGTTAGGTGACTAAACTTCCCCGAATCTGCCGTGTGACATTACCCTAAAGTTTCTAATGCAAATGGACTGCTGCTGCACAAATATGGCAGCCCCTTCATAGACGAACACAGGGAGTCAGATAGGTAATGTAAAAGTATTGGGCAAACACTTTATGGTAAAAGTAGCATGCAAAGGCAATATTATGATAGGTTCACTGTCAAGTTAACTTTTAGTATTTTATATTTTTTATATTTCTAATTTGCCTTTTTCTTCTCACTCTTTACAGCTTTCAAATGGGGGTCGATGCCCAATCTAAGAAACAAATGAGCTGTAAGGCTACATATTTTTTATTATTGCTACTTTTAATTGCTCGTCTTGCTTTTTAGGCCCTCTCCTATTCATATTCCAGTCTCTTATTCAAATCAATGCATGGTTGCTAGGGTAAATTGGACACTGGCCAGATTGCGGAAATTACAAACTGGAGAGTTTATTTTTGGTGAACAATCTGAAAACAACTGAACTGAAAAAAGTATTGGCAGGTGAACAACCTTTTTAAAGGAACAGTATCACCAAAAAAAAATTCAAATATTATGTACTGTTGCTCTGCACTGTAAAACGGGTGAGTTTGCTTCAGAAACACTATAGTTTATATAAACAAGCTGCTGTGTAGCCATGGGGGCAGCCATTCAAAGTTGAAAAATGAGAAAAGGCACAGGATACACAGCTGATAACATATCAGCTTTTGTAGTATACAAAGGGATTGTTCAGAATGTTTCTGTTATCGATGCGAGTGTCTTGCACTTGAATGGCTGCCCCCATGGCTAAACAACTGATTGCTTATATAAACGGTTTCTGAAACAAACTCACCAGTTTTACCAGTGCAGGGCAACAGTACAATTTATTGTCATGCCTTTCAAACACTTTGAAATTTTTTTCGTTTTACCATTCCTTTTATTATACACAGTTATGCCCATATTAGGATATTTTAAAATCATTTGTATTCCTTCATAAGACAGCTATGCAGTGTCATGCCATTACATCAGAAACAGGTGCATCCTGCATTCATAGCAGTTTGTGAACCAAAGTGCATTCTGTCCATTATTAGAAGATTACACTGAACCCTTTCCATGCCACAGAATTAGGTTGCAAATTCTTATTTTATGCTCTGTGCCTCCCCACAATTATCCAGGCGCTCCAACCCACCCTGTTCATTGTTTCTTAGCAAGCACAACATTTCCTGTACTGCTTTCTTCCTGTTATTAAGTGGCAGAACACAATACCATAAAAGTGCACATGTTGCAACATGCCATAATGGGGATAAAAGCTGAGTTTCATTTTTTTTAGGAATATCAACTGCTTAGAAATAAAAAAAAAAAATGGTCCTTAATGTAAAGATCATGCTGTGCAACTGGTGGCCCATTGCCAAAAGTGTCATTTTGTGTTGTGCCTAAAGCTCCATAGATTCAATAGTGTGACATTGTGAGTTTTATGAAATTCCCCTACAAATGTGGCATATGGGATAAGTAGACACTGAACATCACTGTTCTATACCCTCACTGAGATTCACTGCATTCTGCAGAATATAAATTCACCACTAATCTTACAGTAATTGGCAAGCAAGCTGTAAGATTCCATATGCAAGAACAGCTCTGCAAAATAAGCAATACATAAAGGGGAATGAACAGACACATGGTAAACCAAACATCATCCAGACTCCCAAAAGGTGCACCAAGGAGTGCTACACAGTTGAAAAGGCTGCTGCTTTGTTTGGCTGCATCATAATCTGTCTGAGTCGTCAACCTTAGTTTCGTACGATGGTATCTTTGCGTCTATGGCCAGCTTTAGACAGGGTGTGATGCAGTCCCCTTTAAAGGGGTTTTTCGCCTTCAAACAACTACTTGGTTTTAGACAGATCAAAAGAAATAATTACTTTTTCCAATGATTTTCTATGCTGACCCTCTAAACTGTTCTAAATAGATACATATAGTCGATACATTTCTTATCTTTGTCCGTGCTGAGCAGAATTTCTGGGTTTCATTACATACATTTCATTACAGGCAGCTGTTAGTATTGATACAATAGTTGCTAATGCTCCAGAGATGCTGCTGAGAAATGTATCACATCAGTGTTACAAATTTGCAACGGTTCAGAATCTGCACCTAAATTACTAAGAGGCCAGACTAAAACACCAGAGACACAAAGATTCAACTTTAAAATTAGATTTTGGAAAAACAGTAAAAAAAATATGTAATGGAAATTAATTGAAAACAAAAAATCTATATTTCTGGGGAACAACTGAATTGAAAAAAGTGTTTGGCAGGTGAACAACCCCTTTAAGGGACTCATGTCAGCATCATAGCATAGAAAAGGGAAAAAAGACCCCCACAAGCTTAAACAATTCCCAGTAACTACAGATCTTTGCCTAACTACAGTAGCATAATTAACAAATGGCTAATATAGGCATTAATTACATGTTACTGAACAGAAGACACACAGACAATTCAACATACTTTCACACAAAAAGATAAATTTTTGTAAGCCTTTTACACTATGGAACACTAGCATCATCTTATATGATGGAGGCTAAAGGTGGCCATAGACGCAAAATAATATCGTACAAAACAAATTGTTGTACAATATTCTACCTGTATTTCTGACAATTCAGCTCTATGCGTGTGTATTGTAACAAACGATCTTTCTTGGAAATATCTTTTTCCAAGAAAGATTGTAATTGTTATGTATGGCAGTTTAAGAGACAGCCAGTAATATAATTTTATATACAATTACATTTCTGGTTCTGGAGAGATGATCAGCAGATCAGCCTGGTGGTTAATAAAACTCACTGATCGTGAATGATGAAATGTATTCCAGCTTCTGGAACTACTGTTGGTCATTTCTACGTCTCTTTTCCCATTCCGTGTAAACTTTGGCCAATCTCCACCCTGGCCAAAGCGCACCACAGTTGAGATGACAGGTAAAACAAATCCCATTAGGACAGCAAACAAAATATGTTTATTAATATACCACTGCAATCTATTTTTTTGATACCGACAATTGTGCTAGTTTATAAAGTAGATACAGTTACTAAAACTGCCTGGAAAAGGGAATTAAAATGTTTCATATTCCTAATCTTCCTCTGGTATAGGACCTATACCGCATGCTACGATAGCAAAGAATAGCAGGAAACAGACAATAGGACATGGATATGTATCGATATTATAAACAGAACAACATCCATATTAAATCTAGATAATCACACATTTATAAAACAGTATAAAAAAGCAGTGCACAATTATTGCAGATTTTCTGTAACAGTTTGCCAAAGAGGATGAAGGCCTGCTCATTTATTGAACTACCCGAATGAGAGATCTATGCTTCATCAGCTTTGGCTATGTAGAAGCAACTTTCCCTTTTTTTAACCATGTCTTACATTTTTATCAGAATTCTTTCTAGATATTATGAATGTCTCAAACAAAATCTTTTTTTTTACTAGCTTTTAAATCATATACACAGAATCCATAACTACAAGTTCTTTTCAATGTGCTCTCATAATGACAAGCCAGACATTGTATTTATAGCGGTATCAAGGAAATTACAGTGTAGTGCCTTCCCTGAAGATCTAAAATTGTATCTTCCCTTTGCTAATCTTAAGCAGAAGTATACAAATGAATGGGTAGCTTTCCACTTAGTTTTATAGGTTTAAAGGAAAAGGAGCAGTAAAGATGCCACCATATGTGAGGGATTCCCAATAGAGGTACTCCATAAATAATAACAACAGTCTGGCTTACCTGCTAGATCAGTGATCCCCAACCAGTAGCTCGTGAGCAACATGTTGCTCTCCAACCCCTTGGATGTTGCTCTCAGTGGCCTCAAAGCAGGAACTTATTTTTGAATTCCAGGCTTGGAGGCAAGTTTTGGTTGTATAAAAAACAATTGTACTGTCAAACAGAGCCTCAATGTAGGTTGACAATTCACATAGGGGCTACCAAATGGCCAATCACAGCACTTACTTGGCACCCCAAGAACATTTTTCATGATAGTGTTGCTCCCCAACTCATTTTACTTCTGAATATTGCTCACGTGTTCAAAAGGTTGGGGATCCCTGTTAGATAAACAAGTAAGTGAGGTATCCATAGGGATAAGATAAGATAAGGGATAAGTAAGAGAGGTATCCATAGAGATAAAAGTGACAATTATTTAAAGTAGGGCTGTGTAACTGGAGGTGGCCCTACAGAGGATTGTCTACTCAGAAGCTCCACGGATTTCAATATATGACATTGCAATTTTAATTTAATTTGGTACTCTAAAATACTGTATGACATATTATTGGCCTACTAAATGTAATAAGTTGGACAACATTGATGGTCAGGTTCTATTTTCCCTACATTAAAACGAATGTTGGAATAGCAAGCACATCTAGCAATCCCATAGCAAACACAAATATGTCCGGATTTCATCCACAGCTGCAGAACACATTCAAGAAAAGAGAATGCCTTCAACAAAAAGACATCAGTAAGCTTTCCAATTTTCAACAAATGAATTGCGAAGTTTTGAAAACAGAACCGGTCATACATGGGCCAACATAAACTGCTGACTTAGCTTTTCAACAATCCTCCTTATAATTATTAGGTAGGTTAGAAATTCAAATCCAATGAGGTCTGTGTCTGTCCATAGAGGTAGTTCTCACCTGAGGGTTCTGTATATGCCCATATTATGATTCATCATTGGCCTAGGTGCTGAAAAATTAAGGTGTTGTTCAACTAGTTTTCAGCTAGATCACCAGAAATAATGACTTTTTCTGATTACCTTCTGTTTTCTATGTGTGTGACCGTTTTCTAATATTGAAGTGTAAAGTGTAATTTTCACCTTCTAAAGCAGCTCGGGGGGAGGACACACACATCGGCCCTGTAAATGGCTCTAAATTGATACATTAAGTTGATACATTTTATTTCATTTCTTTGTCCCTGCTGAGCAAGCAGACAAGGGAAAGAAGATATACCTACCCTGGCAGATATGTCACCAGATATGAAATTATAACAAAGGGTCTGTAATTTATCCCAGTCCTGCTTTGTGTAATGCTAATTTTTTACAAAGCAACTGGTCAGCGACTAAGAGGATATTGGCATGCGCAAACTCAATCATTCAAAATGGTAGCTTCACATGGACCCTTGCCCGCTATATGAAACAAAGTAGTAAACTGTGAGGTGGCTGCCAACACAATTCACTCCATTACAAAAATAATAGGTTATGTCAAGATCCTGACAGTCACCCATTGATATCTTCAGATAGGCAATACATGCAGAGATATTATTATTAGCCTAAATATTCTAACCTGTCTAAAAGTCTAAACTAACAATCACCACAGTACGAAAAATTTCCAGACGATTCACACAGTCCGAAAATCGTATGAAACTAATTTTCGTGTGACTTTATCTCTGCATTTAGTCCCATAATATAGTGTATATTGCACAGTTCAAAAAGACTGCAACCGTGTCTCTATCTGTCACCAAAAAGCTTGCAAGATTGTATACTTCATACTGTCCTATTAAAGGCACGTGTCCAAAGAGACATTCATCCTTTCTCTCTGAAATATATTTATAGGGGAGTACTTAATCCAGTGACTCCTTGCTATACCACTCACCTTTGATCTATAGCTTCTTACTAAACATACACAGCACTGAAAATAAAATCTGTTTCATAAAAAGAGATTATAATTTTCGGTACCAACAACTTCAAATGTTATTTTAGGATTAAAAAACTCTCTGCTTTTGAAATATAATTTTTCCCCCATAATCCAACTGCCTGCTCTCAGAAAAATAAAACAAACTAAGGGATAAAGCACAGGCTGAGGGAGGCACCAGCAATACAGTTTATGCCAGGGTTGATGGCACAGGATTGTTCCTTAAAGAGCAAAAATGTATTTATTTACACAGAGTGCCACCTTATTAACTTGGCTACAGTTGTCCATGAGGACACCCTGTGCTCCAAGTGCAGACCAGGCTTTTTGGTGATTAGCATAAACATTATTTTGCAGACTTTTGCTAAAACGAAATTGTAGCAAAACACAATTTTACCATTAGGGAAATATACATCAATGAAGCTGGGGTTTCATTTTTATATTGGGTTAGCTATGGCTGAAAGCAGGCTGGGTATTTTGAGAGACTTTCCTAACAATCAATGGTACAGTAAGAAGGGTCAGCAAACATTTATTCTGCCAAACCAGCTCATTTCCATGGCCAATAAATCATTAGCTGCTCTATAAATCAAGAGACAGGCAAGTGTTACTAGTAGTTGCTGGCTTCAAATTTACAAGTGTCTCAAATAACACTTAACCATCTGTCCTATAATAGCACTCTGCACATCCACTAACCTAGTGAAATGTAGCAAATGAGTGAGGAAGTACCTGGGCATGTGCAGAAACATACGCTGGTCAAAGAGGTGTCTGTTGTGCATGCTTTCTACTCCAATGAAAATCAGGCATGTGAAGTACACACCTCTTTGACTGTCTTCACAGTCAAAGAGAGGAGAGCTCAGAAAAGAAAAAGGAGGTAGCACTTCATTCTAGACCAGAAAATAGTTGAAATGAGTTGCATTTTCAGTTTGTGATTTAAAAACCAAATGAGGTTGCAGGCTGGTGATTAGATTTACTAGATTGTCGTTCCCAACTGTGACTCGACAAAATCAGAAAGTGAACGCCGTTTTGTTTTTTGTCCTGCTTAGTGCAACAATAATAAAAACAAAAATTAGATTAGAAAATAGATTTTCATTTAAAACAAGAAAAAGGAATGTTCAGCCCTATTCAGGGAGTTCAGGTCAAGTAACTCTTAGCAGCCAAATGTAACTTTGCCTTTAAAGGGGATCTGTGGTCAAAAACTATAATCTTTCTTAGGCTTTGGAGAATGATAATAATTATAATTGCAATGCAATTTTTGTAGCCGTTTTGATGCTCTAATGGCCCTTACCTTGCAGCTCAATGTATTCCCCCACAAATCAGTTCAGTTCACTTGCTCTGAAAACCCTCTCAGCCAATGGCTATCTCAGGTGGATGCACGTGAGCCTCACTACGAGCCCTATGTATGTGCGTTCTAGCATTCCAGCGAGCGCAAGGAGATTGCATAGGAGAAGTCTAATTCAGTGTAGCTAGGTTGTTATACTACACATGGAATGCTAGGATGCGCATACACAGGGCTTGTATCGAGGCACAAGTGCATTGAACTGCCATCTGTAAACAAAACCACCTGTATTTTTATTGGTGGGCGGGTCAGGCAGAAGAGATGGTCAGGCAGAACTGAGCTGATGTGTGGGGGGAATACATTGAACTGCAAGGTAACTAGGTATTAGAGCATAAAAAGGCTAAACAAATACATGCAATTAAATATATATATTTAAATAATTAAATCATTCCACAAAGCCTAAGAAAGATTATAGTTCTCAACAACAGATCCCCTTTAAACATCAGTAAATGCTATCTGTTGCTGGAAAGCAGGTTGCTATGGCTTATTAGAACTGGAGCAAACATTAACCTATTATGTTATACCCAGTTACCTACAGCAACCAATCAGATCTTTGCTTTCACTATTCTGAAAAATAGTCAAAATAATGTAATCTCAAAACTGAGGCAATAAAGCTATAATTAAGCAGTTAAGCAGGTTATTTACAGACTTAAGGTTGAACTTTTCCAGCCTAACTTACCATGTTATTTACAGGATATTCATAGCTTTTGTGTGGTACCTCTTGGTTGCGTGCATCTTTTTTTTAATTTATTTTTTTAACAATTTTGATAAGAAAGATGCTCAATCTTATATTACTTTTTTGCATGTTTTATTGGTTTGTTAAGAGTAGTACTCTCAGTAGTACTAGAAGTACCGAGATTGATTTTTCTGTGCTTCTTCATTAATCTCAAAGTACTAAACTTTGCAGCTTTGTTAATGAGCCAGAACCTAACAGTTTCCAACAATATGAAATAAAAATCACATTACAGTAATGAGTTTCCCAAACCACACAATTATAAAAGCAAGTGCTGCAGAGTTTAATTTAATAATCAAACAATGCAGGACACTGCAAAAAAACCCTCTACTGTTGAAAGTGATTCCAGGGACTGGGACTTGTGTCTGTAGTAATCTTTGGATTAGATAAATACCATGGCACAGTATATTGGTGTCCGTGCCACTAACAGCAAACCAACATTTAAGGCCCACATTCTTCAAAAAAACGATTCTTCTAGAGTAGGAACAGTTGATAATGGTTTCTAAAAGCCATGTCATCCCTGCAGACAAAAATCTACTGGAGTGTAGTGATCAATAAAGAACAGTAACTGGAACTTTTTAAATCAATGGCAAAACCCCTTTATTTTTAATTCACAAGTCATTGCGATGACTCACTTTCATCACTCTGTCCTATCCTTTTCCGGCTTAGTCTATGACTAAGCTCCACGTAAGGGCAAAAATGTTAGGTGGAGTCTATCTAATGGCTGACTGTACATGAAAATGAAATCATAACCCTGTGAGCATCATCATAACATTTGAACTTGGGGAAAAAATAACTTTTGCAGTACAGAATATTGCGTGTAAAAGACTCTGTCCACTATGCTACAATGGACATTTCTGTCAATCCAGTTCAGAGAGTCAGAAACCTGTTTAACTTACAGAAATGAAAAAATTTAATAAAATAATATGATGTAAATGTATTTTATGTGTTAAATTATATTCCTCCAAATATATTAACGAAACAGAACTTACGGATGTGTAGTTCGACCTTGTCTGCCTCTGGTTCCTTGCTTCCTGCTCCTGGAACTGTAAGCCGGCCAGATGCTTTTCCAGTGCCTCCCAGTCCATTGTGGGGAGTTGTGGTTCCTCTCTCGTGAGGGTGCCTGAACCCCCAAAAGAATTCACAAATGTTCCTCTGCAGTTGTTATGCTGTGGTTTAGGGGGGCTGTGCTTCCCTTTACTTGGAGGTCTACCAACAACTAAATTCCCATTTAGTTTGTGCCTCAGTGAAGGGTTCCCATTGCAAGCAGACACAGTCCCTTTAACATCATCAAACTCTTCTGCCAAACTCCTTCCAGTTCCTATCCTTGCAAAGCAGTTGTCCTTAGGAAACCCATCCACAGCACCAATCTCTTCTTCCTCATCTTCATCTTCCCACTCATCACTCACTTTGTCCACAAGAAAGTCCTCCTCCTCATAATCCTCTAGAGCAGCCAGTTCCAAACTGGGTGAGGACTTACAGTCTGAGCAAGGTGTCACTTTGTTGGAGCTGGACTCAGAACTTGAGCGACTACAGGCATCACTTCCTAAATCCATGCCATCCTCTTTGTAATCCTGAGTCAGGGCGAAGCAGACATGTATGCATGGAGAAACAGGGAAACAAAAAGAGGGGAGGGGTTGAGAGAAAATTAATTCATTTCGGAGATAAATCTAAGCACCTCATCTATGCCTGCCCTGCAGGGAAGTTAAAAAAAGACATGAAGCAACTGGAAACTGCCAGCAAGACAAACCATTCCCTGAGGCTACAGAAGACAGACATTCCTGTCCTCCCACTCCCTAGGCTGTACTTGAGCTGGAGCCAAAACATTATGGCACACTGCACATGCAGCACTAGGTGAATGAGAGCAGCACCTCTACGTACCTAGTGCAGCCAATTATCAGAGAAGCAAATTAATTTAAACAGACCACACATTTATCTTGTAAGCTGGAAATACAATGAAGTGCCAAATAATTGTTTACCGTAGCATTCCAAGCCCAAAACACATTATCAATAATAATTACATGCTGCATCCTTTTTAGCTCCTTCCTCTCTTTGCAGATAAGCAGGTTGATTCAATGCAGAGAGTGTTCTATGGCTTTAATGCAAGCTCATCTCACAGGAATGAATGGAATTTGTAGGAAACTGCTTGTTTTGCTCCCCCACCCAATGTTTCCACTCTTTACCAAACAGGTTAAGAATGGGCATATTGTGTGGAAGGAGTGAACATTCCATGCAGTGTTTGTTAAGATTCTCATTCATCCAGGTCATGGTATATCTGTAGAAATAAGTCAAATCAACTTGCT
>CM044439.1:124790239-124805166 GCA_024363595.1 Xenopus borealis
AGCCCTGATTTATGTTCCTAACTGAGCAGAAGAGAAAGCAAGTGGCAGATAGAGATCTTAGTTTTGTAACTAGTCTCCCACTCTCTAAAAGGGGCAATTTTAGATTCCAAATGCCATACTATATAAAGCAGTCGTTCACCTGTGAGTTAACTTTTAGTATGACGTGAAGAGATAAGAGAAAGATATTCTGAGACAATTTGAAATTGATTTTAATTTTTTATTATTTGTGGTTTTTGAATTAGTAAGCTTTTTATTCTTCTGTTCGCAGTTTCACCAGTCTGGTTGCTAGGGTCAAAATTACTCTGGCAACTATGCATTGATTTTAACAAGAGACTGTAAAATGAAAAGGAGAGGGCATGCATAGAAGGATAAATAAAAAGTAGCAATAAAAATACATTTGTAGCCTTACAAAGCATTTAATTTTAGTGGATTAGTGCAGTGGTGTAACTACCAGGGGTGCAGGTGGTGCAATTGCACCAGGGTCCACATCCCCTTGGGGCCCACTGGAGCCACGAAAATTGTTATGGCAGGCAGTTATCTAGGGGGAGATTATACATCACACATGCCATCAACACTCCAGCATGCAATTTATAGAGGTGCCCATCCTGTGCCGGGCCCACCAGGGAGTAGTTATGCCACTGGATCAGTGACCCCATTAGAAAGCTGGAAAGAGCAGGCCCGGATTTATGGAGAGGCCACCTAGGGTGGCAGGATCTTAGAGGGCAGCATGCTGCCCAACCACACCCACATTGGTTCAGAACTGTAAATTTCCTGTGTGCCAATTCCCATTGCTCTGTTGCGATGATGAAAATTTGAGCAAATGAAAGGGACGAGACAGAGGTGAGAAACTAAATCAGGCCTAGGTGCGCCTGCTATTTAAATCCGGCAGTGGGAAAGAGGCAGGAGCAGAAGGCAAATAATTAAATAAAACTATTAAAAAAAATAACAAAGACCAATTGAAAAGTTTCTTAGAATTGGCCATACTATAACATGCTAAAAGTTGTAAAGGTGAACCACCCCTTTAACTATAATGCATATTTTTTTTACATAATACAATTAATGTAATTACAATACAACTAAAATATGCAATTGCCTTAATTATCTCATAAACAGGGGTCAAGTTGTGGAAATCTGTATTGTTTTTATCATTACGAATAATAATATCTTTGCTTTTTCAAAGCAAGTTTTAATGAACAGGGCCTTCATCATCATTGGGCAGGCAGCAAGTACAGACCTATCAATCACATACTGCATAGTGATGTGAGGGGCGACCCAAAGCCCATGGCTTTGTGGTCGTATGGGTTCTGGTCGACTTGAGCAAAAAGTTTGCAGGTAGCGACCTGTTAGTGCCCCTCCTCTGCCAGATACTCTCTTTATTATATATTTGCATGCCTATATAAATAGGAGCATGCAGCAGGTTAGGGTCAGGTTGCAGATTCTTGGGGGTCTGGTGCAGGTTTTTCTTGACCCGCACATTACTAATTTTGCAGGAACCCTGGAGATACCACCAAGTTCAGGGTGGTGGTAGCTACAGGGCTCCTATGCCCAAGTGGGTACAATTGTGTACCATCCACAAGAAAAGGCACTTTACTAAGCATGCAGAAGCACAGGAGAGTCTTTGGACACAAGTAGCTTATTGGAGCTGTGAAACATTATAAGAGTATTCAGACAACAGTTGTCACAATTTCTATTTACTGTACAGTGATAGATTGTGAGATCTTTACAGAACTAATTAAAGAAACAGGGAATATGAAAGCAGGGTAAAGGAAACAACTCTACAGTACTTTAAAATATGTTATTTTATGAAAATTGTAGACATGTAGTAACAAAAACCTTCACAGAGCTTATTAGAAATGAAATATAACAAAATTTTAGAAAATCCTTTAATTGATCTATAATTAAAGTACTGAAGCCTTAATAGCTTAATGAAATAAAATAACTTTGCTCAGTTCCCCTTCACCCCCATACAGACACAAAATACAGTGTTTGGTTTCAAAGGCTGAAGCATTAAAGTGAATTATTTCTAAAGCTCCAGAGATCCAAACTGGTATCTTAACCTTGACACTGAAGCACAAGGTGATTGTAAAAGAGCTACTATAACTCTCTTATGATGTGTATGGCTTCAGACAGATGTCAAAGTGAGCGAGGTGTAGGTGCTGATTCTTTCTAATTATGCAGCACAAAGTATGACCTTTTATATATACATCATATTTTTAGGGATTTTAAAAAGCAATACACATACACAGCTAACAGCATGATATGTTATTAACTTGCCATTTTTATTGCCTAGAAGGTCATGATACTTCTGCAACCCCTGACTATGATTGTTTCCCATTTATCATGAAATACAAAATGACTTCATACTGTAGTCTCAGTGCATGCTCCCTCAGCAATTACATCAACCCTTGCAGAATTCTGTCAGTTTGATGGTTTGCTGTTGAATGCAAAAGAAGTTCAGATTGAAAAGGTAATATTTATTCTCTGTTCTCTATTCTCTTCTCTATTCTCTTTCCGTTCATGAAAAAGGACAATGCCATTTGGGTCCTGTAATGTGATACATGTACAAAAGATCAATGCACATTCCCTGTTCCACTGTTTCACAAGTCATTTAGTATCTATTCAAGTGCATGTAGGTTTTTATTTATAAAGTTGTGATCTTAAAACCATGTCAAGGTAAACCCCATATGGTGGTCCCTAAATATTTACTCCTTGAAATTAAATGGTTGGTTGTTGTTATGTTTTAGGATAGTGACACACACAAAGATTCCGGGAGATTTAGGGGCAAATTCACTAAGAGGCGAAGCTGCGCAAGCACAGCCTTCGCTGCACTTCGCCTGGTGAATTTTCTCCAGTGTCCGTCTAATGCGAAGTTGCGCAAAGGAAGGTGAACAGTAGCAAAATTTCTCTACCGTTATTTCGTCAGACAAAACGATGTTACGCTAGCCATGCCTAATTTGCATAAGGCAAAAATTAATGGAAGCTTATGCTGCGGCTTATACATAACATTACACAAGCCCAGGGAAAGGGAATAAAAGTTTATAGAGGTGTAATAATGCTCTACACATGTGCCCACAGTATAACTAAGGTGCCATATGTAATAAAATGTAGGGGGGAAGGTGAGCACCCAAAAATCATACATTTTCAGCCTATCACCCTATAAAAAGTAAAACATGCCACCGTTATTTTGGGACTTAGTATATTTGCGAAGTCACGCTGGTGAATTTTCGCTAGCGTTAGCCACTTCGCCCTTTAGTAATTTCGTCCCTTAGTCGGCCAGTGACTAATCGCTTCTTCTTCTCCAAGAAAAGCCTTCCCCACTGGGGGGACGGCACTCGGAGGGCTTCGTTTTCCTAGGTCGCCCGAAGTTTCCTTGTGAGGCAACTTTGGGCAACCTTGGAAAACTAAGCACTCTAAATGCTATCTAGATTTAGATTGTAGCTGGCTTTGTCGCTGGGTGAATACATTTTCCTGAACATTCCCATGTCACCACCCTTAAACTTAGGCCATTACACATGGTGCAATTCAAGCATATTGCATTTGCCAGCCTCAGTTTGTGCCAAATCCCACCAAATCAACCCTTGCCACCACTTGGCAGCACAGAGTGACCTGAAAACACTTTAGAACATGTTTTTAATCAGCACTCATCTGGGAACTTCAGGAGATTATTGCTGGTTCTATGGACAAGGTCAGGTCTAGGGATAGACAAAAGAGGCATGTGTCTAGGGTGCAACTAGTGGAAATCCTGTCCCCCTCCAAAGAACCCAAATTTATTTTGTACAATACCCTCCCAGCCCTGCAAAGTATCAAAAGACTTTGTCATGGTTTTATGGAACAGAGGTGGCATATGGCCATTTTAATTTTTCTTTAAGAACTCGAATTCAACTATTCACCACCTAAAACCTGCCGAATTACTGTATGGGAGAGGTCCAGGGATCAATTTGGTAATGTTTGACCCACAGTTTTTATAAATGATATACATTATCCTCTCTCTAACATCAGAGAAGTACCACACTCAAATTTAAGTTACAATAATTTTTCATGTACATTAAGAGGGTTATTTCTGAAAGGTTGAATTTAAGAATTAACTCACAACTCGAATGTTTTTTAAAAAACAAAAACAAATGCGCAAGTTCGGGAATAAAGGAACAGTAACAGCAAAAAATGAAAGTGCTTCAAAGGAATGACAATATAATATAGTGTTGCCCTACACTGGTAAAACTGGTGTGTTTTATTTTATATAAACAAGCTGTTCTGTAGCCATTAGGACAACCATTCAAACACATGATACACAGTAGATAACAGATAGATTCTGAAGAATCCCATTGTATACTGCACATCTTATGGGTTATCTTCTGTGTATCCTGTGCCATTTCTCCTTTTTCACCTTTGAATGGATGAATTTTGACAAAAAAAATAATATTTCAATTATATTTCAACCAGTGAGAAATGATACCTCTGACCTTGAGAATACTTGCAGGGCTAAATGGTAGACTAAAAGCCCAGCTCTTCAGTCAGTAGGCAGATATGCATGTATATTTTTATTTATATAGCGCTACTTGAGTATGCAGCACTGTACAGCAGAACATTAAGTGAATAGAACAAACAGGGGGCCATTACAATATAATAAGCACAAATGTACAAATAAGTACAATAATAAATACAAAAAAATATAAAGCACATTTATAATTAAAGGGGAGAGCACATATGGAGCAATAGATAGATGGGCAAGTAATCAAAAATGACTGAATCAGCTACTGATATCAGACCATGCATAGTCATATTAATTGACAGATTAACTTCAGTGCAGATTAATGAGTGTTTTTTTAAATAAACATACACTGCAAACAAAATATAGATTATATATAATAATTTATCTTTATTTATATTAAACTGACCCTCGATGGAAGACGATCTGGTGAGAGGTAAACGTATAAACTCACCTATCCTTGTTTAAACTGTTTATTAATAGTTTAAAACTTAATTTGTATTGTATTTATATAAAGATATAGCATGTTTACAATTACACTGTACACAAGCACAATTGTTCCATCTCTGCCTCCAGTACAGGTGTGCAACTGATAAATAATTTTTTTTTTTAACATGTGTATCGTGTATTTAAGGCTCAGTCTCTATAAAACCAATAGCGAAATATATTTATTATGTAAAAGTGGAAATAAATGTAAGAGGCAAATGTAAGCTGCAAAGAAGAGCACATGAACCCATGCACATATACATTACAAGGTAATTAGTTGGTGGGCTCATCATTTAAAAGCATTTAATTAATTTACTGCACATCTATAACTGCAGTTAACACTGAGGCTCTCGCCTTCTGTGTATTTTTAGCAGTTTCTGGGGGCAGTCTGAAGCTGTAGCTACACAATCTGCTTCTCCTAAAATAACATGGACAGCTGGACCCTTAACACAGAAACCATAAATATAATTATGTGCTGCTGAACATGGAACCAACTGCTGAGTCAACACAAGCTTGAGAAAGATACCATGAAGCCCATGTGAATAAATTAGCTAGCTCTTTTCCCATTTTATAAAATGTAAACATTCTAACTATCATTAGAATCTAAGGAGACAATTGAACCGAGTGTTTCCCTAGTATGGTGCTAATATATTTTATATAATTTAACCATGATGCATGCACATCAAAAAGCCTCTAAGTCCAGGTATAGACATAATACTGATTAACTAACCCATACCAAGGAAGTTGGCGGTTCTGAACTGTTTTTTTACATGAACTCAATGCAGAGATTCAAAGCTTTAAGTAATTCTGACATTAGTAATAAAACACAGACTGGTTTCCTTTACACAGACACAGACCTAAATATTACCATGAGTCTTCAGAAAGCAGTCCCTTAATAGCGTAATGGGAAACCTGATTATGTCAGAAGCAGTACACATATTTTAATTGATCATATTACAGATGAAGCTTATATTACTAGTTATAATTCTGATTCAAGATTTTATAGCTACCCCACCTGCCAGTCATTCTACTTCTTTTAAAACCAGTAAAAAAAAATCAGTTGGAACTGCTACAGGTATTTTACATTTTCTGGCAATTTGTCTTTTTTTGTAACTTTCTTTTTTTTTTTTTATTGACTTTAAAGTGGACCCGTCACCTCAAAAAATATTAAAAATCATATTTTATCACATTAGTCAAGCAAAATTAACATTAATTACACTATATAAATTATTTTAATCTTGTTTTCTTGAGTCTGGGAATTCATAATTCTAGCAAGCAGACAGGAGCCATTTTATGGACACTGTTAGTAAGACAAGCCTTGCACCATCTCAGTATCTTGTTTGTGCACCAGAATGGGGGACCCGATGTCCATCCCCATGTCCTGGCTACACAATTAAATGGTTAAGAGAACTGGGGGAATGTGTGCGGAGCAGTGGCATCTAGAAAGTGCTGAATGGAAAGTGAAAGTAATTATCTGCCCCACCTCTATGCCTAAGGCATAGAGGAGTGGCAGACAATATTTGATTGACAGCTGAGATTTTTAAATGAGCTTAAACCAGCTATGAATGCTTTAATAAAGATTTTAAATTGTATTTCATATTTAATTTGAAAAGGACTTTTATTTTACAGATTTTTGTGGGTGACGGGTCCACTTTAAAACAAAATGTTTTCTTAATTTTAAAACAAAAGTTTAACGACAAAAACAAAAGTGGGGGTGTTCAGTAAATTTGTATACCATAGACATGGTCAACAGGGCAAGTATTGCAGAATCAGTTAACATTCAGCATGGTCCTAACATATGAGAGCATAGGACGCATAGAAAAGAAATTATGAATAAGAAAGAGTAAGAAAGGGTGCAGATTAACTGCGTGAGACTATTAGGGTGCTGTTGAATAAGGGTGTTGTTTGAATAATAGCCCTTGCATTTTGAGTGTAAAAGTCCCATCTGGACCAGGTTTTCTCAAAATATGGATGCGTTCCACAAAGTTTAGCTGTCATTAGTTCCATGTTTCTCATGTCTTCCACTCTTAAGAGGACTTCTGGCAGTGTTGAGGGTTCATCTCTTTGTAATAGATACAGTAGACTGGCAGCTGCTAGTACATAGTTTATTAGCTTTTGCTCTGAAGATGTATTATTGGGGATCGGTTTACCCACCAATGTATTCAAACTGTCTAATGGTATTGGGTGGAGAAGAGATACAGACAGTAACTCATCTTTCCAGAAATCAGTTAACTTGGGGCACCTCCACATGATATCCGCTAAAGTGCCAAAGTTGCCACAATTGCACCAGCAAAGTGTAGAAGTATATTACATATAAATAAAGATAGTATGTTTCATGGACCAGAGCCTGCAGCAAGTGGAGAGAAAAAAAAGTATATAGTGTAGTATTTTAGTATTTTTCAGATGCACCCAGTGATTTGTGGGGGATAAAGTGAATTGTTATGTCTTTCCCCAAACTTCCCTTTATTCATTGTTTTAAATATATAGTTTTAACTTGCTCTCTCAAGGGGCACCTTCACCAGCATTGCCCAAATTTCCTACTTACAAGATGTAGGTAGGGTTATTGCCCGTAGTATCAATACTGCAATGTTCTCCGCTTTCCCCAGTATCTTCTTCCCATCGATATTCAAGCTCCAATGACAGGGTAATGAAAGTGTAGAAGTGTTGTGAAAGATTTTGCCCAGTTGTGCTGGCATGTAGTACCAGAATAAAATAGGCAATTTCTCTTTTAAAAAAAGGCAGTGTACTATGAAATGCTCTGTAATGTATCTATATACACAGATTGTACTATTTTGTACATCCAGATTTAAATCTAAAAAGAATGAAAGATAGACTGTATTACCATGAATACAAACAATAATGTTGGAAAGTTTAAAAATACTGTATTTCTTTAAATGTTTTGTTTCTTAATTCTGTTTAGAGCAGCTTTAAAATGCACTTTAAAAGTTTATAGATTTTTAAAAACATTTATAGGGGAATGTAATAAAAGCCGGTTACGCAAAGATATTCGCTATGCGAAAATACGAAAAGTTATGCTTTTGTGCAAATACATTTTCCTTGATTTAATATAGCTTTTGCAAACGGTTTAGCGACTACTTCCGACAGTGGAAGATGGTTTGCAAATTTTATATCTTAAACCAGTTCACAGTTCATGTAATAAAACTTCTTACTGAAAAAGTTGTAAGCTCCAGAAGATTACAACACCTTCAAGCACTTCTTAAAAGTGGGCAATGCGCAATTGAAATTCGCAATGCAACAGTTTGAGGAAGAGTATTTTTGCGAATTTGTATTTTTATCTGAGCAAATTGTTTTGCTTTTTTTTTTACTTTTATTACATTCCCCCAATAATGTTTTGCAATCTGTCGCAGTGCAAAACCTTGATAGGCTTGTCATATGGACCAGTAATTCTTACAGTTTGATAGATTTTTATCCAAACTGTATGATCTTCAGAGTGCTGTCAGCTGTATTATGATCGACTGGTGCAATAAAATTCAAGTGCAATTGCTGAATAATGGTCTGATTTAGTAAATGTATTGGGTCATACACCAGTTAACCCAAGAGCTGCACAGGACTGCACTTCTGCCAAGTAAATTGGATCAATGAGTCAGTGACCAATCCAACCAATCCATCAGCTTGGTGTGAATTAACAATCCACTTGGACAATGGCAATCAGTAAGTAGCTATGCTAGATAGCGGCCAACTTTACTAGTTTACTAGTTTTGTCTCAAATGGGTTTAAAATAGGACATTATTTAGAATCACACATTTATAAAGCACCAATATGTTCCATAGGGTGAGGGCCCTGCACAAAAGAGCTTAAAATCTAAACTGAGAAGGGCGTGCAAACGAAATCATTGTAGTGACAAAGTTGCACATTGCATCAGCTGCAAATATTTCTAAGCATGGCTGCAAATTCAGAACTACAAAGTTGCAACTATGCATAGTTACTGATGCAGAGCTTTTTATCCAAGCATCCATCATTGAAGTGTCTTGCATGCACTTCAGTGCAATAATATGAAATATAGAACTACAGATACAAACCTTGCTCCAGATATAGAAATCAAAAGCAACTATTCAGAAGCTGGCACTGTTAAGGATGGTTAAAGGCAGTTTACCTTTGTTTCTTTAGTGGAGATAAAGAGGCAGGTTTACTAAAGCGTGAAGTGCCCGTCGCTAACTAAATTATCTAGAAATCTCATCCGCAGGGACACTGTGTTAGCGAAAAAGACAGTCGCTAGTACAGTTTTGCATCCTTTTGCCAGGCGAATGATCTTTACTATGCAAATTCTATTTTACAGAATGTTACCCCTTCTGCCAGAGTTTCTTCGCCAGCTTAGACCTGGTAAACAGATAAGAAGAAGCTACATTTTCCTCAATCTTATGTCAGCGACATCATACCATGTGTGCTGAAAAGTAAAAAAATTATGAGCTATAAAATTCTTGCGCTGATGAATTAATGCTAGCCAAACTTTGCCAGCGTTTGGTTGCCGAGGCGCAACTTCGCGTTTTAGTGAATCAGCGTATGCAGAGTAAAGTGGCGCAAAATGTAGTGAAGCTCCACACTGTTTTGGTGTAAGGGCCAGAGGCTCCGATGAAGTAGCGAAACAAGGAGGAAACAACAGTCCGAACACCAGTCCAAGGTACATGGTACAGGCAAGGTTCAAGAAGCGAGAAGTAGTTGAAATCCACGCAAAGGGTTGGTTCAGGCAGCAAAGAATCGTAAGTCCAGAAACAAAGCAGGGTCATACACGAACAGAAACCGTAGAGAAGTCAGGATAGGCACACCCAGGAACAACGAGCGTGAACCTATAATCGGGCAAAAGTCCAGAGTCCAAAGCTCCCTTAAATACGCCCAGATTGGCGCCAAAACGGACGCCGACGTGCTAGCGTCAAGACACACGCATGTGCATGTCCGCGCGCCGGCGTTTTGACGTTCGCGCCCGAAGGACGCGCGCTGGCGCATTCACGCCCAACCTGACGCAGGCGAAATTTTGCAGGAACCCTTACATTTGTGACACAGATCTTTGTCAAATTTGAAAATTTTCAAACATTACATTCACAAGTTGCTTTTGAAATTATACCATGGAGCAACATGGGGGATGAGGACTTGCCACGGATGGACTCACTTGCCCATTTGGCCTTTTCCTGATTCACAGAGATGGATTTTAATGTAATATGCCTGTAATGCTCCATAAAACATGCATACACTGCAGCAGTTATTAGTATACTTGGGCCCAGTCCATATTAGGGGCTTGTGAGTATGAAAATATGAATTGATTGTTGAGTATTTTTACAAATAATAATATTTCTTCCTTTCCAATATTATACAGTATTATCATATCAAGGTTAATTCTCCAGAATTTTTGAATTTACAGACCTTATTGTGAAAGACTTGATCTAATTAAAAAGTATTAGTACAGTGCAAACCAGAAACATAGTGCTTTTGTTAAATATTCCACAATCTTCACTTATTTATAAGTCAGCACTAGGATAGCATCTTGTACAGAGGCTGAGAGATGTATTTTCTTTCAGCCTCCGTACAAGATGCTGCATGTGCAATTAATTTAGCTGCATGAATGAAGCAGTTGCTGCACTTGCATTTCTGTAGTTTCCTTAGTAAGGAGTGCACTAATGCAGGGATAGCCAAAATACCTGACATATGATTTAAACTCAATAACAGGTTCTAGTGAGAAATACATTCCTAACTATATCAGTACAAATGTCAGTCTGAGAGTTTATAAAAATGTTCTTATAATGTTAACCCCCTAATAGATTTGTATTAGAATCTACAAGTAATGTACACTCCAAGGCTCATTACCTACACCAGTGAACTATGGAAAGTGCAAATTTTTAACAGATTGCCATGTATTTTTACACATAACGCAGGGTTTCCCGCAAACTGTCCAGGCTGAGGTTGGGTACAATTTAAGTAGCAACTTAAGTATAAATTAATGAATGGAGATGTACTTTATCATATGCTTCAGTAAATTGCATGTGTGTTGCATCACATATTCTTTCGGCAGAACCATGTTCACACCATCAATAACAGTATAAATGGGTGATATAAGTCACCTGCATGTGTAGGTGTGAAAGGTATAAATAACAGGGCTCTATTGTCTCCTTGTATCTCAATTGGATGCAGAAAGGGTAAACTGGGCACTGGCAATGATTGAAAGTTGTGAGGACTAGTACAGTGCTCAGGGGCACATATAACCATTGGAAAGTATACAATCTTTTACCTGTTTTAAATGTAACCCTTTGTTATTGTCACCATTTTCTCCATTTGCTGCCCCAAAGAATATTATAACCCTTTCATGTGTTTTTACGACTACCTTCACTTTGTGAAGCTTAAGATGTGATCTTCCCACTCAATCTCTCCTTGAACATATTCAAGATCTTAAAAACTACAATAAAGCCCTCAAAGCACTCTGCATAGTCCTTACTGCATTTGTGAGTTTTTAGAGACTAGAAGCCACTGCTTATGATCAGCCTGAGCGAGCTGAACAGAGAACTATGACAGCTGGATAAAGCTGAACAAAATGACACAAGTTGGGTTGAGTCAGGAGTTTGCCTGCCAACATGACACCTGTCAAATTCTAGCTGCCTAGATGCTGTGCTACTTTTACTATGTATAGCATGTGTCTCATGAAAGCAGGCTACAGTACAATGTATAAGGCCATACTATGCAGCTTGATAGCTTGTGTAAGCCAACGTCAAATAGCAGATTATATTGTAATAACTAGAAGAAGACCTTCACTCAGCAACACCATTCTCTAAATTGGTAACTACCATGCATGTATTATTTTATACAACCTTTATTATATAGGTGTCAAAGGAATTAACAAAGATGGGGCATATGCTCAGAATGCTGGTTCTACCTAGGTCTATCTGTACTGTTTACTTCTGCCATCACAGATATGTACACACAAATTTCCCCACAGTCAGTTGCACCTAAGATCTCGTTTTAGGTAGTTGCATCAAAATGTGTTCTTTTCACTTCTATATAGTTGTGCTTGACACCACTCAGTTCTTCATCCCTTCTATTCTGAATTAAGCACACTTGCACCTATTGCACCTTTGGACCAGGAGGAAGTTCCTGGACTCCCTTAGTGCCATGCATTAATTTGTCATGCAGAACACTTGCATCTATTTGGGGGCATACGTCACTCTCAAGCAAAACACCTGAAATGATGCCAACTGGACTTGAAAAACATGTCAGCACAATTGCATCCAATTTACAGCGAAGTTTGAACGCAATTGAATTTTGATGTGTTGGTTGCAATCATATCAGGTGCAACATCCCCTTGCAATCACAACAAAGCTGTAATTCTGGGGAAAACTAGGGCACTATGGCAAAAAACATGCTATTGTGCCTGAAATAGCACCATAAATGATCCTTATAGTATTATCTAGAAGTACTTTTACTTACTTTTTTAAAATCCTTTATGCAGTATGTATGTGAGCATATCAATACATTAGGTATATATATAACGCAGTTAATCAACCTACTCTATAATGTATATGCACATATTAAGAATGTCTCTAATCTGTCGTCTGTCTAATGTGTATGATATCTGTGCTTATTTGCACTATATACAGTCTAATCTGTGTTAAGTTAAATTATATTTGGCTGTACGTGGTGTATACAGTATGACAGCTTTTTTTATACTTACATACTTTATGATATTGTTGTATGCTAACATTTTTTAAACCTTTACCATGTAATACTGTTGTGCTGTTGCATTGAAAGATACCAGAATTGAGAATTATTACTTTGTATTTCCACTCTATATCTTTGTTTACACTCTGTATATGTATTGTATATGGGATGGTCATAAACTGCACATGCATATATGATAGGAAGATGCTGGATAAAATATTTATTTATGCACACTGATACAGTGTGATTTCTGATTTCTGAACATATAATAAATATTGTGAACATATAATGGGTGTGCGAATAAGATATGATATATATGTTTATATAAAATGAATGTTTGTAAAAACTCCTACCATAACCATATACTGACACTGCACAGACTGTATGATTAAATTCATATTCTTCTTGTCCTAGTTGCTTATAATATAATATAGACTCTGAATGTACTTCACAAATGAGCTCGGTGCTTCCTGCATGCATGCTAGTGTATGTGATTAATGTAGTCAGAAGACATACTTGCGCTGCAAATGATAGATTGGAGTTCATGCTGACCTTTCCTGAGTTATGACTTACTTACCAGGATGGTGGATTAATATTATATCTGTACAGCAGCATGCAGTAATATGCTTGTCCATCTCTTTCCCTCCCCTATATAGCAATCTTATATTAAAACACATTAATGAGAACCTAAGGTCACAAATGCTCTTTTAATATTTAGTGATCTGCTAAAAACATTTGGCAGCAATTGTCTTTTTAATAGTTTAATAGCCATCCGCAGATAATAAGCACTGTTCAAATTTAACCCGTGTATTTCATTTCAAGGAAGTGTTTTCGTCAAGCTACAGGACTGATAACCCGACAGATATGTGCTAAAACCTGATCACCGTTACAGACAGACACTAACTGCAGGATAACAACATGCACAAAGTCACAGAGATCCATTCTTACTTACAATCATCTTCTGCGCTTTCCACATTCAAGTCATTTTACAGGAAAATTCCAATCATGGGCAGATAGCTGCATATGAAAATCTCAGTGTGCTGCAGCAACCAAACAGTCTGTGGTATTGTATTGCTCTGCTCTCCCTTCAGAGACCATTCCTCCTGGACTCCAATGCACTCTTCAGAGATAGGCTTTCATTTACTTGGCATCAAACATTAAAGCTTAACTCTTTATGGCATCAGCCATTAAAGCTTAACACATTGCTACAACTGCCAACGTCTACTGCAGCTCCAAGTGGCAGTGAGAGATTTTAAACCAAACCTGCCTTTCCAAGAAAATGTTGTCTATGCTCTGGATCCCCTGAACTTGTCTTAAACCTCCAGTTCCATGACTATTGCTAAACAAGGCTGAAAGAACAAGTGCTTTTCTGAAAGGCTTCCCCATCTTATTCCTCAACCTTGCAGAAGAAAATGTGCTTCTGGTTTGAATTATTCATGAGTTCTGTCCTGCCAGACCCAGGACATGTATTAAATCATTAATAGATTGTGACTTTCCTTTAAAAAAATAAAACGAGGTTTTTTTTTTTTCTGGTGACGTGATTGTTAAAGACAAACTGTGGGAAATGTCTGGGTTTATAATATATACAGTATTTAAATAATGAAATGTATTTAGCATCAAAATTTTGTGCTTGAAAAGCAAAAATATACATTGAAGGGAAACCTCTGTGCTCTGTGTGTCTTGTTATATAGCTCTAATATTTGATTTAGATTTAGACATTGTGCCTGGTTTGTACAGTTATGGGACCTGTTATCCAGAATGCTCCGGACCTGTGGTTTTCTGGATAATGGATCTTTCCATAAATTGGATCTTCATACCTTAAAGAAAATCATTTAAACAATGAATAAACCCAATAGGCTGGTTTTGTTTCCAGCAAGGATTAATTATATCTTAGTTTGGATCAAGTACAAGGCACTGTTTTACTATTATAGGGAAAAAGAAAATCATTTTCAAAAAATCTGAATTAATTGGATAAAATGGGAGACAGACTTTCCATAATCCAGAGATTTCTGGATAACGGGTTTCTGCATAACAGATCCCATACCTGTATTATTATGACAGACTGCATCAGGAATTCTTCATACATTTTGCAGATATTTTGTTCTATGTGGTTTAGGTTTTATGCTCTGGTTTTGACAAAATGATAATTCCCTCTCTCAGTTAAGTGTTTACAAATTAAATGAATAATGAGCTGCGGGGGAATTGGTATTGCACAAAACTATTCTATTGTAGAATTTGTCCTTTGATAGATTATGCCATGGGCAGAGATTTTTTGATGTCCAATTTATAATTGAAT
>CM044439.1:124814433-124827912 GCA_024363595.1 Xenopus borealis
ATCAGGTCTGGGCTGGCTTCGTCCACAATTGCTGGTTTTTCCCAGTCCAACCCTGAATAGTGTTTTCTGTGATGCTTATGTATGATGCTTATGTATGATGTATGATGTATGATGTTTGGTGCTTATGTATTTTTTAACATACCATGTGGTAAATTTATCAAAGAGTGAAGTTAGAGGTTGCCACAGTCTGCTAGATTTTTAAAATAGTATTCATTAATGGGTGAAAGTTCATACTTTTATACACATTTCAAATTCCACTCGAAATGAATGGAGAGAGGCAGAATTTCACTCTAGAGGACTGCATTCTCTTTGATAAGTATACCCCCCAAATGTTTATTACCCCAGCACCAGCTAAACTCAAATTTCTACTGTCCTATAGCTAAAATAAACAAAGATGTGACCAGACATCAGTGCAGTAAATGGACATGTGCATTTCAGAGAATTTGTAATTGATGCTGCTTTGTGTCTTGTGGGACAATTGCTTTAGCTCCTCAGGGTGTTATATACTGGCTAGTCAGGACTGCTGCTCTCCTGCCAAAAAAGCATACAACTACAAACAAGATTATATTTTCAATAGCACAGTATTATCACATTTTCCCAGAAACTGCACTTCTTAACATACTACATTACTCATGTATTTTACTTATTACTTTTAAGCACAAGTTAACAGTTATATTGTACAGGTATGGGACAATGGTTTGGATCTTCATACCTTAAATCTACTAGAAACTCATGTATTTGGATTATTTGGATAAAACAGAGTCTGTGGGAGAGGGCCTTTCCATAATACACAGCTTTAAAGAATTTTGGGATAACGGATCCCATACCTGTAGTAAAAATGTGCCTTTTACAACACTTGTCCCATCAGTAATTTGAAGAGGTATTTATATTGTATACTGTATATAACATTTAAAAAAAAACAAAACTTGGTGGTCATTAGATTTCAGATCTTCATGCTGTATTTGTCTTCCCTGGAGTACTTTTATTACTTTCAGTTACTATCTAACTGTGGAATCACAAGTTCACAGAACATGAAATAACTTATTTCATATTTGATGATGGTGACACCTAATAAAGTAGTACAGGATTTATTATTTAAAAGGAACCCAAGTGTCTGATTACTGGCAACTATGGAAATGATGGCCATAGAGTTGAATGGTGGCGCGTCAAAAAAAAAAATTTCAGCAACGTACACTATAATGGGCGTCAGCGAAATTTCACCAGCGGCAAATTTTTGGTTAATGGAAATGAGTCAAATTCACCCATCCCTACTGGCAACTTAAAGATATGGCAATAAAAAGTGGGTCACATACGCTTATCTACATGCAAAATTCTTCTTACTTTTACAGCAATATTTGTACATCTAATTTTTGGGGAAAGGAACTTCATGTTGTTGAGATAGTGTAGCATGTATATGCATTAGAGTACATCTGGATTTCAAGAGCAACAAAAATGTAAACATACAAACTGTAATCCTGGACCATTGTCTTTAAATGCGGCCTGTCTGCATTCCTGGCATTAAGCAATCCTGCATATGAATGGCTTAAGATAACTGTCTTCTGTGCTTACCTTAACAGAGATATCTGTAATTGGGATGCAGGATTAAACTGTTCTGTGCAAACTTGTCCATCTTTTTTTTTTTCCCATTATACCCACTGAAATACATACAGCTAATCATTTTTTTTTTCAGACGTTACATGGGCTTAGCTACATATACAATAATCCAGATCTCATTTATATTTTGCACTGATCATCACTCCTACTGTACATGTATTACATTAATTGTAAAATGACTTGACCTACAAGTATTTTATGCAAAGATAATATAGAGTATTTCATTTCCACATTGTTCAGTATGTGACTACAATTATGGATGGAACTGCCAAAACAAAGCCTGAATGCTTGGTTACTGAAGCATAATATTCCCAAATGGATTCTTGTACTACACATGCATGCAAATTGACACCTGATCATTCTGAATCACTTCAAATGATATATTTCACTCAAATAGGGGCCCAGAGTGATTAGGGGGCCATCTAGCTAGCAACTCCCACTCCAGAACGTTTAGAAATATACAACAATTAATCAGGGTCATGGATGCAGCTTGAGACACAAGATCTAGCTTTTTTCAAATTATTATTTGTATTTATTTTTATCTGGGTCTGGGTGGGACTATTCATGTGCAATGAGTAGTCCCACCCAGACCCAGGCCCAGATAAAAATAAATACAAATAATAATTTGTAATAATATTGTAAACAATATTATGTTGAACAATAATAATATGTCAAGTTGACATACTACTGGATGATGAGTTTTATGTAAAAACTATTCACAGAGAATGATGTTACCAATATCCCTTTAAAAAGAAGAACATTGCATGTGGTAGAGAATAACTGACCCACTTTTTATAACCACATAAGATGTCTTTGATCAGACACCTCTTAAATAATGAATACAGGTATAGGATATACTGCCGCCCTTCTAATAAATGCAAATTGTTGGACTGCAGGAATTGCATTTAAATGAAATACTGTCAGTGCAGCACTCTCCGAAAAGTGTAGCAGATTTTTTTTTTACAAGATCTAATAACCTTTCCCTGTGACCTTAGGAATAATGGCCTTGTCTCCCTGTTCTTGGAGTGCTGTATTGAGGACATGACACACTTAAAAAATCTGATTTTTGTGATTATCTCAAAACACCTGGTACTGAGGCCAATTTCAACAGTGCGTGCTTCATTTATGGCTCACAGGAGTGATTACCTCTAGAAAATAAGGACTTTAGCAATGAGAAATGATTGAGAAATCTGGGTGCTTTCATCCCTGCAATTCTGCATAACAAACTGCAGTTACCAGGGTGCCTGACATTCTCAGTAGGCATCCGTGTGAAATTAACTGTGCTATTATGGGATCACATCTTTCACTGGTTTTAGATTTCAGTGCGAATATAAGAAGGTGTAATATCTATTTTTAGCACAGCTGTACTTTTCATTACTACACATATCAGCCTAAAATCCATGTGTGTGAGTTATGTTCTTATTTATTTGTGTTATTAGGACTGCCAGTGATATGTATTGTCCTATATATGGCCCATCAATATAAAGCAGCAATGCTACCAGTTCCCCAACTAAATTCATAATCCATGAACACTAAGGGGCAGATTTACTAAATTTGTGTGAAGGATTCGAATGGAAAAAAATTAAAATTTCAAATTTTTTGTGGGCTACTTCGACAATCGAATTTGCAAGATTCGACTATCGAATAGCCCAAAATTCGATTTGAATTTGCCAAATTCAATTGTCGAAGTACTGGCCGATATTAGATATAACAATTCAGTAGATTAAACCTACTGAATTGCTATATAACCTTATGGGAAGCTCCCATAGGATTTCCCCAAGTTTTTTTGATCGAATATAAAAAATTCAATTGAATGGTTAAAATCGCTTGAATTAACCCTCGAATTCGATCCTTAGTAAATCTGCCCCTAAATGTATTACTAAATTAGCAACTCTTTTACATAGACTAGTCCGACTGCAGTTTTGGAGTCAGGAAGGAAACTTTCCCCCTCTGAGGTTATTTGGAGAAGTTTCAGATGGGGTTTTTGGCCTTCTCTGGATCAACTAGCAGTTAGGCAGGTTAAAAAAAAAAAAGGGGAAAAAGTTAAACTTGATGGGCGTGTATCTTTTTTCAACCTAACTTACCATGTTACAGAAGCTATGGAAGCCCTGATAAAGGAATATCAATTAACACATATCTCGCAATTAGATAAATATAAAGGTAAATTAAGAAAAGAAAATGATGGGCCATTGTGGGAAATTCACTAAAGCGTGAAGTGTCTAACGCTAGTGCTAATTTGCCAGTGTGATGTCAATTCGTAACTTCACAAATTCACTAACACCGACTCCGAGTTGCACACTGCCGAAGGATCGTAATTACGCAAAAGATGACCATTTTCCTTAACGTTACCACTTACTCTAGACGTTACCTCACCAGGTCAGACTTGGCTAAAGTTCAATACAATAGATAGGAGCTTGAAAAAAAAATTGGAATTTTTTTCTAAGTCCCAAAAAAACTCTGGCGTGTTTTACCTTTCTTGGGTGATAGTCTGAAAAAGAGCGAAATATTTTTTGGGTGATAACCTGCCTTCCCCCCTACATTTCCTAACATATGGCAACTCAACTATACAGTGGACACATATTTAGGGCAATAGGACAACTTTATTTTTTGTATTAATGGTTTCCTGGGCTTGTGTAGTGCAATGTAGTGGCTGTAACATATACTTCTATTATACTTTGAAATTCGCGTTGTATGCAAATCAGGCATCGCTAGTGTAAATGTGCTTTGTCTGCCGAAGTAACACTAGTGCAACTACGATACCGTTCGCCGACCTTAGCGTAACTTTGCACTTTAGTAAATTTGGGTAGCGCTGGTGAAAATTCGCCTGGCGAAGTGCGGTGAATTTCCCCCATAGTGTTAAAGCACCCTTTCTTCATGTTGAAATCGCTATTGATATGGTAATAGAAATGTAGGCCAAGTAGTAAAAGTTACTGATATCCCATTATGTCTATAGCATTCCCTCAATTCAATGACTTCTCTTATTTTTCATCAAAAGAATTCCTTCATGCTGCTTTATAAAATAATGGGATTTCCAAAGGCATGAGCTGGTAAAGTAAAGTTCAGCATTATTTTGGTCAAAGTTCTTTATAAATAGGACACAGTGAGAACAGTATTCTTAAAGTTGCAGTATAATTAAAATTTACTTGATGAACAGATAAACAAAAATACAGTATTTGCTTTGTAAACAGAAGAAGCTAAAATGACCACAGTATGTTGGTAAACTGATTTTATACTGGAATTTTCCCTGTTATATATTTTTATATTCCACTCGCCCCGTAGATATAGTAAGAACATTATTACAGCTACAGTACAGCTTAAAGGTAAACAACTTTTCTCTGAAAGGTCATACTGTGACATTCCTTGATATATATGTAAAGGGGTCCATAACTTACAAGAAGCAAAGATAAATAAAAACTGTCCATGCTGCTTTTTAATCGATTGAAGAACATATTTTTTGTCATCTAGGTTGTTTTTTTTAGCAATATTACAATATATTTTACAAGAGGCGATACTGTTGTGTTTGGTAGCCTAGGATGAGGAGGGTATAACAATGCTTTATTAGCAGGTTCATGCAGCCATTACATAACAGCAGTAAGTCTTACTTTCACTTTCAAGTTGTACAGAAAGTCCTATGTATGCACAGTGCCACCTGCAGGCCATTTGTATAAACACCACAGATACTTTATTCACTATATCCCTGTAATGCTTTCTCTGTATACTTTATCTGTATATCTGTTGCTGTGACAAAGAAAATATTCAATTTGAAGGAACTCGGGTTAACGATGTACTGCTGCTTTAAGGTAGGCTATAAATAAATAAATACATATTCTCAAGGTGCTTTCTGTGACTGTTGAAAAATAAATAAATAAAAAAAAAAGAAAAATCTAATTATTTCATCAGATGAAGTATTGTCATCTTTTTTCCCAAGAGAAAAGGAAATAAATATTTTCCCTCTATGAGGCAGGATTGGTTTTCCCTCTGGATTTACACTCTTTAAGATATTTCTTAAATCCCACTCGGTAGAATTCTCTTTTTTTCTTGAAGGCATGTACTGCATATTATGGCTCAAATCCACTAGAACACTTTTCTTTCTGTTATTTTTGGACCTAATAATGTGCCCTCTAAATAAAAGTTGCCCAGAGAGTTTATTTTATGTTATATGGAAGTTTTTGTTTATTATAATAGCTAGATATGTCCATAGAGTTGGGAAAATGCAAATAGATACAGATATGTATAATGAGAAAAATGTACAAATGGCACTGCAAGTAGTTTGTAGGAATTTAGGGAATTTATATTAATTAAAAAGAGACTTGTAGGTTAGTGAGAGAATGCAATTATAGGTATTGGATCCATTATCCGGAAGGTCATCTCCCATGGACTCCATTTTATCCAAATAATTACATATTTTTTAAATAATTTCCTGTTACTTTATATTGATAAAATAGTACTTTGTACTTGATCTAAACTAAAATATGATTTTTATAGTAGAATAAAGGTATGAAGATCCAAATTACTGAAAGATCCATTATCTGGAGAACCACAAGTCCCGAGCATTCTGGATAACAGGACTTTTACCAGTACTCAGCCATCTTTAGATTAGTTTACTGGAATTTGCACTGGAATTCTGGGTAATTGTTTTCTCCATTTTCACTCAAAAACAATTTATTGGAAATCTAGATGACAATACTGTCTTCCTGTGCAATTTATTTTTTAATGCATTGACATTTATGGTGTTATGTACTAAACTTTGATGTATTCTATTTTGGGATTTTTGGGCTAAAACGTGAAAAAAGATTAAACCCTGAAGCTGCTTAAAGTCAGAATCCGAAAATTCACCATTTGAAACCTGCTGAGGTCATGTCAAAGGGAGATGTCTCTTTAACAGTTTAAAGATCTTGTTATTTGCACTGAGGTGTGTCTGATAATCTGTAAAATGTGGGTGTTTGTATGAAAACCTGAAAAAATGGAGCGATTTGGGCATCAAATCTGAAAATTTGTAAGATTCAAGTTTTCGCTCAATTTTAATGAGCTTTTTCCTGACCTGACTTTTTTGAGTTAAGAAAATAAATAAGATAAAATTGTGGATGTGAGTTTGTTCAGGCTTGGTTTAATAAAAATATGCAATAAAATCAAGTTTTTTTGAATATATTATTCCCTTAATGTAGTCTTTGTAATTTGAAATCTTTAACTTAACAACTCATGTGGCACTCAAACTGTTACGTTTTTGCAGGAGGGTTTTTGAAAGTCTAGTCTGTATGTCACTGTCACACCTTGAGTCCTGACATACGATGCATCCTCTTGCTTTTACAATCTATTCCACAGCCGATCTACCAATGTTCCCGGTGCAATGTCAGCCAAGCTGTGGAAGTTGTTCTGGATCATTTCTCATCACTCTTTCACTAGCAGAATGGTGTGGGAGTGCTATAATGGCATCATTACAAAACTATAATCCCTTTTGTAATATATTATGGCAAAGTATTCAGAAGAGCCTCCATCTATAAGAAGCCAGAATTGCCTCTATGAACCAGAAGCTTTATGATCCCATGAATCCATAAATGACAGCAATGTTCAAACTCTGTCATCCAAACAGGCACTTTAGTAAGCTGTCACTACCCAATCATTTTTCTTCCTACTGCACTGTCCAAGCATATGCTGTGGATTTGTTAAACCATGTTTTGTTGAATTATTTGCCAGCATGAGAATTTTTCGTGTATCAAGTGCAAAGACGTATTTTAGCATCAAATAAATGCTGCTTTCCAGTACAACTAAAATTGTATGGTTTCAGTATGATGAAATATGGGGAATATAAATTAAGAGGCTCATCTAAGAGTCTAAAGCTAGCAGCATGTGTATCAAAATGGTTTTGTTATTTGGCAGGCCCCTTCCCTTTTGTTCAACTACTCCAATGTGTTTAGTACCCTTGAGAACTAGTTTTAGCCAACTCCACCTCTGATCAGGTCATAGTCAGCATATGTAAATGCCTCCAAGTTCAGAGAGAGAGACTTCTACAGAACAAGAATTGAGATTGTACGTCCCTCCCACTTGCGTTAAAGGTAATGCTTTTGGGGTTTCACCCCATTCATTCAAAATGGAAGAAGGCTGAAAATCCCACTCAATGCAAATCAGGAGCAAAAAATATATTTTGTTTTTGAGACTAAGTATAACATACCAAAATGAAATAAATAAAAAAATGATGTTCTAAAAGTAAAGAAAATGCCCCAATGCTAAAAATATGTTGAAAGTGCCAGAACAAGCCCCATCACTGAACATCAGGGATCTTCTGCCACTTCACAGATCAGTAGCACTCAATGGCATAATGTGGTATCAATATTTACAAAATTATTAACCTTAAACTGGACATAGTAGATATACGTGATAATAAGAACATGTTTGGAATGCTTTATATTTATATTGGTTACTAGAATATGGCCAGTGCTGATTTTAGAGCAAGGACCGGGGTAGATTATTGAATAGGTGCTCAGGGGTCCATGTAACTTTTTTAATCAATATTTTTGTTTTCCTTAAAATTTTTATTTTTATCTGCACTGTGCTAGGCCTGATCAGATGGTACACCTGCTTGTTGCTGGAAGATGATTATCCAAATAGCAATCAAGGCTTGTGCATGTCTCTATGTGTGCGCCTGAGCTCTCTAAGAATCATGGAGTTTGGTGCGTGTCAGTGACATCACTGGTTTCAGAGTAAAGACAGTAAAGGTCTACTCCATATTTAACTTTTACCTCCAGAAAAATCACAAATGGAAATAAAACTTGAATTAGGGAGTTTGGGGTTAACAACCCATAAATTTGAATTGATTGAGTTTTCGAGGAAAAAAAAAAGCTGGAATTGCTCGAATTGGTTGAGTTTTTGTGTGAGACCCACCAATGGAAACACAAACATCATGAAGGCTTTTTAACATCTTCAAATGTTTCAAGTGACCTCTGCCATTGATGCCTAAATGACCTTGACAAGTTTTAGACAATGTGTTTTTCAGATTCCAGCTATTTCCAGGGTCTGGGTATAATAAATAAAAAAAAAAGACGTTTTTAGGTTTTTTTTTTTTAAACCAAATATTTTTGACTTAAAAAAGTGGAAAGCTCAACTTGAACCTTAATAAATCTTCCCCTAAGTGCTGGTGCCATAATTAGGTACAGGAAATTTAAATTGGACTCCCATGAATAAATGTGACAGCTGAAAGTTATTGACTTTGCTGACAGGTTATTCTCAGCCCTTTATGCAATATTCATACTGCAGCATGACAGGAATACATTTAAAAAAATGAACACAACAGCGAACACAATATTTATACATGTTGAGTTGACTTTTTATTAATACTGAAAACCACATATTATGCAAATTTCTCTTTTTCATCAGTCTTCTAGAGGATATAAAGGAGCCATTCCTTGGGATTAAAAAAAAAAGTTTCACTTTAAGGCGAGATGTTGTAGGATTTTTCCCCTGAAGTACTGTAGCTGTGCAATCAGATTCATTGGGTAGATTCGTAAAAGAATTGGTTACCTTTAGTGCTTGTAATATTGAATTGAGACTTCTTCTTTAAAAGATGCTAAAGGATTGCCTTAAAGTCACCATGGGTAGATCCAAACTAAGATATAATTAATGCTTATTGAAGGCAATCCAAGCCTTTTGGGTTTATTAAATGTTTACATGATTTTAAATAGATTTAAGGTACGAAGATCCAAATTATGGAAAGATCCATTATTTGGAAAACATCGGGTCCCCAGCATTTTGGACAAATGGTCCCATACCTGTATATCAAAGAGGTATAAGGTACTATAATTATATCTGTTATAAAATAGAGCACTCTTTTGGACAGGGGGATGTTGTTATCCCTGACTTTATAGTAGAAACTCTAAGGGGCAGATTTACTATTGGTCGAATTGGAGGGTTAACTAACTCTCGAATTTGACCAATCAAATATCCGTCGTATTTTAACCCTACACTTTCGAATATCCAATTTGAAGGGTTTTAGCGAAATTCGATCGAACGATTCAATCGATTTTAACCATTCGATTAAATTTTTTTAATTCAATCTAAAAATGCTGAAATAACCCTATGGGAGCTTCCCATATGGTTATACAGCAATTCGGTAGGTTTAATCTGGCGAACTAGGGATTCAAATAAAAATTTAAAGGGCAAGTAATTCGACCATCAAATGGTCGAATGATCGAATAGATTTTTATTTGAATCATTCGAATCAATTGAATTTTTTTTAATTCGATGGTCGAAGTACCAAAAAAAGTATTAGAAAATTAGAATTTGAATCTTTTTGAATTTCGAATCCTTCACACAAATTTTGTAAATCTGCCCCTAATTATAGTACCTTATATCTTTGTTATGTGCCATTTAAGTGCTAAAGGATGAATTTGATTCAAATTCGATTCGAGTTTGTGGGTTGATTCCGTTCACCTGAGTTTTAAAATTTTAAACTCCCATGAACTTGAAATTTGCCCCTTGATAAATCTGCCTCTAAAAGTGATGTAAAACTTAAGCACAGATATAAGTTTGCTCATTGGTCAAGCAAACTCATTTTAAACCCCAAACTTATGCTTTCAATTTGATACTGTTGTCATACCAGAAGCACCGCAGCTACTGCTTTAATAATAGCTCCTGATATGACTGATACAGTGGCTAGTACAGGATGGGGCTTGTGGTTCTTCTATATTTTTATTTTTTGATCTCTTTGACTGTATTCAAAACGTGCAACTGCATATACTGTAATTTCATGGCAGAGGCCACAATGTAGCATTCTTAGTCCAGCATCTACTGGTTAAAAAGCAGACTTTAACAGAATGCTCTTCAGTTTACTACGAATACCTGGAGGAGTAGAAAGTCAGGGAAAAGATGCCTCAACAGGATACTGGGACTGGCTAGTACTCGTGGATGAACTTGCCAGTTGAACAATAGCTATTTTATTGTACATTAAAGGGGTTGTTCACCTTTGAGATAACTTTTAGTATGATTTAGAGAGTGATATTCTGAGACAATTTGCAATTGGTTTTCAATTTTTATTATTCTTGGTTTTTGAGTTATTTAGCTTTTTAATCAGCAGCTCTTCAATTAGAATTTTGAGCAATCTGGTAACTAGGGCCCAAATTACCCTAGCAACCATGCATTAATTTGAATAAGAGACTGGAATATGAATAGGAGAGAATCTGAATAGAAGGTTCAGCAATAAAAAGTAGCAATAACAATATATTTGTTGCCTTACAGATAATTTGTTTTTTTAGAAGGTGACGGCGACGCCCATTTGAAAGCTGCAAAGAATCAGAAGAAAAAGACAAATAACTATAAAACTATAAATAATAAACAATGAAAACCAATTGAAAAGTTGCTTAGAATTGGCCGTTGTATAACATAATAAAAGTTACCTTAAAGGTGAACCACCCCTTTAAACTTCTTAAATTTGGGCTTTTCTGCATAACTAAGGGTCCCGAAAATATCTAGCACAAGCCTGATTCTGACCAATGGTAGAATACAACTGCTTGCACATGCAGTTTATCTTAATATAAAATTGTCCTTATCTGATGCAGATTCCAGCTTGCATGCTGTGTGTTGTGATATCTAAAGCAAAGCACAATTTTTCCGTGATAGAACAGCAGAGGAGAAAGTTCAGTGTAAAACACAGATGCAAGGCTCATCATTCGCCCTGTACTTACTGCCTGCTCAAGGCAAGAATGATATTTAAAGCTGCTAATTAACTTTTATGATTAAATGTTACAGGAACAAAGTGTTATTATCTTTACCATTCTAGTAGTTGTAATTGAGTTAGATATGAATAATGAGCTGCTTATAAATCTGTGGATTTTCTCAGTGCAAGTTGATGAAGCATTCATTTCAGCACATGCCATATACTCTATAGGCCCCAGTACTCATTTTTGCTTTATTGCTTTCTATAGGGACTAATAGTAAATGGAAATAAAAATGGCAAAATATTTTAACACAAATAAACAATGTTAGCTCTGATACAGGGGTAGGGTGTGGAGCTCCAGCACCTTCTGAGATGAGTAATGCAGGGTGTGTTGGGATCAGTTCTACCGATGAAGGTTGCCTATCATTTCTCTCTAAAGGAATCTGTGTAAACCAAAAATCAATTGGCTTATACTAAAAATTCAGCTTATTCTCTTGTTTTCTAGTTCTACACCTCCTCCTGGAATCAGCAGTGGTGATGTAACATAAAAGTACATTTGAAGTAAACTTCTCCAAGAGGCACATTATCAAATGTCGAATTTCAGTGAGTTTTTTAAACTCCCATAGATGCAATATTCAACCAATCTAAATGTATTAATAAAATCGAAATCTAACAAATTTAAGTGACCCAGAAACTCGAATTCAATTTGATTTGGATTAGAAAAACTCAATTCAAGTTTTTTGCAAAAACAAATTGACTGTCAGGAAAGCTGCAAACATCACCAAATTCATCCCTGGACCTCTCCCATTGGCTTAAACAGCAATTCGGCAGGTTTTAGGTGGTGAATTCTTAAAGGGCCAGACTATGATAAATCTCGAAAATCTAATTCAATTTTTTTTTTAAAATCTAATCGAATTTGGATAACTCCCAGTTGACAGTTTTGACCATAAAAAAAATAGAAAATTAAATTTTCAATTCGAATCATGATACTTCTGCCCCCAAGTGCTTCCTTAGTAAAAGTTATTTGCACTTTGCTTATGCTAAACAAGGCCTTTTGGCTCAGCAGGGTTGCTAAGTTTGTCATATGAATATGTAGGAAAGCTCTTCAATAAGACATCACTCTCCAAATAGCTCACAGCACAGATCCTTCCCTTCAATGCAGAACAGTTTTGGATGCCCCCTACCCTTAAATTTAAGGTTCGGTCAAGTAAATGCTTTGGATCCAAGTCCAAGTGTCAGGACCTGCATACATAGACTGTAAGCTCACTTACCTTGGGGAAAAAGTTCCATCCTAACTAAAGTGAACAAGCTTATTGGGCCCATGTGAAATTTGCCATGGAACCTGAGATTAAACTAGTGACTACTGTACTGACCTATCAACATTGAGCCCTAATATAGAGAACTCTCTAAGCAAGTGTATCTTCATTTTCTATTGCGCATTATATTAATTTTAAGACTTACACAGACTGTATTCCAAAATAATGTATAAATTCTGCCCTGTTTAATTAAAATGGAATCCTATACCTGTACAACATAATAATTGTGATAACGTCAAATATATATTGCCACGTGAAGGCTGATTTATTTGCTCGATGTGTTCCTATCAATACAATTGACATTCATCAGTCCTATTCACTAGTGCTGAATGGAAATTGGGTAGCCAGTATGTATTGCTGCATTACGCTGGTGCCCTTTGTAGTTCTCATGAGTTACAATTCAAAGAAGAGAGAGGAGAAGATGCACAAATACATGGATGTTAAAGGAGACAAGTCAAAGGGCACACTTACTATTAGTCTGGCATTAGGTCATGTATATAAAATATATGAACCTGATGACAAATTAATAATACATGTTCCCCCAGTTATACCTTTTATTTCGACAGCCTCACAAACATTTAATGTTTTTACTTTGATGTTTATGTAAGCTGTGTGATGACTACTAAAAATGGAAAAGGGTGTCAGTACCCCATGGCCAGAAATCATTTCACTATTTGCCTGCCTGAGCTTGTCTTTGGGCTATACCACATTAGTCTATGCAGTGGAAATCTGGACCATTCCAGCCTACTCTCTCTGGCTGCTCACTGTTTCATCTTAAATGCCACCAGGGTTTTTTCGCTCAGACCAATGTGGCACTCCTTATTCCTTAAAGGGAAACTGTCATTTTTTTTAAATGCATCAGTTAATAGTGCTGCTCCATTAGACTTCTGCACTGAAATCCAT
>CM044439.1:124833401-124860530 GCA_024363595.1 Xenopus borealis
AGGCCCCCAACCGCAACCCAAGCCTATGTGTTCCTGTTCTCTAGTGCAGCTGCAATTGGGGCCAAGAGGAGATTGGGGGCAATCCTGGGTCTCAGAAGGGTCTGGCTCTGTCCAGTGGCGGATTAATGAGATATGAAGCCACTAGGATACACTTTCCACAGGCCCATGTTTTAGGTTATGCCCAAATCTTTAGAAATATACAACAATTAATCAGGGCCACAGATGCACTTGGAGACACAAGGGGGCACAATCTAGGATTTTCAATTATTATATTACTTTCTTTTCTTTAAAAAAAATAATCTGCACTGCTGGACCTGGCTCTGGTTGGGACAAGTGCAAAATACCTGCTTGGAGAAAATTAGGCAGGCAGACAATGCAAGGTGCTTGGGGGCATGCGTCTGAGCTGCATTGGGTTTGGTGTTCTAGTGATGGCATGGACGCATGCTGAACCTGACACTCAGACACACAGCACGCATGCACCTTGACTTGTCTGGCTGCCTAATCTGCTCACAGCAGGTACCGACCATGTTCCAGTCCTTACTGGACCCAGGCCCAGCAGAGTTGATACAAATAAATATAAAAAAAAAAATAAAAGAACATAATAACTGAAAAAAACTAGATGACACCCTATCCTTAAACCCACCCCTGCTGCCAGCCCAGTCCAACCCTGTGGATTGGGGAGGCTGAGCATAAGAGAACCCTGGAAAAGGAAGTCATAGAAAGGCTCCGTTTAGTAGGCTGCATGAGCACTGATCTGCTGGCAGATTAGCATTTTCTACACAGTCACTGTGAAACCAATAGCAATATCAACTGGTGATACTTGCCAATGTTCAGAGTATTGAAAAATAAACCCCTTTTAATTTATTTACTTAAATATAGACTTGTAAAGAGTAATCCAATTTACCCTGAAATAAATAAACTGAAAATGTTAAGGTGACTGGTGCCAACTATCTGTGACTATCTGTCTTTTATATAATTAATACTTCAGTTAAAACTTCACCCAACTGAATACAGATACTGACAATGTGGGTAACAATAACCTACTAGAGTGACTTAATACATTAAATTTAAAAATCACAACGTTACACCTTACTGATATTTTTCCCTCAAGAATATTCAACACTTCAATTACAATGAAATCAACTTGAAGTTACTTGTTTAATAGGGATTTGTATGAATCACTATTTTGAAAGCCACTTTTTACTTGGTCTCAATTTTAACTGAAGTGTTAATTATAGAAAAGGTGAATATTGGCAGCCAGTTGGCACCAGTCACTTTAACAACCACAATTTATACATTTAAAGGGAAAGGAAGAGTTTAGTTAAATTCATTAAATTGTTTAAGGTGACTAGTGCCAACTAGTATGAATATATGCCTTTTATATAATTAATACTTAAATTAAAATTGAGACCAACTGAAACGTTGCTTTCACAAACATGAATCTCACAAGAGTGATACTAATAATTCGATCCCCCTAATCTATTTAGTTTTGTTTGAGCAAACCTGGTCACTAGTAATCCTCTAACAGTTTTTGATTAAAAACATGGTTCACCTTTAAGTTAAAGGGATACTGTCATGGGAGAACATGTGCTGGTGGAGGGGGAGGGGGGTGATATCACTCCAACTTGCAGTACAGCAGTAAAGAATGATTGAAGTTTATCAGAACACAAGTCACATGACTTGGGGCAGCTGGGAAATTCACAATATGTCTAGCTCCATGTTAGATTTCAAAATGAAATATAAAAAAATCTGTTTCAGTGCAGAATTCTCCTGGAGCAGCACTATTAAATGATGAATTTTGAAAAAACATTTTTTCCCATGACAGTATCCCTTTAACTTTTAGTATGTTATAGCATGCCCAGTTCTAATCAACTTTCCAACTGGTCTTCATTATCTATTTGTTTTATAGTTTTTTAATTGTTTGTTTTTTAATACTCATCTTTCTATTCAGCCCCTCACCTATTCATATTCCAGCCTCTTATTCAAATCAGTCTATGGGTTAACTGGGCCCTAGCAACCAGGGGAGTTGCTGAATAAAAAGCTAAATAACACAAAAAGCCACAAATAAAACCAATTGAAAATTGTCTCAGAATTTCACGCTCTACATTAAAGGGGTTAACAATCTCTTTAATTGGCAATGTCATCACCAGAATGGGATTTATTTTACAGACCATGTTATAGCTACCATCACCAAGCCAGGCAAGGTTTTTTTTTTAATAAAATAGAGCTGGAGTGCATCAAATCTGACATTCCCACTCTACAGACCTTCTACTGACAAAAGATTAGAGCTTTTAAATAAGAGGCCATAGCAACATTTGCAGTTAAAGTTCAATGATCTATATTATCAAATGTCAAGATCACAAAATCATTTTTATGCCTCATTCTGTTCTCTAAAGCAACAAAAGGCCTCATTCAAACAATGCAACAAAAGAGCTTTGTACATTAAAGTAAAGTATGCTAAAAATCTGGCGTACCACACAGCTCATTTGGGTTAAAAAACGTGCCCCCCCCCCAATTCCCATTATGCTTACAGAATCAATATGCAGTGCTAGCTAACCATTAAACAACCCTGCAGAAAGTGAATTAAAAGTGTGCAGTGTAGAACTCATAAGGGTCACAAACAAATCCAAGTTATTAACCCTCATTGCTCTTCTGGGATTATGCAGAAGCCACTTTCAGCTTGAGAGAGTGGAATTTAATTTCTCTTTATCCGTCTGAATAAATCTTTTTTAATACGTCTATACATTGTAGCCTAGTGATTTTTCAGTAAAGTAGCTATTCAGAATTAATATTAGCTTTCATGGAGATAAGTGGATTCCATGAATTTATATTATTATAACATGTAGGAATTAGTTGGCGTGCAACTGTTTAACATTAGTGTTTTCATTGGAATTGGAATGAAAATTTCCAAAAAAAAAAACGAAGTCACAAAACATTTATGTGTTTTCCTGTGTTTTTATACTAGCTTCAAAGCAGCAAGGTTTTTCAGCATGTGACGTTATGAGTACAGAATACTTTGATGGAGGCATGTCTTCTTGGGATGAGAAATGGAGGAGAATCTAAGGCACTGAACCTATCCGTAATGTTTTTAAGAGGAAAAGTTGTATCAAACCTTTACAGGTACTGTATGGGCAATAATTAAATAAAGGTACACTACGCTATAGAGGTTGAAAGAATGGAGGGCTTGGTTACACAGCAACACCAGGTTTATAATCGGGGTACTCAGGCTATCTCTAAATTGCACACGTCTTGTGAAATCTAGTAAATGGTTAGAGCTTAGTGATTTGCCTTGACATGGGTAAATACATTGTGGCCATAAATACATTTTATACACATATTAACCCAAGGAAAAATGCCCAAATGGATGCTAGGAATAGCCAGAGAACAGTGTTTTTATTTGAGAATGGTCTCAAAAAGGCCCAATTGAAAGCCTATAGCTTCTTGGGTCCATATGATGGTTCATGCTGGTAAATACCCTATGAAAGCTGAGCCCAAAAGGATGTTTGGGAGCATACATATCATAGTGAGCATACAACATCAGTGTTGGTTCAGTCTACTAAAGAACTGAGTTTGGTCACTAAGTTGAAATAACTAAAGTGGATTGATGAAGTCCTATACTGAGGTCTGCCTTGCCCATCTAGACCAAGAAAAGTAAATGAGGTCTTGGATTTTACCACCACAGTGAGTGAAGAGGAAATATGTCAATGAAAACAATAAAAAGTCCAAGGTTGTTAAATAATTTACCTTTATCCTGAATTTATACAATTAGGTTACAGTGCTGCAAAATATGGTGGTGCTATATAAATAAATGTTAATAATAATAGGCTCAAGCTTTTGTATACTTACTTGCTGGGCGTTTTACAGGCAGTAACAATGCCAGGAATTGGGTGCTAGTGACTACCTGCAACATATATTCCTATCTAGTATTCTATAGGTATGGTACCCGTTATCCAGAAAAATGCTCAGGACCTGGGGGTTTCCAGATATTTGGATCTCCATACCTTGAGTGTACCTGAAAATAATAATACATTTTGTCTACATCAAGAATTAATTATATCTTAGTTTGGATTAAGTACAAGGTACTGTTTTATTATTACAGAGAAAAAGGAAATCATTATTAAAAGTTTTTGTTATTTGTTTAAAATGGAGTCTATGACCTTCTGGTAATTTGGAGCTTTCTGGATAACAGGCTTCCCAATAACGGATCCTATACCTGTATAATATTATACTGCCTGCATCTTTGTCCTTCATTAATGAACTGAATATTCTCTGAGATACAGTCATGAACATTTATTGTCCTTTGCAGTTGCTTCTAAACTGAAATCTATTCTACAATGACAGCAGATGTCTGTATTAGTTTAGACAGTACTTTGATTTGATTTGTTGCTCTTGTCATAACAATAATTATCTTATCTCAGTAATTATTAAGTAGAAGGACCAATGATGAAAGTTGTCAGAAGTTGTAGGAGAGCAGAAGGCAGAAGATATCAAAGGGCCAATTGCATGCCTGCAGTAATGTGAAATATTCCCAGTGGCTAAGCAGTTTAGAGTTTAATGCATTACTTAGTTGGGATATAAATGGGGTGCGACATTCAAAGGAAATTTAGTGTGTGGAACAATGTAATGGTGGTTTACTGCTGTAGTAGTTGAAGGACAGCACTCTGCATAATTTCTGTCGTTACTTGTATCTCAGAAATGCATTACTTATTGTCTCGAGTCTTATGTTCTTCTTGTTGCCTCTTATTAGAAAGGGATTTGGATATTACAGATGGCCATCAAAGCTTCTTTTATTACAGGCATGAGTCATGAGCCTGCCCACAGTGCTGGGTTCTTATATAGTTTTAAGTCACATAATGAACAATTCATTGTTATTTGCCAGTAGAACGTTGATATTGCTTTAGTCTGACATATTTCCAATTTATGTCATTCCTTTTCATCTGAGCCTCTGGATGTATCATGACTCCCAGAACACCACTCTTTAAAGGCTTTGTCAGAACAGTTTTTCTGTAAGGCTCGATAACGGTGATGCGTGTACAGGATGGCTAATGTATTCTCTTTGAAACAACCTGGGTTTTCTCTCTAAATGGCAGTTTTAGCAGTAAGAAGAGAAAATGTATGTGCATATTGTCTATGGAGGGACCATGGGCACAGTTTTACTGTTTGTTTTCCTACCAGCAGGTCATTTCGGATGCTAAAGGCTTTCAGTTAATGTTTGTTTTTAGATTCTTCCAGTTACATTGTTTTCACTAAGTTTACCTCCTCATTTAATTGGACACACATATCATATTGTTTCCTTATACTGGCAGTATTTTGTATGGCACATCCAATAACAATACATTACTTTTTGTTGATAGTAATCATTACAGTATAACGCTTTATTGCTTATCATATTTCTTATATCTGACCATTAGTGGTATCTATGTACAATGCATCCCAAGACAAAGCAGGTTGATTGCTGCTAACATGAGTAAATACATTCATTTGTTCAGTAAATTCTGTACATTCTACAGTTTTGTCTTTTACTATATTGTAGGGATACAGAGGGTTAGTTCCCCTCTGTTCCTGAAAATGGTGAAACCACGTGTGAAAATCCCCTAATGTGATCAATTGCGTCTCCTAGAGTTTTGGCAGGGGCAGGAGCCCTATGAGGATGGGGTGGCGGCCCATGCCTGGGAGCTAGACTGGATTGTGTGTGCTCATGCTATAGACAGTGTTGGGAGCTCTAGTTCAGCAAAGGACAAAGCAAGTGGATGTTCGGCTACGAGAGCTTGGAGCCTATGAGGATGCCATCACTTGGATGCCTGCTTCAGCTATGTGTGAGCCTGCCAGCTCTGAGTGAGCCCCGGGTGAGTCTGTCTAGGAAGGGTAGAGGAAGAAGATCCATTGTGTCTCCTAATGTCACACAGGCTTTTTGTGTGCCTGCCACATGGAAGCAAGTACCAAGACCAGAGAGAAAGGTATTTGGGCAATAGTGCTGCCTGGGACCAAGTGTGCTAATTGGGGATAAGGGACTGAGACTCTGTATCTGCCAATTGAGTAGTGCTGGACTTTCCCTGGTAAGGAAGTACCAGGACTGGACTGGCACAGGATCCCCAGGGTGGTGGGTCATGCTAAATGTGATTTGCACAATTTTCATATGACAGTTTAACTTACCCTTTAATCTGACTTTTACATAAAGTTATTTGTTACACAGTACTAAGGGGCACATTTACTAAAGGTCGAAGGGAAAATTACAATTAAATAAAAAAATTTAAAATTTGAATTTCTGAGTAATTTTGGGCTACTTCAACTATCGAATAGCCCAAAATTCGATTCGAATTGGAAAAATGAAAAAATTAGAATTTTGAAGTACTGGCCCTTTAAAAATACTTCACCTTCAATTATTTGCCAGCTTAAAGCTGCCAAATTGCAATTTTAGCCTATGGAGGGACCTCATAGAACCTGTCCTGAAATATTTTCCTATTCCATCGATATAGGTCCATTTTCGATCAAAAAAGCCCTTTAAAAATACTTCGAGGGTTGAATTTAGAAGTTCTTTTACTTACAAAATTTGACCATTAGTAAATCTGCCCCTAAGTGTGTGTTGAATGTTTTTCCTAATGGGGCCACCCACAGGTGTATTCCCGGATCCCATTAGGTGGAGGCGCCGCCATGAAAAGGACTTTCACTTTGCAAAGGGGACTCAGGACCTAAATTGTTACGATGGTACTTTGGCCCCGGGGGGGTCACCAAGTGGCCGTTGCAATATTTTACATTTCAATACCAGTGAGAAGACCCCTGGGAATGCTCTAGGGAGGAAACTTCCACTGGGCTGGCATTTGGAGAAGTATAGGCTTATCACCCCACCCTGTGAGGACAGGTCTGGTTTAGTCCCTCCTACAAGGGACTAAATACAGCTGCCCATTTTTTAAGTGAATATCACTTTTGGGAATAAATAGCCAAAGCTCTCTTGTGATGTGACTTGGTGGATGTAATATTTACATCCAAATATTGTATGCCATATACTGACTTGCCTTAGACACAGATGGTGCTATAGCTATTGATTTGGCCACCAAATAACTGTCTGAGCAAGCTGGGTTAACACAGAAATATATAATGTAAACAGAAAAACAGACCCAGTTCAAAACATTGCACTCAGACGCAGTCTTAATGAAAAAATAGCACCCGTATACTATATGTTTAAGTAAATGTTTAAATAAGTTTTATTACAGAGACAATCATTTCATGCTACAGGACAGTCAGGTAGTTATGCAGACCCCAAGTGTCTTAGTTATAGGTCTGCATTACTTTATTACCATACGTTTACCATTTTATATTGAAAGACAAGGAAATGCACTTGGGAGGGCAATTTGTTAAAAACCCCATTTTATTGCCTTAAAGGACAGTACAAAATGCAAACTTTAACAGACAGCTGTCTCTTTTGTAGTCTCTTCTGCCACAATTAACATTCATGATGAATCAGTACATTATTCTATTTCTTTTACTCTGTCAACAGTAAATAAATACCCTTGTGCATCTTGGTGGCAAGATGGCTGGCTAAGAACCTTATCTAAATTAATGTGTGTGTGTGTGTCTGTGTGTGTCTGTGTGTGTGTGTGTGTGTGTGTGTGTATAATGGTGTAGCATATAATGCTCTTGTGAAACTAAATAAAGAAAAAATATCGCTTTAACCATTTCTTGGCAACTTAAGTCCAAAGTTATTTGGTTGTTTTACCCTGTTTGGTTGGGATTGAACTTCTCTTATTAGCTGTTACCAGTTAATCAGTCATTAATATTCACATTGTTTAGCTGATCAATATGAATTGGAGTAAACTAAGACTAGGTGGGGGGTTCTCGTATGTATGTATTGTCCAAGACATCTGATCAGAAATTATCTTTCCAGATTCCCTAACAGGAACTGAATCTGTTCCCAGATCAGCATTCTGCATCCGTGTTTACATTTATTCATGCAATCCTGGATAAAACTGTTTTGCTGAATGATGACAACACATTTAGAAATGACATTCCCCAGAAGGCAATGCTACATATACATGGTACAGGTGGATTTCCAAAAACAGACAAAGCTAGATATGGAAAGCTAGTAGATAGCTATAAATTAATTTAATATAAATATCAGATACTGTATTTGTTCAACTAAAGAAACCAGAGATGTCTGGCTTAGTTAGACACTACATTTACAATGAACTATTTGGGCTCATATGTCAGCTTTATGTGGTTTGTATCTGCGTTGGTATATGGATTTAATGAGTTTTTGTTCAGAGCAGGCTGACACTGCATAACTCTTATCAGCACAGTACAGAACTATTTGCTAAAACTGGACAAAATTCCTGCTTTTTCACCATTAATCATAACAGCTTAAAGCCTAAGCAGTTATTCTTTAGTGCTTACCTGCACAATGATTAATAGTGACTGATTTATGATATTTAACCAGTCCATAATATATAATAATTATAATAATAATATATACTCTGCAATATCACATGCATGTATGGCAAAATAATGTATCTGTATCATAAATGAATATACATGTGCCAGTTAATTACATTTTAATTGGGAAAGGAATCATAATAATTCTTTATTAACTCGCCTTATACATGATTTTGTAACGTTAATTTCACATTTTAATAAAGTATATAACTGTAGATGTTTTCTTGCCAAAAATTAGAATGTAATATTCACTGTTGTGTTTTGCCCCAGCAAATGCTGCTTTCTACATGCAGGACCTTACAATTATTGCCAGAGAAACAAGAGTGAGGTGCCCAGTCCTCTTTCTCCAGTTTACCTTTTTGTCATGCCTATAAGGAATTTTCATACCTTTGTAGAACACTTGCCCATATGTGAATTTTTAAGACAACATGGATTCTGCCTAGGTTGTAAAGCTGAATATTTAGGGCCTGAACTACATAAGTTAATGTGTCCAATGGAAAATATGAGAAATCCATAAAGCCTATTGATGACCTATACCATACTATGTCAATGACCTGCATTATGATAAAGCGCTCAGAACGTGAAGCTGACTACTAGGGATTGGGGTACACTTTACAGGATAGTTGTTAAAACCAGAAAGGCCCCATTCCTAACCAATACCCACAAAACAACAAGGATGATGGTAGAACTGCCATTTGAAATTAACAATAAATAAATTAAACTTCCAATAACTGAATCAAGAGTTTGCCACACAAGAAAATTTCAAGTGATTCTGGTCGACTGAAGCGAAACATGAGTTTCACCACCTGCGATTCAAATTATTACCTATGGGAAAGCTTTTAAAGGAGATTAGTCGCCTGCAGAAACAGAGATTTATCGATGGTGGTTAATGTCCTGTTGTACTATTGCCCTTTGGGTGTAATTCATAGTGTTGGGAGTCAAAAACATTAATGGTACCATTGCTTTGACATTCGTATCTTCAGCTGTTCTTATAATGCTAACTTTGTGGAAGTACATTTTAATATCTAACAAGCATTAGGACAATGTAAGTAATGCATGGAACACTGTCATTCAATGTTTAAACCATTTCTAGAGGGGATATTGTATCATTCTTCAAGAAAGCAGCACTTCTTTTACTTAATGCTGAATTGAGTTAACAGTGTGCTTGTACAGCTCTTTTTTTGCATTTGGAACATTCTGAGGAAATATTGTTTTTACCATAGACAGCCCCTTATTACCTAAAATTGCTTCTACTTAGTCCTTGGTCATATTGATACCAACAAGATATCCTGCCCCCTTCAATATGACCATGGCATATCACTACAGATTTGGTTAGTGGGATTATTTTTGTTTTCAAATGGCAGTTCTACCATCATCCCTGTTGTTTTGTGGGTATTGGCTAATAGAGTTACAGTAATGATGTCTTTCTGGTTATCACAACTATCCAGTAAAGTACTCCATTCCCTATCAGTCAGCTCAGCTTCATGTTCTGAGAACTTTATCATAATTCAGGTTATTGACGAAGTATGGCATAGGTCATCAATAGGCTTTCATATTTTCCATTGGACACATTAAATAATGTTTTTTTCCTGGCTCCTGCAGTTTAGGCACCAAATATTCAATCTCACAACCTTGGTGGAATCCATGTTGTCTTAAAAATTCACATATGGACAAAGGCATGAAAGTTTCTGTATTTTCACAGTTTCTACGTATCTTTCCTTCATCTGCATTATATTAGTTATACTATTTGAGACACTTTATATTTAATGCCTCATCCTATTATTTGTATTGGTCAAAGCAGTTGTGTATTTCATATTCAGCTGTCTATTTTAAAACTAGAAGACTTTTTTGTTTTCCAGTGCATAGACAATTTGTTTAGGTGTGACATGGATTTTGAAAAGCCTTATGGTAATAGCACAACAAACATCAAGGGCAACAATCAATTCTAAGTTCTGCTTCATATCTATAGTGTGCTTTAGATGCTGAAAGTGCATACAGTGTTCCTTTTTGGATTTGATCAAAGATGCAGACTTAAATAGGAAAAGGCCACTTTCATGGATAAGAAAACACAGTCTTTGAAGCATCCTTCAGTCTGGCAGCCTTAGCCGAAGAATGAACTTATGTAAATCTAAAGTTTTCTTGCTGCAGAACCATCATTAAACCACAATTTCCTCTCTTGTAAGCTGAAAAGCTTTTTACACTATTTAAGATTGCTCATGACTTTCTGCACTAACAATCTTTAAGGAAACACAGCAAGAGTTTCCTAATTCAAGCTGGGTTTCATGCAGAAAAGACTTGGCAATCTTCGTAAAGTTATCCATAATATTTTGTAATAATACCTGTTTGGGTAAAATAATGAACATTGCAGAGCTTTTTGGCACAAGCCCAGTGTGATTTAGACTCATGGTTTCCTTAAAGATTGCTCATACATAAAGACACAAGCAATGCTTAATAGGCCCTTTAATTCAATAGATAATACATTGTAGTGGAATTACTGTAATGTTATTTATATATTAAAAGGGACAACCCCATGAAATTCTGTGTATCCACTTTGACACCATAAACCAAAGCGATTGTGTGCAGGTTCTGCTTGTGAGTAACTAACCATAAAGTTGACATCTCACGGGCCTACTGTACATGAAACTTAACAGACAAATCTATTTTCAGGACAGTATTACCCATCTCAAATGGGAAGTGCATAGGATGATGCATGCTATCAAAGTGTCTATGTTAGTAAAAATATAAATGACAAAGTAATAAAGTAATAATAACCATAGCTAGGTCTCTGCAAAATATAGTATTACGCAGGATATCCATGCTAAGGCTCTCTTCAGAAGTTGTTGAGAAATCTGTATATGTTGTTAGCTGCAGTTCAACTGTATATCCTTCCAATACTAATTGTGATTGTTTAATACACTAATTTTTAGAGCTGTATAGGGCTTTCTCTGCATGGTCAAAAAAACTCAGAATTTAATCATATGCAGTTACAGATAAATGCAAACTACTACGGCTACTGAGAAAACAACAGATAGAGCAACTTTTGGCACAGAACTGGTCCCATAAAGGATGATAGGATTTTATACCTGCCATCTATTTTAAAACAAAGCCTTTAAAACAACTTCTGAAAATATCTTTTTAATCAAGAAGCGCACCAATATATTATGTGAGCAAGAAAATAGATGTAATAAAACTTCAAGAAAACTCTGAGCCACTTTAACACTGCATTTTTATCATTGCTTAAATAATTACAGAATATTATGTAGGTCAGAGCAGCTAGAAGCTCATTCCCAGCCCTGATTTAAATGCCTTTTAGTAAGTTACACACCACTTTATAAAAAATGGATGTCCCAAAAGTCAGCATGATAAATGTTAAGACATGTTGGGAATAGCTTAAAGAGTTTATGCTTTAACAGTTATGCATTTAAATTGTTCTATTACAAGGCTTATGTCCACATCTTTTTCTAAAAGTATTCACCAATGTATAAAAATGCCTGGCTTTTCTAAGGGTTGTGAATGCTCTCTAGATCTATAAAGAAACAATCTATATACTATTATCATAATGTCATAAAATACAAAAGAGTATCTGTTAAACTTGTATTTAGCTATAGTTTCCAAGTGAAAAGGCAATCTACCAAAGCTAATGTGAAGGAGTGCTTAATCTTTACAAGAGTTTTATAATATTTATCTGCACATGCAGGGGCATAACTACAGAGGAATTAGTCACTGGGGACACAGGATTGTAGAGGTCCCAGTGAGGCCCTAATTATCAGGCATTTTCACCCAGTGAGGCCCTAATAAGCAGGGGTTTACATCTTGATAGAATAGGTCAATTTACCAAAGTTTCAGGGACTTAAATTGAATTTGCTGTGAGGCCCAGTAACCTTAGTTACCCAACTGTGACCGGTTATGAGAAAACAAAAGAGGGTTACATTTTGAAGGCAAGTACGAGGGTGCAAAAGCGATCCCTTGTATTTTAAGGGTAACCACACAAAAGGGTGATTTCTACTGTTTGAACCAGGTCCTGGCACATATAACCCCCTTACATTTTTAAGATGTGATATTATGTTGTATAATTCTAGTGACCTCTAGCCTGAATTTTCCATTAAAACTTGGAACAATTCCAATTACAATATTTGCAAAATTATGATGTTCTGGTATCACATACCTGCTCAACAAACTCTTCCTCAATCAACCCTTGACCTGCTGGAGACTCTGCGGACACTGAGGAATCCTAGACCTGCCCTGTACTTCAGTCTTTTTGGGACAATATTTTAATTATATTGAATTTGCTTGTTCCTTTTCCCACAACTGAGAACTGCTAGGATAACCAAACTATCCCAAATCCTAGCTAATCATGTGCTTAATGCTGCTAGACTGTCAATTGCTAAAGGATGGACAACCTCTGCTCCCCAAACAATCACAGAGGTATTACGATGAGTTAATAGCAACAAGGAATTTGAATATGAAATTGCAAGTATATGCAACCAGATCCTGCAACATCTAGACTCCCGGGCCATTTGGGATTTTTGACATTTGGGAAATTCGCAACCACCACCAGATATTTTCCCAAACAACTTTTTTTTTCACTTTTCCCAAAATGCTAAAGCTCCTTGTCTCTTAGGCTGTATTTGTTGCACTCCAACCTGTGGATACCCTACTTTAAAGGTGAACTAAACCCCTTATTTTAAAAAAAGAAAAACCCTACCCCCTACCCTACATAGCCCCCCCCCCTCCAGTCTAGGTGTAAGCTCTGGTAATTGCCCCAAAGTCTTTACTTACCTCTCTTTGCAAATTCAGCATAGCGGAGCTCATGGGCGCTATCTTCAGCTCTTTGGTCTTCTTCAGGAAGTAAGCTCCGTATCAGCGCATGTGCAGTTGGAGCTGTCTTCCGGTTTTTGACAACTGTGCATGTGCTGAGACCTGAAGAAGTCCGAAGAGCTGGAAGATGGCGCCTGTGAGCTCTGCTGAATCTGCAAAGAGAGGTAAGTAAAGGTAATATTAAAGGGATAATTACCAGAGTTTACACGGGGGGGGCATGTAGGGTAGAGGGGTAGGGGTTTTTATTAGTAGGGGGGTTTAATACACTTTAATGACTTATGACTCCCTGACTCATTGAGTCATTGGTACAGGTTCTTCTTCTATACTCTTCTCTACCTTCTTCAACCTCTCCTTACTGTTTCCCTTCAGTTCTTTTATTCCCCATTTTCACACCTGTTTTCTCTTCCCCCTTCCATTCCTTGAATGGATTGTTCACGTTTGAATTGTAGTATGATGTAGAGAGTGATATTCTGAGACAATTTGCAGTTGGTATTTATTTTTTATTATTTGTTACAGTATTTAGCATTTTATTCCGCAGCTCTCCAGTTTGCAATTTCAATTTCTGGTTACTAGGGTCCAAATTACCCTAGCAACCATGCATCGATATAAATATGAGAGTGGAATATGAATATGAGAGGCCTGAATAGAAAGATAAGTAATAAAAAGTAGCAATAACAATAAATCTGTAACCTTATAGAGCACTTGTTTTTAGATAGGGTCAATGACCTTTGGAAATTTGAAAAGCTGGAAAAAGTCAGAAGAAGAAGGCAAATAATTCAAAAACTATAACTGACAATTCCATAACATACTAAAAGTTAACTTAAAGAACAAGTAAACCTTTTTTTCTTCTATCTGTAAATTTGCTCTAAACAGCCCCCCAGATTAATGTACCTTAGTCCCTTCTGCAAGTTTCCTCTTCTTCCTGGTGCAGAGTGAAGCCCCACCGCATAGCTTACTGAGCTGACCTTATCTCTGTGACTAGTCCTGGAGATCATTTGCATACTATGACATAGCAGAGACCAGTGTGTGCAGCACCATTTGATTGGGGAAACTAGCTTACTAATGAAACACTGGCTCCCTCTTCCTCTCTATTGTGGAACAGCAGCAAATGGACAGCTCAGTAAACTAAGGGGCTGGGCTTCACTCTGCACCAGGAAGAAGGGGAAACAAGCTGCTGATAACACAGAAACCAGAGCAGACTTGCAGCAGGGACTAAGGTACATTAATCTGGGGGGCTGTTTAGAGCAAATTTACAGAAAGAAAAAGAAAAACATTTACTTTTCCTTTAAAGGTGAAACCACCCTTTTAAAATACCTCCTTAAAATGCATGAAGCATAGTTATTCTATGTAAATAATAATATCGATTTTACTTTCTTGACCACTATAAATACTGAATATGCTGTTTTTTCATCAATAAAAATAGGTTTAAAATGTGCTACTTGTGGCCTGGGCAGAGATCTAGAAAATGATTCCTTGCACATTTTAGCAAGTATTGCCTTACTGAACAGACTGCACAGAAAATAACTGGAATCTCAGTTCAGTTATTGATTTTTATGTTTTTGTTACTGTATTACTTTTATTTTAATTGTATTGAAATGTAATCTGTTGCAATCAGTGTAGCAAAGCAACATGAATTTATTCAAAGTGTTCATCTGGTCACCTTATTATAGATCATAATGTGTTATATAATAAGTAAGAAAGCCTCTTTCAAGTTTGAAAGTCTATACTGTCTTAAAAAGGCTATGAATATCAATGTTGAGGAATGATATGTACACACTGCAATGGGTTGCTTAATGCATGCATTTTAAGGCGCCCGCGAGTGGTTACTGCCAGAAACTATCCACTTGTGATTTCCTAGTAATAATCACTCTGTCTACTATAATCTGTGTGTCCTGTTGACAGAATTGAAAATCAATTCTGGGTAAACTGAGCCTTGTATTTACCCAATACTTTCTTACTTTATCTAATAGCATAGGTATATTAATACCTAATGGTTTAAATAACATTGAATGTGCTGCTGGCCATGAAGGATCTAAATTTTAACTCTTGTTTTCTCTGTTGTACTTCAAGCAGTTCCTAAAGCTATTCATGCAATTTGGTATGCAACTCTACTTGGGTGGAAAGGAAAATATAGGCCCAGTAATCTAGAGGGACCTTCCACCTCTATTGTCTAATAATAAACAAGATTAATAAGCACTATAATTGATGATTACTAGGCAACTATTAGTGAAGGGCCTTGGTATAACACTTGTCAATGAATTGGTTAAACAGTGGCAACATTTAAAAGGCCACTGAACTGTAGCAGATTTACTGTGTGTTCAGCAGCTGTAAGTGGTTTCTTTGTTAAATATTTAATTGGTAAACAGTGTAAAGCTGAACTCGCAGTCATGGAAATGAAAAATAGTATTATCTCAAGGGAGCACACGCCGTTATAAAGAATGCAAGGAATGATATTTCAAACTGAAAATAATGGGACTGAGTTAAACCTCATCGGATTTTAAAAAGCAGAGCCAGTATCTGCAGACTGGAATGGTAATTCAGGATGTGTTTGTCCATTGCAGATAATTATATACAGACGGCAGAATCATGCTTGGTCTCTTGATACAGTACAATGGCTCTCCTTGAATAGATTTCTAAAACAGAGCATTTGCGTCTGCCATCGATGACATCAAAGAAAAGTATGTCAGTAAACTATATTTATGCCTGGCTGTAAGACAGCTCTGTTAAGGGACACATGGAAGCAGTAATGTATTTTCCACTTTCAGTTTTAAGTGATGCTGCCAAGTTTTACAGATCAGCCATTTGTTTCCTTCCTCTGGTTGTTAAAAGAAAAGTAACCCCTACAGTCTAGTGATAGATAATCTGTCCACTATACAAATATTGGGTAACCAGTTTGGATTATACTGTAGCAGCAGCACAATTTCTGTCTTACTGAGCCATTAAAAACTGCAATTAATCTGAATCTGATCTATATATATAAAGAGTTTCTCAGTTTTTTCTCAGTATTTCCAGATATTGAGATAGTGGGTCATTAGTTGGCCAATATTTTTATTTTAGTCAATAATCCTACTGATCTCTGGGATAATTAGTAAAGCTGACACAATTTGTTTCTGCCACAATTATTTTGGGGCAAAGTCCTCGCCAATTACTGCAATGAATTTGCAGCTATTTCAAATTCTTTACCGGTGCTCAGATTGTGTGCTCCAGTTTTGCCCAAATACATACTTATTTCCCAGAGCCATATGCCCACCCCCAACCTAGTGGGCCCTGCTGCTACTACTACACCTGCTACCTTTGTCCCTGCTGCGTTCCTGATGATAAGGCACGTCAGGGAGGGAGTGGCTGTGGATGTGCATACTAGTGTGCTTCCTGGCTGCATGTGTTTAAAGGGAAACTGTCGTGGGAAAACATGTTTTTTTTTAAAAACGCATCAGTTAATAGTGTTGCTCCAGTAGACTTCTGCACTGAAATCCATTTCTCAAAAGAGCAAACAGATTTTTTTATATTCAGTTTTGAAATCTGACATGGGGCTAGACATATTGTCAATTTCCCAGCTGCCCCTGGTCATGTGACTTGTGCCAGCAGTTTAGGGAACTGCTTTCTGGCAGGCTGTTGTTTTTCCTTCTCAATGAAACTGAATAGTACACAGTGGGACATGGGTTTTACTATTGAGTGCTGTTCTTAGATCTACCAGGCAGCTGTTATCTTGTGTTAGGGAGCTGTTATCTGGTTACCTTCTCATTGTTCTTTTGTTAGACTGCTGGGTGGGGGAAAGGGAGGGGGTGATATCACTCCAACTTGCAGTACAACAGTAAAGAGTGATGGAAGTTTATCAGAGCACAAGTCACATGACTTGGGGCAGCTGGGAAATTGACAAAATGTCTAGCCCCATGTCAGATTTCAAAATGAAATATAAAAAAATCTGTTTGCTCATTTGAGAAATGGATTTCAGTGCAGAATTCTTCTGGAACAGCACTATTAAATGATGCATTTTGAAAAAAAAAAGGATCCCTTTAATGGGGGTCAGAATTGTGGCAGGTTCTGAGTAACTTGGTAAATGATCTGGCTACAACGTGGGTTATGTGGGGTAACTGCTAGAAGCGAAAGGAAAGTGGGGATAGTAAAGTAATAGTAAAGTCTAGGGGATAGTAATATAGATGACAGGAGCAGAATAAACACAAGTAAGGGAAAAAATTGGGGTAGGGAAGAAGGAGTGCATGGGGGGAAAAGACAGATATTATATGTATAAGAAAGAGACATGGGGCATATGGGGAAATAAAAGCATGCCATATGGGAAACTGGTGAAAGAAACAACATTAAATGAAAAATAAAGAGGCTGGACAGGAGAAAGGGAAGGCACATCAGGAAATAAGAAAATGTGTCATAGGAATAGAGATACAAAATGTCAGCAAGGAATGACAGAAAATAGGCAAGGAAAACACAGAGAAACTGAAAAGAAAAGAGGGAAAACTAAGAAGAAAAAAAGCATGAAGAGAAAAAAGGAAAATAAAATGTGGAAGGATCAAAGACATAAGAAGTGGAAATGTATGCCAGGGTTTTAAAAATGCCTTGGAAAATGTGGGGAGAGCACCTAGACAGTGGTGGGTTAGGTGACAAATACATTTGGTGGGCCTGTGAGCTGAGGTTCTCTGGTGGGCCCCAGGTATCCCAGGGTGACACTGAGTATCATCATCAATTAACCCTGCCCTCACCCAATTTGCTTGTCCATGAAGCCATAAGGGGTCAATTAGTCAGAAAAGTGTGAATGGAATTTGCAACTTTTTTCCTATAATGCAGCTGTTTCCCTGCCAGAATTCCAGTTTTGTTGCGGTCGCAAGGGGGCAATGCACCTGACACAACTTCACTGTGCCTGGCACCACTGAGGGCAATTCATAAATATTAACAGAAATGTGCACCCACTTTGTCACAGAAATGCAATTGCGCTAGAGTGCAACTACAAGGAAGTGCAAAGAGCATATTTTGACACAATTACCTTTAAAGAATGTGGTTTAACATTTAACTGTCTGCGGGGAAAATGGTGGAAGGGCAAGTGCTCTTGCAGTCGTAAATGGTGTCAATATTTATAGTTGATCTTATGCAATAAATTATTACAGCCAAATATATATTGAGACTAACCAGAACATACACCATACTATCAAAGGGGCTCTCCTACTTGCCTGCTGCCGCCATCCTGTCAAAAAAAACAATCTTGATGGCTTTGTCAGAAAAACATTTTTCTTGTAAACTACACTGTTCAAAACAAGAACCCTGTTAGGTGTGTCCATTCTCCATATAAAACCTTTAATATACTCCTCAGATTATGTACAGTGGTGTCTTAACTAATGTATGTGGCCACACATGAGCACACAGCTCACAGACAACACCCTTAGTTACCACACAATTTAGATGCTTGTGTGGATAAATTGAAGGCTAACTTAAATGCTTATGGGCAGCCACAATGTGCTTAATAACCTCTAATGGGACAAAACCTGCAAGCCCAAATTGAAACACTGAAGAACCTACTTGAATATAATATCCAAAAGTTGCTTGCCAGTCAGTGTGTAGCTCTTAAAAATTCTATTTGCCTTGCAAGTTTTGGTCTTGCAAAATCAATAGTCACATTCATTCTTCTTTTCCCCTTCATTATTACTCTGAGAAAAGAAACATGCATAGACAGTTAATTCAAAGTCGAGTTCTTTTCTTCTTAGCATGTCTCTTGTTTGTACGTTATGTATTCCTTCCATTAACATATCTAATTGCACTCCGTAACAGTTTTTTTTAATTTTGAAAATCCATTAAGAACAAAATGCAGAAATGATGGAGCAGCCCAATCCATAGAAGACCAGCTACCTCATTTTTATATTGCTCTCTTGCATAATTCAAAAGAATGGCATTAGCTAAATAGGCTGGCGTAGCTTTCAGTGCACTGAGGAAAGTTCTTTTCATGAATTTTCCTTTATTGATACCTTGTTTGTGACATAGTTCAGTTGATATTGAACCCAGTAATTGTAGCATATGAAAGCACATAAACAGGTAATAGATCTACTTGCTCATAAACAGGAATTAGCATCTTAGGTTTCTCCTTCATCTGTGCTGATGCTAGCTGATCTTCTTGACCTGCAGATATCAATTTATTCTAAGTACTCTACCAACTTAGACTGCTGCTTCTTCCATCTGTGTAATGTCTTGAAAAACAACTGGGGTCCAATCTAGATATACAAAATATTCACCACCATATACATTCTACAAATTAAACTCCCACTCTTTGCAGAATGGAAATGCCTCTAATTAGCTGTGCATTGCCTCCAAATCTCCTAATTGTTTTTACATGTTTCTGTTCCATAAAAATACTGCCTGTGTTAAATAACTTATCATTGTCTATCATCTGACTCAATTTTCATCAAAATCAAGTATATTCAAGCATTCTGGTCTGGTAGGTTGGGAGCCACATAAAAGCTGGAAAAGGCACAGATTATTTCTATTTGCATGATAAGAGCTTTATAAGTGTGTGTCTTCCCTGATGTGATCTGACAGCCCAAGCCGAGAGCTACTGTAGAAGTACAATATTAATCTACAGCATAGACAGATATATATATATACTGTATACTGTATATATGTATTTCATGAAAATAATGTATTTCTGTATAGGATTCATATTCAAAGCAAAATATATGCCTCTATCCAGACAAAAATATCTTTGTTTTCAAATGAAAATATGAGAAGATGGAGGGGTTTGGAGTTCTTGTAACCCTGCAGAATGGAAGTGGCAATTAAAGGGTGTATTCAGTCAACATTATTATTATCTTAATTATTATTAACAAGATGGAATCATTAGGACTTGGCAAGGATAAGCCTAGAACAAAAGATTTAAATTAGTAAGATGAAAACATTTAAAGATGACTCACGTCCAGATGCAAATTCTCATTATACAAGTGAAGGTTTAAAGGAAGTATGAACCCCCCACAGCCCTGTTAAAAAAAATTCCACCCCTCATCTAATGCGCCCACATGGTTTGCCGTGTCTGGCACTTCTGTTTGTAGTCTCCCTAGTGTCGATCGCCAAGGAGGAGATGATATTATTAACATGTATTTCTATAGCGCCAACTTATTTCATAGCGCTGTAGATATCCAATAGAGAACTGTATAAGTTAGATTACCTTTTTCCCAAGTATACTTTATAAGCTTGAACAGCTCTATTAAAACCAAATCTAACTTCCAACCAACCCATTTGCCATAATCCTACCTCCAACATGATGTTATTTGTGATACTGAGTAAGCTGAAATTCAGTTTTCTGCTTCATTATCTCTCCCCCCGATATGTGCGCTAGTAAATTGAAGTGATCACAGTGACAAACATGGTGGGGAGAAGAAGTTTAGAAGAGTAAAAGGGTATGGTTTGTGTTTTGTTCACAAGTTACAGCCAAGCATATTCTAAAAAGTAAATATTAAAACAATTCATATTCCACTTACCGAAATCACAGGAAAATGTTCATCTTAGAGAATTTGCGTAATTACGATCCTTTGTCAGTGCGCAACTTCGCCTGGCGTAAGAGTGCGAAGTTGTGCAAGTCTATCTACTTCGCTAGCGAAAATTTGCCAGAGTCCGTGTTAGTGAATTTGCGAAATGACGTCACGCTGGCGAATTAGCGCTAGCGTTAGACGCTTCGCACTTTAGTGAATTTGCCCCCTGACTACAGGAGACACATAGTTATAGCATCTTTGTAATAAGCAATAAAATAGCTCTTTAATGAGTCTCAGTGTAACTGATCAAATAACCTACATGCAGCTTTGTGCAGTCAAGAAAGTCAGTGGCTTCAACTTAACTGCTGGTATCTCACAGTTTGTCACTCAACTCTGATGATGTATTTTTGCAATGCTGACATTTGCAGTACAGTATAAGTAAAACAGCACTTAAGCATTGATCACCCTGACAAATAACTGCAAGTTCAGAAAGTTTTGAATACAATGGCATTTAGAATACTTGAAATTGAAAACGTCCACAAACTGGATTTTTTTTTTAGTAATACAAAACTAAATGACTTCATTCACACCAGTATATTTGTAAATCTGTTCTTAGTGTACTTTTAGAAGAATGAAAAAGAAAGCAATAGTAACACTTGCACATAATTTTCTTATTCCAATTGTGGGCCAAGAAAAGGATTGAAAGTGAACATGCATTATCCTGTAGGCCACTGAATGGGACCGTTTAACACTGTATTGCTCAGACTCCTCACCCTGCATTTCCATCCTTTATGTCAGACTCTTGTTTTAGAAAAGGTCTGTTGTCAAATGCCATATTGTTTTCCAGCAGTCTTTGGAACAGGTGTTAATAAATATTGTGATGGCTATCCGATTCATGACCAAGCCTAGCTCTATTTCATAAACAAGGGAAGGGGAATAGGGCCCATGTATTCCTGATTTTCTGCTTTTATTTTTGAGCCCTGGAGAACCTGGTGTTTTTCTATTGAAATACAAGGGGGGGGGGATTAAAGCATAATAAAAGTGCTACTGATCTGGCCAGATAATCCAACTGATCAATGCATTTTTCCAGGCCTATATTTTACCAGTAATTTATTCTCTAGAAGCCATACATGATGGATTTATAGTCACAAAGTTTCAATCAAACAAACTACTATACCAGCCCTAAAGCCTTCTGCCTTTATAGGGTTATGGAACTTCTTCTTCAGTATGAGGTCAATTCACCAATTCTTTCACAGTAGATTTTATTGAGTCCTTAATTATAGTTATTTATTTATCTCCTTGCTACTTTGATATTAGTCACTTATCTGTCTGTTGCAGCTTGGGACCTGAATTGTAATTCTGGTATTTTTCTTTTCATAACAAAATTATGAAAATATGCTGATGTTCCTAAGACCAATTAACATTATCAGTTGCTTAACATAATCACTAGCACACCCAAAAAGCTTCCAAGCATTTATGTTGAGTACCGCTATACAGGCATACAGAAATAAGGAGACTGCGGGACTAAAGCAACCCATCCATGGGCTGACACTGCCTGTAAACTCACCCACTCTAGACCACCAAACAAATGTATCTTTATGTGCATGGGCAGCTTTACCTAGCTCCAGATATGCTTTCACTAGTTAGGTATGGGTTGCTACCTCTACAGGTTTCAAATATCCATACAGGTTGGCCGTCTAACCAGATCTAGTGTACAATACTAGCTGCAATGACTTCTCTTCTCCAGTCATGTGGAATGCAGCTGGATCATTTACTCACTTGTATCAAATCCACATGCATCAAGGCTGATTGTTTCTACTGTATGTCCACATCTGCAGTGCATGGCTGCTTAAAAACCATTGTAGTCAGCAATATGTCTCAGAGCTGATTTACAGTTACAGTCATGGATAACAACATTTTCTTCTGGGTTGGATTGTATTTGGCTCTGCAATGGCAGCTGGTTTTAATCTCAAATCAGAAATTTTCTAGACAGACTGAATATGGGTCCCCTGTTAAGTGTTTTTGCAAGGCATTAGAACGACATATACCAAAAAAAGAAAAAAAAAACTATTTAATGTTTAGTATAGTTATATAAAATCATTTCAATCCACCTTACTTTGAAGGCAGTTGATGAAAATGTCATGTATGAAAACGAAGTGCTTCCTGCAGATACGCAACACTGCCCCACAACCTGCTGCTTTATTACATGTTCCCCAGTGAGCCCTGTCAGACATAAACAAATGTATGGGCTGAAGGTTTTCTCTGCCCCTTCTCCCCACCCCTCCACTTTCTTCCTTCTATGTGTATGATTTCTCAAGCTGCCAGGTTTCCACTCTGATAGACACATTCATTATCTGGCTAGTATGACTTCCAGCCTGAATGCATTAGATCCAGGTCTTCTACATATCAATAGGCAGACTCATCAGGGCCATTACTATAACCTAGTGCAGCTGGCAAAGAGGGCTACATTTAATGAAGATATCATTTCTTCTACAATGGGCAGCTGTTACTTTAATTTGTTAGGAGAAACAGACTTTACTAGATCAGCATGCATATTTTACACACTCATATGCATTTTTATGTTTGCATAACACACTTTAGTGTCCAAAGCAAAAAGGTAGATTTGTTTGGATGAGAAAACTGCTTATTAGGTAAATATTAAAAAGCTAATCATATACAATATTTTAGAACTATTCAGAGGGAAGGTCAGATAATATGTATATTGTTTTAATTAATACAGAACTTCTTGCTATATATATATATATATATATATATTGGATCCCTGGCCCAAGTATATGTATATAAAGTAAGTAGGAAGCACAACACAATCATACAAATAGCCTCTGTAAAGAAACTTCCGGGTCTCATTTCATCAGTGAATTGCTGACATCTGACTTTATGTATGGGATCTCTTATCCGGAAACCAGTTAGCCAGATAAGCTCGGCATTACGAAATACCCATCTCCCATAGACTCCATTTTAATGAAAAAATTTCCATTTTTAAAAATGATTTCCTTTTTCTTAGATATAATTAATCCTTATCCATGGCAAAACAATCCTATTGGGTTTATTTATTGTTTATCTGATTTTTGGGTAGACTTAACGCATGGGGATCCAAATTACAGAAATATCCCTTATCCAGAGAACTCCAGGTTACAAGCCTTCTGGATAACATGTCCCATACCTGTATATATATTTTTCCATTAGTGGACTTGTCACCCAGACACAAAAATCTGTATAATAAAAGTCCTTTTCAAATTAAAGGGCAACCAATCATAAATAAAATCATTTCCTAAGTGAATACACGTGAAAGTTCAAGAAATTTTTTAAACAGTTAGAATTGTTTGTATAATGTAAATCATCAGCTCACTATACCTTCTGCAAAATCTCCCCTATCTCCACTGCAGTTCTATCTGAGGCAGGCATCTTGGATTTCACTGACTCCTCCTACCTATATCTTCACAGCCAACTGCAGTGCTGAAATCTCGCACATGCTCAGTTGAAATTTCTTGCTTGCTTAATAAACCTTCTAAGCTATTTTGAAAACTGCTAAACGTCTTAGTATTAGTGCTGCCACCTTCTGGAAGTTGCTGTGTGCCCTTCATTTGCATAATGACATCACCAGCAGGGGATAAGATAGGGAAATCTTGTGATACTTCTAGAGTTTACTAAAGCTAGGCATTCTGGGTAGAATACTCAGGGTAGTGCTACAATCTGAGCATGCTTGTGAACCTATTTGCATGTTGTAGTCACAGTATGGACTCCCTCAGTGAGAGAACCCATTTGACACAGTATGGGATTTTTTAAAATATTGCTTTTTTTTCCAGAAAACTGTATATGTAGTTTGATTAAACATGTTTAGGTTGTACTGGTCAGGTTCTTTAAACATGAAATCCAATTTCTGTTTTTTATTAAAGCATTCATAGCTGTTGTAAGCTCATTTAAAAATATCAGCTGTCAATCAAATATTGTCTGCCACTCCTCTATTCCTTAGTCATAGAGGCACTTTCTAGATGTCACTGCTCTCCCCAAATTCCCCCATTCTCTACACTGTTTAATTGTGTAGCCAGGGCATGGGATGGACGTTGGGTCCCCCATTCTGGTGCACAAATAAGAGTTTGAGATGATGCAAGACTTGCCTTAATAACAAAATGGCTCCTGCCTGCTTGCTATAATTTTGAATTCCCAAACTGAAGGAAACAAGAATCAAATAATTTTATAAAGTTCATTTTGCTTGACTAATGTGATAAAATAGGATTTTGAATATTTCTTTTGGGTGACGGGTCCCCTTTAATATAGGACAGTTACTTTGAATCCAACAATACATAGAGCCAGTTGATTTAAAGTAATCTGACTAACGTGAGAGCTGCTGCCACAGAAAGATGTCCTCATTTCAAGCTGCTGAACTGAAACAATTCACCTTCATTTACTTAAACATAGTATTATAAATTCACTTTAGGTAGCATGGCACTAACATCATACAAATAGCCTCTATAAAGAGCCTCCAATGCCTCATTTCATCAGTGAATTGCTGACATCTCAATTGTACAACTTAAGAGTGATAACATAAAACGGCGAAATAAGATAATATTATGTGCCAATCAAAGAGCCGTAATGTATGTGCCTCTGAGGAATTGCATTATTATTTATACGATGGTACAGGAAAAATGAGGCCCTCAATCATGTTTACTGTGGCATGACATTCCTTACATCATAGTCACGAATTCTAGCTGTCAACAGAGCATGAGCAGTGGGTACTTAAACCCTTCTGTGCTCCAGTAGCTTTGTAATGTCATCTCGCATTACTGATTTTAACGACTCTATTTCAGTTGGCGAGTAAATATTTATTGCACTTACATGACAAAGGGACTCTCAAATGACTTGCCATTTAGGTTGAGCTGATTTTACTTTATTAATATCTTTATTCTAATGTATCAAATCCATTATCCAGAAACCTGTTATCCAAAAAGCTCTGAATTAGAGGAAGGAAATCTCCCATTGATTCCATTTTATCCAAACAATCCAAATTTTAAAAAATGATTTCTTTTTTTCTCTGTAATCATAAAACAGTACCTTGCATTTGATCCCGATTCCCAACTAAGAGCTTAATTCTTATTGAAATCTATGTTATATTTCAGCACTCCAGTAATGAGCTCATTCACATTGCGCTACTTCTACTCTTTATATCCTCTTTCAATTCTTGACTTCAGCCATCCTTAGATGATTGCTAATGAGCACACTTTTGCATGTGCGCTGTGGGGTTTGGAAAACTGAAAGTTCAACATTCTGTTCAAGTAAATCCTGAATAAGCTAGTTGACAAATTCAAAGTTAAATTAATTTAGTTTTTTGATGTTACTGGTCCTTTACTCAGAATCAATGTTTTGCTGTATTCTCCTTGTCACAAAAAATGTCAAATGAGCAAATCATTGCAAATTCTATCTGACTCATAATATATTATCAATATCTTGGAATAATATAATGTATTTAAGGTCAGCATAATCTATGTACAAGAAGAAATGCATGTGGGTAATATGCACAGCTACAATGCCTGAATTCTATCTTATAAAGACTTTATAACAACTAGGAAACTCTTCTGCTTTCTTGTGATTCATTCACAGATTAAAATAATCACCATTGTATTTATAACTATTAATTCTTTAGTAATCTCCTCAGGGACAGGGGGTTACTTGCAACAGCATATTCCATTTTTATTTTTTACAATAGATCCATTTAAAGGGACATTAAATCTGCTGGGCTGCCATTTTTTCAATAGGTTTGACAAAATGCCCTCATTTGTTTATTGTGGCGATTATTCATAAATACAAGCTTAAGTGCAAAGGATGGATGAAAAATAGTAAGTGCATGAAAACTATTCTCCAAAGCACTTTGCTCCCATATAAGCTCCTCACAACTTGTGCATAGTACTGATGCACTGCCTGTGCTCTGATAAAGTGCACTCAAGTGCAAAGTACAATGTTTAATAACGCAAGGGAACCCTGGAATTAACACCGATTTTGAGCTGGTGGTAATTCAATGGTACTCGTAGCAAATTGCATTGGTTAACTTGGGTCCAGTAAATCACAGGCTAATGCATCAAGACTTACACATGTTGTAACTTTTACCCATTTCCACGGTCCCTTTAGTGAAGGTGGAATTCTGCGAAGAAATTCTACATTGTGGGAAAGAACATGAAGATTTATGTCCACAGTTTGCACTTTGCACAGGGTTATCTTCAAAAGACCTTATGAACAAAGTTTTCTACAGTTCTTGCACAAACTTACAATTTTTTATAAGGGTACTTGCATCAACACACCTTTCAGCACATCTGCTGAGCCCATCTCACCTCCTTTTGTGAGTCACAAAAAAGCCAGCACACTCTTATGAAGGTAAAAATTTGCCTGGGTGCACAAAGCCAAACTTGTA
>CM044439.1:124887670-124907288 GCA_024363595.1 Xenopus borealis
CGTTTGTTTCTCCAGAGAGAAGATTAAAGGAAACATAACTTACTGCTTACTGGACATTGGTTTTAATGTTATATTAAAGGTTACGTTTTAACTCAATCACTTGACTTCATATGAGTTTCGGAGCCTATGGATGGGAGGGTGCAGTCACATGGGTCAGTTCTTTCAATTCTCTTTCTGCTATATACATAACCATTTGACCCTGCATAACATCACTGTGTTTGATGGGTGGTGCTCCCCAATACCCAATTTCTACGCTTTAAACATAAAATAAATAAATGTATAATTGATCAGAATGCTATTTAAGCACTTTTGCAATTTGTATCATTTTTTCGAAGAGTCAAAGCTATGTAGAAAAATATATACTGCTTATTTAATGAATTAGCAGCACCATCTGATCCGGTGGGGGGACTTTTCAGAAGAAAGGAGGCTGTGGTAACGTAGCCAAGAATACCTTCAGAACAGTCCTCTTACTTTCTTTGGGCACGTTTTGCTACTTCTGGCTCACAGTCAGATTTATTTATTATATTAGATAAATCAGATAAAATTTATTATATTAGAAGTATACGGTTATACATTTCTTGGAATCTTGCAAAAAATGAATGCAAACTGCAAAAGTGCTTAGAAAAGCAGTACATTTTTCACATTCGAATTTTACAAATGTTATGGCAAAACTGCAGCCAACCATTCACTGCAAAAAAACCTACAAGATTAAAACAGCAAAATAAAACGCATATTAACATTAATTAATTTTACATGAGAGTCAACGTATTTTGTCCAGAAAATAATTGTGCGCAAACAAGAACCACAGGGGAAAACACACAGTGACAAACTGTTTGCCATTTTGCAAATTTCTCAGCAAAGTGAAATTGATAGATTTGCTCATCACTAAATATAACTAAACAGCAATATAATTAAGTTATAAAGCAGTAGCAATAAAAAGGCTAAATCTTGCATCGTTTGATGCACAGGAGCCCTCTGGTGGTTTCCTTACAATATTCAGTGCAGCACTTACATCATTGCCAATATGCAGATCCCATTCATATCGTGTCCACATTTATATTTACATAAAAAGCAAGTCTGATTCAATATTATTGAGAATACTATGAGAAAAATAAGAACAAATCTGAATTTTCTAAACAAATTGTGCTCATATTATGCTGAAATAAATACAAAATAAACCCCACATTTTCGGTGATGGCAAAACCAAATGTTTTCATGCCCCCCCTCTTACTTATCAGGGGATCTGATAGTTGTAGTTCAATTATATTGATTGCACTGACTGTGTCTCAAGTAAAAGCTGAGAAGCAGTTTGGAAGCTGACACAATCAACATACAAGTGAGGGTAAGGTACTCACCGGAGTACATCCTTCTGAAAAGGTGTTCATACTGATGGAGCTGGTCATCTTGTCTGAAGACAGTGACGATGGTGATGGACTGCGTTTCTCCATGCAGTTTGAATGCAAAGAATCTTGTCTCTGGAGATAATCCCGCCATGCTCGCTGAATGCTAGACAGAACACATGTTGGTTACTTTATATTGATTAGCTAACGGCAGTATACTGTATGTAAAATATAAGGATATTATAAGTTACCGAGGAGTTTCATGACCATATAATATTTGTGATAATACACAAGTTTTAGTGAGTCACGTGACAGAAATGACATCAGAACTCACCGTTTATAGGTGATGACATCAGAACCATTTATAAGGATATAATTTAAAAGATATTCACGGCTTTTGTGTATTATATATATATATACAGTACTGCACATGTGTATTTATGGGTCAGAGACAGAATAAGAGAAAACATGCTTTATTATAAATTAAATAAGGGCCTAAGACTAATACTAATTACTAATCTTTGAGTATCAGCACTGGGTACTTAGTGAGAGGCCTCTTTTTTGGTTGTTATTCAAGCCTTTATTTGCTTTGCTTGTCAAAAGAAGAGGGCAAATAAAAACTATTAATAAAAAAACAATGACACCCAATAGAAATGTTGCTTGGAATTGGTGAACCATCCCTTTAAAAATGTTACACAAAAGGAACACTAAAAACTACTAAGGGGCAGATTTATCAAAGCTATTTTTGTGTTCCACGACTAGGGAATAGTCCAAATTCAATTCGAAATTGGCAAAAATAAAAATTTCGAAATTTATCATGTACTGTCTCTTTAAAAATTAGAATTTGACCATTTGCCAGCTAAAAACTGCCGAATTGCTGTTTTAGACCATGGAGGACCTCCTAGAGCCCATATGGAGTCAATTGGTGAACTTTGAAAATTCAAAGTTATTTTTGGGAAAAACTATGAATCGAATGCGCTAAAAATTCGAAGCGATCGATCGATTCGAATTCAATCGGACCCATTCAATCGGGAAAAAAATTTGGATTAATTTTGGTTGGTCTTTTTGAATTCAGACCAGGCATTGTACAGGAGCAAGGTGCACCTATAATTACCAGTTCTCATACTATAGCTGCTGTGGGGAATGAAATTGACTATTGTTCTTCTCCTTATAATAAAATACATGTTACAGGCTTCACTTGCAATCTCCCACTATGCTTTGCAAGCAACTGGGTATCCCATTGGTTATCACTTCTGCCTAAGTTTCACATTCCAACGGCAAACAGGCAGGTTATCTGATGTCTGATGATAGTGTGATAGGAATCTTTGATTGCAGCACCACTGGAGCAGGGACTGAAATGAATTATATATACTGTAATATTTGATGCTGTGGAATATTTTGGCTCTATATTAAGAATTTTAATAACACTCAGTTGCAATATAGGTATGGGATCTGTTATATGGAAACCCACTATCCAGACAGGGAGGCCATCTCCCATAGATTCCAGTTTATCCAAATAATCCAAATTTTTAAAAAATTATCTTTTTTCTCTTTAATAATACTTGATAAAAACACATATGATTGATCCTTATTACAAGCAAAACCAGTCTATTGGGTTTATTCAGTGTTTAAATCATTTTCTTAAGGTATGAAGATCTAAATTACAGAAAGATCTCTTATTTGGAAAACCCCAGGTTCCGAGCATTCTGACTAACAAGTCCGAGACCTGTATCAGTTGTTATAATGTGCATTAAAAGCAGTAAAGCCCTTTATTATTCACCAGGGGGCAGTCTCAACCACAAAAAGAGGTCTCAGAACACACCGGCAATTAAAAGCATAAAAATCCTATTAGTATTTGGCACTCATTTCTGGCTTTTTCCATGATACATTGATGAGTAATTGTACCCCCTGAAGCCACAACCAGCCACTCAAGTGTCAGCTCTCACATGTGGCAGTGGGGAAACACTTGTATTTGTTGCAGGACAGGAGGGCACCACATGGGTGATGAGCTGTACACTATGGGGCAGATTTAATATTGGTCGAATTCCAGGGTGAATTTGAAACCTTCTAATTCGATATTCGAATTTGAAGGTTTCAAATTCACCCTCAAATTCTTCCGCAGTTCTATTCTAAACCATTTTAACCATTCAATCTAATTTTTTTTTTTTTTCGATCTAAAAATGCTAGGGTTTAATAGCAATTCGGGAGGTTTAATCTGGTAAACTAGGCAGTCGAATAAAAATTTTAAGGGCAAGTAATTTGACTGATGAATATTCTAATAGAATTTTATTCAAATCATTCGATGGTCAAAGTGGCCTTCAAAAATATTCGAAAATTTGAATTCGGATCTTTTTGAAAATTCGATGGAATTTCAAATCATTCATGTGAATTTAGTAAATCTGCCCCCTTGTGTAGCCTGAGAGCCTTTGTGCCACACACATATTGTGTCTTGTCCCGTATTTGTGTTCCTGGCCTTAGAACCATTTTTTAATTTACATATTATGTAATTCTTTCTACTTGTTTTTAGGACAACTAATATGTAAACCATCCTTAAAGGGATACTGTCATGGGAAAAAAAAAATTCTTTTTCAAAATGCATCACATAATAGTGCTGCTCCAGCAGAATTCTGCATTGAAATCCATTTCTCTAAAGAGCAAACAGATTTATATTTCATTTTGAAATCTGACATGGGGCTAGATATATTGTCAATTTCCCAACTGCCTCAAGTCATGTGACTTGTGCTCATATAAACTTCAATCACTCTTTACTGCTGTACTGCAAGTTGGAGTGCTATCACCCCTCTCCTTTTCCATCCCAGCAGCCTAACAACAGACAATGGGATGGTAACAGATAACAGCTGCCTGGTAGATCTAAGAACAAGTAAAAACAAGTAATAGTAAAAACCCATGTCCCACTGTGTTCTATTCAGTTACATTGAAAAGGAAAAACAACAGCCTGCCAGAAATCATTTCCCTCCTAAAGTCACATGATCAGGGGCAGCTGGGAAAAAAACATGTTTTCCCATGACAGTATTCCTTTATTCTATAGACACAGGGCTGCTCTACTTATTCTAACAGACAGTAGCCTCTAAGTTTCTGTGTCACTTTACCCCCTGATTATATTCTGCTGAAGACAGCTCTGTCCTTTGCTGTAGCAGGTTATCAAGCAAATCACAGTCTGGTGTTGTTCAACTTATTAGAGAATTCTGGGAATTGTAGTCAACAACTGCCAGAGGCTGCAATATGGATAGACCTGGCATAAATCAATAAGGCACAACAGAGATTCTTCTCAGCAATACAGTAACTACTACCATTACCCACAAAGAATGGTGCCTAGGTAGGGTGCAAGAGTTCCTCTTATGTGCACCCTCCTTAAAACAACTCTGGCTCAAGTGCACTTATTTCCATTTGAATATGGTGATTGTTCTGACTTTTTTTAAATCAAAACTGGGCAAATTTACCCATGGGCAGCAACCCATAGCAACCAATCGGGGTTTGGCTTTTTTCAGCCAGCTGCAGGTAGAACAATGAATTCAATAATTTGATTGGTTTACTGCCCATGGGCAAATTTGTACAGGATTAATGACTCCAATGAGACACCCCATGACTCAGGGTTCTAGTGCTCCCCTGTGAGTGCTGAACTGAACATATACAGGACTTCAGCTATGGGAATGCTTTTTTTATACTCAGCTTCACAGTTTCCAAAATATATTACACTTTAAAATTACTCGGTACAGCTTAACGTCAAAATGGTGGGGCCTGCGGTGTATTCTAACAGTACTGTCTCATACATTTTTATTAAAATATTAAGGGAGACAGTAGGTTGTAAATTATCTAATATAGGGTTTTTTTTGTGTGTGTGATAAATTGTAGAGCAGCCCTATTCCTTAATACAAAGAAATTAAATATACACAGGTTGAGGTTTTTAGTTGCCCTTTTATGTGGGCACCCTGATTAGACATAACATTTTTACTGGCACCTTTCAACCTCATATAAATGTATAAGATATTTTTTTTTCCCTTTCTGGCAAGTTAACTTCATTGTTTTACTGCTTGAGTGAAGAAGATACTGCCCGTAGCTACAAATAAAAATATAACTGTCAGCTCTTGATTTATAGTAGAGTTTCTCCCAAAGACACTGTAAGATTAGGTCTATGATAAAATACCCTGATTCATCAACATATTTCAAGAGTTTTTGCATAGTATATTTCTGTTCAATAGTTTATTTCAGAATAAAAGCAATAAGGTGACTTGTAAATACTAATTTGTAGAACTGGAAATTAATGATGACGATGATAATAAACCCCCTATTGATCTTTTGCATCTGCGTGTTGCTAGGTGGGTAATATTCAGCAGGTTGTGAATGTACAAGGGCCCTTCTCAATATGTAGCAAAACCATGGAAAAATGTTACTGCGAAATATTCCACCAACTGCTTGCAAAAGTGTCAGAATGTGCTGTCAGATTACTTTGTCTTTGCATCATTTGCTGTTATTGTGCAGGGCTTCCTGAACTGTAGGGCTGGGCGTTGGTTGCAGGGGGGCTCCCCCTGAAGGCCAGTAGATACCCCAACTAGAAAACCAACTAGGGGGAAATTTGATTTGGGGAGAACACTTATTTGGTGGCCTAGATACTCTTGGAAGTATATAACTGAATTGATGAAAAGGGGGTGAACACCCTCTGTAAACTCACAGGAAAGTGGGAGCTATGGGGGTTTTTCTCAATTTCTCCATGACTGTAATTTGAGCTCCCTGGCCATTGGTTGGGATGCAGCAGTGCAGTAGCTGAGAGGTCAACAGTTGACTAGGATTGGTGGAGGGTAAAAGAAGTGAGCCAGGCTCCCGAGAAGAATCCCCACCCTCCTTCCTTTTTAAGTAAATTTATATTTAAGTTTATATCTTATATATATAATATCTTTTAACATTTTGCAACTTGTAATGTGAATGAGGCGAGGAGTGTAAAGTATTTTGTTAAACCCCTGGCTGTTGTGGGGCAGGGAATTAACCAAGGGTTAATTTCATGTTGGGCAGCCGAAGAAGTTAATCAGAGGCTGCTATCTGTTTTTGAAATACCTTTTCCTTGAATTCAACTTCTGAAAATAGTTAAACAATCAATAAACAAGCGGAGGCCTTACGCTACCCTTCAATCTGTGTGTGTCTACAGTTATATACAGTTTATGGGTTGGTATTGGGAAGTATACAACCTAGCTAGACTAATTGACCATAAATAATGCAACAAGGGTTCCCTCTATAGGTAATCTTATTGAGGGACAAAGTCTCAAAGGAGGTTGGCTTGAGCCAAAAGTCTGACAATCACTTCACTGGTGAGTGGCAAAAATGTTTTTTCCCAATGCAGGTTGTGAGATTGTGGACTGGTCTGCTGGGTGATGTTGCAATGGCAGGCATGGAACGAATTGCCCTTTTAAAACTCCAGTGGAGAAAACTGCACCTGGGCATTATCCCATAGCAACCAATCAGTGATTAGCTTTTTTCAGCCAGTTGCAGGTAGAACAATAAAAACATGCATCTGATTGGTTGCCATGGATTACTGCCCAGGTTCAAATTTGTGTGTTAATAAATAACCCTCACTGAGTGGAATAAGTCTTATGTGCCTTATTTTTTGTATGTGATTTTTTTTTGTCATTGATGTTTAACTTTTAAGCCTCACCTATTCCCAGTTTAACAGTTTAGTTGTTCATTGTAAAATCTACAGCAACGGCTGTGAAGTACCTGACTTGCATTGTTTATGCTTCCAGGCTCTTCTTTGATCTGTGCTGTGCAACGTTTTGTCTGGAAACACACAGCATAGCAAGATAAAAGGCATCCAGCTGGGGAACAGGTTCAGCAGCTCTCTGGTTGCTAACCCCTACGTTCCCCTAGCAACCAAGCAGCTGTTCTGAATTTAGAATAGAAGATAAATGGAAGCTAGCTTCAATAGAAGCCCAGGCTTTAATAAAATAACATGACTCAAAAACGGCAAAGAAAGATGAACTGAATAATGGCAGAAGAGGTAGGCAAATCATAAAAAAAGAAAGGAAAAAAAGAAAAACAATTAAGTTGCTAAGAAAAGGCCATTCTCTTATATACTAAAAATAATATATATTTTTATATTCCTGTAAAGAATGTATCATAGATATCAGGCATTTTTTCATAGAAGAGAACACTGCTTATTTCATTTACATTTAGCATTCTGTTGGGTCACTGTTGGGTCACTATTAATGGCTTTTGATCTGGCACAAAGAAGGCAAATGCCACTGCAGGGCACCTGAAAATATTGTTCTATATACTGAAATATTTCTAATTATATTATTTTAAATAGAGATCAAATGTGTTTTTGTGTGAATGAAGCAGCAGCTTCTGACTACATAGAGTGATCACTGAGAAACTAAATGATCCCTGAAATGGTGCCGTTAAATCTCTAGCATCCTTGGAATAATTGCCGGTTGTGGTTAAAGGGTGGTGGTGCCTTTTAACCTGGGTATTTACACAAACACACCACACATACAAAGGAGAGGCTGTTTTAGGAATGATATTGTTAATTGTGCAATGAAGCATGACTTGTGACCTTGCATAAGAACATTAAAAAGGGCCCTATGTACTATTAGCATGTAATACAGAAGCCAATATTGACACCTGGCAAAGAGGTTGCTGCCCACTTCCATATCATTCTGCTTGATTTAAAACCCGAGACCTTATTTAATTGTTGGTTTTCTATTACCTGAAAAGCCTCAAGCATGTTTGAATTAATGAGCAATCTTAGCTGCCTAATGTCTTATTGTGAAGTGGCTCTTATAATATGTTTGGCCTGAAGCTTCTGCCTTCTGGTTCAGCTCATGAGATACTGACCCTATTATAAAGGGTAATGGGAATGTGAAATAATGGAAGGCTTAGCAGCCAGTAAGAGCCATACATTATTCCATAATCAAATGATTTTACAAATACCAGGGATTCTAATTTTTCAGCTCAGCTGGCACGGAAAGCATACGATGGGCTGAGATTAATGTTGTACTAATAGTTTCCCATGACTTAAAATCTATCCCAAGATTTTCCTCCAAAAGAAGGTTTAATTCGTATTTTGTGTATTAGAGATTAGAGAGGTTCTTGGATGCTGCTACACTGCCCTGTTTAAACTGCAATGCTGAGAGCTCAGTCAGTATAGTGAATCATTATTAGTGATGGGCGAATCTCCCGAGATTCGCTTCGCTTTTGGCGCGCGTCGCGTCAAAAACGACGTGCGACTCGTTTTTCTGGCGAAATTTCGCTAGCGATTCGCAAATTTATTCGCCAGCGGCGAATCGCGGGAATTCGCCCCTGGCGAATAAATTCGCCCATCACTAATCATGACCAACTTCACTGCATATAGGCCAGAGCTGTTTATATGCAAAATAATTTTCTGTATACAAACTCAAAAGCAGAACCTTATTGCATAGACATACAGTACATATATATATAGACATTTTCCATATACTGCCATTCTGCCCCAGTATTCTCCCAGCTTTGTGGTTTCCACAGAAAATAAATTCCGCATAATGCTCTTTATTATTTCTTGCCAAGTCCTGAGTGTTACACATGTAATCACATTTTATATTTCGAGAGACAATGTAGGCATAAGCCGATTAAAGCAAATTCCAGCATATGAAATACAAATGTATGCAATGCAAATAACTCATAAGCTGGGTTCAACCACTGATTGCACTTTAGAATGATATCGTTCCCTTAGTTGTCTCAGAAGCTGTGTATTCTTACAATATCATATGACAAATGTGTGTTGGCTTGGGTATTCTGTCACTACCGAACTGTAACTCTCAGAGTCCTCTAACAACCAAACAATGTATGTGTATTCAAATCCCAACAGAAGCCTCTCAAGAGCTCATATATAGTAAATAGCATTTCCCTATAATATCTAAACTATAACATCTAAATGAGGCCCTTATTAATGAGCTATTTCAATATATCTTAAAAAAGGTCAATTTATGTTTTGGGGCTCTAATTTTCTTATGGGGCCCTATAGCATCTAGTATGCCCCAAATGCAGCTATTTTTTTCTATTATTAAATACAATTATAGACAATTATACACGATTATAGACAAGCAGCCAAAACTTGTCTTCTTACAGGCAAGCAAGGTACATTCATTATCACAAAACACAGATTCAAGGCTTTCTTACATTTTTACTTTGGACTCCAAAGGCTTTAAACTAGAGTGGCATTTTCCCGTACCAGCTACATCCATGTTATGTTGATGGCTGTAAGACATAATCAAAACATGCAAATATTCATTTTTCACATTTCTCAAACTCTTGTAGGCACATAAAAATGAAACATACAAGGTTGCAGAGGGAGATGGCTGTATTTCTCATAAAGTGGTTTAGGAAGAAGAATTTGCTGTTTATGGAGAATTGGGCTAACTTGTCTGTTATAATCTCTTCCACAATGATAAGGCAGGCAGGCTGATGGGTAATAGGTTAATAGGTTGGGTGAGATGAAGATTTATATATTAGACATGGTCAAAATGCTCTAGAGCAAAGGACCCACTCTACCCATTCCCCTGGGCAAAACATTCCAAACTCTGTTCACACAATTCAGAAACAAAATGTTTAGGCAGTGTTCAAGCATACAAAGCATTATGGGGGTATATGTAGAATTACAGGAATAAGACATTTTTGAATTCTGGAGTTTTTATGAAATTAGTCCCTAGAGAAAGGAACAAGGGGAAGGAGAGTGGATATCACTCGCCCTTTGTTTTGTGACCCTGGAGAAAAAGATGTACAGAACCCTTTTCTTCTTTGTAGTGAGATGTATTATTGTTTACCTGTCCAGAAAGAAAGCACCATCATTGATGTGCTCTATCACATGCTGCAGATTCCCCACTTCTTCCTGTAAATGGAACAAAATCTGGTTAATAATGCCTGATTCCTGGGCATTTTAAACTGTAGAACAGAACAGGGTTAATTTATGAATAGTGTGGCAGGGTGAAAAGTGAAAAATCATAATCTTTTTTGAACTTTGTACCCTGTCCCCACAATGAACATTCATAGGCACTTTGGAATAGAGGCTTTTGGCTACATTTTCAGGCCCGGATTTGTGGCTAGGCCACAAAGGCCCGGGCCTAGGGTGGCAAAATTTTAGAAATCACGTAGAAATAGGTGTTACTGGTCTGTAGTTTACTGTACTGGCATGTTAGTATGTGTATTGACACCTTCAGCCCTAAACAAGTATGAGAGTGGCGTGTCACTACGTGCCAGTAAATATTACTGCTACAGTATGTGATACTACCTTGTTTAAATGATGCACAGAGAATAAGTCCAAACAGACTCCACTTCCTAAATGCAGTGTAGGCGTCCATCTCCGGACGTGACTGATGCTGGAATGGTCCTGATCACAAGCTAGCTACCTTGGAAGGCATAGCAGTGTCAGGCTGGATGTCAGGCTGAATGGTCGGTCCCACACATTTTCACCTCAACAAATCTTGATGCAAAAAGTTTGTACACCCCCTGACACCTCTAGGCCTTACACAAGAGGTGTTGAACTAAAGCCTGGCTAGCAGAAAAAACTGTATAAAACTGCAAATATCTCCAAAACCACTTAAAACATACAATACACAGAGCATTTTAGCCAAAGCATCTTTCAACTGTTATGTGCAATACATTATGAAGAAAGTAAGCCCAATAATGGCAATACCTGGGGAAAAGAAAGTGATGAGGCAATACATTGAAAGAACTTAAAATTAGGTACATAAAGTTTTTTGCAATTCTGTTTTTTTTTTTATAACTTAGAATTTTATTCAGGACAACTAAGGAAAACTTGACCATAGGCTGTGAGAGAATTCCACCTGTTTTAATCTGATGTAAGTCATTTTTTTTAATATGATGGCAGTAATGGCTGTTCTACTACATGCTCAATACCCAATAACCTAATGCAGATTTTATAGATGACTGTCCTGGATAATGAACTCCACAGTACTGTATGCAAGGTACAGAAATAACTGACAATTTAAAGTATGGATTTATTATGTCATTGTTAATAACCAACACAGAATTACCAGCAGTTTATCCCTTATTAAAGGCCAAGCACAGCTGTAACCTGAGATCTCAGCTCCTTAATCATCACACAGGGATCAGTTAATGCTCAGAACAAGCAGGATCAACAGCTCCTCTGCTATTAATTCTGTGTGCATGGAGTCACACACAGGGAGCGAAAAGAAATGTATTTCTTAAATATTCCACGGAGGTATCACATTCCAATCACAATTACCATTTCGATATTTCAGATAAAACTAATCTAGTCAAAGTGGTGCCCACTGTTCAGTATTTCCCAGACAGTCATGTAGCAGAGAGTAATGTGCATACAGATTGCTCATGATTTTTTTGTATGATTACCCCATAAATCACTAGAGAGTGGGAAAGTACAGCACTGTCTGTTCCAGCTTCTGTATTGTCTGCATAGATGAAACACTCGTATGGTTGCCACATACTGACAAATGCATTATATTATCCAAATGCCTAATGTAACCCGAAACAGGAAAAGTTTTTTAATGCGTTATAGATTGACCAGTTCTTACAAACTTCATTTTTTAACTCATTATTTTTGGAACAAGCCCTGTCCTATTCATCTTCCACTCTGCATTCCCTACCACTTCCTGGTCATTACGGTACATTGAATTCCAGCAACCACATAGCCAGAGAGCTGCAGAATGAAAACCTGAATAATGCAAAACCATATAAATCAAGACCCATTGCATATTGTCTACATCTTATTAAAAGTAAATTAAGTTTAAAAATGAATATATATAGAAAAAAAAATCTTATTTCTTTTGTAATATGCTTTGTATTGATTTCTGAAATAAGAAAATAAAATGGGGATACAGAAAAGAAGAAAAAAAAGGGGGGGGAGTCTAAAGCCAAAGTACATACATCCAAGTCTTAAAGCACTTTATCATATTAAAACATTACATTAGCATTTTCTTACATGAATTATCACAATGAAAAAGCTGCGGGATGAAAACAACACATCATAACATGTTTGATTCTATACCCGTGTTATCATAATGACAGTTATAACGCAGGTTTCTAAAGGGGGCCCAGCTCTCTGGGAGGCTGTGGGGTCTAAATTGTTCCATTCCCTTCCATCTCAGGGATCCATTAGTTGTTTATTTTTATCTGTATCTCTAAACAATAGCCATCCCAGCCATATATCTCTATAGTTTGAGTGTTGCTTACTTGAAAAGGTGGATTGCTCTTCAAATTTAGCTATTTCGTTTACTTCTTCAGCCAACTGCTTAGTGGACGTCTGGGAGGGGGATTTCCAAAGCCTTGGTATGCGTATAGTAGCGGCATTAAGCAGATGCCGTTCCAGGATAATATCTGGGATTCCCTCTTCATTCCATACTTCCAGAAATAATAGGACTCGGGAGAGCTAATCAGATGGTTTCTTACCCAATATTCTAGAGCAAAGCTGCAGAATCGTTGCCCAATATTCAGTCAAACAGGGGCATTTCCAGAAAATATTTAGAAGGGAACCAACAGTAGTGTTGCATCTCTAACATATGTTGCTTGCAGTAGGGTAAATTTGGTTCAGTTTAAGTGGTGTGTAATACCGCCTGCACAGGATTTTATATCGAGTATACTATTGAGTAATACAGCTGTAAGATAGAGTGCATAATCTAGCTAGACAACCTTTTTTTGCAAAATAGACATTTTAATTGTTGGAGGTCGGTCATTCCAAATGAATTTTATAATGGCAGAAAAGTCTTCAGCCAATTTTTGGGACAGGAGAGTGGAACACATTAAAATAGGTATAGTAAACATGGCATAACAGTCATTTTGATTACATTAATTCTGCCCACCCAAGACATAGTTTAGACAAGGTTCGAAGATCTTTCACTAGGTTATGTAGTTTCTTACAATAGACTTTTACCCACTTATCAAAGTCTTTGGTGATCGCAATGCCTAAGTAAATAATTTGTTTGCCCAACTGTATGGGAAGTTCTTAGCAATCCCCTGAATTGTGTGGGTGAAAGGACACATTCAGTGCTAAAGACCAGGGGGCAAATTTACTATTATTTCATAATTTCGACTATCGAATGCTTATGGAAGAGTTTTAGGCTATTTTTACTTCGCTATTCGATTTATCGATAAAATCTTACGATCGAAAAAATCGTAAAATTTCCTCCGAGCGCTCGAAAAATTCATACGATTCGAACGATCGAGGCGTTCGACTGTACCATTGGTATTCGAGCAGGGGGGCTTCCCATAGGCTTCTATTGCAATTCGGTAGGTTCAATCTGGCGAAGTAGGCAGTCTAATAAAATTTTAAAGTTAAAGTACTTCGATCATCGAATGGTCGAATTATCGAATATCCGATCATTCGATCTATTCGATACGCTCAAATTTTGCGCATTCGATGATCGAAGTGGCCAAATTTGCATATTCGAATATCCGATAAAATCGTATGGTTGGAATTCGATGGAATTCGATGGAATTCGATCGAACTTCGATCTATTCACGTGAATTTCGTAAATCTGCCCCTAGGTGTAATTTATCTTAAAGTTATTTCATTTAATAAATACCTCATATAGATTATTTAAATTTGGAATGGAAATTAAAGGATTATTTAGGAAAAAAAGCAAGTTGTATGCATATTCTGATACTTTGTGTTGTCTATCCGTAATTTTGTCTCCAGAGATGTATGGATGAGATTAGATTTGTATGGGAAAGGGTTCAAGGGTAAGGACAAATAAGGTGAGCGAAGCGGACATCCTTGTCTGGTGCCGTTTTTAATAGTTATATAATCTGAAAGCACCCCATTCACCCTGACCCTGGCTACAGGACCGTTGTATAAAGATTGGATGCATTTTCTGACTCGTTCCCCAAAACCAAACTTTGTGAGGCACGAGAACATGTATGTGCAACTAACCCTATCAAAGGCCTTTTCGGCATCAGTTGAGTAGTATGTAAGTATTCGAGCAGGTGATTCCCATAGGCTTCTATTGCAATTCGGTAGGTTCAATCTGGCGAAGTAGGCAGTCGAATAAAATTTTAAATTCAAAGTACTTCAATCATCGAATGGTCGAATGGTCGAACGATCGAATATCCGATCATTCGATATATTTTGCGTATTCGATCTGCCCCTTAGTGTTGAGCAGAAGTGGCTTGCTTCAGAGGCAGCCAAGGCAAATGGAAAGGTCCATTGGTAGATGACATTTTGTGACTTCAGGGCTTCTATTACCTCCTTCAGGAATCTGTGTTGTAGGATTGTAGAGTGCGCCAGGTCCTGATAGAGCTCGATCTTGACATCCTCTATTTTTAACTCTCCCATCTCTCTTGCTTTACGGAGAATTTTCTCCATTTGGGTGAAGTGGTGGAGACAGTAACGTAACTAAAGCTGGGCCCCCTCCGTACGTGATTGTCTGCCTGGATTCAGTGGCTTGCAAGCTGCCTAAGGTGGTGCGGGCCCTGGCACAATCACACCCTCTGTACCCCCGGTAGTCACGCCACTGGGTGGAAACAAGATACCAAATCCCTGGGTTTCCCTTGTCTTCCAGACATCACTCTATGGAATCTTTCAATGCGGATTGGTTGTTACTTGTCCAGACCTAATAATTGTTGGAAAAAGGTCTTCAATGGTTTGGCGGGTTTCAGGCAAGTCAGCCTTTTCTGATAGCCTATTCTGGTTTCTCAGAGTCTTCCGTGGCCCTCTTTAACATGTAGATCTGCCGCACTTGGTTAGTAACTCTTGCTGACAGCTGATTTTTTTTTTATCGTGTAAATCCGACTGCGCAGTTTCTAAAGATGTCAGCTTAGTTAGTCAGTTCTGTCTGTAAACCCGTTTCCTCTTGCTTTATAGCGGTTTTCATTTCTTTCAGTAGTTGGGCCAAATCAAATTTATTCTGAAAGTCAGCAAGCAGTTTCTGAAGGGCTTGAGGATCAGGGGCATTGCTTGCTAAATTGACGGCAGAGCTTTGGTCTTCATTGTCCACCATATTGGAATCCTCAGATCTCTCTGCCTCTTAATTTGTTTTCTCAAAAAACTGTTCAATATCACGGTTTCGATTCATCCCCAATTTCTTTTCGGGGTGTTGCTGATGGATAATGCTTTCTGATTTCTCCTCATTCTGGTGACTTGCAGGAGTTTTATAGTGGATTTTAAATAGAAGTGTGTCGGCTCTCCACACAGCACGTCTTAGTCAGTGCACCATCAGGCCACACCCCCTGAAAAAAGTGCTTCTACCAAGATTGTGTCAGAACAGAGCATTACAAATCTAGCACTGGCTTCAACAAAATAAATCTTAAAAATACTTTCGCTCAACTTTCGTAATACTTTTGAACTTCATGAGGCATGGCAGCTTCCAGTGCACAATTGCAGTATCACACTCTTGTCATGCATAAAATATAAAATTCCAGTTTATCTGACAAATTATAGTTATTTATCATGTCTGCAAAATAATAGCAAATGTGGGTGATTGTAATATGGATGCAGGTGAACACTGGCAAGACATTCATACCTTAAAAAAGGTCAACAATGGTGTCTATTAGTGAAATAATCCACTACTTTACCTACTATTGTTTGTTTATTGTTTAGTGCAGTGCAGTTATATGCTGCAGATTACCCATTGCTCTGTAGCTCTCTCAAGCAATCATTTTTCTTTTATTAGCCACTGCTCCTTAGCTTCTCTGTAAATAATTTTTTGCAAAATAAGATTTGGTCCCTAGTTTCTATATCAGCTATTTGTCCATCCACTGCTTCTTAATGTTTCCCTTCAGTTATGCTTTTTAGATTATGTATTGCTGCTTATGTATTCTGTACATCTCGTTCCTGTGGAGTATTGATTGCTTTGTTGCTTTACCATACAGTTTTTCGCCTGATACTCATTTCTCCTCTCCATTTATTTTAATTTCTTCTTAGTTTGTCTCCCTAGTTACTTTCTGTGGATTATCAGTTCCTTATTAGTTTCTTCCTACTACCTATCATTGCAGATATACTGGAAGGCCATGTCCTATAGACTTCATTATAGGGATGCACTGAATCCGCTATTTTGGATTCGGCCAAACCCCCGAATCCATTGCAAAAGATTCAGCCGAATACCGAACTGAATCCGAACCCTAATTTGTGAGAGGAAGGGCAAAAGCATTTTTTTACTTCCTTTTTTGTGACGAAAAGTCACGTGATTTTAAGGATTCAGATTCGGTTCAGCCAGGCACAAGGATTCGACCGAAACCAAATCCTACTGAAAATGGTGAATCTTGGCCGAATACCGAATCGAATCCTGGATTCGGTGCATCCCTACTTCATTATAAGAAAATAATTTCCTTTTTCCTGTAATAACTAAGCAAAACCTTATAATTGATCTAAACTTAGCTCCTTAAATCCATATTGGTACAAACAGGGTCGGACTGGCCTGGCAGGTTGCTGGGCCAGACCCCCTCTCCTGACTCTACAAAGAAAAAAGTTGTGGCGCTGCGCCGTTTGTGCATACGTGCAGGGGCTTCTCTTGCACATTGTACAAAAACAAACCTGATGGGTTTATTTATGTGAAACACTATTTCGGGTTATATTAGACCCACAGGGTTAATGTCCAGCTATGTTGATAGACCATGGGTTACATTTGACTCTAACACTTAAGGCAGGTCTTTTGCTAAGTGGAAGAGATGAAGGTATGGTGTAGTGCAACTAGGGTTGCCACCTGGCAGGTATTTTACCGGCCTGGCCGGTATTTTTGATGGTTGATACCGATGTTATTAAAAAAAAAAAGATAAATATATAGGAAGGCCGGTATTTTTTTCAAGAAAAGGTGGCAACCCTAAGTGCAACTACAACTCACACAGGCTACTGTGAATAAAAATGAAAAATAAAGCACGCCAGGTTCTTGCAGTAAAATAGAACAGGAACAGTTTATTTGTCAGAGATAAATGATCCACAGGGTTACTTACAGTCCAAAGAGGCATATGCAGAATTGGTCATAAGAAGGTTAGGACAGTAGATCAGAGACAGCTGAATGTGGTCCTTACAGACATAGTCAAAGTACTACAGCAGACCTCCAGGCAGAAATACCTAAAAAATGGCCCAGAACCCACATAGTGGAGTAGTAGGGAGAACAATCTTTACCGGACACCCTATTCACTGCAGTCCCTTCACTGTAGGCAATCTTATAGCCTAGGAAGCAACTCCCTGCTACAATCCTTGATTAGGGTTGCCACCTGTCCGGTTTTGACCTGGACAGCCCGGTATTTTCAAGGGTTGCCCGGGTCAATACTTACTTATTTGAAAAAAACGAGCAGGATTAGCTTGATTGACACAGTGATCGGGCAATTGGCGATCGCTTCGTCATAGCCCCGCCCACTGACATCATGGGATCAGCCACACGAAAAGGTAGTATCCTATCTCTAACTGGCCTAATTCACTGGGTCCCTGCTCCGCGACTTGTCTCTAGAGTTACTGGTACCTCTAGGGCAGAATTGGCATTACTGGGCCTTGCTGTACCCAGGCTCACTGGAAATATCCAGATGGGTCAGCAACCAGAAAGCAAAGAGACAAAATTCACCCCTAACCAAGCATTATGTTAAAGTGGTCATAAAGCCTCTTGGCCAATAACTGGGATATGTAAATTATAACTAGATACATGGGCATCTGCCCGGAAACTAGGGAGATAAGGAAGGGTAGAGATTTAAAGCCATAGGGACATATTAAACCTATTGGTGCCTACTGATGCATAATTTTTTAGCAGACTTACTATATGGATATCCAAATTACATAAGTATCCCTTAAAACCCTACACATAAGCTTGTAGGCACTCCATTTACCAGAATGAATTGGCTTGGGTAGAACTTGGATTTGTGTGCTGTTTATTTATATTTATATATTCAGAAGAGTAAGATGGAAAATGCTGCATTTGCAAAGCAAGGTCTGAAAAGTCAAATGGATTCTAGTGCAACTAAGATGCAACCCCCTGTGTACAGTGTGTCTGGTTTATTTTCTTTCCATTTAGTTTACAAATACAACTGGAAAGGCTAAACAGTTCCTTCGTGAACGCATTAATGGTAATTTATGTAATGTAACATGATAATGCTTAGTATAAAATATTTATATTCTACCTACTGTTCAGGTTCCATAGAAATATTTATTTTGAGCATTAAGTAACAAAAGCACACAAGAATAAGATTTATATGGACACTAAAGACACAAGTTTCCTTTTATGAAATCCGTGCAGTGCTAACTTTTATTTGACTATGTCGTTTTACATTGCAGAACAGTCAACTCTCTGTATGGTTGCGCATACTGTATGTCCTATTACTAGACCTGTTATGGTGGGCTCATATGATAACACTGCAGGTACAGGATCTGTTATACAGAATGCTAGAGACCTGGGGTCTTCCGTATAACAGATCTTTACGCAATTTGGATCTTTATACCTCAAGTCTACTAGAAAATCATGTAAACATGAAATAAACCCAATAGGCTGGTTTTGCTTCCAATAAAGATTAATTATGTCTAAACTTGGATCAATTACAAGCTGCTGTTAATACAGAGGAAAAGGAAAGATTTTATTAAAAATTTGGATTATTTGGATAAACAGCCTTCTTGTAATTGGGAACTTTTTGAATAACCGGTTTCCAGATAAAGGATCCCATTCCTGTACTATGATGGAAGGAGTGAGCATTCCAGCGATATGCAACCTGATAAGAATGAGGTGTATTTCAACAATACACTCTATGGAGTATCACTTTATCTATCATATTCTCCCTTTCTATGCCACTATAAATTACTGTTAGTGATGGGTGAATTTATTCGCCAGGGGCGAATTCGCGGCGAATTACCGCGATTCGCCGCTGGCGAATAGATTCGCGAAACGCCAGCAAAATTTCGCTTGGTGAAATTTCGCCAAAAAAAACGAGTCGCGCGTCGTTTTTGACGCGACGAAAATGACACGACGCGCGAGTTTTAACCAACTCATTGGTTTATTACAAGAACCAGGCTTCTTACTTTTTTTAACATTTTTGCATTAAGCCATTGTCAACCCCTAATGTTGCCATGGTGGAGCCTGTAATGCTGGAAACACATGAACATAACTAATAAATGTTAACAAGTGAAGCAGGTCAGGTAGTGGTGGCAAATGTCAGATTTCTGCTGCAGTGAAAAGGTGATAAATGAGATGCCTGGGACAAGAGCACTTCTGCTTCTTCTCTGCAACTGCAAACATACAGTAGCAATCGCTCACAGAAACATATCATAACATGATGGTAGAAAATGTATTTTAGTATTTACATTATATAGTCAAACTAATTGC
>CM044439.1:124918439-124943260 GCA_024363595.1 Xenopus borealis
CCAAGTATTGCCCAACAGTTGAGGCCTAATGACAGGCGAAGCAATAAATAGCTGCTGAGGTGCCCTGGAGCGGAGAGAGAACAATAAAGTCTTGAGTTATTTATTCAACATACTGAATGCAGGCTGTAATAAGTTAAGGGGTCCTTAAAAAGATTTTATTGAGGGGCTATTATTACATTGCACACTAAACTAGGTATAGAAACTGTTAATATTCATAAATGTGTTAATATTTAATGGCAACATGATCATAAAGTCGAGTATACCCCTCTTTATGCAACAACTTTAGTGATACCCTATGAATTGATAGAAGGACGCAGCTGCAAAACATCCTTCATTAAAATGTGCATCACATACCACTGATTACATTTAAGGTTCCTTTGCTCATAAGTATTCATGAGCATTAAATATGAGGCACTGTTGTGAAGCCGGATACCGAGCAAATTAAAACCAGTTGATAATACTGCCCTCCCGAAGGCACTTGGATCTTAAAATTACAATATATGGATACAAGCTGCAGTAAAGCATGGGAAGGCATAAAATTATGCAGGGACATGCAATTATTAGATAATATCATTAGTAGAACAACAACGATTTTCTCATTTGGGTCTCTTAAGGTCTGTTATGTCACTATGTAATGAGAGCAACTGCTAAATATTTAATAACCATGGTAGGAACCCTGATCATTAAGACTTGGAATTGCTCTACAAAGTACTTAGCAGCGATGTTCATGCAATTTAATGAATATAATACTTCTAACCTTTCAGGTGTGGGTGTCGGATTTAAACAAGCTGCTGTATGGTTTGTAATGTATTCACTTTATCTGCTTTTATAATGCAGTGATGGATAGGGAATGTGACAATGAAAAGCTAACAGTAATTATTTTAACTTTTTTCTGCATAGTGACGCTATCAGGGTTAAGATAATGAAGGCTTAAAGGCATTTAGCAAAAACATTTTAAAAGCATGGCATAGACAAGGTATATTTTACTGTTTTACATTCATACCTTGTAACTAGACATTAGGAGGCCCTACAGCATCTTCTTTGGGGACCACTTCTATGGCAAGTAAAATTTAGTCAGGCCAGTTTTTTAAATTGTAAGCTCTTCTGACCAAGGCCAACATGTACCCATTGACATTTGTATTTTTGTTTGAAATTTGTTCAGTGTACACCCCTATAAATAGGTGCCTTAATTACATTTAATTATATATATGCTATAAGGTCATCTTGGTTCTACAAGTGCTGACACTGTGTGACTGAATCAAATTATTTTATCAACACATGCCAATATTAATCAAATCAACCAGTCTTACTGCAGCAGACAATCATTCAGCCAGTGTGAAACTTTGTGCAGAAGCTTAAATATGTATCAAAAAGGGAATACCATTGAAAATCTACAACTCACAATTATGTTTTGCACTAGATTTTATATTCCTCAATCTGTCTTTTTTCACCTACTCACCCACCAAAATTCTACTTTGCTTCTGTTTCATGACCCATCTGCATTTTTCCATACTTATAAAACACCCTAGTGTCTGTGCATACCATTGCTATTATTAGTCTAAGCAGACATTTGTTTAACTACATTCTTGAAATGCATTTATTGCTTTTAAGCAACGTAAGATTTTTCCAGAATAATTACTTGATTAATTGTTAATCAAGAGTATAAATATTAGATCCTTAAAATCCTGTCTTTCTCACTCACTGTAGCATCAACAGCTTCTTCTGTATCCTTCCCTCGTCACTGCAACTGATTAGTGGCCATGCAGACAATGACACTTGGATGTCTCATTGAACCTTTAGCAACAGTACCTGCCAGAAGACTGTTTGAATAATATGCATCCTCTACTTTTCTGATACCACCAGATGTGTGAATTCATTATGGAGCATGGCACTGACAGTGCTGATGAAGGTCATCCAATTGTGTTTGGAAGCTGTTTCATAATGTCATTGGGTGACTTTCATCTACATGGTCTACACTAATCACAACAATAATATTCATTATAATAGTATATTTCTTAAAAATACATAATGGATAGAAATATTATATGGCTGCAAAACAAACTAACCAGTTTATAAGCAAAATAGTTTTTTTTGTCTGGATTTTACTATGTATTTTTCAATGTAAAATTATATATATATATATACACAGCTTCTTTGGGGTAAATTGCTCAGCTTCCTGGCTTAACTCAGACACTCAAATGTGATCCTAAGGACATAATGCACCCCCATTATTATATATAATGATTTTAACAGCCCATGATAAGTTCTGTGATCTTATAAAAGTATAATGTTGCAGGCTGAGTGCTTTTATATAGTTTGCAGAACTCTAAAATGATAGCTGTTTTAAAGCCATAAGTAGCAGCAATTAAAAAACTCATGCACATGACCTAGCAGACATGGGTGGCCGCAAAAATGGGCAAGATGGGGCAATTGTCCCACTCTGATTTCTCCAGCTAGTTCCAAGAAATTGTTTTTAAATTTAAATCCCCCCCCCCCAGGGCAAGGCTTAATTAGGATAGCTTCTGCATTGTCATGAATAAGTTAATCTTCAGTGGGATACTACCCTAAATTACCCCTCCCCTCCCAGGGAACATCCATGCTAGCAGATTAAGTAAAATAAGAATGCTAAGAAAGACATATTCTGTAGAATTAAAATATGTAAACTTCCGGAAAATTATACAGTGTATCTATCTACGTCCAGAACAGAAAACTTTTCAGCACTAATAAAAAGTGCACGAAAGCCAGAGATATTTTAAAAAGGAGCTCAGCAGTTTTTCTTTAAGATCTCTCTTTGTGTGTCCTGTCTCATCAGTCCAATTAGGGATGGCAGAATTGATTCCAAAATGACAATTCTGAGTTTCATTTTAAGCAAACCTGATGAAATGTGCAAAGAAAATACACCACATGATCTTCACACACAGCGCCAGTAATAAATTATTTGCAGTATGTGGTCTCTGCAAGCAGGTGCAATAAAAAACAAACAGAAGCTGCACTGCAGGTCTTCCAAATGAATAATGTATTAGCCACAACATTGTAACAGCCAGATAATTAATAGCCAGCAGACCCATGGTTGAAAGTGCTGTAACTCTTCTTTAACCAAGTATAATTTAGTACGCCATAAAAATGCGCCAGGTTTATTTCTGAAGATAACATTTTAGAGTCATTTGCCTATTTCCTTCCACTTGTTTGGCTGTAACTCAACCATTTTTTTCCTTCCCATGCTAGATCTAATTTATCTGGTGATAGGTGACAAGAAATCTTTAAAAGAATCAGACACTAGGAATGACTGTTTGTGTTCTGAACGTTTCCTATAAAATGATAAAGGTTTTAACACATGAAATAATGTTAAATAAACACAAACTCTTTCCCTCTAATGTATCATAAGTATATGAAACCAAGTTGCTCTGTATAAAGAGAGTGAGTCCTTGAGCCAATAAAAGGAAGGTAGATGCTTGTACATGGGCTAGATCAATAAAAGAAGAATGTTAATATAGCTTGAAAACACAATAGGGCTCATATACACCCCCAAATATCCGCAACTTCCCTGCAGTCATTTGTGCATAAAACAACTTTTATTAAGGGGTATTTTTGTCAAAATGTGCTTCTTACACTTCCATATAGTTGCACTCAGCACTGCTCAATCCTTCATGTTTTCTGTTCTGAATTGAGCAATACTGTGCTTATTGACACAGGGGCTACTGCAACCTTTTGACCAGCCAGGAGCTCCAGGGTTCCCTTCACACCCAGTGTCAATGTGTGCAGCTCAACAAGGTGCAGTCACTCTCACGCCAAACACCAGAAATTATGCCAGACAGAATTCTGTGTGTGCAATGATACCAGATTTCTGGACTGCATTGTGCGAAAAAACATCTGCATTTGCAGATCTACATCTGTTCTTAGGTGTTTCAAAATACATTCTGTCTAGAATTGATAGCAATCTTACAGTGTCTAACTCTACAGTATAACTTTCCAGGAGTTTCCTCCAATGCCTTCCTCTGGGGCTCAGAGGTCTGTCCTGGGCTTTGGTATGCACTTCTGTGTAAAGCAGCACATTGTTAGGGTACTGTTTGTTAGGAAAGCATTCTTTTTGAGAACAAATCTATAGTCTACACAATAATTATCCTTTCTACTAACATATCACACTAGTAATTATTTCTACAGTGATCCACCCCCAGACTTCAGAGCAACTGTGGAAGGAGGACATTGTTTGTAGTTGGATTCACTTTCCCAATTAACTCCCTTGGCAATTATATGTTTAAAGCAACCACCAAAAGTGGTTAATAATAGGGAATTGTATTTTTTCTGAGATACTCCTTATCCATATAGCAGATTCTTCACAGATATTACCACCAATGTCCAGGCTGGCTAACCTGCTTTCTAATACCTGTATGATTTTCAAGTAGAGTGTTTTCTATTATTTTCTGCATAATCTGACTTCATTAGCTCACTTGATTATTGAAGTCTTGGTGGTAATTAAAGCTATATGCACTGAACATTAAGCCACTTTGCAAACCACTGATTAACAAACATATCTGCAGTATGAGATCGGACAGTGTCCATGAGTTACATTATGGAACACTAGCAGTAAGGAATCCTTTTATCTACTTATCACCTTAAGCCCATGAGAATACATTTACTAAAAGTACATTCTATTTTACAGCCATTTAGTATAGTTACAATGTCTAAAGGTGGCCATACACTGGCTGATAAAAGCTGCCGACAGACAAAGTTGGCAGCTTATTGGCCCATGTATGGGGCCCTCCGACAGGCTTCACCAATCGATATCTGTCAGATTTCGGCTGCATCTGTTTGTTGATGCGGTTCTGTGATCCGACTGCCCATATGACCTCCATTATGATCCGATCGTTGGGCCTGATTGATCAGATCAGCCCGATATCGCCCACCTCAAGGTGGGCATATCGGGAGAGATCCGCTAGTTTGGCAACATCTCTACATGTATGGCCACCTTAACATAGGACATCAATCCATTCATGCATTTTCCTGAATTCTGGATCTGTTTCTCTTCCTTTACACTGTACTGTATATTTAAAAAGATATATAGACAGGATCTGTTATCCAGAAACCCATTATCCAGAAAGTTCCAAAAATTACGGAAAGGTTGTCTCCCTTAGACTCCATTATAATCAAATAATCCAATTTTTTAAAAATGATTTCCTTTTTCTCTGTTATAATAAGACAGTAGCTTGTACTTGTTCCCAACTGAGATATAATTAATCCTTATTGGCAGAAAAACCAGCCTGTTGGGTTTATGTACTGTTTACATGATTTCCTAGTAGTCTTAAGGTGTGAAGATCCAAATTAAAGAAAGATCTGTTATGCAGAAAGCCCCAGGTCCCAAGCATTCTGAATAATAGGTCCCATATCTGTACTACCATTGTTCACATGAAGCCTAGAGGTAAATTTATGTGAAATTCCGCCACTCTCCATTCATTCCTATGGGATTTTGAAAGGCGTATTTATCAATGAGTGAAAGTGAAATTTCACCCTTTAAAAAATATGCCTTTAAAAATCCCATAGAAATGATTGGAGAATGGTGGAATTTCACTCTAGTTGCAGAACTTCACTCTTAACCCCCCTAGATAGGATAATGTGACTCAATTCTGTGTTTAATGGGATAAGTGAATTGCTGCAGTATATTAAATGGTCTACACAGAAAATTAAAAAACACACTAATGTGCACACTAATGTAAGATTTTAAGAAAAATATTTGTGCATCAAAGGGTCCATGTGGTTTTCATCATAAAAAGTATCAACTTTTAGAATTCGATCTAATGTATATTGACCAGTTATTAAAGTAATAAAGCAGCGGCTCTCAATTCCCAAGGCCTCAGTGGACATGGTCTTAACCGCTAGAAGCATCACTACCAAAAGTCAGGCTTGCCGGTCTCTGCAAACATTACTGTTATATACATTTTACATTTTTCTAAAGACAAGGCAAACAGTAGATTGCCAATGTCTGGTAATTCAAGGTATACTGAGGGAAAGGAGTCCAGTCTTACCTAATTGACCAACAAACCTACACATTGAGGTAGACCTTACTGATTGAGAAACACTGGGATAGAGGAAGAGGTGTGAAAGTCATATGAAGGGAAAAGCAGGTTAAAATAAACTGAAGGAGAGATGGTGACACTGACATAGACCCTGTAAGAGAGTTCTTGATAATTCCACCTCAATTGTTCACGCCAGTGATAAAGATGCCAATCTCCACAATGCTCACTATCAATCCTATCAGAGATCAGCCATTAAAGTCTTGTAATTCCTTTTTTTTAATCAATAACACTTTCAAGGACATTTACTTTATTGCTAAAATGAGATGGAGAACATCCCAAGATATAATTAGATTTCCCAGCTCATTATCATTTTGTAGATTTTTTAATCACCAGCAAAACAATCAATTTGCAAAAAGACATATTAAATATAATTGCCTTTCGAGATTTTAGACAGAATGAACAGGTTTATTTTTATAGCAGTCCCATTAAGGCTGGACCCCTTAATGTTGAACCAATTCCACCACAGCTTTCATATGCCATTAAGTTCTTTAAACTGTGCCTGCTCTGTTCCTAACAACAATGCGGGAGTGCAATGATGACATTGTAATGAGAATAATGTCATTAAGCTGACAAAATGCTCATTATTAAAGTTAAGGTGACCCTGACATAGTCTGCCAGACGTGACTCTTTACCCTGAACATATAAAATGATATCACAATAATGCTCTATTTGGTTGAATCTATGTCAGGGAAGTTATCATTATGCACATGTTGAATTTGAGTATTCTTGCTTTTATAACCAGACTTTTCTTAGGCACACTATGTGGTTAGCAGTTACACACTATGGGCTGGCACTAAAAACAAGTCCAACATGCAGGACATCAATATAAAAATTAGCCCTAATGTTCCAGAAGCAAAACACCCGGGGGCAGATTTACTAAGGGTCTAATTGTCGAGGGCTTTTAGCCCTTAAATTCGACTGGCGACTATTTGGCGAATAAATATTCGCCAAAATCGAATAAAATATTTGCCGGTTTTGAGCCCGTTTTCGACTTTTCTCCAGAATCGTACAATCGAACGATTCTACGAAAAATCGCAGAAAAAACGTTTGTATATTCGCCAAAATCGTATGGCAAAATTCGGCAAAAGACTATGAGGGATTCCCATATGCTTCTATTGCAATTCGGTAGGTTCAATCTGGCAAAGTAGGCAGTCGAATAAAAATTTAAAGGGCAAGTTCTTAAACAGGCGACTAGTCGAACGGTCGAATATATATTTATTCGATCTATTCGATGCGACCGAATATTCTATATTTGATAGCTGAAAATACTTAATTTGCATATTTGAATAGTCACACAATTGAATAGAGACTATTTGAGCAAATATTCGAATCCTTCACAAGAATTTAGTAAATCTGCCCCCCAGTATTGCCTCCAGACGAGGTATAAAGAATATGAAAAACCCATGTTGAAAGGCATGTGCATGTAGTTTGTTTCCCCCAGGATCTTGATTGGCTTCAATGCCTCAGTAAAGCAATATGTTGAGTTAGGAATATTCTTAACTGTAGTTACGATTTGATTTGATATTAGTGTCAACAAAAAGAGACAAAAGAGAGAGGCTAGTGGATAGGTCCTAAGCATTCATAACTGGATGGTTTACTAATCCTAAAGATGGCAGGTACACCCAAAAACCTTGCCCTGAAAATCCAAGGTAAGTGCACAAATTTGCCTTTGGCTACACTGTTTTGTTCTTCTTGGATGGAGCAGCGATTTAGTCCAGGTTTCTCCTTGCCCCAAAGCCACAACAATGCACTTGTCAGGATCAGATGTTAATGATAGTGGTGATCATTGTAGAATATGCTCCCAACCTGCACCCATATCTAAGGGTGTTCCAGCAGTCCCTGCCACCCGAGGTGGTCTTTCTGATGCCTCCCCCTCATACATGGCACTTACCTATTCTGAGCACCTGAATGGGGGGGCTGCATCGCTATTGCGGAAAGGGCAATTGCACTCTCTGCACTAGCAACAACATTCTTATTTAAAAATTGGAATTTCAGCTGTTATCAGGAACAGATTTTTCTGCCCCCACCTCATGGCAGCTTAGCCCCTGCCTTTATCTTCTGTGCGTTCCTCTGGTTAAAGACAGGGAATCGTTGGGAGCAGTGAAGGAGTGCACTTCCCCAGTTTGGCTTAAATGCAACCCTAACCAGCCCAACCAGTGGTCAAATCGTGGGTTACCATGGGTTTCAGGTCAACCTGAACATCACTAGATCATGGCTTTCCCAAGCTCTTAGTAATGACATAGAGACATTCCAGAGTGATTACACTTCCATCAATTTTTATGTGGTTTGCTAAGGAAGACATACAGAGTTTCCATCAGAGTTGTGGAGTTGAAAGCAATTTTGGGTATCACGAAAAAAAGAAAAAACACCCATTGACTTTAATGCATTTGCAGTGAGAAAAATTGTCACGCATAAAAACATCCATTAACTTCAATGCATTTCTTAAATTTTTTGCCGCTTTGCAAATTTTTTTGCAGTTTAGCAAATTAGTGGGCAAAGCGAAACTAGACGGATTGGCTCATCATGATATGTAGGCTGTTTTATCCAATTCTTTTTGGTTTATGTAGTTTAACTTTGATTTTGGATTAGAATTACCATAGGATGTGGTTTATATGTTTGAGCTTTGGCAGTGATAAAATGCCTTGTATGATGTACCAAAATGGAAAATATATACAGTATATGAAACAGAGGAGTCGGAGGTACAATAAATTGAGGAGTTGGAGCTGGAATCAAAAGATTTCTGTACCAACTGTACAACCCTGGTTTCCATTCATGTTACTATGCATACTTATGGATTCCTTTTAAAATAACATAAAAAATTCAGATTCTACATTTACGTACTGTACATGTGATTCCACTTAATGAACCAGTCACTGGCCTCTTTTGTCACTGCCCAAACTACACCAACTTATTTTGGTGTCTGCTATTTTTTAGGTGTATTGGGTAAGACTATATTAATTCTTTTTGATTGTAAATTGATATTCAGTATCGCTCAACTTCCATGGAGAGCAAGTTACACAAAAAAGTGCAGTGCTAATTAGCTTGGGCATTAATTGCACATGGGAAAAAAATTACAGATGTGAATTTTGTGATGTGAATTTTATGTGTTGAATTTATTTTATTTCTTTTCTCATTTACAGTACTGAGAGGGACTGTCACATTGTGGAATACTGGAAGTGTGATTTATAAAATTAGAGTTTTATTGATGTTAATCTCCTGCAGGTATATGTACCAAGGCACCACAGAGCCGAAAGTTGCTAGGCAACAGTTTGACTACATCATTACAGTACAATGGCCCTCGCAATACTCAAATACCAGAAGTTAAATGCTCCCCTGTAAATGAAACTGTTTGATGGAGATGGCAGTGTAGCCACATCAAGAAAGAAATCATAAATGTAATGAGATGTTTATATAAAAAGAGCATATAAACATTTGTTCAGTGCAAAAGATATAGATACACTCAAATGCAAAGAACAATAAGCAATTTTCCTAAAAGCTTCAGTCTAGGAATGTTAAGCACATTTATTGTTATGCAGAGCCCATCGCTGTGTAAAAGTTGTCATACTGAAGTGGCTAATTGTGTTAAAAGCTTCACATGTTTTGTAAATTTACAATGGAAACCAGTGTAGTTAGTAAAATTGTATCCAAGTTCTTGCACAACTGAACTTTCTGGTGTTGACCTGGTTTATCCACTTAAACACAAAAAAAAGTGCACCCCGAGCATTTTACATATAGAATTTACATAATATCTCTAGCCTGGCATTAGTTTAAAAGATAAAGTTTTATAACTAGTTATTTCATTTTATGTAAAATATTACATGTTTTAAATGACCCATATTACAGAGTCCTGACTGAGTGCACAAAGCCCAATTTAACCTGATGCTATGCAACTTAAGTGCTAGGCTTGGCCATTACTTGCTACGCCAATGAATAAGCACATGCAAATGTTAACAGGGAGCAGGGGTTTTCTACAATTCAGTAATCATATTCAGGGGGGATAGGGTATGTTGCACAGTTCCATTTTTTTTTAGTATCTTGCTTGAATGCAACACCTCATTTTCTCATTTGCATCTAACTCTTATGATATCCATTTGCTATGAATAAGAACTATTCTAGAAAGTCATTATGTTAGATCCTCAGAAAAAAGATGAACAATATTATTATGATTAGTATTACAAAGATTATACATCACATTCATACACAGCAGGAACAATCTTATCAGAAGTAAATTAACCTGCCTGTTTGTTATTGGAGTGTGGGGCAGAGGAAACCAGAATGCCTACAGGAAACCCATGCAAGCACAGGGGGGGATATAAAAAACACCTTGCATATAGTGTCCTGGCTGGACTGATTCCAGGACTCTGGAACTTTGTATGGATAAGTTTAAACAACCATAAAATTCTGACCTAACTTGCTAAGGAGCACTTTGGACTTGGGCCTAGATGTTTCAACTAGTGATGGGCGAATCTCCCGAGATTCGCTTTGCCGAAAAATTGGCGAAAAATTAGCAAAACGAGTCGCGGGACGCTTTTGTCGTGCGTCGCGTCAACTTTGGCGCAACGCGTCAAAAACGACGCGCAGCTCGTTTTTCTGGCGACTTTTCGCAAAGTGAAATTTCGCTGCCGATTCGCGAATTTATTCGCCAGCGGCGAATCGCGGGAGTTCGCTGCGAATTCGCCCCATGCGAATAAATTCGCCCATCACTAGTTTCAACAGCTGTACCACCAAAAAATGGGCATTTTGAAGAACATACAATACAGTGGTGTGAAAAACTATTTGCCCCCTTCCTGATTTCTTATTCTTTTGCATGTTTGTCACACAAAATGTTTCTGATCATCAAACACATTTAACTATTAGTCAAAGATAACACAATTAAACACAAGTAAACACAAAATGCAGTGAGGGTTTTTATTATTTAGGGAGAAACAAAATCCAAACCTGTGTGAAAAAGTAATTGCCCCCTGAACCTAATAACTTGTTGGGCCACCCTTAGCAGCAATAACTGCAATCAAGAGTTTGCGATAACTTGCAACGAGTCTTTTACAGCGCTCTGGAGGAATTTTGGCCCACTCATCTTTGCAGAATTGTTGTAATTCAGCTTTATTTGAGGGTTTTCTAGCATGAACCGCCTTTTTAAGGTCATGCCACAACATCTCAATAGGATTCAGGTCAGGACTTTGACTAGGCCACTCCAAAGTCTTCATTTTGTCTTTCTTCAGCCATTCAGAGGTGGATTTGCTGGTGTGTTTTGGGTCATTGTCCTGCTGCAGCACCCAAGATCGCTTCAGCTTGAGTTGACGAACAGATGGCCGGACATTCTCCTTCAGGATTTTTTGGTAGACAGTAGAATTCATGGTTCCATCTATCACAGCAAGCCTTCCAGGTCCTGAAGCAGCAAAACAACCCCAGACCATCACACTACCACCACCATATTTTACTGTTGGTATGATGTTCTTTTTCTGAAATGCTGTGTTACTTTTACGCCAGATGTAACGGGACGCGCACCTTCCAAAAAGTTCAACTTTTGTCTCGTCGGTCCACAAGGTATTTTCCCAAAAGTCTTGGCAATCATTGAGATGTTTTTTAGCAAAATTGAGACGAGCCTTAATGTTCTTTTTGCTTAAAAGTGGTTTGTGCCTTGGAAATCTGCCATGCAGGCCGTTTTTGCCCAGTCTCTTTCTTATGGTGGAGTCGTGAACACTGACCTTAATTGAGGCAAGTGAGGCCTGCAGTTCTTTAGATGTTGTCCTGGGGTCTTTTGTGGCCTCTCGGATGAGTTGTCTCTGCGCTCTTGGGGTAATTTTGGTGGGCCGGCCACTCCTGGGAAGGTTCACCACTGTTCCATGTTTTTGCCATTTGTGGATAATGGCTCTCACTGTGGTTCGCTGGAGTCCCAAAGCTTTAGAAATGGCTTTATAACCTTTACCAGACTGATAGATCTCAATTACTTTTGTTCTTAGTTATTTTTAACAAGGGGGGCAATCACTTTTTCACACAGGCCCATGTAGATTTGGAGTTTTTTTTCTCCCTTAATAATGTAAACCTTCATTTAAAAACTGCATTTTGTGTTCAATTATGTTATCTTTGACTAATAGTTAACGGTTTTTGATGAGCAGAAACATTTAAGTGTGACAAACATGCAAAATAATAAGAAATCAGGAAGGGGGCAAATAGTTTTTCACACCACTGTACATTCCATTCTTTAAATACTTTAAATACATGTCTCACTTTAGCATTTGTAGTTTCTTATCAGAAATTAACAACATGCAGTAATTCACAACAAATATGGTCGAGCCATTCATTTTCAAATTCAAGTTTTTTTAAAACAAAAATTAAGAAAACAGCCAAGTCTTTTTAACATTTTCCCCATCGCTAGTATCGTTACAAAAACTTGGTGCTTAAAAATCTGGAAAAACAGTTTGAATTATTAAAATAATTTATTTTGCAGGAGTTTATCAGGTTTTACTGTAGTTATTTGAATTTTTAAATTCAATTGACAAATCTTGAATTTGGACATTTTTGGGGGGCAAGGGACACACAATAATCTTGAATTAAATAATGTTACAGCTGAATGTTTCTTTGCATTATATTTTCCTTTCTGCTACTAAATATGATAGAGTGGGCTTAAATATTTGAATTTTATGTCTCTTTATTGTCCATTCAGCAGCTTTCTAGCGCTGTGCAAATGGTCGGGAAATATTTAAACTGAACTATCCATATATATCCCTTGAAAGTAAAGAGATGCTTTTATAAATTATTCACAAACAGCCAAAGATAAATGCTAAGACTTATACATGCAAATGAAGAACATGGACCCTGGAGCCTTCAGTCCTTTTGTTTTTTTTTTGTTTTTTAATAGCCAGTTTCACATTGAAGGGTTTTCTCTTGGGTTATTTCTTTTATAAATGAGTGTTCGGGAAGAGCAAATGATAGCAGTTTCATGAAAACAAAATGAAATATAATGCAGTCGTGTATTCATTTAAACGATTACATTATTTATTTACATGGCTCAAATCAAAGAGGTATAATTAAAAGCAAATAATTAAGCATTTATTTGCATTAGCACAACCAATCAGTACCCAAAGAGTAGCATTTTTATGGAGACTACATTGCAATATGCAGTTGGTTTAACGATCTTTAAAAGACCTCTGTTTGCATTAAAAGGAATTTCCATGATTAATATTTTGCCTGTACTGGGATCCTGTCCAATTTTGTGCCATTTCAAATGTTGTTTAAACTCTACATTACTTATTTTTCATTTGTATTATGAGATAGTGATTTAAAATCAGATTTAACACAATAGCATCCTTATTACTAAATATTGAGCGTATTATGCTTCAATGGCAGACTTGAAAAACAATACTAAATGCAACCTCCTTACGGGCAGAAAAACTGAGACAGCTGACTAGGAAAACTGAGAGTTCAGGGGGACTAATGAGCAGTTCTAATAAATATGGGATGCATTTACTAAGGGTCGAAGTAAATTTTCAAATAAAATTTAAAATGTCAAAGTAATTTTGGGCCACTTCAACTATTAAATAGCCCAAAATTCGATTCGAATTGAACAAATTCGCCACCTTAAAGCTGCTGAATTGCTATTGTAGCCTATGGGGGACCTCCGGGAAGCTTTCCTGTAAATTTTTCTGGAAAAGTCCTGGAAAAGTATCAAACTATTTTCAAAATGAAAAATGCAGTGTTGCCGTTCCCATATATGATTTACTAAATACAATCAACAAGATTTAAGGCTCATTTAAGAGTGCAAGTGCCAGAGACAAGTCATCATGTTCTTTACCTACTGTACCTACAATGAACCTTTCCCCCATAATCCCAGTGTAATTGTTTCCTAGAAGGGCAGAGGCACCTGATGCAATTGTGTTAAAATGCTCACAATTGTAGTTGTGCTTTGACACGAATCAGGTACAATTGTGTTGGGATTTTTTCATTTCGTCCTTCACTGTCAAAATAATGTCTGCATGTGATTCTTTAGGAATGATTTTGGCTTCTATGGGAACCCTTGAGCCAACTTCAAGATTCCCCAAATCAAGAGGTGCACAAAATTCCTATCAGAAAGCAGGATAGACACAGTGAGGCTTTTGAATGTCAAGGCCTATTTTGACTGTCAGTATTGATGAATGTGAGCATACATTGGTGTAATATACTGTAACTCACAGGTGAACAAGCAACCCCGGTAAAGTGCAGTTTAACCATGTTTTCCCTCCACCATGTTAAAAGAGACCAAGGTTCCTTTAAGAGTTCCAGGAAGCCAAAACACCTTTGCAAGCAAAGAAATATTGGTGCAGAAACAAACACAGGTGCGGCACAGTGAACGCAATATGCGCGATAGGTAACGCAACTAATTTAAGAAGCGCATTCGTACATGCGCACAACTTAGCCTTACCTTTGTGGTATCTTCCAGAGCGCACACTTTATTATAAGCATTGCGACAGCTGAAGCGCAGTTCCGTGCGTCGCACCTGACTGTGTCTACATAAAATCAAACTTTTTAAGGTATCATGCACGGTTGTGCACAACATTAATAAATACTCACATGCGCTGAGCAAATTACCATGTGCAACTATGGGGAAGTGAAGAAGTGTAAGCTTCAGAGGCAAGTGCACTTAATGCCTTTTTGCACACCTGCAAATGTAGCTATGGCCATAAATGGATAAAACTGTATAAAAATACAAATCACTGAAGATTTTATCTTAAATTAAAATGAAAAACTCATCTTGTAAAAGGGCAAATTATAAAGTATATGCAGCATGAGAGATTATTTACTGTGCTAACAAGCAGTGGTGGCAGCTCCTTAGACATGTAGACTTGAATGCTGATGACGTGAGGAATTGCATCAGTGGAATACTAGCTTCATGTACTTTATTTTGGCCAGATGTTTGCATTTTTATAGGGCTTGAGGAGCATTCAGGAAGAGCAGCCCAGATGGAATAAGAATAAACAGTACTTTTACAGATGACATGATTTATTTGTTTAATTTGTCCTATTAAATCCTTTTTTTAAGCTTTGTTGAATTGCTATAAACGTTGCTGTATAAAGCTGTGATGTTCTCATGTACCTTTACTTGAAGTGGAAAAAATCTCAACACATGTCCTGTGGAGCCGTTTCAAACAAAAACTGTAAAGAATATCAATTACATTGCGTTATCAGTAACACATGAGTATGTTTGCTTTCCTAGCTTTCTATATAGTGTTCTTTAATGTACTTCTCACCACTGACTAGCTAGTTGCAGAATGACAGTGAATGATTAAAATCAACCTGCAGTTCTTCACCTGGATGAACGTTGGATAAGATCATGCTCACCTGCCCATAAATTTGTTTTTTCTTTTATAATTTCCTTGTCTAACCAATCATTCCTTGGTACAGTTCATGCCTCTATAAAGCTGTACATACAGAGACAACAAAGCAATGCTTGACTGAGTAGTCAGCATATTGGCCATTAAGGGCCAGTACTCATGCTCAGGCAGAGCCAGCTTCTTGGCTATCACATGTGTTCCTGCAAAACATAACTTCACTTAAAGGGAAACTGTCATGGGAAAACATGTTAGTAGTGCTGCTCCAATAGACTTCTGCACTGAAATCCATTTCTCAAAAGAGCAAACAGATTTTTTTATATTCAGTTTTGAAATCTGACATGGGGCTAGCCATTTTGTTAATTTCCCAGCTGCCCCAGTCATGTGACTTGTGTCAGCACTTCAGGATGGAATTGCTTTCTGGCAGTTTGTTGTTTTTCCTTCTCAATTTAACTGAATAGTACGCAGTGGGACATGGGTTTTTACTATTGAGTGCTGTTCTTAGATGTACCAGGCAGCTGTTATCTTGTGTTAGGAAGCTGTTATCTGTTTACCTTCCCATTGTTCTTTTGTTAGGCTGCTGGGGGGGGGGGTGATTTCACTCCAACTTGCAGTACAGCAGTAAAGACTGGTTGACGTTTATCAGAGCACAAGTCACATGACTTGGGGCAGCTGGGAAATTGATAATATGGCTAGCCCCATGTCAGATTTCAAAATGAAATATAAAAAAATCTGTTTGCTCTTTTGAGAAATGGATTTCAGGGCAGAATTCTTCTGGAACAGCACTATTAACTGATACATTTTGAAAAAAATTTTTTTCCCATGACAGGATCCCTTTAATTCACTCACTGGAGCCCTGATTCATACAACCTTTCTGTGATGCTTTGATTCAAAGGTTATTTCTGTTTTGTTTATATTTTAAAACCCATTTCACTGCTTTTTGTCTATAATGGGTCTATTGACCAAAAAAACATCTTAAATTCGTTTACAGTCCAATGACCCCAAAAAACTCACATTACCTACCAAAGCCTAAATGGGATTACTTTTCAAATGTAGTTTTCAGCAGTAGTTCCAACTGTCATCCAAAAATACATACAAATGAAGATACTTTATTTTATATATATATAAATATCCTTTAGTTTAGTTTCCTTTTAGCAAAACCTCTGTGGGAATATTGCTTTTGTCCACTGCCCTGCATGGGTCGTTAAATACTTTCGTGGTTCAAAAAAATTTTTTTACATTTGAGCCAAGAAAAATTGGTGCACACAAAGGGCAATGCTGCATTTCAGTAACAGCTTTTATAACATTACCTCCATGTATACCCCAAATTGGCAGATCTGGAGTTATGTGCAATTATCCTGTTGTCATCAGTGAAACTCTGAGCACTAGTAATGTATTGTTTTACCAGTTAGGCTTTCAAGCTGACAAGCAACAGCCACATCCTGCTTGTGGCACATATATCATATGTAGCTAAACATTAATATTAGTTGGACCAGCTAGCACTGAACTGAATCATGTCTACCATTCACCATTATATCCTATGTATGCAACAAATATACACATAGGAACCGGGTGTCTTTTACAAATTGTAAGAAAGGGTGCAAATTACAAAAAAAAAACAGACACAAGCAGCCATGGTTTTACACCCTTTATTCCCTGTCCCTGCCATGAACGCCAACTTTCTGGGGTGCAGGGACATGAGCTTTCCAAATGAGTGCTGTTTGGTAGAACTGTACAGTAAGGTGCAGAGGGAAGCAAAACCCCAGACTCATTGTTATCCCATTTATAAGATGCTTAACCTACTGAGAGTGCTCTGGGCTGCTCTGAAGAAGCAAAATAGGGAAAGCCAGAAATCAACAAAATATTAGCAGTAGGTGAGGTAACATCTATCATAAAAGGTGATGCTACAGATATGATTATTTAATGGTATCATTATTACATCATGAATACTTAATCAACAGAGCCTATCTGATGCAGAAGGAACTGTTTTCTATCCCGCCATGTAATTTGAGTTGGAATAAATGAATAATCAGCCTTGTTTTAGAAATTTTATAATGCATATATTATGTGGGTCTTGAAGTTCAGGTACATGGCAGCAGCACAGAGAATGTACTGTAAATTAACAGAAAACACTACAGGGGGCATCTGCAAAGGCACAGGTCCTCACTGCTAAAGGGGGGTGGGGGTGGCATTGGACTGTTACAGAATTCCAAAACATAAAAGGGTCATTTAGGAACACAGCTGCAGTTTCCAAAGTGCAATTTCCAACACAATTTGTCATCTATTTTTACCCATGTAAATGCTACTAATTTCTACACAATTTTTATGGCCAATCACAAGTTAGTGCCTGCTACAGATGTGGCCATTGTCTTACAATGCAGGCTATTGTAGTTAAAATAGTCATGAGTGGATAAAATCATCTTGAGTAAGGATTGCATCAGTTCCAGCACAGATTAAAATGACATTTGGCTAACATTTTTAGTTTGCAGTTTTGCTGCATCTATTCATGTGACCCCCCCCCCCATGGGAAACAAGGCTCTACCACCACATTCAGGGTGGCAATAGCTCCAGGATTAGATTGTATCTATAGTTGTATTTACAGGTTATTAGAAGAGACTAGGTGAACACAATGACACATAGCAAAAATACACCAAAGTGCAGGGAGCATACTTAGACGCAAGTACCTTTAATGAATAGTGTTAAAACACCCAAAAATAGCATCCACCTTTGCAGCTGCTTTCAGAAACTTGCCATAAGGTGTAGCATTTCTTACTTAATTCCTTTTTGAACTTCAGTTCTCTCTTAACTTGGTACTACCAGAATACTGACCCCCCCCCCCTACAATCCCTGCTACTTGTCTTCACAAGCTTCTTTCTATCTTAAGCATTTACAACAGGACAGCACTGTACCACTAGCTCACAGGGTATCTGAGCCAGACTTATTCTTCTTTGGCGCCATTTAGTCATACGCATATTAGGATTTTCAAGCACATATTTTCCTCGCTATTGGATAAGCATGTATGATAGTCCTAGAAAGTTGTGATGTTTATCTACAGCAGGCATCCCCAACCTTTTGAGGCCATGAGCAACATTCAGAAGAAAAAGGAGTTGGGGAGCAACGCTAGCATGAAAAATGTTCTTGGGGTGCCAAATAAGTGCTGTGATTGGCCATTTGGTAGCCCCTATGTGGATTGGCAACCTGATTGAGGCTCTGTTTAGTAGTACACCTGGTTCTTATACAACCAAAACCTTCCTCCAAGCCTGGAATTCAAAAATAAGCTCCGGCTTTGAGGCCACTGGGAGCAACATCCAAGGGGTCGGAAAGCAACATGTTGCTCACGAGCTACTGGTTGGGGATCGCTGATCTACAGTATAATATTCAGTTGGGTTTATGGGTGAAGTACGTGCGTAATACAACAGCAAATACTTTTATTATATACTAGGGTTTAGTCAATTTTCAAAATATCTTAAAATTGCAGTTTTTGAAAATCTGCAAATACCTGACTTATATGAAACAGAAAAAAAAATGTATCTTCCAAATGAGTATTAAATAAATAATGCACATGAAAAAATATCTGACTTACGCATATTAGAAAGCCTTAGCATCTGGCTGTTGTAGAAGTATATGAACTGAAATACAGTAGTTTGTTTTGTTGGATCACTGTAGCGTTACATGCAATTTATGAATTAGATTATTTGGTGATATTACTATGCAGCAATTCATATCAGGAAAATGGAATTGAAATTTGAAAAAGGTTATGCCTTTAATTCTTTTTTAGTGTTGTTCAAAATATAAAGAAAAACGCCTGACATTCCAACGCAGCTTTCATTTGCAGTAAATACGTAGTTGGTATGTATGAAAAATTAATTCTCTCTTTCAGCTATATATACACATTTTAATCAACATTTTGCTGTTCTTAGCTGCTGCAGATTGGCATTGTTGGCTAACAAACCTGTAGCATAAATCATTTATCAGTCAAGGGGTTGCTTAAAATACTGCAGCATTCGGGTTTCAGCCTTAAAAGCATTTTTGTGCATCTCATCTGATCAAAGAATCAATCTGTCCAAACATGAAACAAATGTTTGCTTACCGTACCTCCAACCTGCAATCCGCAACCCAGCAAAGCGACCCGCAAATACCTTATCTGCAACCCAGTCCCGCGACTCGCTGACCATCAAGAATCAGAAAGTGCTGTCATTGTAAACCGGAAGTGACATCATTGGAAGTAGACATGCTCAGAAAAAAGGAGTAAAAATCCATATCGAGAAGATCCGCACCCCGACCCTCAACCCACAAACCCACAGAACCACCGACCCGCTTCTATACCTGCACTTGGAACTTCTACATGCAACCCACAGGGTAACGCAGGATTTTGCGGGTACCCGCGGGTACCCAACCTGCTGCAGGACTCAAGATTATACTCCATTTCTACCAATAAGCCCTATTTAAACAGACAATATAAACATTTCATTTTTGGCCCTGGAAACCAGAAAACTCCTGAACTAAGTTATTTGTCTTAATATTTATACTGCTTATCTTTCTATTCAGACTTTCTACTATTCTATACTAGTCTGCCAAAGTTAGTCCAAACCATTGCCTGGTTGCTACTGTAAGTAGGACCCAGAGTACCAGAAAACAGTTTAGCTTCCAAACTCAAGAGCTGCAGTAACTGACAAATAGCAAGGTGTCCTAAGCAACATCATAATAAAAGTTGATTTTGAGGTGAGCTGCCTCTTTAAGACTAGAAAGGTTGAGGCTTATTTAAAGTAGGTGTGGTTTCCGAAAAATCTGGTGTGTAACTGGCCATTGTTATGGCATGGTCAAAATAGCCCCATTAGTTCCAATGTATGCTTCTAAATATTAATAGACACCAGTAAGATGCTCCAATATAGAACTTAGTGGCTTGCTTCCATTTATAATTATTTAGGATTTTAAATTGAATCTTAAATTATTAAAATAATTTCACAAAGACACAGTTTCCTAGGAACTTTCCAAACCACTTCACCCCTAGTCCATTGCCTATGTGCATGAACCAATGAATCAGAGAGGACTACATACCCTACTCTTTATACATTGGGTATGGGAAACTGACAGCGAGTCAGCTTTTGTTGGCCTTTAACTCCCACCTTCAAGAGCTAAAAACAAGAGCTGCTACAAACATAGGCCAAGGAGAAAGCACCCAGACCAGCATAGACCAAGGGACACAGTGTGTATCTTTTTGATTTGCTATTAATTGTGTTGTTATTAGTATAGCTCCCGATAATTGCACTTAATTTAATGACTCAAATTGGCAATTGTTCATGGCATGGATATATTTTCATTACAGATGTCAGATTTAACAGACTTACTGTGTTGTAATTTAATTACATTTAGTGGAGAAACTTTGGCAAATATATGCTCCTGTCTCTTGCATGCAGCTAGAATGCACTCATATTTGTTTTCTTTAAAACTACACAGTAAAATGTCACTGAATATAGATTTAATATCATCCAATGCAAGGGTAGACATCTTTGTACCCCCCCCCCAGTGGGTTCCATGGCATTATAACTAGCACAAGTCAGGGGGGGCACCCTCCCTTTTCCAACCACCCTCAAACAGGCAACCCTAATGTACAATGGTAGATTGCATAGAAGGGCTGATTTACTAACATGGATGCTAAATTGCACCAATGGTATTAGCCGTGCAATCAGATATTTACTTTTATTTCCAGTAATCTGTTAAAGGGCAATTGCAACATTGCAAGTGACAACTGCACTGGTAGAATTTGTGTGAACCAGTCTCGTAATGTATATGTAAATCTGAAAAGGTGATACTGTATATCCCAGCATTCTGATTAATACTATCTCTTTGTTCTTTGCAGACCACTTGGTATAATGCTGGAATCTATACTATACTGTACTACTTATTTCATGAACTTCAATTGTGAAAGCTGTTAAAATATGCAACAGGTTTACTCATTTCTGTTCTTGAATGGTAGCCATGGCTCTGTTTACTTCAGGATTCTTTAATCTTTGAGTCTCTAACATTGAATTGACCTCTGCACCCACTATACTCTATACCCCAACCAGTAGCTTGCGAGCAACATGTTGCTCTCCAACCCCTTGGATGTTGCTCCCAGTGGCCTCAAAGCAGGTGCTTATTTTTGAATTACTGGCTTAGAGGCAAGTTTTGGTTGCATAAAAAACAGATGTCCTGCTAAACATTCTCTCCTGTAGGCTGCCAGTCCATATAGGGGTTACCAAAAAGCCAATCAGAGCTCTTATTTGACATCCACATGGACTTTTTCATGCTTATGTTGCTCTCCAACTCTTTTTTAAATTTAAATGTGGCTCACGAGCAAAAAAGGTTGGGGACCCCTGCTCTATACACTATACTACAGCTGTTGTGTAATGATGTACAAGGGTATTTAAAATACATTACTAGGTTTTACTCAGAAGCAGATTAAACTGTAGGTTCTAGAGGGAGCATGTTTAACTTCTAAATCTTCTCATTTCTAAAGTCTTGAAAATAAATTTATATTTTGCAATGCAATGTGGGCACAAAGCTACATGTCTTATGAAGTCTACATTTTCATCTTGTAGACTTGTGTTAGGTACTAGGCTTCTTTGTGCAAGAGCACAACCAGGCCACTGTGCCCATTTTTTAAAATTAGTCTTAGAATTAACAACCACCGTAAAGCCCTTCTGAGCGTTGCCAGTGAATGCTTTGTTTGGCTCCAGGTTATTTTCTGTCTTATTTATTGCTTATTTATTTTCTATTTTCTGCTGTACCATTGATGCTTTCCAGTGCCAGTTTGGGACTATGCTTCTAGCTTTTCTGAGCAGTACTGCAAAAAGTAGTGGCAATGCCAGTTCTGAGACATATTCAGGTCGCATTGTACAGGTTTTGAGCAACTAATTATTTTTTGTTTCCACTTCTAATTTTTGTTTCTACTTGTTGTGCATGTCATATGCAACTATAGCCAAAGGGATGACATAATTATGTAAAAAAATATTTTTGGTGTTATGCAAGGTTTATTCCTTGGAAAAGAGTTTAGGATGAAGAATAAAATAATGTATTCGTTTTTCCAAGGACTGGTTTCAATAACGAACCAAGTGAAATCTCCCCTTGTCATGGGGAACTTAAAGGAACAGTAACACCAAAAAATTTAAGGGTTTTAAAGTAATGAAAATATCATGTAGTGTTGCCGAGCACTGGTAAAACTGATGTGTTTGCTTCAGAAACACTACTATAGTTCATATAAACAAGCTGCTGTAGAGCAATGGTGGAAATTGAAAAACGGCTAAGGTTAACTAATGGATAACAGATAACACCATTAGACAGACAGAGCTTATCTGCTATCTGCTGTGTAACTTGAGCTTTTTCTCTACTCAGCTACTCAGCAACTTATTTATATAAACAGTAGAAGTGTTTCTTAAGCAAACACAGCAGTTTTACCAGAGCGGGGCAACACTACATTATATTGTCATTACTTTAAAACACTTTTATTTTTTGATGTTACTGTTCCTTTAACAGGCAACAGTAATGGAAACCAGTGTTAAAGTGGAAGGGTTGTATATTATGATATACATAATATTAGATTTTTTTCAGCTAAGTAGCATAGTTTCTATGGTGATAGGTGGTCACTTTACCTTATCCATCTTATTAATCACAGTGCCAGGAATTAGCTCACAGAAGTGAAGAAAATCTCCATGTAATAAGGGAAGGTAAGAAAATCAGTAGCTCCTCGCCTTGCAATCAGAGTTTAAATTCATTGCCTCCTCTAATGGCCCTATTAATAACTCCCAATAATATACAAGCAACTACTTATCCCATGTTATTTGGCAGAGGAACCATTTTACAGGATAACGGATATTTTTCTGATATTTCTAAATAGAAAATAATAAATAGAAGGTGTCTGGATTATGATATGGAACAATGCATTTAAAAAACACATTGGGGGGACATTTATAAACAGTGGACATTTGTTACTGGGCTGTAACCTGTGGCAACCAATAAGATGATTGCTTTCAGTGCTCAAACTGCAGCCGACTTATAAAAGCTAATCAGTGGTTGGGTGCTGTGAATTGCTCTCCAGGTGAAAATTTGCTCAATGCTCATTATTTATAAATGAGCCCCAATGTGGTTTTATACTAAAACAACATGAAACTTTAGGCCAATATTAAAGTAACATGTCACAGAATAGCTGAGTCTGCAAGTCAATACTAGTAATTGTCCCGTGGGACAAACAATCTGCTATTGTACAATTTGTCCACATGTGGATGGGGAAACTATACTGACCAAACTGACTTGCCCATAGGCTGATAAATCAGATCTCTGCGTGTAGACGTCCATGTAGTTCTGAATCAGTCACTGACATCAAACATATACCAATGGGGTCAATGCAAGCATTGTGATCTGTCTGTTATACAATGGCCTACCAGGCCTACCAGTAACCTGATGATCAAACAGTTGATTTGGAAGCAGCAGATTGGATGAAACAGCAAGATTAAAAACTGTAAATCACCACACTTGCCACACTTGCTTTCTGCCGAACAGTTTGAGACTATTCTTTGTTTTTTAAAATCACAAGAAAGTCTCCCAACTGACTTTATAACAAGACCAGTATGAGGGCAAAAATAACATTACAACAAGTGCAAAACTCCTCTTACACATTCTTGTATTGGCTATAATGCTATGAGATCTCTAGGGCAGAACGCTTCCATGAACAGAAATGAAAGATTTATGTTCTTTTAATAATATTTTCTGCTCATGCATATCATAATGCAAATCCATTTGTGCGACAGTGATGAAATATTGAATGATAATATAAGGTTCAGCTGTCAGCGGTTTGGAAAGACCAGAGAGGCAGCTGGACCTATTAGTTCACCATCTGGAAAGTAATGACATGTGATAAAAGAATCTTATTCAATCAATTATATTTGTATCAAGTAAATAGGCACTAACATAACTAAGAAATACTGAGAGATATGCCACGAATATTCACATAATGAACAGCAAAGCTACTTGGACAACTTGATGACACTATACCTATGATTAGATATTTCTGAAAAGAAACAGAAAATGTAAGTCATGGATGGGTTGGGAAATAAAATATTGTATGGGAGGAAAAATCAAACTGTACAATATGTAGCACGGCAATAGTAATTTCTATGTTTTGCTACAGAAACTGAATTATCTGGCCATTATTTGAGCTGATGGGCAAATAAAATGTATGGAAAACTGGTAGGGGGAAATGAGAGACAAACCTTAAAGTGGACCCGTCACCCCAAAAAAATATTCAAAATCATATTTTATCACATTAGTCAAGCAAAATGAACATTCATCACACTATATAAATTATTTTATTCTTGTTTCCTTCAGCCTGGGAATTCAAAAATTATAGCAAACAGGCAGGAGCCATTTAGTGGACACTGTTATTAAAGGGCAAGGAAAGGCAAAGAAAT
>CM044439.1:124947260-124967199 GCA_024363595.1 Xenopus borealis
AGTTGCATGTGCATAATGTTTCATTTCTGTGCAAGCTATAATATTCACAGGTATACCTCTTTGTGTAAATAATTGCAAACAACCTTCTGCCAAAGTAGGAAAAATACCTCTGACAATTTAACCAGAAGTGACTTATCAAAGTAAGAAATAATAAACAAGATGAAGAGATTCTCTTGCACTTCCATATCTACAGCATGTAGCTTGTACGATCTTTGTCTATCATTTCTCATAGTCTTAGAAGTTCAGTCAGTAGTAAACATTGTTTTTCCATGTAAAAAAAATGCACTTTATTTTATTGTCCATTTCCAGTTGCATTAGCTTTATAACTGCATATTGAGAGTATCAGTATCTGCCTCTCTGAGCTTTATTCAAGGCCTTGATAAAGCAATTTAGCGAAACGTGCGTCGGCGTTTCTCCTTCTCCTCTCCTTTTAATTCTCCTGGACGTTTTTTAAGATACAAGCCTTTTAAACTATTTAACCTTTTATTCTCCTCTATTTTCTTATCACAAGACGTGGGGGATTTGTGGTTTTTTAGATCAGCTCTCTTGAATCAGGACTAGTTAACCATACGAGACCACAGTCCCTCATGATCTGCCTTCTTTCCTTGTGGTAGTCCCAGGGCCTAGACAGCCAAAACTAAGATAGCAGTTATTGGGACGACTCCACCATTACTATACACGTTTCCTTTTCCAATATCTACTATTTTGTGGGTTTTTTTTATTGGATCGCGGAATTGATATAACCACAAGGGATCCACCTCTAAATCACCATTAGGGGGTTTGTCGGAGGGGGGGCCTCTATGTCCTTCAATTGAGGTATCACACCAAAGGTTTTTTCTCTTTTAGATTAATGAATTGTATATCAACTATACTAACCAAGTGATTGTGGTAACTCTTAATAATGAACTGTAGCGTATAGCACTTGATTCTAAGATTAATGAATTTTATATACTAATCATGTAATTTAAATGATGTGGTAACTTATTTCAGCACTTAGCACTTTATTGTATAAATAACCTATTGGTTTTTAATATCAATTAGGTAGACCAAGTGATTTTGGTTAAATTCATTACACTTTTTATTTCAATCAATTAACTACTCACTTGAGCACATGACACCTTAAGTAGGTTTTTAACTTTGGTGAATCCCAAGGCCTTTTTGTTAATAGCAATCTGGTTATCAAAGTAGTGTTTTTTTTTTTTACAGAGCGATCCTGGGGGGTTTACATATGTTTTAATTTTTCGAGATAGAACGGGGTGTTTCTTCTTTAATTTTAAAATAAATATATGGTATAGATGGATAAGAATTTTGCAACAGATATATTAGAATGTAAAAATATTTATTTAATTTCATTTGTGTAGTCATCAGAATGATTACAGACACTTAGGGGCAGATTTACTAAAATTCTAATTCGAGGATTAATAAACCCTCAAATTCGAATTTCGTGGTTGAATTGCGAAAACATTCGAATTCGAATGCTTTTAACGCAATTCGAGCAATCGAACGGTCGAATATAAAAAAATTTGATTGATCGATTACATTTTTTATATTCGTTCACAAACAACTTTAAAACGCCTATGGGAGCTTCCCATAGGGTTTTAAAGCAATTTGGTAGGTCCATGTTGGTGAACTGGCCTATCTAATTTTTTTTAAAGGGGAAGTACTTTGACCATTGAATATTCGAATACAATTAAATTCGAATTATTCGAATCGGATGAATTTTGAAAATTCGATGGTCGAAGTCACCTCATTTGCATATTCGAAATTAAAAAAAATTTAAAAATTCGATCAAATTTTGAATCCTTTATGTGAATTTAGTAAATGGGCCCTTCAATGAAGTGCAGAAACATCCAGTATTTCTTATTCAGAATTTTAGCATGCACACATTTGTACCCTGTGTAATTTGCATATATTGAACTCTTTAATGACTGGTACAAATCATAAATACATAGGAATATATAGATTTGTAAAGACAAATATCAGTTGTGAATCTAAAGCCTTTCTAGTTTTTCTTTCATATTATTTCAGTGAAGAAACCCCCTGCTCTGTGTATAAGATTAGATTTGTATATTCAGGTATGTGACCCGTTATCCAGAATGCTTGTGACTTGGGGTTTTCCAGATAATGGATCTTTCTGTAATTTGGATCTTCATACCTTATAGGGGTGAATCACCTTGAAGTTAACTTGTAGTATGTTATAGAATGGGCAATTCTAAGCAACTTTCTAATTGGTCTTCATTATTTATTTTAATCGTTTTTTTATCGTATGCAATTTCTCCCAGTTTTTAAATAGGGGTCACTGACACCATCTAAAAACAAATGCTCTGTGAGGCTGCAAACATATCATTATCGCTTCTTTTTATTACTCATACTTCTATCAAGGCCTTCTCCTATTCATATTCCAGTCTCTTATTCAAATCTGCCTATGGTAAATAGTAACATAATAGTGAATAGAAGAGCTGCTGAATAAAAAGCTAAATAAATCAAAAGCCACAAATAATAATGAATGAAAACCAATTGCAAATTGTCTCAGAATATCACTCTGTACATCATACTAAAAGCTAACTCAAAGGTGGACAATCCCTTTAAGTCTACAAAAAGAAATAATTTAAACATTAAATAAACCCAATAGGCTGGTTTTGCTTCCATTAAAGATGAATTATATCTTAGTTTGGATCAAGTACAAGCTACTGTTTTATTATTAGAGAGGTAACTTAGTACAGGTATGGGATTTGTTACCTGGAAACCCATTATCCAGAGAGCTCTGAATTAAAGGAAGGCCATAGGCTTCATTTTATCCAAATATTTCTGATGTTTAACAATGATCATTAAAAATTATTTAAGAGGCATGAGTATGGGGCAGTTGCTGCCATTTTCTGTTCATCGGTATGACAGTGATGGCCATCCAAATAATAGATCAGAGGTTGATTGCTCAAAATGGCAAATCAAGTTTTTTTTTTTCTATTCGAATTTAATTTCGGGCCATTCGATAATTGCAGTAGCCCAAAATTAATTCGATATTCAAATTTTTTTAATTAAAATTTTATTCAAATATTCACTTCGACCTTTAGTAAAGTATTTGGAAGGGGTGGAAAAAGGAACAGCAAAAGAGTGAGAGAAAAATAACATGAGAGAAAGACTGGAAAGCAGAGGAAAAAAGGTGAGACCAAATGGGAAATTGAAAGAGAAGGGAAAATAAAGGTGAAAGAAAAATACAGAAAGATGAGAAGGAATAAATGTGATAAAATTACAGGCATAAAACAGGGCAGAGAAAGAAAGAAAGGATTGGGTAGAAATTAGAATAGACAAGATGTAGACAGTAATAAAGGGAAGTAAAAACAGAAGAAATGTAGTGAGTACAGTAGAGAGCAGAAAACTAAATGAAAATGGAGAAAACATGTGCCATATACAAAGATACGGGACCTGTATACGCATTGCCTTCCTCCACCTCCAACATAGTAGTGCAGGGATGTTATAAAAAGCACCGTGCACTGATGTGCTGAAACCTAGACAAGAAGAAGCATTGCCAACTCCTGTCTTTCATTTGTAACACTTTGCTGTTTATTAACTCTGCAGTGTTAGGCATATTCCATAAGCATCCATAATTAAAGGGAAGAGCTGGGACCATTCTGCATTAAACACATAACGTATTCCTATTTAGTCTTGGAGTTTGTATATTTTACATAAATTTAGTTTCAAAGAGACAATCTAGCACAAATTCATGCATTGCACATTCGTCTATTCTTCTAATGCAAGGTACAGGGCTATGCTGAAATAGGAGGTGAATGCTTACTTTAAAGGAGAAGGAAAGGTTAAAACTAAGTAAGCCTTATCAGAAAGATCTATATAAATATACCAGTAAAGCCTCAAAGTAGTGCTGCTCTGAGTCCTGTGTCAAAAGAAACACAGCATTTCTTTCCTTCTATTGTGTACACATGGGCTTCTGTATCAGACTTTCAGCATGCTCAGTTTGCTTCCTCCCCCACCTTCTCTGCTGTAATCTGAGCCCAGAGCTTTAAGTGAGCAGGGAGAGACTCAGGCAGGAAGTGATGTCACACCAAGCTAATTCTGCAGCTGCTATCCTAAACAAACAGAGAGCTTGTAGAGTTTTTTTACTCAGGTATGGTAAAACATTTTGCAGAATAAATATAACATTCTAGCTTGCACTATTGCAGCTAATATATTGGCAATAAAATGCCTCCATAGCTTTCCTTCTCTTTTAACTATACACTGCAATGATTAAAGCAATCACACACATTAAGGGTAGAACTACATTGCAGACTTACCACCGTTTCCGTCGGATCCGACGGTGGGCGACAAAACGTCCACGTCAAGTCGGATCCAAAAGGAAACAAGGTAAGTAATATAAAGTTGGAAGCAGTCACAGCGTTGATCGGACACGACACGACTGCCGCATGCAGACGCAGCTTGCACGGTTTTCATCCGACAGTCGTGTTGCATCGGATCAACGCTGCAACTGCTTCCGACTTTATATTATTTACCTTGTTTCCTGTCAGATCCGAGTTGATGCAGGCGTTTTGTCGCCCAGCACCAGATCTGACGGAAAAGGAGGTAAGTCTGCCGTGTAGTTCTACCCTTAGGGGCCTGTTTATGAAGTCTCAAATTTTTTTATGGTCACATTTTTTAACAGGGAAAACAAATTTTCTCAAATGTGTTATCATATATTATACCCCAAAATTGCTAAAAATCCAAATGGAAAAATACTCCATCCAAAAACTGTCAAGGTCATGTAGAAGTCAATGACAGATGGTCCTTTTCACAATTGGAACATGTTTTTTACCTTCGGGATTCTTCGTTCAATAATGGGATAAATTCAAGTTGACATGGCGTCAATTAAAAAAGGTTGCACGATTTCCAATTGTGATTTTGTTGCAACATTTCTTCGCACAGACTTTTTAAAGAATTATTGGTAAATTAACAGGATTTGTGTTTGGGAATTGGGTCAATTTTTTTTTTAGAAGAGTAAGAAAAATTGAGTTTTAGTAAATACTCCCCTTAATGTGCAATATAAAAATCTCCAATCAGCAGGAAGTAATTGCTGGTCACCTGATGCAAAGCAAAATCTCGGATAGTTTGCGGTGCGTTGCTAGATCTGCTTCAAACTTTGTGACTTTTATTACATAACCTCATTACAGTCTTGGCCGAGAGTCATCCCAGCTGTTATCTTTCCCTGTGTTCAGTCCATTCTGTTTTATACCATGAGGGGTTGTCTGCAATTCCACAATTACCCATGTAACCACACTTTTCACTCCGTCTACACAATTAAATAACTACTATTTTTCTGCTTGCCATTTTATTTTCCATCCCACCATGATAAAATCAATATGGCTCAATATACTTTCACTCATAACTTCATAGTGATTTCTGAAGCAAAGACTGATCTTTCCCTCCGCTCAGTTCAAAAATCCATGAAACTAGCAGGAAAATCAATAGTACTATGTACACTTTCCTTTCAGTATTCTAAACAAACAACAGATTTAGGAGCAGCACACAAATTTACTGTATGCCAATAATAGATAACATAATATGAAAAAAAATGCCTTGCGGTTGTACTGAATATCTAGCAAAATACAGCACAAAAATTATCATATAAAATGGTCCTTTTTAGAGTCGTCTCCCTACTACGCAAAACTGAATGGTTTTTCTGCCCCAAATCCTTTTGCCCTTCCCCCAGTCACTGCATCACCTTTCATCTCAATAGACTTTTGCCAGATTAAATCTGTGTTGTGAAGCCTTTGAAAACACTATAAGCTCAGCTCTCCATAATCATTTTAGCAAGTCTCCCTATAAAGCTTACATTTTTCCAGCACATTCACGATGCCCACTGTATTTTTGCTCTCTGTGCATAGCTATTCTGCTGCCAAATCGGATTTATGCAGCTTATTTTGTTCTGGTCGTCTCAACAAATCGTTCCTAAGGGCAAAGATTTGCTGGGCAGAAAGCAGCTATCATACAGTACTAGTATAACACAAAGGGGCCGATTTACTATATTCACGTGAAGGATTCGAAGTTCGATCGGATTCGATTGAATTTCGAACGTAGGATTTCTTCGTTTGGTCGAATATGTGAATTTTGGCATATTCGATCATCGAATAGGGAATGGTCGAATGATCGAATACATTCGAATAGAGTCGAATGGACGAATATTCGATCATTCAATCAGCAAAGGATTTTATTTTTTAAGTTTATTCGATTGCCTACTTCGGCAGATTGAACGTACCGAATTGCAATAGTAGCCTATGGGAGCACTCCCATAGGCTTCTGAGACTAAGTGCTGATCGAATAGGATTCGTATGATCGAAGTGTTCGATCGTTCGAATCGTACGAATCATTCGAATGATCGAATGATTTATTCGTTCAGTCGAATGATTTATTCGTTCAGTTGAATGATTTATTCGACTGATCAAATAGATTTGTATTCGATCGTTGAATGATCGAATATCGAATAAAAGGTAGCCTAGAACCATTCGATTAACATTTGAAAATCGAATGCTAATCGAATATCCAATTGAAACAAATTATTTTTGGGGAATAATAGTAAATTTGCCCCCTAGAGTTTCTCAGAAAAATGTATGGGAATTTCCTGGTGTAGTGCACTGTTGATATTATAAGGGATCTGTGATATATAGATGGAAAACAATAAAGGATTAGGTGTTCTTTGCTGCCATAAATAGATAAAACTTTTATATTAGGGATGCACTGAATCCACTGTTTGGGATTCTGCTGAATCCCTGAATCCTTTGTGAATTCAAATAAGGGTCAGGAAAGGAAAAAGTGGGGACATTTTATTTAATTCCTTGTTTTGTGAAGAAAAGTAATGTGATTTCCCTCCCTGGCCCTAATTTGCATATGCAAATTTAGATTAGGATTCATTTCAGCCAGGCACAAGGAATCGACTGAATCTAAATCCTTCTGAAAAAGGCTGAATGCTGGCTGAATCCCAAATGGAATCCTGGATTCAGTGCATCCATATTATATATCAGTATCAGGAATACAAAAGAGCCAAGAAGGACTTACAGAATTTCACTTCCATATACAGCTCGTGAAACTTCAAGGCTACCTCTGTTATCCTTATATAATACACAATACTCCTTTGGCCTCATGTTTTCATATGGTCATGGAACTCCTCTGTAACTTATAATATCTTATTTTACAAGAGGGGGTACTTTATTTACTATATTTTCACTGAGGGCACATACAGTTTGTATAACATGTCAACAAGCATCAGCACAAAACACCAGTTAAAACTGATAACATCACAAAGTACTATATAGATTGGGAAAAATGAACCCAGTTGTAAACTATAAGGATATTGGAAGTCACAATGAGTTCCATGACCATATGAAGGAACAAGACTGTATGTCAAATGTTTTTATATGGGTCATGGAACTCCAAGGTGATGCCTAATATCCTCATTATTTCTTATATCAGAGACAATTTAGAGTGATGTGAAACCAACTGCATCACTAAGTATCGATGATAAAAGACAGCATCACTAAGCACTATTTATAATGATATTGTTTACAGTTTATGCATGCCTCTTGTGTTTTATATTTTCCCTAAAGATGCTTAGTGATGTCATGTGTGTTACTTGATTAACTGAAATGTGTGTGTTGTAAAACCAGTGAATCCCTTGCTTTAAAATTGGAGGATATTAGAAGTCACCTTGAAGATCAATGATCTGTATAAAAGCACTCCATCTGCAGTCATTCCCTGATCATGGAACTCCTTGGGGACTTATGATGTTTATATTTTATAATTTGGATACAGTATTTTTTTCTGTATTTTATCCCTTGAAAGATGGATCATAAACTGTCCCCCATTATAAAATGCCCCCTTTTCTGGGGTTCATCTAGTGTAAATGGAAAAGCAATATGGAGTCCATCTCAGTTATTAAACTTACTATTCCACAATGGAATGAATATTAGTCCAACAGGACTTTCACTGAAACTCAATGACAGAAGCCTGCCAGCAATCTTGTCATCCAATGCAGTTCTTTTGGAGTCTGTGGGTGAATCAACTTCAACTATTTCTTTGCAATGACAAACTATTTGGCATAGTGCAAAAACATCATAAATATTGATGTATCTCCTATTGTGAGCAAGAGCAAATCCTTCCTGGTGCTGAGGCCTGAAGCACATTACTTTTTAGAACAGCACGACCACTTTGAGGTCCAACCACATCAAAGTTTAATTACCTTTTTCTTCTACAGTCAGAAGCTGAAATTCATCTCCATCTCACATGCATAAACTACTGCTGCGGAAAATATATAGATTTTTTTATGAATAAATAGTAATAATAAAAGTGCAAAGAACATAAAATATTCAGATATATACAATATTCTGTGAACATCATGTTGGATTAGTAGTTTTAAACATGCTTTATCAGGGATCTCTGGTCCAGTGCAAACTCGCTTATTTGCAGGGATCCTGCAGCTTAAGTGCTAAGAAGCCATATTGGTATTCATTTCTAAGGAAGCAAATTAGGTTTTGTTGGGGATAGTGTATGGTTAAGTGTGGTTACATTCAAGGAACGTACTTCTACTTCCCCAAGATCAAAAGCCCAAACTAGGAAAGTAATGAATTTTAATTGCTGCTGAAATATTATTTCAAAGTTGTTTATGCATAGCCATGTCATTCAGTTGAAAAGGTGTTATAATAATAATAATAACAGATCCACCATAACATACTAAAAGTTTTCTTAAAAGTGCTAGCCACTGACTATCCAAAAGAACTAATGCAATGTGGGTCATTAGTCACTAGAATTTCTAATCTCAAACTACTATGTGTTATTGAATTGCACATTGAAACCTATGAGTGGTCAGTTCAAGGACAGAACAGGTGGAGAAATGGTCAGGGAATTCACTTGCAAAGGACTGTAATGATAATTTATCTTGCTCATTGTGTAGTCAGGTTAAAGTGATATTGACCCTGTCTAACTTGTTCACATACAGTTAAAGCTTGGCTGTAAACAGTGTTGGACTGGCCCACTGGGATATCCGTAAAACTCCTGGTGGGCCAGGTGTCAGTGGGCCTCTTGCTTCTAACCATTTGGCCTATTTTGTAGTCATTCCCTATTTCTTTATGGGAATGAAGAGGCTTAATAATGGAAGAATATAGTATAGTATTTAGAGAAAAGAGACTATGAGAATAAAGAGGTTGAGTGAGAGAGGAGGTATAATATTTTAGAAAGTAGGCTCTCAGTCTAAGGTTTTCTGGTGGGCTACTGGCATCCAAGTCCAACAATGGCTGTAAATAGTTTAAATAATTGCATTGCTGACAATCTGCCTGCAGAGCTCTCTGTGTCACAATCCTGTTACATGACTTTCTCTTGTGCTTTGCCTTCATGTAGCACCAACATACAGTTAAAAAGCAAAAACTCCACCCTAGCACCATGGACACAGCCTAGGTGAGTGCTGTGCAAGCAAAGGGTCATTTTTATTTCTTTAGATGCTTCACTCCACAAACTTACAGTCTTACCAGGCACATAATTCTGCCTTTAGGTTCTAGGTCTCAGCACCCATTTAAGGCTCTGTGGCCACAAAATACATCAAAGATTCCACAGAAACCACATTATAACTATTGTAGACCAATATTTTGGTTGTTGTTCATCAAAAACCAAAAATTTGGGGGTTTAAGGTGTCCTTCAGTGAGCACAATTCATTCTGTCCTTTCTGTTCATCCATAATTCCATGAGACATGGAGATGAGAACTTATGTTCAGTGGTGTCAACAGATGTTACTGGGCCCCACAGCTAATTCAATTTAGAGCCCCAAAACATTGGTAAGTTGACCCAGTCTATCAATATATATTTAAATTGATCATTATTTAGGGCCTTACTGTGCCCTCTACATTCCTGGGCAGCCTGCAATTGCAGGGTTTGATTCCTCTGTAATTATGGCCCAGCCTATGTCTAATCAGTACAGCAAGGGACTTCCATTGTTGTCTGATGTGTGTGTGTTTTCTCATAAGGTTAATCAGTGCTAACAAGGTTACTTTTTAGGGTTTTTGAGCAGAAAGGTTTTGGGCACAGGTTGTGCTACATGCTTTTTACTAGGAGAGTGCTGTACAAGCAAAGGGATATTTTTATGAGCATTTTTTAGATGCCTCACTAAATACATTTATAGTCATACCAGGTGCAAGTATCTGCTATTATGTTGCAGACCTCAGCATCCAATTAAGACTAAAATACAAATTTCAAGGAATTTCATAGAATCCACATAATGACTATTGTAGAACAACATATTTCATTTTTAGGGTGCCCTTAGCTGAGATACTGAGTTACATTTCTTAGGTTCTGAATAGAAAGGTTTTGGGCACAGTTTGTGTCACATTCATTTTCCTTTTGGTTGTATTTTCTCTACTGACTTTAACCCTACATCAGTCAACCAAAGCTCATAAGTAAGGTATTTTTTTAGCAACTGTAGGGTATCGATAAATGGATCCCCATTTACTATGCATTCCCTAAAGATTGTGCCCAAAGTAATGCCTCATTTTCTGGGTCACAGTATGACCCCTAACTATAACTGGCTTGTCAACTAAGTGGCGCTGTGCTATAACATAAATGCCAGGAGGATTATGCCAGAGGCTGTCTGACCCTCTCCTAAGCTACATAGGTTTGAGCCTCCTGTGGAGTCAGGACTAGTAAGCAAATTCTAGATCCTGTAACAATCTCTCTAGGAGAGCCATACAAGGTAGGGCTACCTATATTGAGAGGCTTTGGTTCCACCACTGAGTTATAGAAGGGATTAAATCCCAAAGGCATTGTTGACCAGTCAGGAAATAAAAGACGGGGCAATGGGGACTTAGCTAGTTCCCCCTTGGGTTTCCCATAAGAACTGCCCCCCGAGGAAACAGGAGAAACTCTGGGTAGACCGATTGGTCATCATTGTGAGTATGTACTGATTATTATATCTTGGTTGTCTACTGTATTGTATGCTCCTCTCCCAAGTGGATATGTTCTAATAAATTAATACAGTTCAAGAACCACTGGTGGCCAATTATTGTGCTTTGTATAGACTTACAGTAGCACAACACCTTGCCTCCACAGCAAGGGCTCATCTCCAGGAAAGTAAGGTCTCATCTGGAGCACATTTATTGAGGTACGGCTTCTAGTAGATCAACCGGGCCACTCAGTTTACTATAAGTTTACATCAAGGTTGTGTCACTGCATGTATTTATATAAATGTTTCAAGAAAAGCACCTTTGAAAAATATCCTCCCAAAATGTGCTGGAGTATGCCCATTATTAAAATAAAAACTACCATTGTATATCCTTCCAGTAGTTTTTCTACAGACTATACATTAAGCCAAATAAAAGGTGCGATTGGGTTCTAAGCAAGAACTTAAAGAGCAATGCCTGACACAGGATGAAACAAGGGCAGTCTCAAAATATAGCACAATCAAAGGAAAACTGTAGCTGAAGCTCCCAGGCCTCTTGTGTGAAAAATGTGTAATTTGCGTTCCAGAGCTTTCATGCACTAGGAAATTTTTTGATACCTGAAGGTCAAGTTCTGTTTAAACAACTAAATATTAACAGAACTCTCCTACAAGAGTTATTTATATGACGGCTGACTCCGAATAGACCAGCAAATTCAGCTTACATGTGCAAACCTTCACTCGCTAAATACTTATTCATCCACAATACCAGCTCAACAAAAAAAGAGGATATTTCTCTGTCATTTATTTTCTTTGTCTATGTCTACACCTTATAACAACTCATGCCCTGCCACTACTATAAACAAATTCAATCTATTGATCAGGTCTTAATGAAAAAGAAGAGAGTTAATTTGTCAGGTAGACATTTAGGTCCTCCCTGGGAGTTTTAGGCAGACCAACAAAAAAACCTTTTTACCTGTTGGTCTTGAAAAAACATCCCAGGAGGACCAAAACACCATCCTTAGAGCCATGATTATATATATATATATATATATATATATATATATATATATATATATATATATATATATATATATATATATATATATATATATATATATATATATACAAACAGAAGTAGGAACGCATAACCATAATCCTATTGCGAAGTCTGGGTGACAGTCTTTTAACTTACAGCCACAGCGATGACGGCACACCATCATGAATCAGTCTTGAAGTCGATAAGTTAAATAATGCAAGATTTATTTAGTGGGCCAACGTTTCGATTCCGCACAGGAATCTTCGTCAGAGAAGTTCGCACCCTGTGCGGAATCAAAACGTTGGTCCACTAAATAAACCTTGCATTGTTTAACTTATCGACTTCAAGATTGATTCACAATGGTGTGCCGTCATCACTGTGGCTGTATATATATATATATATATATATATACATATACACACAGACTAAATAAAGTAAGTGGCCAAATTCGTGTTCCATTTGGAGCTGTGCATGCCTCTCTCTCTGCATGTCCATGTGACAGATGCTTATCACTGAGGAGGGCAAGGTGATGCATAGCTCAAATTTGATGTCACTGCCATGGACTCATGGATTCACTTCAACCCCAATCTGCAACTCTCACCAGGTATATGTTCATATTAGGCATTTAAGCATTCATTGCATTTATTGTATTTGCATGATTTTAAAGCATAATGTCTACGCATTTTTTAGCCAAGCTTGAACAGGTCCCAAAAAGTCAAATTCAAGAACACAATATACCTTTCAAACCTTACATTTGACCAGTTCTCTTATTGTGACACCCCAGCTCACAATATTCTGTGCATTTAAGGAATATGCACCCTTGATGGCTTTCTCCTAAGCACAACACAACCTTTGTTACTTAATGCACAAATCACGTCACCTGAGATGCACTGGATTAAATGGCTCCAAGTAGCAATAAGGCAGCAGGATACCTGTAAGGCAAGCACGTTCAGCAAGGTAGATCTGCACTATGGGCTTCTGCAGAGCCTGTGTCAGCTGTGAAATAGCATTACTATCCGCAGTTTCACTCTTTGCTCCACTGCTAGCTGAGAAAAAGGAACACATAAAAACCAAACATTGTAATTCAGTCTCCTCCAAGGCTTTTTGCCTCAGAGAAAAGTGATAGCTCCTTTCTGAAGAAGCACCTCTATTAAATCTACCTATGGATCTTCCTCTGACAGCTAAAGCAAACAGCAGCCAGGTCCCACTGGGCACCCTGACATTCTTCATTCAATTAGTAGGAAAGACAAGGCAAAAAATAAGAGCACCAAGCATCACTGGAAAATCCCCAAAGTGTCTTGCTTAATAAAAGAAAATACATTACCAGTCGCATATTGAAATTCCTGGGCAACCTAGAGGGATGCAGAAGCCGGGAGCTGGATTGCTTTCTATTCCTTGGGACCACTGGGCTGGATGCCTGGCTGCTTTGTACCAGGTGATTCAGAGATAACAGCACTAGAACTGGAGAACATTCAAGGCATCAGAGAGCGCAGGGGGGGAAAGAAGAGCCCAAGTAGAGCTATAAAAGGCACTCCTTGGCACTTCTACAGCTCCGCACTAAGCACTGTGATAGCAGGAGAGTAACGAGCGAGCTGCTGCTGCTGCTGGTGCTGAGGAGGAGACAGCTGGGTTATATATTCACACTGATGCTGAGCCTACCACTTGCTTTGCAAAACTAAGCAGCTCTGTGCTCGTCTTAACCTCTTCATTACCTGAGTCACTTGCCAGTCTGGAAATCACAACAAGCACAGATCATTAAGCAAAGCACTTCAACGGTGATCAGTCTTTCTTATGCCTTTCTGTGTGTATGATTTAACTATATACTATGTAATGGCACACATCATACCTCTCTACACCACAGATATTACAGCCAAACTCTAGCTCTTTGGCTGTGCCTAAACTACAGTTCACAGTTTCCTCTCTCAAGGCAGCCATTTCCAAAATATAGGAGGAGTTAACAATGTAGCATTTTAAGGATAATATAGAACCGCTGTAAGATTGATAGTTCTCCCTATTAGTTATTAGAGACACATTTATTTTAGCACATGCTGTTCTAAATACGCCATTTATATTCTTGACAACTGACTGAGAGTTTTCAAAAATACATGCTGAATGGAGGAGCCTTGTACTATTACCCTTTTGTAAGCCGACCAATTCAATTTATATGCAGTGCACCTATATGCACCAATACGTTCAGCTTTAAACAGGGCTGGATTTACACCCTTAGGCCCGCTGACATTCCCCCTCCCTTGCACATTCCCAGTGTTTCTGAACCAATGTGGGTGTGGTTGAACAACAAGGCCTTGGTGGCCTTTCCACAAATCTGGCTTTAAAGCTGCAGGGTAATACCTATACCTGCAATATTCAATATGGATACTTATCTAATTCAAAATACAGCAGGGCAAACCTATACTCATGTATAAGGCAGTACACCCTCTTTTTCAGCATTAGTGCAATGAAAAGGGCTTGGAATTAATAAAACCTGAAATTGAAAATACAGTAACATTCAACTTCTTGTATAAACAAGCACATTAAAAAAAAATCAGCACTTTATTGAGAAACCACCGTACAATGCTCCTTAACTCAAAGAGTTTGCAGCTGCAGCTGGGGGAAGGGAGGAGTTTGTTGCTATGGATGTGTTTTTGCTTTTTCACTTATTGATAAGATATGGCCACAAAGTGTTGTGATAGGGAGAGACATACTAGTAGCAGGAAGAGATGTTTCAAATCCAGAAGTTAATTCTGGCACATAAGTGGGTATTGATGTGGTGAAGGAGATATCTTGGCAGCAGAGTGATCCAAGTTTAGCCACACGGATTGGGAGCACAGAAAAAACTCCAAATGTCCAAATTATTTCTGCCTACATGGTAATTTTTATTAGGAAGTAAGTATTTGAATGAGTGCTCACCTAAAAGAAATGTAAAACCTAGAAACAAATTCAAGTAAATTTCCTGAACACTTTTACAATTTCTGAAGTGCCACCTCCTGTTCATTTCGGCTGACTGGCGACAGTAGGCAAAAAAATGTGTTAGTGAGAAAAGCAAAGATGATTCTTCTCTGTTCACTATCCATGTCACACAGTAGTTGAGTTCTGGAACAATTCCAGGTGTAGACTGATGGAAGCAGATTGTTCCTGCTAAAAATGACTCTTCTCTGTTCACTAACTTCATTTTCTGAGCAAAGCAAGACTGCAAGACTTTCCTCTTCTCGCTATCTTGATTTTCTGCTGACTATGACAGTTTCAATTCATTACATAAGCAGTGTTAAACTGCTAATATCTTGAAAACTATACAAAAAATTATGTATAACTTATAACATCATAACTCTGCTCCTAAATTTGCCTGAGAGACAGAGATATAAGCAGCAGTTGTATAGAAGTATCCATGTCCCACAGTAGTTGAGTTCTTGAACAATTCCAGGTGTCCAGGCAGATTATTCCTGCTAATATTATATTATATTCAGACTTGTTAGTCATTCAGTTTTGTATGTATGATCATCAGCCATATTAACTTAATCGGGCCAGGTCTCCTGATCCAGTCCTATGTGTGATGTGCATATTCCCCCCCACAACAGCAAGATTTCCCTGTCACCTTAAAGATTAATGTTAGGACACTGGTGAGTGTAAATGTGATTGAATATTGTGAAAGGATTTTAGTAACAGATAGATAGAGATTTCAATGTGACTTTAAAGCTGAGTGACAAGGAGTCACAACAGTTTCCAAGTAGGGTTGCCACCTTTTCTTTAAAAAAATACCGGCCTTCCTATATATTGAGATTTTTTTCCTATTAATAACATTGGGATCAGCCATCTAAAATACCGGTCAGGCCGGTAAAAAAACGGCCAGGTGGCAACCCTATATCCCCCTTTTTGAAACCCTATTTCCAAGCCACCTTACAGCTGTGACATTTGAGATATATAAGCAGTTGTTTTACAATAATTCACACAGATAAAACATTTGTATAGAAGTAATGATCCAGGCATTCAAAGTTGTCATGAATTGTTGCAAATCATCAAGCAGAAAATGAGATATGCCTATCATATAAGCTGATGCTACAAGATAATTAAATAACATGATTGTGCTGGTTTCTGAGCTGCCATGTATCAATATTTTTGAATATTTACTAATCAGCCTTATATTGTGACAATGATATATATTCAGTATATTGTGAGTGGGTCCCTAAGCTCAGTAAATGACAGCAGCAGAGAGCATGTGAATCAGTGAATCAGCAGAAAAGATGGGGAACTACTGGGGCACATTTCTGAGACAAATCTTTCCTGTGGTGTCCTTGGATTAAACACATTATGTACAACATAATGTCCTAATACATTACAATTTTGTGGCAAAAAAGTTAAATGTGTTTTTGAATAAAGTTTCACTATGTTCTATTTACCCAATACCATCCCATGTTATGAGAAAAATAGCCCAGGTATCCAATCAGCTTGAACAGTAATGGATTTTTCCAATGATATCAGGGTATGTGTGATTTTCATTTCTTTCCTCACCCCTTCCCTACAGTAATTGGCAGAGGTTGGATATCACATTAGGCTTGTCAGAGAGTCAAGGAAGCACATGAACATTGTTGTTCATCTGTATATGGTTCTGAGCCGATAAATCATGTCTCCTCTGCTATACCATGGTGCTCTGTGATATTATTTTTACAAACTGTATATGATAACTGGCCTCATGCAGGTTAGGGGCCAGCATTTCATATTTGTTCTGTTGGTTAAGCACCCCAAGCTCATCTGGCATTTACTGACCTCACGGCAGAACTAGTATGGGCAAGTGTAGAAAAACTGAAAGTTCTCCTGCCAGACATGAGCATACTAAGCACAAGGCCTGGATAAAATGCATGCAAGCTCTTAAATTAGATAACAAGCTGGGTCAATTGGCTGTTATCTGCCATCAAATCCTTTGTTTCTGTGTGAGTGCATAGAATGTTTAATTGCCTTGTAGGTGCAGTAAAACACACATGGAATTCTAATTCAATATACGTGGCGTGCAAGTGAGCCATATGCTCTAAAATGTATTGCAGGACCTTTGTTCTGGGTTTTGCAATGCTCAATAGCCTAATGGAGTAACATACACAGTTGCAGACTGGCAATCTGTGGGTTCTGACAAATGCTAGAAGGGCTGCTATAAGGTTCCACAGAAAGTCAGTATTTAGTGGGCTGGTGGGGACTGATTGGGCCTCTGTGTACCTGAAATTCCAGGGCCTATTTTAATTCTCAGACCGGACCTGCACAGTTATACGTGTGCGTGTATATAAAGTTGTGTTTTTCCTTTTTCCTGCACAGAAGCAGTTTTTCATATCAAAATAGTTTTTTTAATATTGCATTCTGCCCTTTACATCTGGGGTTATTGTTCCTTGCAGGGGGAAGTAATTGTTCCTTATATCTCACTTTGACTTTAGGTTATTCAGCCACACAGAAATACTGTGGGGCAGATTTACTAAATTCACATGAAGGATTCGCAGTTCGATCGAATTTTCAAAAAGATTAGAATTCAAATTTTCAAACGTTTTTGAAGACCACTTCGACCAGTGAATTTTGAAAATTACGATCGAATTGAATGATTCGAATTAAAATCTATTCGAATATTCGGCAGTCGAAGTACTTCCCCTTTAAATTTTTATTCCACTGCCTAGTTCGCCAGATCAAAGCTACCGGATTGAGTTTCATTATTATCAAATTGCGGTAAAATCCTTCGAATTTGATATTCAAATTCAAAGGATTTTTATTCCCAGCTATTCACATGGTCGAATTTGAGGGTTTTTTAACCCTCGAATTTGACCAGTAGTAAATTACCAAGACCCAGTGTAGAGTGACTTAAATGTGTCAACCCAAAGCAGACGAGGCCAGTAAATGTCTCCTGTTGTTTGACTGTTGATAGGGTTTACTTTGTCCACTATCTCATTATACCCTTTGCCCAATGTGTAATAAAAGGGACCAAGTCTGCCTAGGTGCAGTAACCTATAGCAGCCATATGTTTAGTAGTAAATGCAACCTGCTGATTGGCTGCAATGAGTGATTACAAAGCAAACTTTGTATCTTTTATTACAGTTCCTTTTGGAATCATCTTCAGAGGTATCTTTTTCATTAGAAAACCTGGTGGTTGTTTAGACATGTGGAAACAACAATGCTTGTTCACGTTGTTGGATTTCCACCATGTGGAAACAAATACCATGTAAAAAATGTAACGCATCTGAGGAAATGAATTATATATACAATATTTCAAACAGAATTGTTAACATGCTATCTGTATAACACACATGGCAAATGGCAGAGATCTTACATGATAGATATTTTCACCGAACACCCTAGAAACTGCCTGAGGCAAACATCTGGCTCCGGTGATAGAAAGACGTGGGAAATTACGTCTCATATCTACTCAGCAGGATGGATTCCAATAGGATGGAATGTCGATATCCTTCCACACTTCTGTCTCTGTTGGTGTTCTCTATCATGTTACACATAGTTGCTAGAAACATTTAAATATTATATTTGGATTGGATATTGTTTCCTTTTGATAAATATTTCAAGGAAAATACAAAATGAATCCTTACCTTTTGGAAGGAAAATGTGTACTACATTTCTCAGCAGGGCTAGTTTTCCTTTGTTTGAGCATTACAAAAAGGCTGCTATAATTAGTCGTGCACCCAGAACAATAGGGACAAAGAACAATTTCTAATTATAGAAGTCCTGCACTTACAACTGCTTAATCTAGATTCAAAAATAGTGGACAAGGACAGCTTTGGATACACACACAGGGGAGGTTGGACTGACAGTGGAAAATGACAACAGACTGGCAGTTAATATTAATATGAAAGAGAATGGGTGATTAAGAGCTGACAGAGAAGTGGATAATTTGAACTAGATGTAGAATTAGAGTAATTATTAGTTCTATCATCAAATCTAGAACCACACATTGCCTACTGTGGGTGTTTGAAATCATGAAATGGACTTAAAAATGAGTGACTAGAAGAAATGGAGAAAGAAGTAAAATAAAGGAAATAAATGATGAATGTACAGTAAATTAGACCTATATGACCAAAACATAAAGTGGGCAACACATCCAATAGTCTCACATAAGATCCAGTTCTCTTGGGCAGTTAGAATTAATGACTATACAAACAAAAGCTGCATAAATTATGTGTCTAGCAATTTTCAATTTGGTCTTCAGTAAGTCCTGGAATATTTAGAATCCCATTTTATGAGCAACCAAATGAAGATTTGCATTTATAGAAGAATTAATTTCATGCAAGTTGAGCAGCGCTATGCATAAAGGTTGTTGAAGTCTCATTAATGTCTGGATTCGATTAGTTCTAGAAAAAACAGTAAAGGCAATTATTATCTAGAAGCACACACATATTGCAGAGGTTGCCTTTTGTACACTAGGTACACCTGAAGTCTGAATGTATTTGCTCTTTCCACTCAGTTCTTCCTGCCAATACAAGTTTGCTATGTTTCAATATATTATTCCACTCAAATATGTGTGGCAAATACAGAGATACAAACAACAGAGTTTAGTTATTTGTGTATGTAAGATTGGTGATGCTCCTTATATATAAAGTTTACATTGTAGGGTTCCTTTTTAAAAGCAACCACAACCATAAAGCACAAAATTTTTGCCCCTTTTGAGAAGGTGCTACTTATATGGGACGTTTTGCATGTTGAACCTACACACCTAACTCACCAGTGCCAATGAACCCCACACTAACAACGTTTATAGTTGTATCAACTGAGCTGGAAATTATTCCATTTGGCATTAACCAAGCTTGCATGTGATATAGCAACATGGGCACCATTGCCCCTGAATTTATCAGGCTCGAGACCCTTTCACATGCATTTGTGAATAAGCAATATAAATACAATTCCTTTTTTTTTATTAATGGGGTAGCTCACCTTTAAGTTAACTATTAGTATGTGATAGATAGATAAGTATGTGATAGATAGATAGATAGATAGATAGATGATAGATAGATAGATAGATAGATAGATAGATA
>CM044439.1:124969799-124984367 GCA_024363595.1 Xenopus borealis
ATAATCCCTTTAGAAAAAGTCAGAGCAAAAAAACAGCGTGACAAAATTGAGCGTCAATTTGAATGGTATTATGGACAATGTGAAAACTCAACTGTATTGAAATTGTCGCTGTGAAAACTCTATGTTAAGAGATACAGAAGGACAGAGGTCCCTGTGTATATATTGATTATATACAGTATACGGTATATATACTGTATAAAGGATTTATTGCTAGCACACTGGTGAACAATAGAATTAAAATATGATGTATATTACTTATTTAAAATGCTCTAAATGTTAAAAAAGTGCCTGCTCCATGAACACAAATTGTACATTTGTTAAACAAAAATCAAAATTAGTTCAAAAGCTTTTTTTCTGAACTCCTTTGAGTTCAGACAGCAAGATAAATGTCTGCCCTGATGTTTTCAAACAGGGAAATTATATTCTCATCTCTCTTATTTAATCCTTTTTATGAGACTTTTGCACTGACCCTTCTTGCTCAGTCTTTTTTCTTATAGAATTATAAGTCCATTCCAGGGTATTTCTGTGCCATCTAATGAGTAAAGGAAATTGCATATCTGCTGCCATTTCTCTTCAGTGAATCTCAATCTGTGTGCTCTTCATTAATTACTCAGCTACATTATCATCTGCCATCCATGTACAGATTTGTTCATCTGTCAGGAGATTTCATCTACTAAATTGCACTGGTCCTATTTGCTATATGCATCCTCCCAATGTATTTCATATGGCAAATGTTTTATAAAAACAATGCAGACAGTGTATGGCTATTGTTCTTGACTTTGCCTGTCTTGATAATGCTACAACTTGAACTAATTTAGCAGGACATTAGCCGTATGTTTGGGATCTGTTAACCAGAAACCCATTATCCGGAAAGTTCTGAATTACAGAAAAGCCATCCCCCAATTACTCCACTATAAGCAAACAATTCAAATTTTTCAAAATGATTTCCCTTTTCCCTGGAAAAATTAAAACAGTACCTTTTACTTGATCCCAACTAAGATATAATTAATACTTGATAGGCAAAACAATCCTGTTTGGCTCATTTAAGGTTTACATTTTATATTAATAGACAAATTATGGAGATCCAAATTACAGAAACATCCCTTATCTGGAAAACCCCAGGTCCCAAGCATTCTAGATAATAGGTCACATACCTTTACAACATAAAGGCTGCTGGAAAGTAGCCTTATGATTTTTAAAAACTTGTTTAAAAGTAACTTTTAACTGAATCCAAAGGATAATACAGGACACAACATTGTATTTGCTTACAGTTTCAGTGCTGGGAAACTAAAAGATTTTTAGCAGATGTTTATCAGAACAAAGTTTAACAGAAATTTATTTGGGGTGAATGTGCTGTTAGTGGGTGGATGGCTGGAATTTTGGGGGAAATGAGTGAAACAGAAGAGAAGGCATGAGTAGGGAGGGTGTTTGAAATAGAAGTGATCAACACTTAATACAGTATATTGTACAAAAATCTGTTTCTAATCAAATTTAAGAGGTACAAAAGTAAACAGATGTCATAACTAGATAGATCTCATATTTTGCACTGATTATTCAACATTTTTAAATTGCCTGGCTTGTTCATTTTAAATAAGTCAGTCCAATTATAAGACAGGATGCCATTTTAATAAGCCTAATAAAACAGATCCAGCAGGGATCACAGAAATAGCTGTCATGAGAAAGAAACAAATACTATACACTCGTGTGTAGTAAGCCAGAAAGATTGGGTAAGCAGAATTGTCTCTCAGTAACATATAAAAGCATGCAAACACACAAGGGCACCTTGTCCCCTATAATATATTTATTTTCAGAATTGAATTATCTATATACTTTATATGCCCCAGGATCTATATAAAAATGCTATAAATAATCTCTTTGGGTGGGTGGGGGGTAATGGTTAAAGAATGAGATACAGGAATTCATTTTTATAGGTGATGAGAAATAACTTTATATTGCAGTTTCTTCTTGATTTATGCAATATGATGGAGATCTGATACGATCACACATGCTGACATTGTATAAAGCAGAGTTTTTTTTACTAACCTCCCCCTACGTAATCAAGCCTCCTTATCGCATAAAAAGGTTACAGATAGAGATATACAACATAGACAGATGGTTGTTGCAACGTCTCTCTTACAGCTCTACATGCAAAGCAGTAAATAAACAGACCCAGTTTTAACTCTAAGTGGCTCCTTTCTCCACTGATTTGAGACCAATAGAGGAGCAGCCCTACAGTTTCACTGGTGAAGAGCTATAGAATGAAACACCCACATTATGAAAGCCCATCTGGTCCCAAAAGTCCATTTTTGAACACCAGTACCTACAAAGCTGATTAATTAGTGTTAAAGAGGTTGTTCGCATTTAAATAAACTTTAAGTATGATGTAGAGAGTGATTTTCTAAGATAATTTGCAATTTGTTTTCATTTTTTATTATTTGTGTTTCTTGAGTTATTCTGGCTGCTAGGATCCATATTACTAGAGAAACCATGTATTGATTTCAATAAGAGGCTAGAATATGAATAATAGAGGGTCTTCATAGAAAGATGAGTAATAAAAATTAGCAATAGCAATACATTTGTAGTCTTACAGAGCATTTGTTTGTTTTTTTACTTTTCAAAGCTGGACACAGTCAGAAAAAGAGGGCTACTAATTAAAAAAAACTATAAAAAAGAATAAATGTAGGCCAGTTGAAAAGTTGGTTATAATTATCCACTTTATAACATATGGAATTTGATGGAATCTATGTTTTTCCATCACTGATATATGTAGAGCTAGGTTTTCCCAACAAACATATCCCCAATGGGCCTCTCATAGTTTAGCCAGGTCACAACTGAACTATTTTGACAGTAATAATAAAAAAAACATAACAAACTGTCAACATACTTGCCATTGAATAAAACATACTTAATTTGAACAAAACCAAAATTGGAATAATTGTACCTTCCAAGATGATCATTTTATAGATTTACATACATTGAAATGACCCACAACACATTCCTAAGTGTCACTTCAGTACTTTATCAATGTGCTAGTACAGTGTGTCTTTTCTGATGAAGTCAAAGCATTCTGGTTACATTTTTAGTTATGCTCTTATACGGCTCCAGTAGGGAAGCCGAAACGTTGAGGGAATAAACCACAAGCCTTTTTGCTTTTGATACAAGACCTTGGAGTGCGGAGTATTTATTGAAGACATGTTGTTTTGTTTCCGGCACCCGGGCAGATGACTTAAGTTGTGTGTGCACCAGTCAGTTTTGTATTGTATATATATATATATATATATATATATATATATATATATATATATCATCATGATATAAAATCAATAGGAGCCTCCAGAATAACAGGGATAGAGGAGGAAGCAAATAAATGCCACACTGAATGCACTATTTACATTTTGTTTAAAATAAAACTGGAACTTTCTGACCAAGAATAAAAATTCTCCAAAGATCAATATTTCAAAGCTATACAGTTTTTACTTTAAACAATACTGCTTTTGAATGCCAAGTGCAAGAACAAGGCTGTCTGTCTCTGCTCAAAGCTAAAGCCAGCACAAAATCTTCCGTCTCTTGGGAGCTAATTAGTATTGTTATGCTTCCTAGGATACTAGAAATCTCCAGATACATTGTAAATTTTTTGCAAAATAAAAGCTACATTTTAAGTAACACTCAGAACTACATGATTTGGAAAATAATTCCTGCTGGTCTTGAAATCCAAAGAACAAAATATACACACAAATAAATTTATAGCAGTGGATTAGCAGTGCCTAGAGCTGTGTCACAAATATACTTGCATGTGTATCTATGTATAGAAGATACCATAGACCTGTAAAGCATGGAGATTTAGTGATATCTATACCTACCGTATTTGTTGTGAAAGTGAGTTCTGGATTTTTAGGTTCTTCAGTGAGTTGAACTGTGATTAACCTGTCCCTCTGACCTTGGAAGAATGGAACCTAAACAAAGAAGTAGGCTAGAAATGTTCTACATTTTGCTTCTGTACGGCAGCCACGGCCCTTCAGCAGAGAAGATTTGTGTATCCAAAGATGTCCCAGTAACTCCTCATCTTCTTTTCTACTGATTCACTGCACATGCTCTGTGCTGCTGTCACTTATTGGGCTTAGGGACTGACTTAAAATATACTTTATACTGTATATAAATAGAATATAAATGTCAAAATTCAAGGATGTAATTCATTTAGATTTTAATTACATGGCAGCTCAGAATCCAGTGCAATGGGCACCAGAATTTTACCATCAGTCCTATAGCATCAGATTCTATGACATGTGAACATTATTTTCTGCGTTATGATTTGTGAAGGCCCCTAAGGCTTCTCTACAGCTATCCAGACAACACTGGGCATGCGAGTGTCACTGACACTGCTAACAGAATCTAAGAATCGTGATCCCCCCCCATCAGGTTCGGACTGGTGCAGTTGGGGCCTACCAGGTTCTGAATGGTGGACGTGCATCCAAAAACAGTGAGCACACTGCGTCATACATATTTTTGTTCTAGTTTGGGCCAGTTGGGTCTGGGCTGTCGATGGCCAATGAGGACTGGGGCCCGGTTTCCTGCAGGCCCAGTGCGACCCTCAGGGGTGATCCTGGCACTCCTCTTGCTGCTGCCCCCTCCCCCGTGCACTCACTTTTTTCACCGGAGGGGGGTAGAGAGGACCATGACGCTAGCGCAGGGCGCAATTATGCACTCCACTCTATAAATGGTGCTCCTGGTACTTTAAGAGCCAAATTTCTGGTTTTCAAACCGGAAATTTGTCTCGTAAAGTACCAGGAGCTCCATTTTTGCCACCCCTGGTACCTAGTGGGGCACTTCCACCTGAGGCGAAATTCTCAACTTGCCTAATTGGCGGAGCACCCCTGTCGACCATGCCACTGTGTACAAATTTGAAGGTCTGAATCACTACTGATATAGATATTTTTAAAATTAAGACTGCCGATTCAAGTTCAGTATATACAATTGCAGCATGTCTAACCTTATTTGTTTTTAGGGTTTAGTTCTTCTTTAATATGTTGTGAATTCAAGTTATCCTCTGCGGATGTGTACACAGAAACTGTATGTATGAGGAGCAAGTTGTCAAATAACTACACAAGCATCTTGTGACCTGGTTGTTTTCGGCGGCTTTTGAAGTCCAACTGTGGAAAAGGTAATAGTAAGTTATTCTCCATTATTCATTGTAATATATTTACACTGTGACCTATAGCACCACGGCATGCCCAAAAAAAGCAAAACTCATGAAATTATAATTAGTTAGTCCTTACAATTTCACCCAATACATAAAAGCCAGATGCACAAAACAGTCTGAGTCACAAAAAGGTCTAGTAAACTAGTGAGAGAGGTAAATCATGTAGAAAGTCAAAAGTGCAAAGATGGAAAAAAGACATGAAGCTCTCAAGCTGGAGGCAATAAAATGACACCGGTTTATTGTTTTTACCTAAGATTCCACAGAGAAGGGACCTTCCTTTTTTATGAAAAGAAATGTTAAATTTCTAATAAAAGTTACTTTCTGAAGAAAATTATGGAAATGCTATAAAACTTAGTGGGTTTATTATCTATATTGATTAACTGTCCAAAGTCTGTATTTTGGAACCAATGGAGTATACTCTTTTTCTCCACTGAGGATTAGGGATTCTATTTTTTTTCACTGAGCGATACTAAATATTCGTTGCCAGGGGGTAAAGAAATATCTAGGCCTTCTACTGCTATACCACCTGCACTGCTGTCCTGACTACAAACACAAACCACGCACATAAATATTTATAATGTGTGTGTAATTATATAGTTTTGTATTATTATTATTATTATTATTATTAATAATAATAAGAATAAAATGTATTATATGTATTCTGCTCTTGTTTGATTTGTACCCTAAGGAGAAAGGAAACATAAATGTAAAGAATTTGTAGCTAAAAAATAAGTGCCCGTACCTTTCACTTATTCAATAAACATCATGGCAGCTATACCCTCAATGGTACAACCACTTACTGTAATAAAAAAATGAGTGCATACAATGTTAATTGGGGGCCCTCTGTAGGCAACTTCAGTAGTGTATCATCTAAGTGATATAGGAGGGGAGTATTATACCCTTTCTCATATAATTATTGATATTAAGGATACAGAGCTTGAAGAACAAAAGGAAAATTAGCATACGTATTATTGGGGCTGGCAAATATAATGTGAGCTGATATGCATTGTGCTCCCTGAAGCAAAGAGAGCTGTTTTTATATTTCTCATCTGCATATAGATCAGAAACCATCACGTAGACAGGCCTTCCATCACTCTGGGAGCATTCACGTAGGCGACACGAGAAGAAGGACAGGTTGTCAGCATAGTATATCTACAAATACAGATTGATTTCATATTATCATAAGCACTGAAACCAATTTCAGCAGCATTGGTTGATGTAGATTTACTTTCAGCTCTTCCCTTCTTGGTCAGGATGCTATACTCAGCAGCATAAAACAGCAGGACATTATGTAGGCAAAGAGAATTGCTTTCATTTGCACTCAGCACAATCCTCTACAAAGTTTTATCTATGCACTGACAGTACAGATGTACTGATGCTGTATAAACTATTGCCTGAGAGACAGTCGCAATTCTCTACTATATTCCAACCCTGATAGCAAATCTTTACACAAATGGAATTTTTGAGCCTAGGCTACAGTGTAATCAGTGGCAGCCAATTGAAATGAGCCTTCATGCATACATCAAATCAGAGGCTGGATGGCCTTTACATGTAATCTTGTTGCTAGGGTCAATGGTGTTGACAGTGAATTAAATGAATTAATAGGCTGGAGCCTGAATAGATTGATAGTTGATAAAATAATTAATATAAAACCCCAAGTTTTAATCTTTGCATATTTAGTGAATCCCCAGGAATAAGAAAAAATGCAGCTATGTCACAAGTAGGCATTCAACATTGTCCTTTATTTAGTATAGGCTTAATCAAAAGTATCGCAGATTGCATTCTTCATTAATTCAAATTTCCACCAGGGCAGCAATCTACAGCAACCAGTTAGTACAATAGTAGCTTAAGTTGAACAAATACACATCTAATGAAACATAATTGATCCTGAGGAAGGATCCTCTCTGCCTTCAGTCCCTGGATCCACATTCTACTAAGAGTTAATTTCAGTAACCTTGAAGCTGTCTATTGTATCTGCCAGTACAAGCACTTCAGGGAGGGAATACTCACAGCTCTCACTTTAACAAACAGTTTCACGATTTAAGATGAAACGTCCATTTTCTCATCTGAATGGATGCCCTTTTGTTCTCTGGATGGGCTTATGTAGAATATAACATCACCATAGTTATAATGGTGAAACAATACCAAATTGCCCAGTCTTTCTTCCATTCCCTTTATCAGCTTAGAAAATGTGCTACTGGAATTCGTTTTTATTTTCATTTCAATTTTAAAACAAAATAGAGGGGATCAGCCCTATTGGAGTGTTGCATAGAATAAAAATTATTTAATTATGGAACAAATATATTTTGATTTACTGCCCCTTTAACAGCATTAGAGCAGTATAGTCTGTGATTGGTTGCTAGGAGCAGGACCTTGATTCCACAGAAACCCATGTATTCTTTGGATATATGTTTTACTTGGAGGTTCTATGAGTCTCTCGAAACAATTAACACACAAAACCTATGTAAAAGCAAAGGTTTTATTACAGATAAGAGAAGAAAAAGATATACGTCAACGAGTAAGCAAATGAGCAAGCACCCCTCTCTGCAACAAAGACTGCGAGATCCCAATATAGTCAGCAGATTGAAGTCTCAAAAGGTCCACAAGGTCCTGAGCAGTACGCGTGTTACCCCTCAGGAAAGATTTCAGCTAACCAAATGGAGACTCAAAGGGGCAGATTCACTAAGATCCGGAAATTCGCCAGCATAGGCTTCGCTAGCGTTCGCCGCACTTCGCCAGGCGAATTTCTGCCAGCGATACGCAAATTCACCAAAGTGCGAATTTACGCGCAGGTCGGCGAATAGGCAGAGCTCTGTTACACTAGCGAAGCCTAATTTGCATACGGCGGGAACTTTAACTTATAATAGAAGTATATGTTACAGCCACTACATTCCACTACACAAGCCCAGGAAACCTTTAATAAATTATATAAAGTTGTCCTATTGCCCTACATGTGCCCCCTGTATAGTTGAGTTGCCATATGTTAGGAAATGTAGGGGGGAAGGAGGGTAACCCCCCAAAAAAATTATCAATCTTTTTCAGACTATCACGCTCCTACGCAAAAACACACCGACTTTTTTTGGGACATTTTTTTTTCAACCTCCTATCTATTGTATTGAACTTCGCCTGGTCTGACCAGGTGAAGTAACGTCTAGCGTAAGTGCTAACGTTCAGGAAAATGTTCATCTTTGTGAATTTGCAAAGTTACGATCCTTCGTCAGTGCGCAACTTCGCCTGGTGTAAGGGTGCGAAGTTGGGCAAGTCTATCTACTTTGCTAGCGAAAATTCGCCAGAGTCCGTGTTAGTGAATTTGCGAAGTTGCAAAATGACGTCACACTGGCGAATTAGCACTAGCGTTAGACGCTTCACGCTTTAGTGAATCTGCCCCAAAGTTTTTATGTTCAAAAACAAAACAATGAGCTCTTACATTGAACCACTTGGTCAACAACAGATCTTGCTTCCCATGTGCTCATCAGGAGCTGGCCAGGCTCCCAACAACATAAGAAGCAGATATCTTACAAGTATTAGGCCATCGACTAATTGGGTTCAATAGTTTCTCTCGTACAAAGCTTCATTATACAGGATTATAGATTATAAAGTTGTCTTGTATACTATATTGGGTTCAAAATACCATATCTGGTTCAACAGTAGAACAGTTCCTTGTGTCACATTTCCATAAAAGCGCCATATTTGTATCAAAGGATTACCATATATTACAATATCTAATGTGTATACTGCATGGGAGTCCATATTCTTTGGTCAGAATTCAGAACTTAACTAATGGTTGAATAATCCTGAAGCCCCTGAGCCTCTAAGTACATGGCATTTCTGCCTTTGTGCCTTTTGATATTGTTATCACATATGAGGAGCACAAAAAAGCTATTTCAGCAGGAAATTAACTAGACCTACCTCAAAATACACCACCTATGCACAGTTGGACAACTCAAGGATGTGAATATATATAGCTCACTTGCAGCCCATGGCCTGTCTCTTATTTATACAAGTGCAAGGAAAGCTGCACTAGAACATTAACCCATTCTCCCTGCTTTTTTTCCTAAGCCAATACCAACCTTCGGTCTCCTGAAGGGACACAGATTCCTGGTATTACCTATCGTTAACTGATCACTAAAGAAAAATGGAAATCTCTAAAAAAAATTAAAACAAAGCAACAGAAACTGGAAAACAATTGCTAGAGCAATGGTAGAGAGTAAGAACATAGATATAATAAGATAAGATTGCTTGACATATTTTACTACTAGGATTACAAAAAATGTTCAGACCATTTTCTATTGTCATGCAAAGAGTTCCAGTGTGGTGGGAAAGTTATGCCAAAAAGTTATGGCTAAGACATAGGTGTAAACTGTCCTGAGCTAGAGAAACGGTTGCATGAGGTGGAGAAATGGTCACTGGAGTTACTATTTCGGCCCTACTGCATTTCAGTATCAGCTCCAGTTTCTTTTAGTTAAATGCTGTCTTTTCCTTGCCTGTTCTCTACCATTGCCTCTCCCATTAGTTCAGACAGTTACCCTCTTCCCCATTCATTATGTAAAATGACTGTATTTTTCGACCAGTACCATTCCATTGACAAGAACTATAATGTGAAGACATGGAAAGAGACAGGAGTCTATGGGAGAGCGAGATCATTAAATGGCAGTCCAAAGACTAAAGGCAATGCAGTATCTGTAGAAACAGTTATGGTGCCGAAATGTAATAACATTTTCATATTTTTAAAATTTCATTAAAGAAAGGCAAATATATATATTTTTTTAAATGAGACATGCTATTATTTAGGTCACACTAATGTGTATTTGAAAGTCACTACTGGAAGGCACTCTGCAAAAAGCTTTCGGCAGTAAGTCCTAAATAGGAGCACAAATTATTTTTCTCTCTCCTCTGAAACAGTAAGCGCTTACCTGATATTATTATTTCCAATATCTTTAGAAAGCACATGTCATAGCTGAGAGGCACAGCAGGTGCCGGAAAGCTTTATGCTTAGGTTGGAAACCCGAGATTCCTTTGTATCTTCATGCATTACAAATCAGAATAAAAACTTTGAGTCTGATGCTCCAGATAATACTGTGAACACTATTCTGCATTTCTCCTTTTTATCCCAAACATAATGTCATATCCTCAGGAGCAACATCAGAATATATCTACAAGCAAAGGGGTTTTTAAGACAAACATAGGAAAAATGAGGCATATAAATTGTTTCTATGACTCCTTTTTTCTGCCTGCATCTGTTTTTACTATGTAAACTGGTAGCATTAGAGGCAGGATGTTAAGAGTTAGACTAAAGGGAAGATAAAAGGCCACTGTCAATAAATGCCTTTATTTTGTTATTACTGTAGAAGCAACATAATGAAATATGAATTGGGCTCACCCCCAGAGGAGAAGTGTTGGGTGTTCCACCAGTGCAGTCACACAGGATACCATATTAACAGTCCTTTTCCTAGCAGATATATTAGAGCTCATTCAAATAACGGATTCCAGTACAAACAAAATCTAACAAAATAACTGCTTTTTGCACAAATCCTGCATGTAGAGAGACATGATGCCTGGTGATTTTAATAGAGTGAGCTCTAATCTACTAGGAAAAAGGAGCCCCCCCCCCCCCACTGAATCATTCATCTGACACCCAATTCCTGAATGAAGACAAAATGAGGAGAAACAGATGCTTAAATTAATTGACCGTATTTAGAAAGTTTCTTATTTCAGTATGCTGAAGCTAATATTACATTTTCATTTTCGCGATAGTCCCCCTTTAAACGATCGGATCACAATGCAGGGCATACGGGCGGTCGGATCGCACGGCCGCATCAACAAACGAATATATTCAGGAGGCTCCTGAAGACGGCCCCAGTTGGAGCGCCTAAACGTTGAGCAAGAATAAACCTTCACTTCCCTTTTGAGACACAAAGTCTTTGGAGTGCGGTTAGTTTGTTTTCTGTTATACTAATATGTTGACCGGCACCCAGGCATTTGAGGACAGTTTAGAGTGCACCAGTTGTATGGGATTTATATATATATATATATATATATATATATATATATTTATATATTTAGTTTGCTAAGCTTCACTTGCAACAGCTTCAAGGACTTTAGAAATATAAATGACCTAATTCAAAACTCTTGTTTTCTTTTTCCACCAGAGAAAATGTTGCAGCCATAACTACTGTAAATTCCCAGGGGTGAGCATGATATATATTATACATATAAAAAGCTGTCTCACATGGGAAGAGTAAAGAGACATTTATGGAATTTGTTGCAGGGAACAAGACTAACACGTCTATTTAAAAAAAATGTGTGACGACTGAAACCCTCATCAGGGACTCATTAAAATGCCATTTATTAAAAAAAAAAAAAAATCCTGCTTCAGAAATGTGCTATAGTAGGAATATGCAGCGTGAGGTCTGATGAAATAACACAACTTGGTAGCAAGATTCACGGTCGTATTTAAATGAAAACCAACTCAGCAAAAGCGCCTGAGCAGCCTGCAGTAAGTAAAATTAATTCCTCTCTCTCATTAGACATGTTTAGTAGTGCAAAGTCAACATTCTGTCACATAAGGAAATAAGGATGTGTTCATATCACAGTAGCAAAGCACCGAGGAGGGCATGGAAAGTGTTCATTTTCTCCACACAGTGCTATGTCACACTATTTGTAACCTGAGCAATGAAATTACTGGGACTAGCAGAACGCGGCGATGCAGGAAAGAATGGGAAAGATTAATTAAATCTACTTTATTAGCTTATAAGCAATACATCTCCTCGGTGCATGAGTGAAGTAAGGAACATTACTGTCGTCAAGCAGCACAGAGGAGGGGGACTGACTTATTTACAGTAGGAACAGCTCACTGTGAGCATCATTTATCTTGGTATCAACAGAACTGGTGTGAATGGCAGCAATGGAAATGCCATCAGATTATCATAAATGAATAGCAATTTCCCTAAATCAGTTTGCTGTTATATGCCAAAGGCATGTTATCACTTCCACACATATGCAGGTAAATATCCAGCATCTTTATAGACGTGTCTGTGCTGCTCTTCAATACCACGGATAAAACAGTTCTTGCTGATTTCTGCCTGTGGAGTCACTGAATATTTTCCAGGATAATCACCTTATATGCACAGTGGCCTATGGTAACTAGATGTTACTGCGAAGTGCAAACCCAACTTTCGAACCTTGTGGAAAAGCATTCAATTTGCACAAATATATTGAAACTCTGGATTGTTCAAGACTGCAGAAAAATTAGAACAGCACTCATATATAACTTCCACTACATTATATTTTATTAAGCCACAGACTTCTGCAGTTTGTGGCTTTATAAAAGACAAAAGTGCTGGAAGAAATATGTGACAGCTGTCCCTATTTCATTGCATTCTGCTATATGGTGATGCCCAGCCAGGGAAACAAAGAACAGCTAAAGAATTCATGAATTTATACAGGTGAGAACTATAAAATATACATCATTCTGGCTTCCAGTGGGGACCCCTACACAGCTCGACCCATACACTTGCTGGATCTGCTGCCATCATGTTTATGTATTATTACATATCAATACTTGTGTTATCCACAATAATGCAGGAAATCCTGGAAAAAATACTATTAGATAGGTAGAAAAAAACATAATATTTTTGTCAATATTTTGCACTTCGCAAGGTGGCCGTACACGGGCCAAAAAAAGCTTATCGGCTCATGTGTAGGGCCCTCCGATGGGTTTGCCCGAAAGTCGGACAGATATCGATCAGACAGGACTAAAAATCCGGTCGGATATGACCGGCGATCTGACCGCCCATACCTCCTCCATTGTGATCCGATTGTTGGGCCCTAGGGCCCACAATCTGATCAGCCCGATATTGCCCACCTCAAGGTGAATCTCACAGTGTATGGCCACCTTTAGTAAATGAGGCCATATGTCTTGTGCCCATTGATTTGCATCACATTTTACAGGTGCTCAGCAAGTTGCAGACCCTGGGTCTATTCTATTCAATGTAGATAGAGAGGTATTGACATACAGGTACAGACCCCTGTCCAACACACAATATCACATGGAATTACCAGTACTGGTTTTCTCGAGTTTACAATTATGTTGTACAGTTATTCTTCATACTAACTTCACTTGAGATATGGTGCATTTTGTGTGGTGTGGGAAGAGTTACAGTATATTTGCCTATTGCCTTAACATTTTTAATAGGATCCCCCTGATCCCAATTCAAATGCTAATCTGTGACAAGGTAAGAGGGAGCCATGAAGCCTGTAGTACAGGTAGTGCCGGGGTTATGGATTATAGTGACTAGGAGGCTTGGGCTGCTTTTTGTAGTATTGCTAGAATTAGGGGAACTGCACAGAATTGCTGTCCATGGTGCTAACTGGAACCAAACTCAAGCACATTTTCAGACTTTCCTGCATATATAACTACTGTACAGCAATTTCCACATTTCAGTGCGAATAAATCAACAATGTCGAACAAAATATTTCGGGACATATTAGAAACTGTAAAAAAAAATCAAAAAAAGAGAAAACATTTGAAAGGGGGGGATAGATGCATTTCATATTCAGGATCACTATACTACATATTCCTTTGACATGGACATGAATGATATGGTTGAATGGACATTGCTATTTCCTGCCTTTCAGCATGAGATGTTTTTAGTTTTTTCCTTGAACAAAGCTAAGGAATATGTGGGTAAGAAAGACCATGAGCTCTGTCACCTTGCAGGGCAACAAATGTAGCACAGAGACTATTTACTGCCTATGGCAGGTGGAAAATATACAGCTATCCTGCAGCCTCCATCATCACTGCACTCAGCAGTTGCACAGCAAGGGCCTGGATGTAGGTGCTTACTGAATGAGCAATAAGGGGATGCTATTCTGCAGTAATATAAATCAGGTCCATTGTCTTTGATAAACACGGACAGTAACTTGACCATAGTTTTGATGTGCTAAATGTACCTACATACAAGCCAAGGATTGCCTCATCGTCTCATCATCCACCTAAAAAAACATTTTAACTGTCAGGGTAAAAGCAAAAGCCATGAACTAATCAAATATGGAATGCAATGTACTCCTTTGCAGATAAGGAAGAGATAGATGTCAGAAAAATCTGAAAACTGAAAATGTGCCATGAACTGGCAGACGGCTTTGGCAGTGGCCAGCTGAGATTTGCAGGGGGGGGACATATTTAATCAAAGCAGTGGCCGTTTATCTCAAAATAAACATTCAGTCATGTCAGGCACAGGCCCATTTCCTTGCGCTGTGGGAGGACATCACTTTCTGAGGCAACCTTGATAGAGCAAAGCCTTGTAGCCCTTGTATTGACTGTAACAGATGTGGATGTATCTCACCTTTTACTCATATAGACTTACTGCAGT
>CM044439.1:125005780-125052738 GCA_024363595.1 Xenopus borealis
AAAGTGATGCACATTTCCATTGTGTTTTCTAGGTGATAGCTGCTTCCAAAACATTATATTCTGGTAAACATCTTACCAGGTAAATGAAATCTTTCCTTGATCTTCTTTTCCCCTTCAGCATCAAAAGAGAACAACTTATCTTCCTTTGTCATTCGTGCCATTTACGTTGTTTGTTTCTGTTCAGGGAATTTACGCCATGAAAAAACAAATTAAAACCATCACTTCTCTGCCATGATCGGTGATACATAATTGAAAACTAATCTCCTTAAGCTTCTTTTTCCTTTAATGCTTATCAGTCTTATTGGGGTATCTGATAAGGTTTAATCCTTTTCACCTCTATTGTCTTACTGACAACATGTCCAACATCCGGCTCATTCTTTATAGACAATAATAATTAGATTACAACCTGTAAATCAGACATAGTACAAGTAATTTTTCAGGGAATTCAATGTCAATTTTCTTCCATTTATTTTACATTGTATTGTAAAAAAAAGGAGTACATTTTATTCCTGCTTTTTAGCCATTATGTTCACACCCCATGCACTCACGCAGTATCTTTTCTCCAGTACTACTTAAAGGAACAGTATTTCAATATTTTTTTGTAAGTATTCTTTGTTTACATCTTATAACATTGCTTTTGTTTTTAGAATTGTAAATTTGTATAAAAATGTGTTTTAAAGTAATAAAAATATTATACATGTCGCCCTGCACTGGTAAAACTGCTTCAGAAACACTATTATTGTTTATATAAGTAAGCTGCTCTGTAGCAATGGGGACAGCCATTCAAAGGAAAAGAGGCTACACAGCAGATAAGCTCTGTAGAACATAATTATGCTATCTGTTAGCCACTATTTAACCTGTGCCATATAGGTTTTTTTCATTTTTCACCATTTCTACACAGCAGCTTGTTTATGTGAACTATAGTAACGTTTCTGAAGCAAATCAGTTTTCCCAGTGTAGGGCAACGGTACATGATATTTTCCCTTTAAAGCACTTTGATTTTTTGGCGTTAATATTCCTTTAAATATATGATTTGCTGGAGTAAATGGAGTAAAGCCTATACAGTAAAAGGACTTCTAGACAACTGCAGATATCAGTGCTTTGGTCACAACTTTATTGAGGGCTTTGATTGTGACCAACCAGTATGAAAGTTTTTGTTTATATTTTTGGTGTTTATTAACTCTTATCAAGAAAAATAAGACTCTCATGCCATATCCACCTTAATATATATTTTATTGTTTCTTGCTACCTCTAGCTATTGCACATGTGGTGTATAATAAAGGCAAGGGAAGTTTGTCATATATGTTATTATCATGTGATTCGTAGGTAGTAGATGGCACCTGAAGGGAAGACATGTTGGGGGATTAATTTTTATACTGGCTCTCTGGCTTTGCTTGCTACACTGTACCTTGAGACAGAGGCATCAACCTCCCAGAAATGCTTTTCCTATCCTTGGTTCCACCCAACTACGTTTTCTTTTGGGGGAAAAGTTAGAAAAGCTTGGCTGTTTCTACTGCAGTGATGTGGCCAAAACTTGTCCTGCTTTAAATTTCAGGAGAGTTGACATGTCTGTTGAGGAGGTGTGCAAGCACAAAATGTCATGCTCTGGATCTGCTTTAATGTGCTTTGTCATGGCACCTAGATCTTGTGAACGTTTGCCTCCTGCCCAATGTCTTACTCTCTATTTTTATAATTATACATCCCTCCCTTTAAAGAATCATGACCATAGAAGTTACTTTGTGACCCCAAATGCAGATAACTTGCGGTACAGAGGGGCTAAACTGTAAAACTGATGTTGCATACAAATGCATTTTAATGCCTATGTAGCGCTATAGTAAAGTGATTGCTCGAATTTCTACTATCAGCTCTACTCCCTCTACCGTGCTCTGGATGAGACCTTATTTCTTAGGGAATGATGGTGTAGAGCCAGGATGTAATGCAACTGTAACTTGGTCAACGTATGATGATTGGGCAACAGTGTTTCTTTTAACCAGAAACATATTTATTAAACAGAAACCTCACAAGAGAAATTGAGAAATTTCAGTGGATAATCATGTACTCACAGAACCTTTTTTCAGGAGCTGTCCCCACATGGAGGGAACATATACAGCAATAAGGAGGTACACCAAGCTTTCAGCCCTTTCCCGAAGTGGAACCTGAGGGGAAACTCTATAGCCCTCGGTCTGTGCACTTAGTCCCTACTCTGGGCAATTAGTACTTGGGATCATAATCCCACTCACAATCCTCGGAGGAGCCTCAAGCTGCTAAACTAAATAACCTGCCTATCTGTCACTCCTAGCATGGCCCCTTAAAGGAGAAGTCTACCCCTCCTGTCCTTTCGGCACATGCGCAGTAGAGCTGAACCGGTAAATACTGCTACTGCCCATGCCCCGCCAAGAATCCAGGAAGAAAACTGCATGAGAGAATATGGTGCCTGCAAACTCAATGGACAGGACCTGCGCTGAGGGGCTAAGTAGCAACTTAGGGGCATTTACCCAGGGGGGAGGTAGGCCAGTGGGGAGGGGGGAATTCTCCTTTAAAGTGAATAACCTTTCCTGACTAAACCTACAATGTCCAGGTTCCATTTGAGCTCTGTCAGCCTGCTCAGACCAGAGCTAACACAAAATGCACCCTGTTGCGCATGGCTGCCCAGGACTTTATACTTTAGCACATTGCCATCAACTCATCATTGTGTGAACACCAAGGGGCATAGATTAAAGCAGGACTAGGAAAGAGGTCCCCTTCCTAACTGTATTTTAGGTCCCAGTTAGGTGTCTATAACACTAGGGGACTGCCTGCTAAATACTACTTGCAGAAAATATTCCAGTCCCCTACACCTACATGTCACTTTATATAGGATGTTGTTATAGATAGTGCTGGAGAAGGGAAACCATTAACAAGATAGAAATAGTAATGTGGTAGTCATTTAGGAGTGGTCAATGGAACACATCTTGAGACATTATATGTATTAGCCCTCCCGAACACAAAAAACATTCACCAAATATTCTCATACTAGACCATCGCCATTGGATTCTTATTATACTAAAAATGCAGTGTAAATATTAATGTTATTATCTGCTTTCATTCACACCTCCTCTTCTGCACTTCTTTCCATATTACTGTTTCAGTACAGTTCCTTACAGTTAAACTATGTAGATAAAGAATTCTTCTCTCTGTTCTCTTACGTTTTAGAAACTGAACCAAGGTGTTAAAACATCTTGCTATGAAACAATATGAATGTTTTTTTCCAATTACAGCAGGATAGAATGGTCTCACTTTAGTAATGAACAAGGACATAATGTACGGTATATTGCGTTTAGTATTTTAAGCAAAGTTGCATTTACAAATAAGTGGAGATTTAGCATTTTGGGTTTCTGAATAAGAGATTGCAATATTGTATTAGAAATATGAACCTGTGACACTTTAAATCTAAATACCAATTCTGTCCCAACGAAGTTAGATGTCACTGTGCATTCTATTATGGGTAACACTAAGCTACTTGATACACGGTTTACTAATGTTGAATACGTGCCCATTCCATTGCCCTCAGGATTTTTCTTACATTTTTTATAAATGATTTTCACCTGCCATAAATTAGCCTTGAGTTTGAAGATGACCATTTTGAGAATGCACTGCCTTAAGACAATAGAGACCCTAGAGATTTATAACCTATTGGAGATAACATGTATCCTGGGGCAATTTTGAAATTGAAATCATTACCTTCACATAACCCAATAAAAGAGTGAATCCTGTTTTAATGCTGAAAAAAAGGAGTTCTTATGAAAGGAAGAGCACATCATTCAAGTTAATAAAAGCTGCCCTTTTATTTAGCACTTTTTACTTAACCTTGCTGCTGGCTTATTCAACAACTATTTTAACTGCATTCTTCCCAAGAGCTTACTTTAAAGGGGAGCAATCGCTATTATACAAATCCACTAAAATGCAGTGCATGTTTACTAAATATATATTCTTGTTAAAGGTGTTTATCTATTTTACAATTGACTGTTATGCCCACTAGCGATTCTGACCTCTAGGGTCCCCTTCTATGGGAATCACCGGCAAGCATTGTGCAAAGTGCTATCCAGCTGATTGCTACATGTATACATGGACTATTGTCTGACAAAGGTGAATTCCAGTTGGAGTCCATGAATAAATCAGCTAGCATGCTATATAGAGCTATGTACAACTATATCATTGTACTCCCCTTGGTACCCCATAGGCTTGTGAGCAGACAAGGATTTTGATTTGATATCCTATCATATATTTGTTATCAGTTTTCTTCCACTTAAAGTGATACTGACACTAAAAATGTTCTTTTCAAAATATCAATCTACATTAAAAGTTTCCTATAGGTCATGTTGACTGTTTTTTGCTGATAGTTCTGCTTTTCTAAGTAATTGTTACTTGAAGTTCCTAAACCTGTCTGTTTCCCAACCTGACTGTCCCTTCTCAGCCTGTCAGTTAGAGTTTCTAATGCTAACAGACCTCTGTTGCACAAATATGGCAGCCCCCTCATACAGGAACATGGGGGTAAGAAAGGTAATGTAAAAGTAGCCGCAAATACTTTTGTAGCAACGTTATAAATAACACTCAAAGATAATGTTATGATAGATATAAAAAAAGGTTATTTTCTGGTGTCAGTATCTCTTCAAGGGCATCTAAAGCTTCTCAGAAACTGCACACTCTGTGCCAATATGCAACATTCCAAGTAAAGTACTTTATAGTATTTTCATTTTATTATGCAGAAAATCCTGCACGACATGTTTCAGCTACAACAGCCTTCATCAGGTGCCTCCGATTACAGCAGGGAGGGGGAGATCTGGGCTCAGATTACAGCAGGGAGGGGGAGATCTGGGCTCAGATTACAGCAGGGAGGGGGAGAGGAGCAGAGCATGCTCAAGCCCGTGCCCTGGAGGTTTAAGCTGAAAGAAGGAAGTCTGATACAGAAGCTCATGTGTACTCAGTAGAAAGAAAGAATGGAAAGTGCAATAAAATTCCTTTCCAGATTCCCAATGCAATTATGCCCATCCCCACAAGGCACAGCCATTAGTGCAAGTAAGAAAACTCTCAGAAAGTGGCACCTGTGAGGGAAGTGATATACAACTGGCAAACTGACTTAAAAAACTATGAAAGCACCATATCTATTGAGTATTTAAATGAGATTCTATAGTAACAGGTGGGAGTAAGAACAATGATACGAGTACATATGGGAGTAGGTATGAAAAAGCACAACCAGGCATCCGGTGCAGAATATCTATCCTGAATATTTGTATAAAACCAAACTGCATGTAAATTGCTTATTAATAAGGCTCAATGTCAGTATAAGTGCTATTTAACAACCTTGAAGCCAAGGAAAGGATGTATGATTATTTACTTTTCATGACAGTTTGGTCAGTTTGCCTTAAGACTCAGCTTTGAAACACAACTCGTTTATGCAAATATTATTATTATTAACATGTATTTCTATAGCGCCAACTTGTTGCGTAGCGCAATATCCCTCCCCAGATGTATATTGTGTGTCATGCTGTCCTTTTACTGGAAAATAAATTAACCATTGGCAGAAGGCAGTGCTGAAACGCCTCACAGGAAACTGTAAAAAAAAGCAGAAAAGTGATGGAGTATGGTGTGAATATGAATACTGTAACTACCTTATAGGTTACTGAATATAACAATGTGTGTCCCAAACACAACATGACAGGCTCCAGGTCATTTCCTGCATATACAAAGTGACTGGAGTGTCACACACTGATTAAGTACACTAAATCACAACCTACCAGAATATGTTATGTGCCAGTAGGAATTTCAACCAGCAAACAGTAAAAATAATGTGTTGTTGGCTAAAGCTATTTCAACTGAATGCTAACAAACTGACAGAAATAAAGCACTACACAAGAAAAGCATCTCGAGTGCAGGAATCTCATTATAGATACATTACATTTGCGGAATGCCTTGATTTTTTTTATATATTTAATTATTGTACCTGCTTGGAAATGGCTGGGATTTTTAAGGACAATAGAAATTTGTTGTCACCTGTCCTTTCAGTGGTATTTTTGGCATCATATTAATCTCTTTAACACCTTGATTAGTGCCTCAACCATAAGCCTTTCCAGTGCTTTTACATTACCTGTCTGATGCCCCACGTTCCTCTATGATGGGGCTGCCATATTTGTGCAGCAGTAGTCCGTTAGCATTAGCAACTCTAACACATAGGTTGAGAAGGGACATTCAGGATGGCAAAAGAGTCAGGCTTAGAAATTTCAAACAGCAATTACTTACAAAACCAGATTACTTGTGAAAAAATGGTCAACATGAACTTTAGGTAACTTTTAATGCACATTAATATTTTGGAAAGTTGTTTTTTCCTTTCAGTATCACTTTAAATACTGTGCAATATATATATTTTTTTTTTGCAAAATGGCCATATCTGCCCTGGCCATGCTCCATAAAGTCAAAGCTTATCCATGATCCACCTAAGACCCACCATTTGCACAACCAATGAAAAACACTTTTGTGTCTCTTGGGGGCCCCACAGGACCCCTGACTGGCCAGTATCCCTAGTATCCCTAGTGAACATTCTAATAGCCAACATAAAAGGGGTTTAGATCTTCCAGTAGGAAGGGAATATAACTTATAGCAATATTGTATGAATATCCTAATTAATATAGAATAATAATTGTACACTTGGTGCTTAGTGCTAAAGAGCATTGAACACAAGGATTAATTCCCTGCTTATTTCCAGATTTATTTATTATTCATTATACCATGGGGCCCAATCTTAAGCCAAAGCCTCATCCCAATGAATAAACTGAATAAAAAATAAACAGACTCTTCTGCCTTGTTATCTTGTTGACCCTGAATATGTAGTCTTATATTTCAACGACAACACAGTAAGAGTAAAATACCCTGAGTCTGCTTGCTGCCAGCTACAAAAGGATGTTCATTATTAACATACAGTACATACTTTTACAGGGCAGCCTCATTTGTTGGACTCTTTGGTCACCTTGCCTCAGCAATTTACTATTCCAGTAAACATATATCTTGGGTTTTTATGGCAGGCTTTTGCTGCGTATGCAGAAATTGCTTTGAGGAAGATAGGTAGCTGTGACTGTCAGGGCTTGGGTTTAATGGCCCTCCCACAAATCAGTCTCATTAACCCAATATTTATTTTACATCATATTGAACTGGGCAGTAAATAAACAAGCAGAGAGAGCATAAAATATGTTCACGGAGAAGGAAACCATAAGTGCTGTGTTCGCTCAGAGTTTAGAAATTCTGAATGTTTTCCTGTTCCATTTTGGCAAACAGCCAAGTTCCTAAAATGAATTGTTCTGCCCTAGTTACCAGATATGTCCCCGTGCAAACTTACAGGGGCCATAAACCATCCTGAATTTGGAGGTCATCTTTCAGAGTTAGATTGAGATAAATGAGATGGAAGTGAGAACATAGCACACAAAGGATGGAACGTAACAAAAAGCAGAAAGTGGACTGCCCAGCTGTGACCGATGGAAATGAAATCCGCAGTGTTAACAGCTGAGGTTGCCCAAACTGAGGGTAGTGATTGTGACTTGAAACTATATGAATGTATTCACTGTATGTAGTCACTGATCAACAGGGTCCGATTTACATGTTGGGTGCGCCTAGGCCTGCCACCACTCATGGCGTCAACCCCCCTCCCCCACCCCTAGACGCATGCGCAAGTTTCCTTTGTCAGGTCCAGAGCACTGGAGATTGACTGGGGAAATTTTAAAAACATTCAAAACTCCTGTGTTTCCCTAGTGCTTCAGAACAACGTATGATGTCACGTCTGCCTTTGAGCATGGAAAAACTGCACTCCTATCCTTTCACTCCCAGCTTAAGGTGGTGCTGATAGACCAAGTCAGCAGCTTATTGGCCTGTGCATGGGGCCCTCCGATGGGCTTTACCGATCGATATCACCCACCTCAAGGTTGGCATATTGAGGAGAGATCCACTCATTTGGAAACATCGCGTGTATGGAAATCCTTATTACCTAGATTAGCCCACAAGTCTCCGGGGGGCTGGGGGAATTTTTATCTTTTATTAAATTAAATTGTTTATATATAAAGACAACCCTTTCTATAATGACCAAATAGTAATGGCCAGTGTTCACTGATGTGGTTCTGGGTGGTTCCAGAGGCATCAGCTAGGAGTACTAACATGTCCCTTTAAAACACACCACAAGCAGATTTAAAATCCCTCGAATCCCCTCGATATTCGATAAGCATTTGACTATCGAATGCTTATCGAATAGTTTCAGGCTTTAATTTCCTCGATATTCGATTCCTCGATGAAATCGTACGTTCGGATACCGATCGGTCGATTTCACGGAAAAAATCGTACTTTTTCCTTCAAGCCTCCGAAAAATTTGTACGATTCGAACGATAGAGGCGTTCGATCGTACGAATGGTATTCGAGGAGGACCTAGCAAAAGAAGGGGGGGTTCCCATAGGCTTCTATTGGTATTCGGTAGGTTCAATGTGGCGAAGTGGCCATTCGAAGGATTTTAACATTTTAAATCCTTTGATCATCGAATGATTGAATTATCGAATATCCGATCATTCGGTATTCGATGATCGAAGAGGCCAAATTTGCATATTCAAATATCCGAAAAAATGGTATGATCAGTATTGGATCTCATTCGATCAAAATTCAAATCCTTCACCTGAATTTTGTAAATTTGCCCCCTAGAGTTGGTGACACATGGCCTGAGGTGAGGAACACCCAATCTATCATCCTGTGAGATTAATGCATCCTGACCATACAGGCGGGTGCACTGACATTGCCCTGATCTAATAAACTCTCTTGGGACCCAGTTGGTTAAATCAAGCGTTTCCTGACAGACCCAGAACCAAGTATATCATATTTGGTATAACAGTATTTGGAATATTGTGTGTGACACAATACATTTCAGCACTTGCATACTTCCCATTTATAAATCAGGTCTATTTTCCCAGGAGACTTTAGCAGCATACTGTAAATAGAGTAAAGGAGGTGAAATAATCTGTCATGTATGACTGAAGTGGAACTTTCCTGAAGGTGGTATCTTAAAGCACAAAAGCAGAAGAGCAGAGTTATGATATAAAGTAGTATTTTTATTAGTATAATCTCCCTTTCAAAGGCCCAGAGCTACACCGCCTGAGAGCCAAGGTGGGGAATCATTACATTCATAACACTTTGTTACCGTATTATACATTCGGCAGGCAACAGCAAAATAATAGAGAAGCAGAATGAGCTTGGCTGGTAATTAATATGTGTCCACCTTGAAATGTAATGTATTGAGATGAGCAAAAGATCCTTCGGCACATTAGTATCATTCTCAGACTGTCATTAGGGCAAACATAATGCTCTGATTGATTCCCTCTTAAACTCACCTAGCACATTGTTTACATGACTAAATTATTAAATGCGCGATCAGCTAATACTATATTGAGCTATCTGCTCAATGTGTAATAGACTTTGTAAGATGAATGGTTGCGCTGGATTGACATGTGTACTTATTTAGAGCCACAACCACAAAATCGATCAATAACGGAAGGTAATGAATTGTTAGCCATGTGTAGTGGCTGTCCTTAAAGGGCCGATGTATCTCAAAAAAGGACACAACCAAAGCACATTAAGCTATGCACTTTAATTATTTGCACTTTTAGTTCTTTCAATCCATGCACTGCAAGAAAAAGACATCAAAGGGCATCTGTGTTATGTGGCCACCAAGTGCCTCTATTGCTTCTTCAGAAGGAACGTTTGGCTACACTGCAGATATATCACACACAGCGACAAGACTTTTCCTATGTATATGCTAAAATCTGTGGGTAAATTTACACGGGGTAGGATCAAGCCCTGGCACTGACTATACCCAGTACACTTAGATAAGCTTTCCCAAGGCCATATGCCTGTGACTCTAGACACAGATCTTTCTTTCTTCTTTGAGATAGAATATTCATCTGAAAGAATGTAATCTTACACATACAACACTAGTGGGCCCGTCTTAGTTTTCTAATGTTCTTTACCATCCAGAATGGTACCTGGGGGTTTTCCAGGTAAGATATTTTTCCATAATTTGGCTCTTCATACCTTAAGTTTACTAGAAAATTATGTAAACATGAAATAAACCCAATAGGCTGGTTTTGCTTCAAATAATTAATTATAACTTAATTGGGATCAAGTACAAGCTACTGTTTTATTACCTTGGAGTCCTTGTAGATGATAAACTTGGCTGTAGCAAGCAATGCCAGTCAGCAGCTTCAATGGCAAGTAAGGTCTTGCGCTGTATTAAAAGGGGCATAGAGTCACGGGAGGAGGGGGTCATTCTTCCACTTTATAGAGCACTTGTAAGGCCACATTTAGAATATGCCGTACAGTTTTGGTCTCCCTCACTCAAACAGGACATTATTGTATTAGAGAGGGTACAGAGAAAGGCAACTAAGCTGGTAAAAGGTATGGAAAATCTTAGCTATGAGGAAAGACTGGCCAAATTGGGGATGTTCACGCTGGAGAAGGGGCGCTTAAGGGGTGATATGATAACTATGAATAAATATATAAGGGGATCATATATTAATCTCTCAAATACTTTATTCACAAGTAGGTCTTTCCAGCTGACACAAGGTCACACATTCCGATTAGAAGAAAAGCGGTTCCACCTAAATATTCGGAAGGGGTTTTTTACAGTGAGAGCTGTGAAGATGAGGGATTCTCTCCCTGAATCAGTTGTACAGGCTTTTTAGCAAAAGAGGGAATACAGGGTTATGGGAGATAGCTCATTATATAAGTTCATCCAGGGACTAGTCCAATTGCCATTTTGCAGGAAGGATTTTTTCCCCCTCTGAGGCAAATTGGAGAGGCTTAAGATGGGTTTTTTGCTTTCCTCTGGATCAACTAGCAGTTAGGCAGGTTAAAAAAAAGTTAAAAGGCTGAACTTGATGGACGTGTGTCTTTTTTTCAACCAGTTCCCTCCTAAAGTGCTGGCGCAAGTCACATGACCAAGGGCAGCTGGGAAATCGACAATATGTCTAGCCCCATGTCAGATTTCAAAACTGAATATAAAAAATCTGTTTGCTCTTTTAATGGATTGCAGTGCAGACGGCTGCTGGAGCAACACTATTATCTGTTTGAAAAAAATATGTTTTTCTGATGACAAAATCCCTTTAAGGTTCGTGTTTTCCATGAACATTTGAGTTTTTGACAAGATTATTTTGGTTAACACTCACATTTTCAGGTTAAAATAAACTTTAATTTGTAGGGGTTTTTTTAAGACTTTTTTTTACCCCTGGAAATAGTTTGAATCCAAATATACACCATCTGACACCTGTGTAGATCATGTAGGAGTGAATGCCAGAGGTCCCTTGAACCATATAAAGATGTTAATAGCCTGCATGATGTTCCAGTTTTTTTTAATTCTCTAAGATGAGCATTTTACTGAACGTTGCCTCTTGCTCTAGAATTTACTTCGCCAGGTCAGACCTGGTGAATTTCAAGACAATAGATAGGAGTTTGAAAAAAAAAAACTTGAAATATTTATAAAGTCCCAAAAAATGTTGGCGTCTTTTACTTTTTTAGGGTAATAGTCTTCCCCCCTACATTTCCTAACATATGGCAACACAACTATACAGGGGGCACATGTAGGGCAATAGGACAACTTTATTTTTTTTATTAAAGGTTTCCTGGGCTTGTGTAGTGGAATGTAGTGGCTGTAACATACACTTCTATTATACGTTCAACTTTGCGCTGTATGCAAATTAGGCATCACTAGCGTAAATGCGCTTTGCCTGACGAAGTAATGGTAGCGCAACTTCCCTACTTTTCGTCTCCCTGAGTGCAAATTCTCATTTTAGCGAATTAGCAGCGGTTGGCGAACATTTGCCTGACGAAGTGCGGCGAATTGTGGCAAAGCCGTCGCTAGCGCATTTTTGTTAGCTTAGTGAATTTGCCCCATAGTCTTTTTTACTATTTCTACACAGCAGCTTGTTTATATGAACTATAGTAGTGTTTACACTGCATTACATTTTACTTACTTTAAAACACTTTCATTGTTTGGTGTTTCTGTTCCTTTAAATGCCAATCTAGTCTCACTGATACCTCTGTGCCTCAGATAAGTATTATATCTCTAATACTACTATACCTCAAAGAAAAGGCAGAGTAGAAGTAGAACGGGCTATCTGGGAGAAATGAAATGCAAGGAAAGATCAACACAAGGCAGAAGAAATAGGTCAGTAGCACTTGCACCGATGCTTAGATAGCTGTAGTTTTCTCCCTCGCAATCTATTTCACTTTGAAGAACAACAATATTTTCTTCAATCACCCTTATAGTATCTTTAATTTTGTGTTACTATGGTTTCCCCTCGTGTGATGCTGCTTTATCAGCAGATACACGGATCTATTTATTGACCTGCTCTGCCTTTTAAACCAAATCCAACTGTAGCAGCAGAATGGATGTTTTAAACCCTAAAGCTTGTTTATTTTTTATAATAGTCTGGATTTTTGTAGGTCAACAAAATCTTGGATTTGAGCGATAGGACGTTAAAAGCCCTGCTTTGTACTTCTGCATACTGTCCAATAGGATTTTGATCATAGATACAGTACCAGCAGCCGGCATTATGGAATACATATTGTGCCATTCTGCCAGAGAGAGAGAGAGAATGACGTTTGTGCAAACAGTTTGCCTGCAGATAAATAAAACAAACAAATTTAAATGGGTGGTTCACTGTGGTGTATGTTAAAGAATCGCTAGTTCTTAGCAATGTTTCAATTTGCCTTCATTTTTTATGTTTTATAATACAGGTATGGGATCCAGGACTGGACTGGGATTCAATAGGCCTTGTCGTTACTGCATCAAAGAGGCCCAAACACCAGCCCACTTAATTGTCACTTTCTATGGCAACTTATAGCAGCCCATCTGGCATTTGCCAGAACCCACAGATTGCCAGTCCGGGCCTGATGGGATCCTTTACCTGGAAACCCAATATTACAGAAAGGCCATCTCCCATACACTCCATTTTATCCAAGTAATGAATTTTGTAAAAAAATGTATTTCCTTTTTCTTTGTAATAATAAAACTGTAGCTTGTACTTGATCCAAACTAAGATATAATTATCCTTACTGGAAGCAAAACCAGCCTATTGGGTTTATTTAATGTTTACATGATTTTCCAAATTACAGATAATCCAAGTTACAAAAAGATTTATCAGGTCCTGAGCATTCTGGATAATAGGTCCCAGACCTATAATTTATTTGCCTTTTTCTTCTGTCTCTTTCCAGGTTTCCAATGGGGGGGGGGGGCACTGATCCCATAAAAATGCTTTGAAAGGTTACAAATTGATTGTAATTGCATTTTTATTACTCTATCTATGCAGGCCCTCTCCTATTTATATTCCAGTCTCTTACTCTAATAATTGCAAGGTTGCTATGGTAATTTGGACCCAAGCAACCGGTTTGCTAAAATGCGAACTAGGGAGCTACTGAGAAGTAGCAGTTCTACAAGGGTAGAAAGTTGGATTTCTGAGTTTAAATACACAGAACTGGAAAAAGTTCATTTTACATCTCAGTAAGAGATTCTATTGCCGCAGACACACAACACTGACAAAGTTCATTTTAAATTGCAGTAAGTGGTGCTATTTTTTCAGCATGGCTCTTAGACAATGAAGCCTGTGACATTACAATTGGTCTTGTTAAATGGTTCAGTGTATTTCAATAACATGAAAAAGAAAAGATTTGCTCCGCTCCATTGATCAATATGATTTAAAAGTAAAAATAAAATAGAATAAACCCCAGCCTGTGTAGTTTAGTAATGTGACAAAATGAGAAAATTGGAATTATAAAGAGTTCTGCCACGGACTATGCATATTAGCCATAATGACCTGATTGTATATTTATTTGAGTGATTTATATCATGAGCAATATTCATTTCTATGCAAATGAACCCATATTGCTTTATTATACATTCGGGCAGCCTTAACTCTTCTAAGGCTGCTGGAGGGAGAAAGGTCATTCACCTCTTTATTAAAAACCAAAGCACATTTTTAGCCTGTAACGGGTCAGGTACCCACAAAAACCTGCGGTCTCCTGTGGGTTGCAGGTAGAAGTTTCGGGAGTGGGTATAGACGTGGGTCGGTGGTTCTCAGGGTTTGCAGGTCACTTCCAGTTTGCGACAGCACTTCCTGTTTCTTGATGGTCAGTGGGTCACGGATCGGGTTGCAGATAAGGTACTTGCGGATCCAAGTGGGTAAGTATGAGGGTCCAGGTTGCTGGTCAGGTTCGGGTTAAACAAATTGGTTCAGCGCAGGACTCTCTCTACCTCTACAAGCTGCCCATTTCATCACTTTCTTTTTCATACATTTAATTGAAGGCACAAAAAATAATCTTCTATAGATGCTATGCTGACCTATGGCAGAACATGGAAATGATTTGATTGGATAAGAGACAGCACCCAGCACAGACAGACTGATTAGTGCACATTCTCACTAAGATGATATTGAGGACTTGAAATCACACTTACAGATACATAATGCTTTTATAAAGGAGTCCTTCTCTCATTACCTGATGTGACTGGGCCTGCAGGCCATCAGTGCGAGTAGGATGCAGCCTGGAAGCTTGCCGCTGTTTTATTAAATGACCAAATGATTGCATTTCATTCAGAGAATATAAATAGCAGATACAGAAAAACTGATTGGCATCATTACAGCTGAAATGCCTTTGGGTTGTTTTCTGCCTGTTGAAGACTTAAGCATTGTACAGTATAAATGATACCTCAAGTCTTTCTTTCAGAGAAATCCAGATTATAAGAATGGAGAGTAGTGCCATCCAGTGGGCACTTTGGGCATTGTTCTCAGATCTTTTTGTTACTTTTATTTGGCACTGCATATGAAATCGGAAACGCCCCGAAGAATCACCTTGGTGGTAATTTGTTTTTTTCTTTTTGTTTTACAGAAAATGTGGCAACACTAGCGTCTCTCTGCTTTAGAAATGTAATGAACATCTACGACTACATCCTAATGAGTCTTCCTGTTATTTAGCCAAGTGTTAATGTAGGTTTCGCGTTTTAGGACCAGTAACAATTTTTTTTTCTTTAAATTTCGTTAGTCTATAATGAAAAAAAAAAAAAACTCAGACAAATTAAATTTTAAAATCGCTAAGTCTTTATTAAGAAGTAACTTAACGAAACTCCACTTCCGCTTCAGAAAAGGCAACAGGGTGACGATCCATCATGTAGCGCTCTATTTCTCCTCTATGGTTCCTTATAGGAGATAGCCAGGCAGGAGAAATCGAGTGCCGCACAATGGATCATCGCCCTGTCGCAGAAGAGCAGCGGAAGCAGAGTTTCGTTAAGTTATTTCTTAATAAAGGCTTCAAGTTTAATTAGTGTTTGTTTTTTGTTCGTGGGAGAAAAGGAAAACAAAACATCAAGTCATATGAAAGCCCAACATTTAATTGAAAACATGTAAAAAAATTATCAAACAATTAGGAATACATTTATTCATTTATACATTACATAGAAAAATAAATTCTAGTACTAGTTATCAGGTGTGTCCGACCTGCTGATATCCAGCTCTTAAGTAAGTTAATAGATAAACCTCACCCTGTATGGACGACCATTTCTAGGTAACGGGAGAGAACCCACTCATATCACAGAGCAGGAGTTTATTAAATCAGACACAAAAAAGCCAGGTCTTTAGAAACTGCATTCTTGATACCCTCTATAGCTATTTTTTTTTTTCCTTTAGTTGGCCTTTCAGCTGGGAGCTGTAGTTCACAATCAACAGGAGGGTGAGAGGTTGATAATTACAATGGAAAAGAAACTTTCTTGGCTCAGGACAATCTATTGAGAGTGCAGCAGTAAGAGGACAATCACATAATTAGATAACCAGACAAAATGCATGTTGCTCAGTGCCAAGAGATAAAAGAAATGCCTATATGCCAACCCAAAGTGAACTATAGTCGGAACTAGACTTCATATCTCATGTCGGTAGTTGCACCCTCCCAGAATAAACTTTCCATACTAAACAACGAGGTATTTAAGTGCAATGTAAGGCATCATTATGAGTAAGTATGGCACACATACACCGCTGCCTCCCAACACCTATAGTAGTAATCTATACAACATACATTCTAAATAGCCAGACAATATAGTACAATGCATTGTAGTTATCCTTTCCCTGCTGTCAGTTTTGAAATGGGCAGCAGCGTAATCGGCTCTCAGAAAAATAAACTTCAAGTATCCAAAACAAAACATACTTTGGCTTAAAAAACAATCAATGGTGAATAATGTGTAGTATAATACTTCATATAAAAGCTCAATGAATGAATGAATTTTACTTTTAAATGCATTTTATGGCTAGATGGTATCTACATGACCGTGTTCTAGAATTTAGTGAAAAAAGGTTCTTTTCAAATTAGTCTATTAGTAAGTAATAGGGATGCACAGAATCCAGGATTCGGTTCGGGATTTGGCCTTTTTTAGCAGGATTTGGCGAATCCTTCTGCCCAGCCAAACCAAATCTGGATCCTAATTTCCAAATGCAAATTAGGGTTGGGGAGGGAAATCGCATGACTTTTGGTCACAAAACAAGGAAGTAAAAAATGTTTTCTCCTTCCCACCCCTAATTTGTATAGGCAGATTCAGTATTCGGCTGAATCTTTCACAAAGGATTTGTCAGAATCCAAAATAGTATATTCAGTGCATCCCTAGTAAGTACTGACTAAGCCCTTTCTTTACTTCTGGACTAATGCAGCTCCTGACTTCATAAAGTAAACGGTCTCTTCAAAAAGTCCTGGTATAAGATTGACCAATAGAGCAGTAAGAGGAAAAAAAAAACTACACATTTTCAGCAATGCAGGAAACTGGAACATTTGTGGTTTATATTAGAGCTGACCAATTTCTCCTGCCAATAGAAAACATTTCAGAGAAAAACGTCTGAGAAATTGTCCCAGTCCAGGACAATAGCAATTTGCTAGGACGACGATGTTTCTGGAAAATGGAAGAGTTTGTACTAGCCAGCACAGAAGGAGACAGGCTCAGAATAAGGGCAGGTTTATCAATGATCAATCCATCCAACAACAATAATTTTGGGATTTCATAGCCGAAATAAATCCAATCGAACAGGTTTGATTCAGAAGGAACAGTTCCACATTGATCTAATTCTTGATTAATAGAAACACATTCCAGTGCCTCGATTCCATCAACCAAAACCAAAGGAAAATCCAGCTGAGATAATTAGAACTGCCAATTCTCTTCACACCCAATTGAAACATTGGATAGATTTTTTTTTTTTTTTTTAAATCCCTTAGACTGGAAATCCTTCAGGATTCCTAGTGCCATTTTAGATAAATCCAACTTTCAGTTGCAGATGACATTATTGAGCTTAAAGGGAAAGGTTTTCTACCTTTGAGTTTAACTTTTAGTAAGACAGAGAGTGATATTCTGAGATAATTTGCAGTTGGTTTTCTTTTTTTATTATTTGTGGATTTTGAGTTGTAGCCTTTCATTCGGGAGCATTGGATTGCTAGGTTCCAAATGACTCTAGCAACCATGCACTGATTTCTATAGGAGACTGGAATATGAATAGGAGAGGGTCTAAATAGAAAGAGGAGTTGCATCTATTTTTAGATGGCTTGTTTGAATGTTGGAAAGAGTCAGAAGGCTATGAAAAATAAATAATGAAAATTATTTAGAACTGGCTATTCTAGAACATACTAAAAGTTAACTTAAAAGTGAACCGCCCCTTTAAAGGGCATATTAACCTACAGACAATTATTGATATCAACTTGTTTCTAAAATGTACATTTTTATAGAAAAGCATCTTCCCTTCAGTTTCCCAGTAGCAGCTGACTTTTCTACTACAGGTATGGGACCTGTTATCCAGAATGCTGGGGACCTGGGGCTCTTCCTCTTAATGGATCTTTCATACCTTAAGTCTACTAGAAAATCATGTAAACATTAAATAAACCCAATAGGCTGGTTTTGCTTCCAATACCGACTAATTATATCTTAGTTGGGATCAAGTACAAGGTACTGTTTTATTATTACAGAGAAAATGGAAATCATTTTTAAAAAATTTGATTATTTTATTATAATGGAGTCTATGGGAAAGGGCCATTCCGCAATTCTGACTTTCTGGATAACGGATTTCCAGATAACAGATCCAATACCTGTGCTATAAATTCTTTGTTAGTTGTTCAGCGACAATGGTTGGTTCTGTCATTAAACATCCAAATATGTAACCAAACTAGCATATATTATTAAAGAACAACTTGCCTCCGTTTGTCTGCTGAATAGAATACACAAACTTCAGTGATACCGACAGCAGAAATCCTAGGGCTGCCAAAACATGCAATTATTTGTATTAAACTGCAACCACAGGACACTGTAACCTCTCACATAACAAACCTAAAAACAGTAATAGCAGCAAGTAGAGTTTCATTTAGTCTCCATTACTATGACAGTATGGAGTATCCACATTACAGGTGTTGTTCACCTTGAGATCATTTTTAGTATGATGTAGAGAGTGATATTCTGAGACAGTTTGCCATTGGGTTTCATTTTTTATTATTTGTGTTTTTTGAGTTATTTAGCTATTTATTCAGCAGCTCTCCAGTTTGCAATTTCAGCAATCTGGTTGCTAGGGTCCAAATTACCCTAGCAACCATGCATTGGTTTGTATAAGAGACTACGAATAGTAGAATAGAAAGAAGAGTAATAAAATGTAGCAATAACAATACATTTGTAGCCTTACAGAGTATTTGCTTTTTAGAAGGGGTCAATGACGCCCATTTGAAAGCGTTAAAGAGTCAAAAAGAAAAAGGCAAATAACCGTAAAACGCTAAAAAAGAAATAATGAAAACCAATTGAAAAGTTGCTTGGAATGGGCCATTCTACAACATACTAAAAGTTACCGTAAAGGTGATGCACCCCTAAGGCTAAAGTCTCATGTGTGATTTCTCCACAGTAGCAGTGATGGGCAACGCCGCGTCTCGTTTTGGATGCTGGCGTCCGTTTTTGGACGGCTGTGCACATTGCCGGTGTCGAAAAAACGTACACCGGCGTCTAAAACGAGACCCTGTAAATTTTTGCCAGGCAAGATTTTCCTGGCGTTTCGCGAATTTATTCGCCCGAGGCGAATCGAGGGAATTGGCCCCAGGCGAATAAATTCACCCATCACTAGCAATAAGTAAACAGATTATATGCAGTAAGGTTTTCACGAAGGAGTGTCTTGAGTCACTGTGTCAACTGAGGCCTTGCAAAATAACTACTGATATGCAGATGACCCTTAGTGACCTTCACGGAGACCTAACAAGGCTACTATGAACCCAAAGACCATTAACATTGTTCTGCATCATTAGGGGAAGACTCCACTAAAAGCAACCTGAAGCATATGTAGCAACCAGAACCATCTCCAGTAACACAAGGGTCTCATCTTACTGCAGAGAAACCCCATAATGTGACATTGGACTTCAGCAAACCAGAACCAGCTATTGTGATGTATAGATCTCAGCATCCCCCATACTAAACTCTAAAGTACTCTAAACTACTAGCATGTAGCTGTTCAAACGACATGCTAGTAGTTTAGCTAAACTTGACATAGGCGATTTTAAGGCTAAATGTTGATCTGAAACCCAGGGATAGCTATAGAAACAAAATGGACTCCTCATGGTCATTCACACTGCATTCTGAATGGTTTTAGTTTAGAAAATGAAAATGATGAGGCACGTTTATGGGACTTTGGAAGAAATGTCTTTGTACTAACTTAGTCAGTATCTAGAAAGATCCTCACACACAGGGACAATTACTTCCACTGGAAAAGAGCTTTGCAATCCATATACAGTCTGTAAATCTGTGAGAACGAACAAGCAATCCGCAGGGAAAGTACTTTACTTCAGGACACTTCTGTGGGCCAGCGATGACAAGTGACTGCAGTAATGTTCTGGAAGCTGGAGGGATTAATACATTATTAATATACGCACATATTACCATGGAAAGTAACAGAAGAAATGTGACTTTGTTCTTGACAAAACAGACCCCTGGATTAAAGGAAAAGAAACCACTGTCAAGCCTGATTTTAGGGTGAAGGAGAAAAGCACTTTTGCCCTGGGTTTCCAATATACAAAGTTTCCCTTGGAGGCAGCCTGTAAGACAATAGCACAGACCACTGATATTATATAGTATATATTCAGTATAAATATCAACGATTCCAAGCCCTACAGCCACAATTGAATTGCAACTCCAAGCATCTCACCCATAGATATTCTGAGACAGCTTGCCATTGGATTTCATTTTTTATTACTTGTGGTTTTTTGAGAAAATACAATCAATGATTGATCACATGCTCTCCAGCTACAGATCTGGCTAGCTACGAGTCTGCGGTAATCACCACCAAAGTGATGGTGAGTGACTTGCACAATATTCTTTTTAAATAATGTTAAGTGGTCAGCAAGAATGGAAAGATTGTGAAATATCCTGAAAGGGGTTGTTCACTTTTAGCATGATATAGAGAGTGATATTCTAAGTCAATTTGAAACAGATTTTATTTTATTTGTGGGTTTTGAATTATGTAGCTCTTTATTCAAAAGCTCTCCAGTTTGCAGTTTCAGCAATCTGGTTGCTATGGCCCAAATTACCCTAGCAACCATGCATTGATTTGCATAAGAGACTGGAATGTGAATAGGAGAGGGCCTAAATAAAAAGAGGAGCAATACAAAGTACAATACAAATAGATTAGTAACCTTATTTGTTTTTTTTTTTTTAGACGGAGTCAGTGACCCATTTTTTTATTCTGGAAAGAGACCAACAAAGATTAATTCTAAAACTATAAAAAACTTAGAATAAGCCATTCTAACACATACAAAAGGTGAACCACCCCTTCAAGAGAAGGGCCTGGGGCTAAGCACCCGGACAACATGTTTAAAGTTTTGAGAAATATAGGAACGCTTTTGGACCATTTTGCTCTGATTGGGAAGTATTGTATTGCTTTATAACAATACTTTTTAGTTTGAAACCTGAGCAGTTGAATAACCGGTTGCCTGTGCAGACCAAACAAATATGTAACTAGACTTTTGCAGATTCTGCATTCCACTCTGCCTCTTATGTAGTCAATCAGTCAGGGGGTCTCCCTTTGACTGTGTGCTGGTTAGCATGGATAATGTGCTACAGATTACTGGTCTGTGAAGGTTCTCATTCACCCAGGTCATGGTGTATCTATAATAATAAGTCAAATCAACTGGACTTGATGTACTCTCTTTCTTGAAGACATTTCACTAGTAATCAGACTTACATTTTTCAATTACTCAATGCTTTATTGAATAACTAGTAAAATATATACAAGAACCAAAATACAGCAAACAAAGTTGATTAATTACTAGCTATAGGAATTACTACTATAGATAAAAAGAACACTAGAACGAACAGAAACACTCTAGAATGACACAGAACTGTACCGTGCATTTTCATGCCAAACTTGGTAAAGCCTGGGAATAATGGTCACATGCGGGGGGAGTGCCTTACATTATGGAACCCCAATGATTCTACCTATTCATTGTCCTAAATAAGTAGTACAGAAAGCAGATATTTTATGAGTTTCCACCTGTTAGAAATTATTTTTTTTCAAATATATCTGCGATGAACCATGCAAAATGAATGGCAATGATACATGCAATATGTAGTTTTCCTTTGCCGGAATGCATTTGGCCAGTATACATACCTGTGCTCCTAGCCTGGAAAGATACCTGACCCGCACTGCAAAAGCACTCATTGGACGAATTCTTGCCCAGTCTGAATTTCGGCGCTTCATTTGCTCTTTCTCAGCCCTATAACACAACAGCTCTTAGTAACTCAAAACGTATCTAAAATAGAACTGGATTTATATGGCAAAACGGAGAACAATAATGATTATCCAACTCTTAAACATGTACTTTAGAAACCTAGAAAGACATTTTGTACACAAGAAAAAATGACAATACTATATATTTTTTTCAACCATTTTATTTAGTAAAATCATATATTAAAAGTGCAGTATTATTTATGTTAACAATATATTAATGCACCATCCTTCACCTTTGTCATTAAGTGGGATGAGCAAACATTTGAATGAACTATTATGCAGCAATCTTCTTTTAGTAATTGGTATACAAATATAAATTTCCTCTGAGTTTGAGGCAGACAGTATCATTTATGCTGCCAATAAAAAATGTGCTTCATAGCTCCAGCAACATCAATATCAAGTTTAAAGGTCAAATTCCAAAGTAACACACAGTAAACATTAGTTGTGGTTGAGATATGCGAGATTTGCACATTATAATTAAATTTCCCACAAACATACACTTCTATTTGCTCTAAAAATAATCCAAATGATAACACAAAGAATGTTTCCTTGTCTATATCTGTAAGAGTGTACATTTGCATTAGAAGTTGTCATCAATGTCACGAACAACTGCTTCCATTTGCAGGTTGCAAAATGATCATGGTTGAACCTTTTTCTACTTATCAAGTAATAGAGGCCAGCAGGTCCTAATCACAAACATCTTTATTATATAAATCTACTACAGAAAGCAATGCAAGTGCACAATGATTATTGTGGCATAGTATTCCTACTGTGTGATGGGAAAAAAGTGCCAGAAAATTTTAACTAATAAGTGCGATTATACAGCAGGCAGTGGAAGTAGTAAAAAAAAAAAATGGTATGCATGTTTCATTGAACTGAATATGAGTTGTATTTAGTGGGTAACAAGTATTATTAACTTACTCATTCTTATTACATTTGCCTGCAGTAATGGGAGCATTTATTCACTTTGCTTCCCTACAAACTGGAATGTCACTGTTTTTATTCTGTTTACAGCTGATGCCAAAGTAATCTGGAATTAAGAGGCTCACTAAAGCGTCATGCTTAACTGGACAACTAGATGCTACTGTTGCAGTAAATGTGTAAATAAAAATATATGGAAGCAGAATGAGTGTAATTATTAGAGGGGATGTAACACTCAGAGCGAGCTCTAAAAAGCAGCATTTGCAAACTTTCCTCTATAAAAAAAAAACAAAAGTATGCGGGTTGGTTTACAGCTTTGGAAGTTTGAGGTTGTTAAAGGAGAAGGAAAGGTTAAAATTAAGTAAGCCTCATCAGAAAGGCCACCTAAATATACCAGTAAACCCTCAAAGTAGTGCTGCTCTGAGTCCTCTGTCAAAAGAAACTGAATTTCTTTCCTTCTATTGTGTACACATGAGCTTCTGTATCAGACTTCCTGCTTTCAGCTTAAACCTCCTTACCCCTGGTGTGAGCATGCTCAGTTTGCTCCTCTTCCCCCCCCCCCACCTTCTCTGCTGTAATCAGAGCCCAGAGCTATACATGAGCAGGGAGAGAAAGGCAGGAAGTGATGTCACACTACGCAAATACTGCAGCTGCTATCCTAAACAAACAGAGAGCGTCTCGAGCTTTTTTACTCAGGTATGGTAAAACATTCTACAGAATAAATATAGCATTCTAGCTTACAGTATTGCAGCTAATCTATTGGCAATAAAATGCCTTGATAGCTTTCCTTCACCTGGAAGGACTATAGAGCCTTGTTTTTGTAATTACATAGATATATATATATTGCTCTCCCACACAGTGGCCCTACGGTAACATAAAAACAAACAAAAGGTTCTTATTCAGTAATATTGCACCCAAGCAACGTAGCAAACAGGCAAAATTCAAGTATTTAAACCCCATTGTTTGGGTTGGTTCTTGCAAAAGACTTTTTTATGCCAAATAGCATAATGTTCAGATACAATTTTTCACCATTAACTAAGGGGCAGATTTATCATTGGTCGAATTTCGAATAAAAAAAAATTCGAAATTCGACCATATGAATAAAAGCGAAGTAAAATCCTTCTAATTCGACTATCGAATCCGAAGGATTTTACCGCAATTCGATCGATCAATTCAAACGATTTAATCGAATTTAAACTGATGATTCCCAATTCAGTAGCTTGGTTCTGGCAAAGTAGGTGGTCGAATAAAAATTTAAAGGGGAAGTTATTCGACCATCGAATAGTCGAATATTCTAACAAAATTTTATCTGAATACTTGAATTATTCCAATTTGACTATTCGATGGTCGAATTTGCCTAATTTGCATTCAATGAAAATTCGATCGAACTTCAAATTATTCATGTGAATTTAGTAAATCTGCCCCTAACAGTCCTGTAGAATCAATGACTGTCATGGTGAGCCTGTCCTACAAATGTTTATTCTCTCAAGCAACTACAATGTAGAAATTGTACTCCAAAGCCCATTATATGCCTAGATTTTATTCATTGATGAGCTAAAGCTGCTTCACTGATGAAGGTATTGGGAATAACTTGTTAAGAGTTGGGACATGTTTCGCTTTGACATCACACAGCTCACACTGCGCTGCACAGTATTAATTGTGATAATGATCTATTTACATGGCGTGATACATAAAGGTCTCTACATAACTTACATATGTATATATCCAGATAAATACTACAGAGTCAGCAAGTCAGAAGCATGAAAATCAGACACGCACAATAGTGTTGCAAAAGCCTGTGTGTATAAGGCATTCAGTAAATGACAGTAATAATCTAAATGAGTAATGTATGTGTCAGTTTGCAGAGAGTTGTATGCCAGCTGAGCCAATGTCAAGCCAATGTCTATGGCTAATGGCATAAACAGTGTTTTCACACTAAAATACAAGCAGATTTCAGCCTGGTATTTCCCATAATCCATTGTGATTATCAGTAACTTCATGTTACCTATGATGCGTTGAATGGTTACATTTGCACAACAGCATGAGGGATCCTCTAATGACCTGGTGCCATGCTCCACATAATGAGTCACACAGATTTGTGAGAGCTATTGGTGCCATCTTGAAACGTCAGCGTATTTCACGTGTGCTAGTTACCGCTGCATTTGCATTGCAATCCATACTCATGGACAATGAATGGCGTTTGTCAGTCAAGGCCAAAAAAAATGCACTGTCCTGCATTGTTTGGCATTTTTTATACCCATCAGAAATGCAGGAGTTTGCCATTTGGCCAAGGCAATTTATTCCTATGTGAATGTGTTATTGGTAGAATTACCCTGCCAAGGACATATTTAAAAAATGCAGTGTATAAATGACACATGTGGCATATGTTTGTAGCTTGTGATAGCAATGCTTTAGTTATCGAGCTGAAAAACTTGCAACACGGCCAAGAATTGTGCAGTATGCTTTGAGGGAATAATACTACTAATGATCTGTCCCTGAAACAAGTTCCCCCTCTCAAAACAAATATCCTTTTTTATTTCACAGCAGCAAACTGATATACAGTATACACTGGGTCAGCTGTGAATGCATCGAAGCACAGGCAGCATATAATAAAAGAATGCATAAGCGCAAAGCAACTAAAGTAATTACTAATCAGCCAGGCAGCATGTGTATATTAGAGGAGTTCTATTTACACATTAACTAGCAGACCTATCCCATCACAGACACCTATCCACAGACTACAGGGCTGATTATTCTAAGGGAAGTGACACACACAAAGATTCGAAGAGATTAGTCGCCCATTGACAAATCACTTCTTGTTCCGGTGACTTATCTCCCCGAACTGCCTTGTGAGGCAACTTTGGAAAAACGAAGCAATTCAAGTGCCATCCCACTGGCGATTTACATTCTAGCCGGCGGGAAGGCAGTTTGGGGAGATTCGTGTGTGCCACCACCCTAACAAGTGCAGGTGACAACTGAACAGAAACAAGGGGGCAGGCTAGGCTTAGTATCTTAATTACTAATTAGCCCTGGAGCGTGGGTCTTCTTTTGCTTTTAAACAGAAATGGTGCAGGTTTCATTTAATAATTCATATAAGCAACAGATCAAAATTAGCCTTTATCTGTCAATAGCAGAGAGTTTTTGTTTGTTTTTTCTCCTCTGGAATATTTACACCAGGGGTGAAAAGCAATCCACAGTCTTCCACTGGCAAGTATGGGATCAGTCTTTTAGACACTACAGAAAACACTAAAGTATGCCTTTTTGCACCAATATCTGCTGTGGGTGGTTAATACCATATACTGAACATGCATAAAAGGTGTGGAAGGCAGTGGGTCTGCTTTTCTCCAATGTCCAATGTCTGCCATTGGCCTCAAATCCCAAATTTTCATAGTTAAATTAGGGAAATGAGGGAGAAAGAGTTAAAAAAAAAAAAAAAAAAGTGTTTTGCCGTCCTTGTTTATCTGACAAAAAGTCACGATTTTTTGGGATTTGGAGATTCGGTTTTGCCAGTCACTTAAGATTCAACCGAAGCCGAATCCTGCTGAAAAAAAGGATGAATCTTGGCCGAATCCCAAACCAAATGTTGGCATCCATTGTGCTTAAAATGTTTCCATGCTCCCAGCTTCTCCACATTAACAATAAACCCATCTACTTCCACGTCAGTATAATTGGCACAGTGAGTACATTTTCTACATTCTCTGTACAAATTCTATGTAACAGACAGCTGGAACGGTTAGCTGGATCCGTGCAAAACAAAAATGAGAGCTTTAAAAACAGAAAATAACCTAAATGTTAATTTATGTATCTGTAAACTCCAGCACTTCCTAAATGCCATCAAGTGACTGCCACATAAAAAATTAAAAACTAGCAGCAAACACTGCATTTAAAGGAACTGAAGTAAAAAGAGTTCTAAGTGCAATCTGAATAGAGTCCCAGTGGAAGGCTTAAATGCTCATAAAACACTAAATCTACGTACGGCTTTATAATCTCCAAAAAAATGTAAGTCACTTTAGAAAGTAATGCAATTATGAATACAGTAGGTCCCACAGCTCAGTACGCTACAACTATTTCAACGACATACACCGTTTGGAGGTATTAAGTACATTTCTCAGCACTAAAAGTACCTGGCCACCTGGCCTGTCCCTTTTCATATAAAAATCGAAATATAAAACAGTTAAGAGCTTAAAATCTAAACATGTTGAATGATTAGAGCAAGATCCCATATCCAGTCACATAGGAGGTAGGGAAAGCAAATTGTTACAAGTCTGCAGTGTTGCTGCAGCTATATGTCAAGTTAAGGAGACACTTCAAGAGGACATGTTGCTGACCGCATTCTGCATGCTCGGAGAGATTTGCTATTCAACTTTCATTTCTGTAAGAAATTGGTGTGAAATGTACGGTTACAAATAGCCACCAAAAAACAGAATACACAGCAATAAACAGAATTCAATCTAGCGCAATAGGCTCACTAAATATCAGGGTAAGATTCTAGCAGGGCTGGATAAATGAAATAGATGAAGCAGGTAGTATGCACAGAAATGAAATATCCATAAGAGAAAAAGATGCAAGTTTGAAATGTCTGAAACAGCCAGAGTCCTGTCTTTGGTTTTATTTAATCCTGATAAAATGGACCATAAAGTGTGTGTGAAGATGATAGGGATCTTAGACTGTAAGCTCCACTGAGGCAGGGACTGAATCAAGTCCAAGTTCTATAAATATGTTACTTGAATATGAAATAATATGAATATTTACCAAATTTAATCTCACTTTTACCCTTTGTTAAAGAAGTTTTAAAGGGAAAGTATACACCTATATTCTTTGGCCAACATGAGCAACGGAACTTGTGCTGAAAATGTTTTTTTGTTTTTAAACATTTTTACTTTTGCTAGCCCACCCTCCTTCAGTCCCTTTAATCACTTGGGGTTAGTTTAACTTAAAATTGCCCTCCTTAAGACCCATAGATCCATAGGATTTGTGCAAGGTGAAGCACCCAAGCATCTTGGTACTCCCTCACTTTTAAATATAGGGGAGCATCCCATGCAGGCCCACATGCTGCCTCAGCCAAGCCCTCATGAATACAGTGCTAAAGCAGAAAAAAGGCTTTATTATATAGTGCAAAAACCTTGGCACTTGACAAATTGTATGTATTTTACACTCAAAAGAATAATATCTGCATAAACAGATTCTCTAGTCCCCTTTGCTGTCAGTGTCTCTGGCTTACAGAGAAGATGAAGTTAATTTTGCAGGGGAATATCTATGCACTGGTAAAATAAAAATCTCAACATAGTAAGCAAAACATATGTTCAGCACAAGCCCCATTCATTGACTTATTTGAACAGGTTGTCATACTGTCACTTTAAATCAAACAGGACCAATTAGCCCAACCTGGCAACAAAATGAGACAAAAACAGGAGCTTGTGTGTAAGTGTGTAATGGATATGGATGTCTGTAGGGAACATGTGGCAGGGAGACATTATCACAAATATAACCTTATTTGTCAACCTACAATTATACAGTGAACAATGTACCCACTGTTGTAAAATATATGGATTTCGAAAGTCCCCTGCTTTTATACAGATCATGGAACTCAGAGGGAACTTATAATGACCTCATATTTTCAACAGGGGTACATTATTATTTATAATTCAGTTTCAGTGAGTCATGAAACAAATTGCTTCACTAAGCACCGATTATAACTGGTGACATCACGAAGCACAGTTTATAATGGACAGGATATTAAGATAGGATTGATTTGATTGTATATTTAAAACTAAAATGCAAATGCACTTTAAAAAAATTAGCCATTACCCCTTTTCTGCTATAGAAGATTTATTTTTAAGAGTGTGACAAAATCTTCCTTTTTTTGACAGAAAAACCGCTACGGGCGCTGAAAAATCATGCTGTAATCATTAGTGTGCAAAACTTGTAAGCAAGCAAGGGGCAATTTAGCATTAGACAATCATTAAAATACAGCCAAAAACACAAAAGAAAGACGCTTCTTCAGCAAAAGCAGAAACAAGCAAGCAAAAACATTTAGGCCCTTCAAGCTTAGCTTTCACTTTCAGCCAAACTGCTATACCCCATGCAAATTGTACAGCGCACACTAAGTGGCAGATTTATCAAAGGTTGAATTTCGAAGTAATGTGAATTTTAACTCTAATAAATTCCGATGTACCCACAACTCGAATGGGAGGCTATTTATGAAAAAAACGCAAACATCTAATATTCAATCGAATATGAAAGACCAAAACATTCAAAATGAATTTGAATCGAATTTTCCACCAGGGGAAAAAAAAACTTGGATGTCAGGATAGCAATGAACATATTCAAATGGTTCAACGGACCTCTGCCATTGACTTGTACATGAACCCGGCAGGTTTTGGGCAGAGACACATGCAGCCTGGCTACAAATCTCCTCTTCTTCGGGGCAACGATCATTAACATGTATTTCTATAGCGCCAACATATTGCGTAGCGCTTTATTAATCTCCCAGAACTGCCTCCCCTGACTTCCCGCCAGCTAAAATGAAAATCGCCAGCGGAATGGCACTCAGAGTGCTTCGTTTTATGGAGTCCCCCAAAGTTGCCTCACGAGGAAACCATCGATCCCAACGGCAGGTAGCAGGTAGGAAGGCAGTTCAGTGAGATTAGTCGCCCCAAAGAAATTTGTCGCCGGGCGACTAATCTCCACAAATTGCCGGGTTTCTCTGCTCTTTAGGTGGCAAATATTCAAATTAGAATGGTTTCAAGGTCAAGGTGTGATAAATCTAACATTCAAATTCTAGTTGGTGAATTAAAATTTTTTTTTAATAAGTCAGGCTCTGCATAGATTCTCTATATATGTGCCAACAAGCCCCAAATAACCTGGAAACATACAAAAAGTAGAGACCAATCCATGCAAATCTGAAGTGTTTTGGATGTATTCCTTATTAGAGATTAGAAGCCATAAGTAATGAAACTGCTCTCAAATTTCCCAGTGGTAAAACTTAGCCATACGGTGAAAGCTTGCTGTCCTCTCTAGCACTTACTTGCAAACAGAATGCTAAGAAGAATAATAATAATGAAGCACAGAACTTGTATGCACAGTTAGATAGTTCAAGCAGAACGCAAAAAATGCGAAAGTTAGTGCAAAGCAGCTCAAAGCAATAAGTTGTCCCTGGCACCATTCCTTTTTTTCTACGTTAAAAAAAACAAAAAATTTTTATCTTTGTTAAATGACGTAAATAATGATATAACATACAGCTCAGTGCCTCAAAAGTAATGGCACTCTTGAAGGAAGCAAAACAATGTAAAATATAATAGCAAACACAATAATGTGTGCCAGTGTAGCCCTGGGCGTTTACAACTCCAAAACGTTCACTCATGAAGCCAGCATACCCATTACCCACAGGCATATTATACCTTAAGCTGCAATAATGAATAGTCACACTGGCAATGAGATCTTTGTATGCAAGGTATGCTGTGAAATGACAGGTGCTAAAACAAGACTTTCATTAAAATGGATGGTGCAGGTAGAAACTTAATTTAAATGCAGCAAAGACAAGTTAAGTTTGATTTGAGTAGTAAACAGTAACACATACAGGTGTAGAATCCGTTATCCTGAACCCCGTTCTCATAGACTCCCTTTTATACAAATAATCCCAATGTATTTCAATTTTCTTTTTAATATTAAAACAATAGATTTAAGGTATGAAGATCCAAATGACAAAAAGATCCGTTATCCAGGAAACCCCCAGGGCCGGAGCATTCTGGATAACAGGTCCTATACCTGTATATCAACCACTGCAGCTGGACAGATGCCTTAAAAAAAATCAATACTTACTCAACAGCAGCTTGTTTCTGTAGTTTTTCTCTTTCCCAAGCAGATAAATTCAGATCACCACCTAAATGTGAAAATCATTTTTCAAATGTTGTAAATAATGTTTACAACAATGTTGTTGCATCCAAAAAGCATTATTTGCCTACAGATTTATTCCGAGCATGCTATCTGAGCACCAGCTAATCAGATGTATTTCCTTTGATGGGTTAAATCTGCTGATCTCACATAACTGTTTATTAAAAAGAGGGAGTAAAATTACACAAAGGTACAGGGCCATAATAAACAGTGCAATTATTAAATGTATATCCTTGAAGTCCCAGCATTTTAGTGACTGAGCCCATGCTCCAATCCACATTTTTTTTTAGGAATGATCACAACCAGGGGGACCAACAATGCAGTTAGCCTGAGGGCTTTGTACAGAAAAAATGGGGTACTGAGAAGAAGTCATGGCACTGAACAAAGAAGGGTAGATGAGCACGGGGGCCCAAAGGCTTACTCTAAAAATTCTGCAAGTACAGAGATTTGAATGTGCCCTTTAATATGGCCCGACAGCTTTTTGTACCTTGGCTATCCTTTACAGAAAAGGCACATTTATCTTTACAATCATCCAAATCACCCCACAGCAAATGTTTAGCTAGCAAAAGAGATATCACAACTCTTGCTTACCTCTCAGAAGGTTCACAAAATACAGCATAACAACTGCTATAATTGCCACTGAAAAAAATTAAATCATCATAAGTCAACAAACAATACAAAGGAACATATTTTATCATATAATATCAAGCTTATGGTTCATCTAGGGAAGGGGTCCCCAACCTTTTTTGCTTGTGAGCCACATTTAAAAGTAAAAAGAGTTGGGGAGCAAGACAAGCATGAAAAAGTCTCTTGGGGTGCCAAATAAGGGCTGTGATTGGCTATTTGGTAGCCCCTATGTGGTCTGGCAGCCTACAGGAGGCTCTGCTTTGCTTGGCACTATACTTAGTTTTTATGCAACTAAAATGTGTTTCCAAGCCTGGAATCCAAAAATCAGAACCTGCTTTGAGGCCATGAGGGGATGATACATTTGAAATGGAGGTGCCATACTGCTAACCTCAGTCCAAGTAAATCTAAAAATTCTCTATAGAGTAAGTACTATTTGACTATGGGTAGAGGTTCTGTTACAGGGAGTACATATAAACTTTATTCATGCAGTACTTGACCATTTAGACAACTACAGAAGGTAAAACAGCATTGATCTGACAAAGTAGTCTGGATCTAACTGTGTGGCCTTACTGCTGCCTGGAATTTCGCTGGGAAGGTGGCCCCACAAGCTTACCATACACACATCAAATACAAACATTTCTGATTTGTGGCAGGTAATCTTTAATTGATAATCATTTAATGAAAATATACACGTGACATCATATTTATCTTCAAAAACTACTTACTGCACAGACAAGCACTGAAGAAAACTTCCAGGAACAAGTATCCCCTGGAATCCAGTATGACACCAGCAACAATTGCAATAATAGCAAGCCCCAGGTTCTGAATGGACTGCATGCTGAAATGGAAACACATTCAGGTAAATATATAATGATTTATTCATTAAGTGCGCTTTTATTTATTTATTTATTTTTTGTTTAGTTTAAATTACCCAAAGGTAAGAGCTACAGAGAAAATTACCTTCCTAAAAAAAAAATAACTATGAATGAATAGCAGTTCTCACACTCTGTCTGATGCTCTTTAGATCTATGACAAATGGGACATTTTGTCCTTCGGCGTGGGTGATAAAATTTAGAAATTTCTTTGCTAGTGGGATTAAAGGGGTGGTTCACCTTCAAGTTAACTTTTAGTATATTGTAGAGGGGCCAATTCTAAGAAACATTTCAATTGGTCTTCATTATTTATTTTTCATAGTTTTTTAATGATTTGCAATTTTCTTCTGTTTCTTTGCAGCTTTCAAATGGGGGTCACTGACACCATCTAAAAACAAATGCTCTGTAAGGCCCCAACTGTATTGTTATTGCCACTTTTTATTACTTATTCTATTCAGTCCCTCTCCTATTCATAGTCCAGTCTCTTATTCAAATCAGTGCAGGGTTGCTAGGGTAATTTGTACCATAGAAACCAAATTGCTGAACACTGCAAACCAGAGAGCTGCTGAATAAAAAGCTAAATAACTATAAAACCACAAACAATAAAAAATGAAAACCAATTGCAAATTGTCTCGGAATATCCCTCTCTACATTATACTAAAAGTTAACTCAAAGGAGAACAACCCCTTAAATGCAAATAACAGGTTGTAAAACATATCCATCGCATAAATAGCTTTGCCTGAACTTTGGGCTCATACAGGAAGCATATAATTTAATACCAACAGAAATTTACATTAGTCCTCATATAGGTGACAAAATATCATAACTTCCATTATTATGTACACTAGGCAAATGTCCCAAAAACTGTATACTGGAAATAGCAATAAACCACATGCCTATTATGTCCATGTAAAATTGCCTCCAGTGTGCCAGTGTCGTCTTCAAACAAATCGCCCCACTAAATGGTACGGATCTGAGCTATTAGCCCCGTGTTAAACATATTACAGGTATGGGATATGGAAACTCAGGGCTGATAGCATCAAGCCTCAGAAAAACATGCAAAACTGCAGATGCCTATATAAAGTTACTAGGTACACCAAGCAATACTGAAAGGAGTTACTGAGCCACCTTACAATGAGCACAACTACTAACATACATTCAGAATGGTAAGTTCAGTCTATATTTAGTCACAGAATTAACTTACAATCCATATGCTGTACCCAGTTGGTGTTCTGGAACAACAAAAGCGACCATGGGCCACAAAGCACAAGCAAGAAGAGAATAGGAGACACCCAGCAGACTCTGCAGGAAGAAATAAGCATAAATGACACACTTTCCTAACTCCCAACATGAGGCACAAAATTACAATATCATTTGCAATGAGATGTTAATGAATGAAAAAAAAAAGAAGAAATACCATAGCAATCCATGGGTTCCAGAAGGTAAATGCCAGCATGAGATGAGATGCAAGTGTAGCAACTATGGCACACATAACCCAGATAATATTCTTCCCAAGTCGGTCAACCGTAAATCCCAGAACAGGAGACAAAGGCGCAGAGATAATATAAACCACACTAAAAGCAGAAATAAGAAAGATACAATTACATTTAAATTAGAATTTGAAATAGGTTTTGTCCAATAGCCATTTCAACTTGAAGCCACATTTTATTTATAATGAGATTTCTCAGCAGGTTCCTCACTCCTTTAGTACTAAAGAGGAAAAAAAAGACATTTAGCAGGAGTCCAATAAGCATTTGTACTGATAATAAGTCTTGCCTGATCTACTCACTGAAAAAATAAATCTATATTACTTTTTTTTTTAATTGAGATTTAGCAAGGGCACGAAATCTTAAAGGTTTAAATGATGTCCTATCTTTCTAAAATAGGTCAACCTAAAGCATCAACTACAATAAGGCACTGCTTTTGTTATTAATTTATGTTCACCTATGTACGTAACCAATTTATTGGGCACTCTTTAGTAAGTGGAGCCAATAAAACATCTCTAGACAAAACTGAAAGAGGCTCAAACAATCTCAGCTGGCCTTGTTTCAATCACAAGCCAGTTTACCAGATTTTTAACTCTAAAATATTGTAACTGCAATTTCGGACCATAGATCAGTCAAAGGGCACACACAGCCCCTACGCCGCCATCTGCTTCCTTTCTTGCCTGCATCCAGAACTATTCATTGGCCTAGGTGCAGGCACACATGGCAGACTTTCGGCGCTGAAAAGAGAGCTTGCAGATGGCGTAGAGCAGTGATCCCCAACCAGTAGCTCGTGAGCAACATGTTGCTCTCCAACCCCTTGGATGTTGCTCCCAGTGGCCTCAAAGCAAGAGCTTATTTTTGAATTCCAGGCTTGGAGGCAAGTTTTGGTGTTATAAAAACCAGGTGTACTGCCAAACAGAGCCTCAATGTAGGTTGACAATGCACATAGGGGCTACCAAATGGCCAATCACAGCACTTATTTGGAACCCCAAGAACATTTTTCATACTAGTGTTGCTCTCCAACCCCTTTTACTTCTGAATGTTGCTCACGGGTTCAAAAGGTTGGGGATCCCTGGCGTAGAGGCTGGTTCTCAATCTGCGTTTTTCCACAGGCCGAGATCAGCTGCATCTGGCAAATCCTTAGGGGAACATTCATTCTGAAAATCAATAAGTCTCAGAACTCAGATTCATGGCCACGATAACCATTTATTGCATTGTATCAATTTGTGAAAATAACTACCAGCAAGTGTAAATGATTATACAACGAATAATAACATACCAATTTACCCATTTGTCTGTTTGTGAACATTCTTTTGCTGCAAACAATAGGAAACACCTACCAGGAACCTACCTGTTTATTGCACCAGCTTGTAATGGGGAGAACTGAAATTTTTCAATGAAGAAAACCCTGGAATAAAAGGAATGACCACTTATAGCTATCTGCTCATTTAACTTAATAAATGAAATTAAAAAAAAAATAAATAAGAAAACAAAACACAGAAACCCATTAAAATAGAATTAAAGATCTACAAACAATTTGTTTAGACACGTTTTGTGTTTTTGGACCAGGCAATATGCACCAGAGTTCTACACTGGTCCAATATCTGAAACAAGAAACAATTTGCATTCGACCCACATAGATCAACTATCCACTTCCTGGCCCTACCCACAGACCTAAAGAAAAACAATGATTTAAGACAGCAAAATCAATGAAAATTTAGTCTGGAGCAGGGACAAAATGGCACACAAGGTTGCATCATGACCTAACTGCCCTGACATGGTAGCTAGCTTGAAAACTCCCACTGAAAATGGTAACGGGGCCCATTTCCCATTTAAACCCTCCCACGTGACAGGTATGCTGTGGGTAACCGACCAGATTTAGGAGTCCAACCCCAGTAGTTCCACATCATCTTTTCTGCTGATCCACAGTATCTACCTAAGCTTAAAGAGATACTGACACCTGAAATTAAACTCTTTTTTACATCTATTAGAATAACTGGCTTTGAAAGCTACTTCTAACTTTGCCATAAAGTATTTGCATGATGCTTTTACATTACCTGTCTGATCCCCCATGTTCCAGTATGAGGGGGCTGCCATATTTGTGCAGCAGGCATTTGTTATCATTACAAACTGTAACTAACAGGCTGAGATGGGACAGTCAGGTTGGCAAAGTCAGAGTGTCAGAGAGTCAGGCTTAGGAACTTCAACCAACAATTATATACAAAAACAAACCTCTCAGCAAAAAATGATCAACATGACTTATAGGTAACATTTAATTTACATTCATATGTTGAAATTCATTTTTTAGTGTCAGTATCACTTTAATGTGTCAATATATATTATATACACACACAAAATATAAAATGCACGCTACAAGGCTGTATTTAATATGGATTCACCTTACATGGCTGCATAACCATGCATTTTGCATGATAATTCCTTAAGCAAGCATTGTACAATTAGGGGACATTTATAATCTTGCCTCTGATAACAGTTTCATCCCCAAAATGCCTACAGCACACTTAGCATGTGCAATGTCACAACATAAACTATGGGGAGTTGCTGTGCACAACTTTTATAGGGAAGTTGAGTATTTAACATTTTCAGCCATGATTTTTTGGCTTTAGTTTTTACTTTAGAAATAAAATATTGTTAAAATAAAAGAACATTTTAATAACCATAACCCAGCGGTAAATCCATAAATTATTACATAATTGCAACCCACTTACTTTCCTAGCCCAATGAAAGGAAACACTGCAACATAGTAACACACACAGATGATAAAGATCAGCCACAGCGAAAGGGAAAAATCCTTTACATCCGTTATCTTAATAACTTCACCTGACAAATGAAAATATTCAAAAGGAAAAAATGTTAGTATACACATTTTATACTCTTTTTGTATTAAAGAAGTGATGACAGAACATGTCTAATCTTCTATTTAAAGGTTTCCTCAAATGGCAAAATGCAGACGTTGTACAAAAGAATAACTGGTTCGCCTAAGACTTGGTCCACTGGTTTCAGATCACAAACACTAGGAGGCACAATTACGAAGAGTCTAAGTGAATTTTCAAATAAAATTTTAATTTTTAAAATTAGAATTTCTAAGTAATTTTGGGCTACTTCAACTATCAAATAGCCCAAAATTCGATTCAAATTGAAAAAATTAGAAAATTCAAATTTCGAAGTACTGTCTCTTTAAAATCCTTTGCATTTGCTACTTCCCCACCTTAAAGCAGCCGAATTGCCATTTTAGCCTATGAGGGACCTCCTAGAGCCTGTCCTGAAATGCCTAGGAATTCGAAGGATTTTGGTTCAAATAGTTCGAACTGAACGATGCATAAAAACATTTCAAACAATTTCAAGTTCGATCAAAAACGAACCTATCTGGTCCACTTTCAATCGAAAATTCAGTGATCGAATTTCGAAGTTTTTTACTTTGAAATTCAACCATTAGTAAATCTGCCCCTAGGTTATATTTATGTGGCAGAGGATGTTCAACTACATTTTAGGGAGAAAAAAATATATTATCTGCAATGTTTGGGACCTGGTGTGTTTTTTTTTTGTTTTTGTTTTTGCAACACCTTTACTCTTCTAAATATAATTTACACATTGAATAAACCTAAAATTGTTTTGCCACCAATATGGATTCATTCCATGCAGCTTAGTTAGTGTCAAGCACAAGGTATTGTCTTAAGAATCATTTGTTATAAATGCACCCAAATTCAAAGCTGGATATTGGGTTTCCAGATAAGAGATACCCATACCTGTACTACAGCAGCATTGTTTATTTCTAAATTTTAATTAAAAACATAATGGAAAAGCTTTGGCATAGATATTGACAAAACTTTTTTCTTTACCCATAAGCATCTCTCCACCAACCTGTTTTTCCCTGCTCTTTGTGGAGTATTTTTTCAGCCCGTTTGTCCAGATATCCAAGTGCAAGGGCACACATCAGAGAGAATATACAGGTTACAGCCCCTGAAGTCAACAAATGAAAAATGTATTAGACTTAGGCATATTATTCTGTAATACTACCCTACCTTCAGAAATCCTTTTAACCATCATCACACAAACTTACCAATCATAAGGGTTATACCAAGTGTACTATAGCCAGCAGCACCCATATGATCCTTAATTCTACTGTACACCAGACCCATGACATTCATATTAACCGTGCTGCCCTGAAAATCAAAACAGAACATCATTGAGTTGCTGTGAGCTTGCACCATTCATTAAAATGAGTAAATGAAAATATAAAGCATAACCCATATATACGAGTTAAGTATGGTTGTTAACACTGCTAATAAAATTACTTTTAGCTAATGGAAAGGGACCAACAGCAGGTCAATAGCAGCAATCAAAATTATTGTATCACTGGCCAAAATCTGATGGAAGACTTCATGGAAAGCCTTGTTTAAGGAATATTTATTATACAATGCCTCTCTCGAGAACAAAGGAACCGAATGGATAAGATTTGTGCAAAGAAGAACAGCATGCTTTCATAGGTTCAAGGCTACTGAACCCATACATATTGCACTGTCTGTCCACTTACAGATAATTGATGAGGATGTCTCAGAGGTATCAATTGTGCCATGGATGCATATACTAGTGAAAAATCCTAGTCAAGATTTGATTTGCTGCTGTGGTTGTGAAGAGCGGTCTATTGGAACTTACCACTCTAGCCATACTAAGCTGCAGGCCAAATACCAGGTTCAGTTCTTTTCCTTTGAACCAGCTGACTGCATAGGTATTTTGTGCAACAGCTAGTGATTCACCGCCAATTCTGCAAAGCAAGTGTAGGAATATCATGATGCAAGGGAAAATATTGAAAATGCAAATACACTGCAAAACCTACACATCATTACTGGTATTATTATCAGTGGCTACATATTCCACAGTGCTGTACACTATGGTTAAATCCCTCAGTATCCCTATAAAAATCAAGTGATTTGAAAGGAGAAAATGTTATTCTGCCCCTGCATCTTAGTTGGGATCAAGTACAAGGTACTGTTTTATTATTACAGAGAAAAAGAAAATCAATTAAAAATATGAATTATTCGGATAAAATGGAGTCAATGGGAGATGGCCTTCCCGTAATTTAGGGTTTTCTGGATAGCGTGTTGCCAGATAACAGATCCCATACCTGTATCTGCACTCTCTGCTTGGATAAATAGTTGGGATAACTTTTTCCTGTGACAGTCTGTATTAATAGCTCATACAACTTACAACTAATGTGGCTCAAGAACATCCCGGCAGCCAACAGGGCTCACTTTACGCCACCAAAAGTGTGACCTGCGGATGGGTTCACATTACAGCCACAGGCATAATCGCTAGCAGTTTCTGATTTCTGGAGACAGTAGAGCAACTTTGCTACATGGTTACACTCACCCAAACACTAATCGGCCAGCTTCCATCAGCCCAAATGAATTAACTAAAGCCCCTGTTGCAAATATGACCTAGGTAATGAAAACAATACAATTATCACAAAACATATGATGTCTAACCTAGTAAAAATATGATGTTTAGTTAAATAAAATATTTCTATTATTAGGCGTGCCTGATTTTTCTAGTTGCATAAAAATTATTTTCATTTCACTTCCTTCTAGTCATAGCATTCTAGCTGTCTGTATAGCAGGAATTTGGTAGTTATCTGTGGTTAAGGGGTGATAAGCAAAGTAAAGGGATAGGATTACAATGATTATATTGAAAAAAAACTGCTGTGAGGGTAAGGCCAGATGGGTAGATTCGAGGAGATTTGTCGCATGGTGACTAATCGCCTTGTTTTTGGGGCGACAAATCTCCCCGAACCGCTTCCCCCAGCATCTTTAATGAATAATCGCCTGCGCCTATTCAAATGCGGCGCTGGCTTTTCCAAAGTCGCTCGAAGTTGCCTAAGCCGATTTCGGGAAAGTGCAGGGCAGCGTGTGAATAGGCGCAGGCGATTATCTATTTAAGTAGCTGGAAGGCAGGGGGAAGCGATTCGGGGAGATTGGTCGCCGGGCGACGAATCTCCCCGGATCTTCCTGTCTGGCTTGAGCCTGAATTGTCTATTAATACTCAATAAGCTTATCACTTTTTCAGAGGGGTCCAGGTGCTCATGCCCCAGACCTTCAGCAAAGGGGAGTAAAGCACTTGAGAAATTGAGATGAGGCAGACACCACTCCGGAACTCCAAAGTCAATTAAATTAGTTAAATCCAGGAGCAAAAAATTATATTCAAAAATGCAAAAATCTTTATCTTACATAGTTAAAAAAAAAAGCCTGACGCGTTTCGTGTCCTAAGACACTTAATCATAGGCTCACGCCTATGGCTTTTTTATACGATGTACAATAAAGGTTTTTGTATTTTTGAATATATTTTTTGCTCCTGGATTTAACTAATTTCATTGACTTTGGCATTCCAGAGTGGTGCCTGCCTCATCTCAATTTCACAGTGATTATATGCAGTACTCCATATATAATCTCATTTACAATTACACAATAATGGCATTATTGATGCGCAGATTTCTGATTGCCAAGTAAACCAGTATCGATGAAATTGTTTACTTTTTCAGACTGGTAAGTCTCTACTTTTATTCTTGTATCTCTACTACTTGAATTAACAAATCATCAGGCCAGTGGCACAAACATTGTTTTCTAATATATATATATATACACACACACACACCAGTAGATACATGGCTGTCATTCCCCTTATGTGTGCTCATGGACAGGCAGGGCAAACAGCCCTTAAGGGCTAGTCCACATGGTAAGAGAGATGTCGCCGCTTCTCTGGGGCGACTAATCTCCCTGAATTGCTTACCCTTGTCTCGCGCCCGCTAAAATGTAAAGTCGCCTCCGCCTATTGACACTTGGTGCTGCTTTTTCCTAAATAGCTGAAAATTGCAATTTCGTGCGACTTAGGAAAACGCAGTGCCGCGAGTGAATAGGCGCAGGCGACAAAATTTTAGTGGGCGTGAGACATGGGTAAGCAATTAAGGGAGATTAATCGCCCCAAAAACGCGGCGATAGGTCGCCAGACGACAAATCTCCCTGAATCTTACCTTGTGGACCCTAAATACTGATAAGACACCAATGGGGTTATGTAATAAAAGGCACTAAGTTTGCCCTAGGGCAGTAACCTATAGCAACCAATCAGCAGGTAGCATTCACTAGTCACCTGTTTAAATGCAAGCATCTTATTGGTTGCCATGTGTTACTGCCCCTGGGCAAACTTAGTGCCTTATATTACATATAGGGGCAGAAGATTAATTGCCAGTGATTGGAAGACTGAAGACACACATAGGTTTTACCACCAGCAATTTACTTTATCGCCCCCTGGAGATTAATCTCCTTGTTGACCATTGGATTTTGACACAAAAAACACTGAACTATGAATTTTTGCATCGACATCCACCTCTTGCATGCTGAAGGACAAATGCTGGACAAATGTGTTCCATTGACATAAAGCTATATGGTTATTACAGCATAGAGACATAACACAACTGCAAGTTAGAATCCCAAAATGTAGGTCTATGTGTTAAGCAGGCAATCCACATACCGATAAAATGGTTTCACAGAATTTTTGGTAGATGTATGCTGGCCAGAAGGCCCTATTAAAGGGCACCTATAATTTAAAAAAAGTTACCCCCAACCAAAGGTGCGGGCTGATAAGAAAAGCAGCCGCGCGTGCGGTCACTCACGCACAAACACGCATGTGCGGCTACGGTCATGGTGGCTCGCACTGGGAGCTCCCTGACGCTGGCGGGGGGCAATTTTTTTTAAAAAAAGTACTGGTACCCCCAACCGGAATGCGGGCTCCATCAGCCCACACCTTTGGTTGGGGGTAACATTTTTTAAACGATAGCTGCCCTTTAATATTGAAAGGTCCTTAGACAGGATGGGTTTAAAGTTAAATGTGAGGATGTGAATGCCAAACCAAAAACAATGTGGCAATACACCAACAAGAGTATCAGAAGATAAGGAGATGTGACTCCTATTCATTTGTTACAGTTATTTTTCAATAGAACGTTATGCTTACCTGTCCTACACAAACAAACAGACTGAATATTATGGTGCCGAGCCTAACAGAACAAGCAAAAAAATATCATAAATCACCTTGGAAATATTTATTCATAAATTTCCTACTGACAGTTACATACAGTAGAACCCCCATTTTATGTTTTTCAGGGGACCAGAAAAAAATGATGTAAAATTCAGGAAAAAGTAAAAATCAGGTAAATGTATTATGCATAATTTGAAGGTAGGACCAACAAAACAACAATGTAAAATGAGGGAAAACTTAAAATAAGGGGATGTAAAATGGGGGTTCTACTGTAGTTAAATCGGGTTGAAACAAGACAAAGTCCATCAAGTTCAAGCCCCCCACATGAAACCCAGCATCCATACATACACACCCCTCCATACATTCAGATAAATTATATATACCCCTAACTATACTAACTATAGAATTTAGTATCACAATAGCCTTTGATATTAGGTCTGTCCAAGAAATTATTCGAGCCACTCTTAAAGGCATTAACAGAATCAGCCATCACACCATCAGCCAGCAGTGCATTCCACAACCCCACTGTGGAGAACCACACAATGAGTTCTTATCTTCTAGTCTGAAGGGGAGGCCTCTGGTGTGTAGGGTTGCCACCTTTTCTGGAAAAAATACCAGCCTTCCTATATCTTTTTTCCCTATTAAAGGGGTTGTTCACCTTTGAGTTAACTTTTAGTATGATGTAGAGAGTGATATTCTGAGACAATTTGCAATTGGTTTTCATTTTTTATTATTTGTGGTTTTATAGTTATTTAACTTTTTATTCAGCCGCTCTCTAGTTTGCAGTGTCAGCAATTTGGTTTCTAGGGAACAAATTACCCTAGCAACCCTGCATTGATTTGAATAAGAGACTGGAATATGAATAGGAGAGGGACTGAATAGAATGATAAGTAATAAAAAGCAGCAATAACAATACATTTGTAGCATTACAGAGCATTTGTTTTTAGATGGTGTCAGTGACCCCCATTTGAAAGATGCATAGAAACAGAAGAAAATTGCAAATCATTAAAAAAATATGAAAAATAAATAATGAAAACCAATTGAAAAGTTTCTTAGAATTGGCCCTTCTACAATATACTAAAAGTTAACTTGAAGGTGAACCACCCCTTTAATAACATTGGGATCAACTATCATTTTTCCTGGCCAGGCCGGTAAAATACTGGACAGGTGGCAAACCTACTGGTGCGGTGATCCTCTTTATGGGTAAAAAGGTCCCCTGCTATTTGTATATAATGTATTTGTAAAGTGTAATAATATCCCCTAACCTATACACACGTTTATCAGTAAAGCAACGTTACATTTAAGGGTAATGCCCAAATGAGGAGTTTTGATCTCTGTGGCCCTCTCTGAGAAAAGTGCAAGTAAGTGCTGTGGAGAAGACTGGTTATAAGGTTTAGTAGTTGTATGCCCACAACAGAGAAGTATTTAGACAGATGCATTTAACACAACACTGATTGCCTATGAGAAGCAAAAACAACATATTAGGTGAACACCCATGATCACTGCAGAGCTGATAATAAAAGCGATTTTTAATAGGTTAAAAAAAACTTTTTTAAAAAGTCTCTTTATTACAAGCCTGGCTAGTTGTAATAATACTATTCATATATTCTTCATTATATACACACACACACACACCCTTTAAGCTATACAGTCTCATTAATAGAGACATACATATAAGCACCCCTAATACATTAATTACAAACTGAAGAATGCACATTGAATAGAAGCATACCTAATTCCGAAGACCCGGTCAATCAGAAATCCTCCGAAAAAACAGAGAACAACATTGGGCCAAGAGTAAAAGGCATATAACTGCATAAAGTCTGCTGTGTTCACCTTCATGTCCTTTATATAAAAAAAGAGAAACAATGGTTATATTGTTAGAATAAAAAGTTCTTTGGCAACAACTGATCTGTTTTAAACAAGGCAGGAAATAAGATTAACCCACCATGGGGAAACTAGGGCTCATTTCAGAAAAGTTGGCAAAGCGCAGTAGCTCTAACAGTTCACTTTACAAGGTGGAGGCAGGGGGAAATTCTGCAACCTGTAACAGTTTGTGCAATGCCACCTTTCCAATGAGGAGTGGGCCCAGAGGGGGAGTGTGCAATAGAATACCTGGGAGACTGAACAGGAAGGCAGTGTGGTGCTTGTGTGCATACAGGTTACTTCTTGATGTGAGGAGACCCATGAAAGTATGAAACAAACAAAAAATAAAACAAATAATAGATGTAACTTACTGCCTGAACCTGTGTTTGCAGAGCTGCTGGATTGTCATAGCAAAAATAGCTCCCTATAAGAAAAAACAAAACATTTGCTTAGAACATGTGATGCACAACGTATTAGTTTAACAAATCCTTTAGAGAGATTATTGAAAGCACATAAATAAAATAACACAGCAGTCCAAAACTGATTGTTTTTCCACACATCCTATAATTTTATAAAATGCAGCAACTTTCAGCCGGAATATGCCTATTTCTTTTGGCTCCAAATTGCCCATAACCATTTCCCTTTGTTGGAAATAACCGATTTTGGGATGAAAAGTGACTCCTGCCAGATGAAACAATAATGAAAGTCTCACATGACAGCATTATTTTAGACAGCCCTCTACCCCTGCACCCAAATTCACCTTGTTTAACCTTGCCTGTTGGAAAAAAAAACCAAAAAGAGAAGTGCAACAGAGTTGAGGGGCACCTTCTCGCAGCACTGAATATACTCTCCCAAGTGATTGCGGATATGGAGCATGAGCATGATATGAAGCCAAGTCTGGGTTGATTTGAACTGTGCATGCTGCTGTCAGAAGTAGATTTTGCAGCAAACAGTGGAGCCCTTCAACCCCACTGCACTACTCAGATAAGGATTTGGGGTGCAGTTTGGTGAGGGGGGTGGGTTGTACAAAAAAAAACAGTTATTTCAGGCTTTCATGCTCTAATATCCAAGGGTCAACCACTAAAGAGGAGTGTATATAGAAAATATGGCCCGTACTGCTTATTATGGCTTTCATACACAAATTTCAAATGAGTGGAAAGGAGAAAATGTTGGTGCTGATATGAGGAGGGCGCTCACAGTCACTCCTCAGCCACCTGCTAAAATACACAGAGTGTAAAAGCTCTACATATATAAGGCCAATAGCCTTAAAGGAATTGTTCAGTATAAGAATAAAAACTGGATAAATACATAGGCTGTGCAAAATAAAAATGTTTCTAATACAGTTAGCCAAAAATGTAATGTATAAAGGCTGGAGGGACTGGATGTCTAACATAATAGCCAAAACACTACTTCCTGCTTTGCAGATCTCTTAGTTTCCATGGATTGGTTACTAGGACAATACCCCCGAACTGCCTTTGCGCGTCTTCCCTTCAGCTATAATGAAACGTTGCTCGTGCTAAGCACACGCGGCACTTTGTTTTCTGACTTCGGAAAACGAAGCGTCGCGTGTTCTTAGCGCAGGTGACTTTTCATTATAGCGGAAGGGAAGACAGGCGAACGAAAAATGGAATAGATTATTTTAAAGGAACAGTAACACCAAAAAATGAAAGTTTTAAAGCAATGAAAATATCACATAATGTTGCCCTGCACTGGTAAAACTGCTCTGTTTGCCTTAGAAATACTACTATAGTTCATATAAACAAGCTGCTGAGTAGCTATGGCGGAAATTGAAAAACAGCTATATGGCATAGGATAGATAATGGATCACAGATAGCAGATAAGCTACAGTATGTAGAACATAATGATATCTGCTGTGTAACCTGAGCCTTTTCTCCTTTGAATAGCTGCCCCATTGCTACTAGGGTTGCCACCTTTTGCTGTGGCTGAACCAGAACAGGGGGGCGGGCCCATGACATCGGTGGGCAGGCCCATGACATCATGGGCGGAGCTATGACAATGTGATCACCGATTGGCCAATCGCGGTGTCAATCAAGCTAATCCCGCCCGGTTTTCCTTATTTGGAAAACCAGGCAGGAAGTATTGACCCGGGCAGCCCTTCAAAATACCGGGCTGTCCGGGTCAAAACTGGACAGGTGGCAACCCTAATTGCTGAACAGCAGCTTATTTATATAAACAATAAAAGGGTTTCTAAAGCAAATACAGCAGTTTTACTAGTGCAGAGCTACACTGCATTATATTTTCATTACTTTAAAACAATTTAATTTTTTATGTTACTGGTACTTTAATAAGAAGTGTTGGCGAAGCAAAGGCGATTTTTCCTAATTGAATCCCTGCATATTAACAGAAACACCGATATCAAAAACAAAGTGATTGGGTCACTCAAAAGTGCAGTGAAGGTGAGCCCTTTTAGTATGTGTCCAGCACTTTGCAGCCCACTGCTACAAGCAGCTACAGGTTACAATGCTATAGTTTTATCCGTAGTGCAACAGACTGCACCCCACCCCCTCCAGTCAATATACCTTTCCTGGCAGAGGATAAGTGACCACTCACCCACCCCCTTCCCTATCCGCAGTAGGACGTTTCCGCATTCCTGTTCTTCGCTTTGAGACTGGGCAACACTAGGCACAGATCTTTAGATCTTTATCTCATTAAGAAGAACCCGTAGCTCTGCCTGCTGCCCGCACGTCGCAGCCCCACTTACCGAATCCCAGAAAGCACATGAGAGCCAGAACCACCACTCTATGGGCAAAGCGGCTGGGGTCACAGATTGCTGCCATGTCTCTCTTTGGAGACCCGGCAGCCCCGGGTAGGAGCGCTTCACGATCCTCATCATCCGCCATGTTTAGCGAAGTGTCATGTGACACAGAGGCGAAGTATAGACTTGTGACCGGAAAACTACAGGAAGGAAGAACGGTCATGTGACTAGAAGGCGCACAATTCATTGGATAGCATACTTTTTCTAGTCTATTGAGATCAGTCAGCACTAAGTAATAGCGGCCGGTAATTATTATATACTGTACAAGTTAATAATGGAACAGCAAAAATGAAAGTGTTTTAATTAAAGTAATGTAGATATAATGCAGTTTGCTTCAAAAATACTTCTATAGTTCATATAAACAAGCTGCTATGTAGCAATGGGGCAAACTGAAAAAAGGCTATATGGCACAGGTAGGGTTGCCACCTGCTGGTAAAACACCTGCCAAGCCTGGTATTACTAATTTACCGCGGCAGCAATGTAGTTGCCGGCAATTTGTAATACACTTTCAAAAGGCTTGTCCCGCCCCCATTACCCTCAAAATTTACCATTTTTTTCAGGCTTCTGGATTACATCCGTGTTTCTCCACCCCTTTTTGCGTCTGGCTGTGTGGCTCCACCCCCTTTTGCATCATCACCCTCCCCCTTTT
>CM044439.1:125057498-125072536 GCA_024363595.1 Xenopus borealis
TTTCAGTGAATGCTCTTCTCCTGGCTTATCTTTCAACTTTTCTTCTTTAATTAAGTACATTTACATGAAAACATATAGTAAGTAAAAGAAACCCTTGACTGCTCTATGCATGTACTTGAGTATAATTAACATTTGCCTCCTATTGAATGCCTTTGATAGAAGGATTCTTTATGTATACATTTTTATAGTAAAACATTTTTTTTAAAGTTTAAAACTTTATTTCTTTGAGTGAATAACCCTAATGAGTGTTCCTTTTTCCCCCTCTGTTTTCCCTATCCTCCTAAGGATTTGTAATGATATATATGTAAATGGACATTGGTGACATTGCCCCCCCTAAATACTATGACAGTAAATATCATAAAAAAATAACACACACCCACTTCAGAAATGCCAATTAGCACTTCAATAATGGAGACATGCTAATAAAATCACTGGCAAAGCAGTTTGTGGGTATAATACAGCATGTGTGCGTGTGATGCAGCCTGTGTGTGCGTATGTATATAACACAGCATGTGGGTGTCTCATAGGGGATCCAGTGGTCAGGTAAGTGCTTGCAGGTAACTCTCAGGACAATCAAGCCCTGACCCCATGCTTTATGTTCAGACAGTGACAGGTAGGTACAGGGAGGTGACTTTGCTTTTCTGACAGTTTGCCTTGATAAAAATTCCTCTGCCCTTCCCCATCTTCCATCTATTGCCCCTCCTGCCTTTCTCACTCACAAATGTCAGAGATGAAAATCACAGTATTTATTGTTTGCAGAATTGAAAAAATTGCAGAGGTGCAGGTACTGGTACTGACCTAGCCACATGCAAGCATTATACACTTGTGACACATTGAAAACCAGTTCCTGGATTTGTGCAGCAATTGGGGTGATCCCAAGTGTATTGCTCACAACACTAAACACGTGATCAAACATTTTGGGATACAAATGGTCCTTAAGAACTATTTACCACCTTAAACCTGCTGAATTGCTGTTTTAGCTCCATGTGCGCCGTGTGGCTCAGTGTTCTGCTTCGTGTGCGCATTTGCTCCATCACGGTAGGGGGGCCAGGGGCTCCCCCAGTCCAACCCTGCCTCCACACAGAAAATATCATCCGCAAAGCTACAATACCAAAATAAGTACTGTGAAAATAGCATATTCTGTAATTAATAATAATAATTTTCTCCTCAAAATCATACATAAAGATGTTGGCATAATTGGGTGCCATGTTTTCACAGTATATTGGACTTTTGTATTGAATTTTTGACCCGTGGCTGGTTGAATCTAATACTGTCCAAGCACCTGATCCGAAGGGATTGTGGCATGAGGTCAGAGCACTCCATTATTGTGTGCACCCATACTAGTGTCCCGTCTTTAAAGGTAATATTGTGTACAAAACCTAAAGTAATCAATTTGTAGGAGGGTGCATAGGAATGTGACCAAATATGAATCTTGTGGATGTGTTCTAAACAGATGTTGACCTACGGATCCCCCTCCTCCTCATGGGGAATACATGTATAGAAGCTAGACACATCCATAGTGCACAATAATACTTCCTCATCATCAGATATACATGGATATATTCTGTTTATATTCTGGAATTTCTGTTTAAAAAAAAAATCAATTTCCTTCTTATATTTAGCAATTGGGTTACCCTTTAGCAATCTATTATGTTCTTTATGGGCAGATTTACTAAGGGTCGAATTTCGAAGTTAAAAAACTTTGAAATTCGACCACCAAATTTCCTTAAAAAAATTCTAACATGGAGAGGCTATGGTGTGCATTAGACAAACATCCATACTTTATATAATTGATTGCATTTACATGTGCAGAACATGAGCTACAGTAGCCCTGATGTTTGGTTTTGCAGTGAACAGAAGGTGGCAGCATAACAAAGGAAACATTTAGTTTAAGTTTGAATGATTGCAACATAAAAACATATACAGTATATATAGTGAATAAAGTACCCCCTCTTGTAAAATAAAAGGATATTATAAGTTACCGAGGAGTTTCATGAACATATAAAAACACAAGGGCCGAAGGCGAGTGTTTTTATACAGGTCATGGAACTTTAACTTCTTATATCTTATATTTTGCAACCGGGGGCACTTTATTTATTATAATACACAAGTTTCAGTGAGCCATGTGACAGAAATGACATCAACACTCACCGTTTATAACTAATGACATCAGAACTCACCGTTTATAAGGATATAATTTACAAGATATTGATGGCTTTTGTGTATTATATAGATATAATTGAAAACTTCCATCCAGACTGGTCAGAAAATACGTTCTACTGATTGAATCTGAGTTATCTCCCTTTGTATTGCTATTTTTGTAATTTTTTTGACTGATCTTCTGTGTTGTGCAATAATCTTAAGAAGAGGAATTGAGAATGGGAACTGGAAACTGAATATAACTGAGACAGCACCATTTCCAATTGTAAGGTTTTCTATGTCTGAGTTTGTACATCCTGCAATATTTCTTTTTAATGGTTTTAGACATGTAACATGAAAAAGGTAATTCTGTTTTTCGTCTCTTTATACAAAATTTGTGATTTAACCTCCAATTGCATGGCCCACCCATATTTAGATATAACAAATCACAACTTGGATTAATGTACAATACGTTAAAAGGCAATATTTATTTACCACCACACCATAAGAAAATATAAAAACATTTAAACCAAACAGCGCTTTGTTCTGGACAAGGGATCCCACTTTATTTTGGATTTATTTCACCAAACAATTAAAAAGTGAACGTAATATGAGAATCATTGGTCACTGCAGTTGGCCTAAATTATGATGTCCATAAGTATAAGTAAAAATTAAAATTTGGGGAGAACACTGTCTCTGATGGCAAGGATAACAGAAATAAGTGGTCTTAATAGCGTGTTAATCCCCTAATTTCCAAGGGGAAAGTGCGTCATCCTATAATGATCAAATAAATCACCTCCAGGTGAGTATACCGGTCGGCTTTAAGTAATAAGGTATCACCAGCATTAAAGTTAATGAGAGATTAAATAAACTTTTGGTCAGGGATTTGTCCCCATGATAGAGTTAGTTGGTCAAAAGGCCCTGTTAGCAAATTAACAGTTGCGCCAATTCAAATTCTGGGTAGCATAATGTCCTAGAGATACTCCCGAAGAATAGACCGCAGCTTGATCCCAGCGAAATGAAAAAAAAAGGTTTGTTACCTGGAGTGGATGGAGTAACCTGATGAAGGGGTACACCCCCGAAACGTTGTCATTTTTGGCAAGACAATAAACACGGGAGCAATCCCTTAAGCGTGTTACGTGTGCTGGTTCCATTTCTGCTGTAACCAGGGAGGGTCTGTCCTACTAATCACTGTATCTAATTTATTGGAGAGGCCTAGTGTGCGCGTGCATTCTTCTGCCTAAAGGTGTTTTTTATGAGCATCATTTTAAAAACACGTTCAAAATAATCGATCAATCTCAACAGAAAGGGGTAATTGATCAATACACTTGATTTCCTTAAAGTCCATCATCCCAGAATTCCAACTTTTTACCCTCCCAAAGGTTTACAAATCCATCAGTGAACCTCCCGGGAGACCTATTGTGTCAGGATGTGGATCTCTCACTGAACCCATTAGTGAATTTAAAGATTTGGTACTACAACCTTTAGTGTCACAACTTGACTCTTTCATTTTAGACACTTCACATCTATTAAAAGAAATTAACGGACTAGTCTTATAACCAGATTGTATTATGGTGAGTCTAGATGTAGAGGCTTTGTATATGAGCATACCTCACTCTTTGGGCCTCAAAGCCATTCAGTCTGAAGCCCTGAACTTTGTTTTGCATCACAATGTGTTCCTTTTTGATGGCATTTACTATCGTCAATGCCAAGGCGTGGCTATGGGTGCCAAATGTGCCCCGAGCTACGCCAATCTCTATTTAGTGGAATGGGAATGTTATGTATTTTCTGCTGATAATCATGAGATGTACCTGTGTCCTGTTTTACATTGGCACAGATACATTGATGACATCATGCTAATATGGCAGGGCCCCGAACAACTATTAAGGGAATTTGTAGCTAAATTGAATTTAAATAAATTTAATTTAACGTTTACACTTAACTACCACAGATCTCATTTGGAATTCCTGGATATAGAAATACAATGGTATATTCAGGGTTTAGTGTCGACAAATCTATTTTGAAAAAAGACAGCCAGTAACAGTTTACTTCATGCTAAATCTATGCACCCTTGTAAGTGCAAAGAGGGTATCCCAAAAAAGCCAATACCTAAGATTAAATCGTATTTGTTCATCCGATGAGGATTTCAAACAGGAAGCCTATAAATTATGTCAAAGATTTTAATCACGGGGTTACAAAACACATTGCCTGCTTAAAGCTTATCAACATGCTCTGGCTCTCAGGCTAGGGACAGACAGGGAGATTCGGGGAGATTCTGTCGCCTGGCGTTTAATAGCAGGCGACAATCTCCCCGAACTTCCTTCTCCCTGTCCGTCGCTAGTTTAAATGAAAAAGCACCAGCGCTGTGCACAAGCAGCGCGGCGATTTCTGGAATCGCCCGAAGTTTCCTTACGAAGTAACTTTGGGCGATTCCGGAAATCGCCGCGTGTGCACAGCGCTGGCACTTTTTCATTTAAACTAGCGACGGACAGGGAGAAGGAAGTTCGGGGAGATTGTCGCCTGCTATTAAACGCCAGGCGACAGAATCTCCCTGAATCTCCCTGTCTGTCCCTAGCCTTAATAGAGAAGTCCTACTCTATAAATCCCATAGAGTTACATATGCAACAAGAACATCTCAGGGCCAGGACCTAACGAGATTTGTTTTAACTTTCAATGAAAATGACAAGGAATTTAGATTGGTCATTTGGAAACATTCTTTCCAGAGACCCAGCTTTGGGTTATCTGGTTTCTCCCCATCTACTTTTTTGTTATAAAAGGAACACAAGTATAGGGGATCTACTAGTCACAGTCATTATCAAATGGCTTCAGGAACCAAATGTTGCAAAACACCAGGAAGCTTTAGATGTGCTGCTTGTGAGCAATGACACTTTATAAAGGTGGCTGGGACTTTTGGAAGGGCAGATGTCAAATATGACTTGCCTCATTACATCTGCTGCACCACTACACATGTGGTTTATCTGTTTACCTGCCATTGTGGCAGTCTGTATGTGGGCAAAACAAAGAGGCCTTTAAAGAGACGTATATACGAACACATACGAGATATAAAGAATTGTAATTTATTATTGGCTATTGCCAAACACATTTTTGTGCACATGATGGACAATATTCTGGTGTATATTTTCAAGGCATTGATTGCATCCATGCAGACATGAGGGGGGTGATCTAGATAATAAATTACTTTAATTGGAGACCACATGGATATTCAAATTTAATACATATCAATCTGAATTTGGCTTGAATGGTCATTTGAATTTCCAAGCTTTTGTAAATAGTAAATTTTATATATATATATATATTTTTTTTTAATAATACATTGATTTGAATATATTAATATGCCATTGGGTTATTTGGTTATACATGTGTAACAAATACTTGGATATTGCTGTTCAAATTAGTAGCAAAGTATTGGTTACCTTTTGAAAATGTTTATGTCAAACTTTGCCACTATGCCAGTACGCGAGGAAGCTACAATGTTGCTATATATTATTATACTCTCTCGCTACTTTGTAATAAATAGGAGCCATTGAACTCTATTCAATAAACTTTGATATGGGTAGATTGACCTTTTAGTATGAGTACATTTTGTATATATATATATATATATATATAAGTCCAGTGAGTGTCCGCACTCCAAAGCAGTTGCTGTTGCAGCTTATCCAATTATCATCTCGGGGTGCACGGTTAAACGTATTTGTATGTATAGCTTCAAAGAACCAGCACTCCCATATAAAATTCTTCAATGCTTTATTAGCTTGTCATAGATTTCCGACGTTTCGGTCCTCATTAGGACCTTTCTCAAGGATTATATATATATATATGTATATGTATGTATGTATACTCTTTTGAGGCAAAATATAGCGAGATACTATGGGACATGAATATCTCCAAGTGGATTTTGATCCGTTTAAACATGTTGCGGAGGCGAAGCGTATGGATCACATGACTTTCTCCTTTTAAGGGTGTCACGGTCGGCACCCGCTACCAGAACAAACGCCAAGCAACCTGGTCTCGGCTCGTGCTTCACCAGTAGTGTGACCACCTTTGGCTTCGGGAGGAGCCCTCAGCTACCTGGACTTAAACGAGAGGTGCAGGGCAGGAGTTCTGGCCAGCATTGGGGCGCGACTGTATAAGAAGTCTTTAAGGCTGAAGGTCACGGTACAGACAGGAGTTAGGCAGATACGTGATAAAACAGGCTGGATCAAGGCAGGCAGACAGCAAGGAACGTCAGGCAGGCGAGGGTCAAAACCGGGTGATCAATCAGATAGGGATGAGACAAAATCGGTGGTCAGATAACAGGATCAGGTCAGGATACAGAGAACAGCGTAGTCAAGAGTCAGGCAGGGTCAAACACGGCAAACAGGAACACTCAGAAGCTTTACAGCACAGATACAAGGCACCAGGAACAAATCCTATCACGGGCAATGAGTTTATCAAATATTCAATTATTCGCGCCACTGCGCGCTGACGTCATAACGTCAGTGCACAAGCGCGTATAAATAAAGGAAGTGTGCGCCGCGCACACACTAAGGAAGAGACCAGGGAGAAGAGCGGCTTGGCGGGCGTCCCCGCCGCACCGCTAGACCACCAGGGTGAGTTTTCCTAACAAAGGGATTATTTCCGGTTAAAGGGATTATTTCCGGTTGCTCAGCCTCTTGACAAAGCTACGTTGGTTGGCGAAACAGCTGTTGAGGTAGAGCGTGGAGTCTGGACATCAAGACCACCTTTCCCTCTAGAGGACTTGTGGAACACTGAGGCACATTGTACCCCCAACCGAAGGTGCGGGCTGATAGAGCCCTCATTCCGGTTGGGGGTTTCACTATATATATATTTTTTTTTTATAAAAATGCCCCTCACCAGCGCTAGCGGTCTCGCTCCGGGAGGGAGCTCCCGGAGCGAGCAGCCATCTCCCCACAAGCGCGCGTCTTACTGACGTCACTCGCACGCGATTTTTCATTCTGCGCATGTGCGTGACGTCAGTAAGACGCACGCTTGTGGGGAGATGCCAGACCGCTAGCGTTGGCGAGGGGCATTTTTGTCCACAAATCATTCATTTAGGATATGTCCAGCTTAAACCATTTCTGATTTTCTGTTCTACATGTTCTACAATAAATGCTACTGGGCAGGAAACTCCTTCCTCCTGTCTTTTTGACACTTTAATCTTGAATATAACCGTATATTGTATATATCTGCCATACAGTGCTGTGTAGATAAGGAGGGCTCAATAAATAAAAATATGCCAACATACATACACTTGTTCCTATTTCTACTGTGTAACAATGTCTCAACTAACTCTACTAACATGCTGAAATTGGGTATCATTTAGGAGCAGATTTATCATTGGTTGAATTTAAATTTGAAAAAAATTCAAAATTCGACCATGTGAATAGGGAAACCGAACCTGGTTAGGGTGAGAAGGACTGAAAGGAGCCAAAAGTATTGGTTACCTGCATGCAAAGTGAAGCCTTCTGAAATCAGAAGGTATTTGCTTGTCTCATGCCATACATATAACACTGCCTAGATATCAAAAATTTTTGTTTTTTTCTCTCCCATAATGCATCATGGGCGGAGATATGTAAATCACCCCTTTATGTCCCTGTGGCCAACTTTGCATCCAGAACCACTAGTTTATAGCACAGATACAGCCTAATAGTTCAGAGCCATATATCCAAACTTGCAGACAGTCAACTGACCATGTGAATAGGTAGGGAAGTAAAATCCTTCTAATTCTAATATCGAATTCGAAGGATTTTACAGCAGTTCGATTGGTGGAATGATCGAACAGGAAAAATTCTATTGATCAAAATTAAGGAAACCCATTTTGGTAGCTTTGATCTGGCAAACTAGGTGGTAGGATAAAAATTTAAAGGGCAAGTACTTTGACAGTCAAATGGTTGAATATTCGAATAGATTTTTATTCGAATCATTCGATTCGATTGAATTTACAAAATTCACTGGTCGAAGTGGTCTTCAAAAGCATTCGAAAATTTTAATGTTTTTGAAAATTTTATCGTACTTCGAATCGTTCATGTGCATTTAGTAAATCTGCCCCTTAGTATTTCATTAGGCCCCATATACAACCAAGGGTTATATTTAACAAAAAGTTTCCAAGAGAAACCCTTAAAAGACAAAAAGGACTCAATTGTGATCTCAAGTGATCTTAGGTGTATATAAAAATGTTCTTTACCCACAGTGCAACGTTTTTTCCCCACATTTCCATGGTAATTGCTCCATCAGGGGGAAATGCTCCTGATGTAATTATGTCCAATGTGTCAAAATGCACATAATCGCACTTCCATGTTTCTAATTGGACTTGATCTGTGGCATAAGGAAGAAGACTCTGCGGTTGGATTTTGTGGTGTTTATACAAATGGCCTGCAGGTGTCACTGTGCATACAAATACTTTCTGTACAGCTTGAAAGTGAAAGTAAGACTTACTGCTGTTATGTAATGGCTGCATGAACCTGCTAATAAAGCATTGTTATACCCTCCTCATCCTCGGCTACCAAACACAACAGATTTCCCCTCCTCTCCTATAAATTTCCTTCATGAGCATGCAGTGGGGGGGGCGCGTGACCTGCAGAATCATGCGCACCAGGTAGGGTTGCAACCTTTTTAGTTCTTGGAAGGGATGGGCAGATGACAGCAGGGGGGTGGGTCTGTGATGCAGGGGACAGGTCTGATGACATGGCAATCAGCGTTTGGCTGATCACTATGTTATTGCCTTTAATGTCTTGTCTGGATTTCCTAATCTGGAAATCCAGACAGGCACATTTCATCTGAAGAACCCTTCCAGACACCTGCCGGACAGATAGCAACCTTAGCAAAGGCCCCTCCAAATATAATGGGGGGGGGCACATCGGTCTTGTTTCGCCACTGGACGCTATTGTATAAAAACAAAAGTTTTGTACATTTGTTTCCCCAGCATCAGTAGGTACATTACACAGGAGTCTTTTCAACTGGGTGCATTGGCGCTTAGTGTCAAAACATGCAAGTGCAAGAGCAGCTTTGGATGTCTTTAATAGATTATGTTGATTTGTACTATGACCCGGTAGTCTTTGTGTGACCACAACTGCATGTAAATGAACCCTAAAGTCTTTATTGTCTGAATAAATACGTGTAAAGATTACGAGATAATCAATAGTCTGAATAAGTTTGAGAGACACTGTACATATTAGACACTGAGCACAATTCATATTCAGTTGTTTTCTTGGAGCAAGAGTGATCTGAGTTCTAACAGTGAGCACAAGAAGACTGACCTTCACTGAAACAGCCTTCAGGCGCCTGCACAGAAATTCCAGATTATGGTGTTATCACAAAACATAGTCCAAGATATAATAAATGGCCGCCATCCAAAAAATTCGGTTTTGTGTGTGTAATATTTAGCAAAATGACTATGTTTTGGAGCACTTATTAGACCAAACATATAATATAATGAAGGATTTTTGTTTTGTCAGCCTTTTGGGCTACACGCCTTCTGTTATAGCTGTTTTGAAGAAATAGATTATTGGGAAACATGCCATTAGATGCACTACTTTGTTGTCCAGTTTCATTTCTTTATTTTTTTGACTGTAGCAAGGAAAAAAATAGATTTGTTATTTGCTTCCCATTAAGCTCATTGTTCTGGTTTTGCTTAATTTTGCAATGCAGTCGTAACAGTTTAAAGAACAAGGAAAGGGATCATCGCTGGGAGGGTGGAGGGTGCCAGTGATTCTAACCAATAGCCTCATACCATGTACTAGGGCTTCTCTTCACCTGGCCTGGGGTTTTATTATTATTATAACTATTGAGGGTCACACAACCGTCTTACCTCTAGTCCCAGGGACCACTTGTGGCTGCCCTGGGTTGTGTATATGCACAGTATAGTAACAAAGGAACATTTATTCTTCTGCACCTGCATATAGCCCAGAACTGGCAAAAGATTCCTGGTACTAGGGACAATATAATTGTAACTAAAGCTGGCCCTCCAACAGGCTTCCTTGATCGATATCTGGCTGGAAGTTGGGCAGATGTTAATCGGGCAGTGGTAAAAATCACAGGGGGTCTGAGTTTAACATTATAATTACTGGAAGGGTGTTTAACAAATGGCCACCTCCACTGATTAACCCCCCCCCCATATCATTGGCAATAGTGGCTCAGCACGATGGACAGTTATGGTAAGGTTTGGAGAGAATACATATTTGTTTTCCTACATACAACTGAAAGCTCAGTTTAAAGACCATTATTGTAATATTTGGGGTAAACCAGTGCTTTCCTATATCTGTAAGCTTTTTAGGCCCTGACCTAATGCTGGACCTCTCAGTGGAGCTTAAAATAAAATAAGTTTAATAACTCAAGCTAGGAAATGGTTGCTATCTTAAAAAGTTTTGATGTATTTTAATGTACATACAGTTACCATGTTTTACTCCGTTATATCCTTTTCATTTCACCAATGTAAGTCTTACAAATAGGTCTGTGTCTACTTTATTCATTGATAATACTAATCTCATTGTTTTCCCTTTGGGAGGCCCCCTGAAAAGTACAAGACATTTTTAATGTTTCATTTGTACTCTGTGATTACTTCCATGGAAAGTCTGATAAGTTTTAAAAAGGAGAGTTGTTAAGTTTAAAATGATTAACTTATCAAGGGAAAGCACACATTTCCTGTTGGAGTTTTGTCCCCCTAAATTCAAGCCTTGAAAATTTCACAATCTGATTGTGCCAGAACATTAAGCACAAGTTTAAGAATCCAGAAGGCAAACCTAAGATGTGTGTGTGAATTCAGATTTCTGGGTATTAAAGTGCTGTGCGGTACACAGAAATATAGCACGTCACGCTCACATTTCACAAATTCATTTGCATTTCATATGGCAATTAAAGTTATCTATTGAAAATCACTTGAGATAAACATTGTTTTAGCTGATCAAGCTCACCACCACAACTTGCTGAAGGAGGAGCCACAGAAGGCCCTGGCCTTGTTCAGTTCTTTTAAGATGAAAAAATAATGACCTACAATTTTATCGGAGTCTCGTGTTCATCATTCAACGGAGGATCATGAACTTGAGGATCGCTGTTGAAACATGTTATTGCATTATTGCGTCACTGATCAGTTGCATGCATTAGTTATGATTCCCTGCTGATTAGAACAACTGCTGGTTCAAAATGTCAAATAGTGGGTGTATATGTCACGCCTCATGCACAAAAAGCCTGATAAGAAATATTTACCCTGTTCTCATATTCTACAAGTGTTCTGTCTATAAAGTGTGTTGCATTTTGTTGTTTTTCGTTTTTAAGTTACATAAATTGGGAAAGGTCCAGTTTACCCCGGCCTATGTAGTAATGTAGAAAAATGCACAAAAGGGCATTCTCCAAATAGCCGTAAAGGACAAACATTTTATTTTTTTGACCTCATCTTGTCAAACAGTTTCTCCTTGAATGCATAACCGTTTTCTTGTATTTATCCTGATAATCTGCCCTTACTTCCTCCACAGACAAGAACTTCCATAACTTTATTGACCTTATTGTAGAGAACTCCTTCCTTTGCTTATTACGTTTAATTTCTTTCATCCACAATGGATGTAATAATCTGCAAAATCTGTGCTCCATCAGCCTTGTAGACATTTTAATATATTTTTGTCCCAATAGATTTAAGTTTAAATGTATCTATACTCAATGTCACCTGCCATTAACTTAATTTTTCTAATTTACCTTACTTACTCTTTAAAGGGCTCTTACTATATTAGCCTGAAATGCTTCCACTCAATCGGGGGGGGCACAGTTCCAAGGGAGATTGGAAATTAAACAACTGATTGTAGTTGGGGGTAGGGAGGGAGTGATCTTCCAATAAAGCCCTGGCAACAAGGGCTGAAGTTCCAAAAAAATTAAATACAAGTATGAGACTTGTTATCCAGAATGCTTTCCATAATTTGGATCTTCATACCCAAAGTTTAATAGAAAATCATGTAAACATTAAAGTCTATGGGGGACTAATGACAAACTTGTAATAATACAGTATTAAAATTGAGACAAAGCATCTCCTTTAAAAGAGCTGTTTTCTTAAAATATTTAGTATGTGTCCTTTAATAAAATAAGTTGGGTGGGGATGTTTAATATGTTTGATAATGGAGAATGTTTATCCTTATAGCCTTGCACCTGCTTCCGACACAAGCTGCATTCTTATGATTTTCTACGGAGAGCGCATTGTGCAGCAGTGAAATAGTCTTTCGATGCGGTGAGCTCACACTGTGAGGAATGGGCGTAGCGTGTTGCTAATGCTGGCTAGAACTAATGCTGAAAGCCAGAATTACTTTTCTATAAAAACAACAATAATTATATTAAGTACTTTGCATGTCTGAGTGAAACTTGCCCTCATTTCATGGTTTCCAAAGCTTACTCTGCCATGCAAATTTCAATAAAACATTATTTTGCTCTAATCTTTATTATTTTTGGGTGGGTGCAGCTATTTTTCTTTTATTTAGTTCCAAAAAAAAAAAATACCACCCTTTCTCTGTGTTATCAAAAAGGAAGTTACAAACTCCCAGTTCTGGCTGTAAAACTTGTTTACAGACTACTAATCTTTTTAAGTATTAAGGAAACCTAAGAATTTCCCAAGAATTTCTTAAGCCTGAAACGTTATTCAACATAATGGTGTTTTATCATAAAATTCAGGCTAATGATTGTGAACCTTGTTTAGTTTAAGTTCTCGGGTCCTACCTTCACAGTGCATTGTCATATAATCTTAGTTTGACCTCTCCTGCATTTGCCTATAGTCGGTATCATATCTTACAGATTCCCAGTCTGTGTGTCAGGATCTCACCGCCCGGAGGCTTACCTGCAGCTCCAGGCGGCGCATCCTCTTTCTTCCGGCGTCGCTCCCACAATGGCGGCGCCCACGTGGGTAGAGGCGCCAGGTAGTGACGTCATCACAACGCGTCTGACGTGATGACGTCACGGCGCCCCGTTTTTGGCGCCAAATTCAATTATTTAAAGCACCCTTGGACACCATTATGGCGCCCAAAGATAGGATTTGTTTATATTAGTTCCTGGGTGTTATTTTGATCCTGCTGATTGTGTTTTTGACCGCTGCCTGGACTTTGTATTGCTTTTTGCCTGCCTATATATAAATCTTTGCCTGGACTTTGACCTTGATCCTGTCTGATCCTTGCCTGTACCGCGCTATTGGAACCTTAACCCCTAAGCTTCCTCCTTGGTCCCTACTACTTCCCTATGGTGCCTACTAGTCCTACCCTGACACTGTGTCCTTACCATTATCATGGCTGTTGTTAAATCAGCTAGGTGACACTGGCAAGGAGACTGATTTGGGAGCATCTGTGATCAGAAGAGAACATGTTTTCAGGCTTATGTTATGGTTCATCACTTGGTCAAGTCTAAGGGGGTTATTTAATAAAATCCGAATTTGACTCATATTTTATATTAAAAAAAAAAAAAACTACGACCAACCAACCATGCCCGATTTTAGCTTATTTATTATTTAAAAACTCAATTCAATCGGATCACAGAAAAAAATTGAGCAAAAACCCAAATCACTCAAAAAGTTGGATTTTTGGGCTAAACGCACAAAAATTTCAACTTGAGATAGGTGCCTCTGTCATTGACTTATAGAGGACCTTGACAGCTCAGACAAAGCGGATTTTCGGATTCAGGTGTTTTGCAGCATCGGGTTGGAATAAATCTTGAAAAATTTATGTTTTTTATAGATTTTAATATTCAGATTTTAATAAATAACCCCCCAAAGAGAACAGAGTGCTTCTTCAACAAATCTATGGACATTTCAACTTCAGCAACATGGGAGTCAACTTGTTTATCATATTTGCTTTAAGTTTATGGTCACAGAAACCATCAATAACTCACGTGTCCTTATCCAGTGTCCTCACCACCACGCACCAATTGCTGCCGCACTCCCGCTTCCACTCGCTGGTCTCCCGTCCAGCCGAAATTACTTGCAACAAACTTTTAGTCAGGGAGGAGGTCCATGCAGCATTTAAAATTCAAAAAGCTTTATTCCAGGTTGCATTAAAACATGAACAGGGATTCCACAAGACTCACATATCTTGTCTATGACAAGGTAGTCACCTGACGCGTTTCATGCCTCGTTCTGGCACTTCATCAGAGGTGATGTCACTGTTAACATTAGCATTATATATAGTCACACCAATTAAAACCATTGTTAAACTTATTAAACTTAAAAATATTGCATATAGACAGGTCGCACTGGTACATATTATACATCCATATAGTTCCTTAAGCAGTATCTAAGTAGATGGAGTTGATTAATCTAAAGTTTAAAGGAATTGTTCAGTATAAAAGTAAAAACTGGTAAATAGATAGACTGTGCAAAATAAAAAATGTTTTCAATATAGTTAGTCAGGGAAAAATGTAATGTATAACAGCTGGCATGACTGTAAGTCTAACCTTACAGAACAGGACACTACTTCTTGCTTTTCAGATCTCTTGGTTTACGATGACTGGTTACCCCGGTTACCAGGCAGTAACCAATCAATGACTGAGGGCCACATGGGTCATAACTGTTGCTTTTGAATCTGAGCTGAATGCTGAGGATCAATTGCAAACTCACTGAACAGTTATGTCCCATGTGGCCCCCCTTCAAGTCACTGACTAACTCAGATTTAGGGAGATGAAAAGCAGGAAGGTGGATTCTGGCTATTATATTAGAAATCCAGTCATTCCAGCCTTTATAGTTTGCATTTTTCCCTGACTAACTATATCAGAAACATTTTTTACTTTGCACAGCCTATCTATTTACCCAGTTTTTAATTTTACCCTGAACTGTTCCTTTAAGATATCAGAGGAAACAAGAAACTTCCCAATCACTATTTAACCCATATGGGTATCGTGTTTTAAGGGTAAATATCCAATAAACT
>CM044439.1:125083380-125095865 GCA_024363595.1 Xenopus borealis
CCCCCATGACTGCGCCCTAGGCGGCCGCCTACTCTGACTACCCCTAGTTCCGGCCCTGGGGTGCCTGGGGCAGTGGCTCAAGCAGGGCGCCTACAATTTACAACAGAAAAACTGCTTTTAGTTGGGAATGGGATCACAGATTTTGGAGCAGAAAACAGGCGCAAAAGTAAAACGGATGTAAAGTCAGCTTTGGTTTTTGTAAATGAAAGAAGTTTATTGATTCACTTGTCATCATTTGCTTCAAGAATCCCAATTCCCTCAGGAAAAGGAATAAACACTAGGTACTGTCCAACTGGGTCAGAAATGAACCCCAATTCTTGCTCAGGTAATAGATGTACAGTACAAAAAACTGATTCTGCCCAACTGGAGCATCATGATCCTCAGTTCTTGCATAGAAAGGAATGAGTTCAGGTAATAGATCTACAGCACAAACGCCAGGTACTGCCCAACTGGAGCATCATGAACCCCAATTCTAGCAGGGAAAGGTATGAGCTCAGGTAATAGATGTACAGTACAAAAAACAGATTCTGCCCAACTGGAGCATCATGATCCTCAGTTCTTGCAGGGAAAGGTATGAGTTCAGGTAATAGATTTACAGTACAAAGACCAACTGGGGCATCAGGAGTCCCCATTCTTGAAGGGAAATGAATGAGTTTAGGTAATAGATGTACAACACAAAAACCAGGTACAGGTATGGGACCTGTTATCCAGAATGGTTGGGACCTGCGGTTTTCCAATAAGGGATCTTTCTGTAAGTTGGATCAACATGCCTTAAGTCTACTAAGACATCAATTAAACACTAATTAAACCCAATAAGATTGTTTTACATCCAATGAGGATTAATTACATCTTAGTGAGGATCAAGTGCAAGCAACTGTTTTATTATTACAGAGAAAAAGGATTTTTAAAAAGTATTTTTTAAAAATCTGAATTGTTTGATTGTAATGGAGTCTATGGGAGATGGCCTTTCCGTAATTCAGAGCTCTCTGGATAATGGATCCTTTAACTGTACTGCCCAACTGGGGCATCAGGAATCCCAATTCTTGAAGGGAAAGGAATTATCTCAAGTAATAGATGTACAACACAAAAACCAGGTACTGTCCAACTGGGGCGATTGGCAGCCCATCATATGTGCATCACTACCTACCTGCCAGGGAGCTACAGACTCTAATTCCAGTAAGACACTGAGTGCCCAGCAATGCCAGAACACATAATAATAATAAGCACTTGTCTCTGGTCATTATCACTTTATGTAGGGTGCCCAACCTACAGCTGCTGCTAAACTACAACCTCCTCCAGCCCCCAGGACCAATTGGAGAAAATGGAAGCTGAAGTTCAGTAAAGTCTTGAGAGGATCATAGATTTATCTGTAGGCACTGGCCCAAGGCACAGACATCTGCATTTCTTTTTTTATTTAAACATCTTTTGTATTGATGAACAGACAAATAATACATATCGCAAACTTATAGTTAACAATACAGTATTTTCCCTTTTATGTTAGTTTCCCTCTGTATACATTTCCCTCTTTCTCCTTTACAGCTTTTTAGAATGACTTTACATACATAATAAGTTACATAATATTACATACATAATAAGTGTCATGGCATTCAATATTTGAGTTAAGATTAAAAGTACAGTTGTGCATTTATAAGGCTGGGGACAGACAGGGAGATTCGGGGAGATTCTGTCGGCTGGCGTTTAATAGCAGGCGACAATCTCCCCGAACTTCCTTCTCCCTGTCCGTCGCTAGTTTAAATGACAAAGCGCCAGCGCTGTGTACACGCGGCCCGGCGATTTCCGGAATCGGCCAAAGTTTCCTCACGAAGTAACTTCGGGCGATTCCAGAAATTGCAGCGCCGCGTGTGATAGAATCTCCCCGAATCTCCCTGTCTGTCCCCAGCCTAAGATGCACAACAATCCAGTCCATTCTAAACAGACGGGATAGTTTTGATTTAAAAAGAGAAATGGATGGAGGTCTTGGTTTGATCCATTCTTGGAGAATTTAGCTACCGCTGAAATTATAATTAAAAGCTTTTTACTGCCCTTAGTTAGTTTGGATGGGAGGTGTGTTGTAAGACCTCGGGTGGCCCATTCTGGGGAAATTGGAGTAAAATTTAGAAGGTTTGCATTAGCAAAATCTCTTGGCACATCTGCATTTCTTGCTGAACACTTGTTCTTTATGTTGCCTTATTACCATGAAATACTTAGCCCCAAATCAGTGCAAATGAAGCCGGTTGCTATTGTGGGGGCTGCATAGCTGAGTGGTTGCTATAACGGTGCATGAATTGATTTTCCTGGTGAGTGCACACGTGCTATTCAGATTGTATTCTGCCAGTTACGCTAAACATCCTATAGGCGCTTATAAAATAATGAATGTGAGTGGTACAAAGGTGGAAGACTGGATGTGGCACAGACATAGAACCATTTCTGACACTCACATTCCTGCTCTGCTCCCTCAATACAACCTCCATGTGCCAAAGGCAGCAATACCCCATACATACAATGTTAGTATAACCACTGGTATCTTTGAGAATCATTGCGTCATAATCATAATGCCACACAAGGACATTCAAAGCTACTGCTTATATCTGGATAATAATCTTGGCTTATTTTGGCTCCGGGAGAGCAGAATACGGTGACAATGGTTCAATAGTACAGTTAGTCAGGACAAGCAGTGTAGAGAATAGCAATGGATGCACAGCCTTCAATAGGAACTGACAAATATCATTAATACTAGGGACGCACCGAATCAACAATTTTGGATGTGGCTGAACCCCCGAATCCATTGCGAAGGATTCGGCCGAATATCAAACCAAACCCTAATTTGCATACACAAATTAGGGAGGAGGGGTAAAAGTGTGGCGTGCAAAAAAAAATTTTATTTCCTTGTTTTGTGACAAAAAGTCACATGATTTTTTGGATTCAGATTTGGTTCGGCTAGGCGCAAGGATTCGGCCGAATCCTGCTGAAAATGGCTGAATCCTGGACGAATACCGAACCAAATCCTGGATTCAGTGCATCCATAGTTAATACCATTAAATACCATTAAATAATTAAGAATGTTTAGTTCATGTATATATATGTCTAAATTACATTTTTGTTTATTGGTCAAAAGTTTCTTTTTTATATATATAATTGGGATGGATTTTCCTTTATCTTTGTAGCTGGTTGGTTGTTTGCAATTCATTACAGGCAGCTGTTAGAATTGATACAATAGTTGCTAATACTCCAGAGATGCTGCTGAGAAATATATAAACGAATGCAGCAACTTGTAACAGTTTAGAGTCTGCACCTGAATTACTGAGCTGCCAGACTCAAACACCAGAGACACCAACATTCAACTTCAAACTTCAATCCTGGAAAAATAGTCAAGGTAAAAAAAATGGAAAGCAATTGAAAAAAATCTTTATTTCTGATGAACAATCTGAAAACAACTCAAATGAAAAAAGTGTTTGGAAGGCGAACAGTCGCTTTTATACCACGTCTTTTGGGATTTTAATACCTACAGTTACTTTAGTATAGATATCAGTGTATATATAGATATATATAGTTTATGTATGTGAGTGTATAGATGGGTCTGTATAAGTATAAATGTACACTGGGGTTCAGTTTAATACTATCTGCTCTTGTTCTACCTGTTGGGAGAAGACCAGACTCTCTCTGACTCTCAGCCAGATATCGATCGGGGAAGCCCAATGAAGGGGCCCACACACGGACCAATAAACTGCCAACTCAGTCTGTCTGCAGCTTTTATCATCCTGTGTATGGCCACCTTAAGGGCTTCACATCTCATTAACCCACCACAGTCTGAAGTAGTTATTTTACATGCTTGGTTCTGAAGGCATTAAACCCCTTTTTAGTGCTGAACATACAGTACTGTTTCTGCAGACCTGGCACTGTATGCAGGCACCATTAATTATATGTGCTATTCCAAAGGTGATTAACCAGCACCATGCACAAAAGCCACTTACAAAAGCTGAGCATCTCAAAGTATAGGGAACCAAGCAGTCTTCTTCCAGGATCCATCAGCGCTTGGCGGCGCATGTGCAGTAGGAGCATTTGCCAGTTCAGCTCTACTGTGCATGCGCCGAAAGTCATGAAGTTTCAATTGGAAAACGTTGTGACTTTCAGTGCATACATAGTACAGCTGAACTGGGAAATGCTCCTACTGCGCATGCACTGCCAAGCAATGAAGAATCCAGGAAGAAAACGGCTGGGGACAAGATGGCACTTGCAAACTTCATGCTCAGGACCTGCGCTGAGGGGGTAAGTAGCATTTGCCCAGGGGGGAAGTAGGCCGGGGGGAGGGGGGCATGGCATTTACCCCATTATAGGTTGACTTCTCCTTTAAGAAGAGAGCACCTGCCCACCCCTCCTCACCATTCTAATAAAAATCTTGTCAGTCCGGGACTGCTGGTTGCTATAGCAGTGACTGCCGCGCCGGTTCCCATAACAATCGGTGCTGAATACAGTCGCCTAAATTTACTAGGAGTCTTACAAAGGCATTGCCATTCCTAGAGGCCATTGAGAATATTCATGTCCCAAGGCAAACAAAACATTCATGAAGTGACAGCCAATCAGCAGCCTGTGAAGCCCGGATATAAGATGTGGAGTTAACAAGTACAATTATCCCTATACATCCACATCAAGTAATTAGAGGCCATAAATTAAAGCCTCCTTGTGTGTGTTATTTCAATAGCTTCTGTCAGTTATTCTTTATTTATAATGGCTTTGAGAAATGTCTGAACCTTTTTATTGACATCAGTCATTAGGCTTGTTTTCTTTTCATATCCTTGTGAAATAAAGTGGACAACAGGAATTCAGTAACACAAATGGTCACAGTTTAACGCAATATACGGTTACATATTAACTGTCTGACATTTACAAAATATCTTGATGATCATTGGAATGAATAAGGTTAATGAGTAGTTTGTGGTTAAGTATGAAGGCATAGCTTGATTTACAGAACATTCCTTCTCTCCTATTTGCATTTACATATAGAAGTGGGTGCATTCCCCAGACGTCAGTAGAATGGTGCAAGTAGAGGATAGAATAGTACAGGAGACTATAACACAAATGATTATGTAGTGATGTGGAAGTTTGTGGCAAAGCAGCTTGAGGCAGTGGCATCTAAGGCAAGACTATTGGTGGTCATATGTTTCCATTGGTCGCTGCTATGTTATTATTTAGAGCAGTGATCCTCAAACTTGGCCCTCCAGCTGTTAAAGAACTACAAGTCCCACAATGCAATGAAGGAGTCTGACAGCCACAGTCAGGCAAATGCATTGTGGGACTTGTAGTTCTTTAACAGCTGGAGGGCCAAGTTTGAGGATCACTGATTTAGAGACATAAAGACTTTTGCTTTAAGACATTTCATAGGGGCTAATGGTGGACTACTTTGGTTACATTCACTGCATATATTTTAGCTACTAAACAATAATAAACGGACAAGTTTCATTGTTGTCTGAAGCCTTTGGCTTTTAGGGTTTTCCTCTGCTAATGGAATTATCTTCTGATATATTAGTATGGATGGATTGGGTGTAATATATAAGTAAAAAGATGTAACTCTAAATATCATAAAGAAAAATGATCAGTGAAAACATAAAAGTGATAATGCCCCTTTATTATATAAGGCTCAGAATGGGTGCACACCAGAGACTACAGCAAATGCCCGGGTGCTGCATGAAGTTCCTCTTATGAAGACTCTGAGATGTTGAATAAATAACATTTGTTTAAACATTTTTAACAAACAGCTGTGACTGCTGGATTCTGTTCTCCTATATATTCTGGAGAGGCTATCGCTGGTTATTAGAATATTACTAAACTTCCTATGACAGAGTGAAAGTATTTGCATTATTTGTCAATACAGGGAAACCCCCAAACAAATTAAAGGGGTGGTTCACCTTCAAGTTAACTTTTAGTATATTGTAGAAGGGCCAATTCTTAGAAACTTTTCAATTGGTCTTCGTTATTTATTTTTCATAGTTTTTTTAATGATTTGCAATTTTCTTCTGTTTCTTTGCAGCTTTCAAATGGGGGTCACTGACACCATCTAAAAACAAATGCTCTGTAAGGCTACAAATGTATTGTTATTGCCACTTTTTATTACGTATCATTCTATTCAGTCCCTCTCCTATTCATATTCCATTCTCTTATTCAAATCAATGCAGGGTTGCTAGGGTAATTTGTACCCTAGAAACCAAATTGCTGACACTGCAAACTAGAGAGCTGCTGAATAAAAAGCTAAATAACTATAAAACCACAAACAATAAAAAATGAAAACCAATTGCAAATTGTCTCAGAATATCACTCTCTACATTATACTAAAAGTCAACTCAAAGGTGTTAAGCTTCATTCCAGCTATGAAGATAAAGGCTGTGTCTTGTCTTTATGATGTCAGCCATTAACCGTGATTTGTTTGTGGGGAGTTTTCAGGAGAACATGGTTTTGGGCCACTGCATCTGGCCAGTGTGAAAATTTTTCTTTTAAACACCAGTGAAACAGCACCATTCTATGGTTCCTTATATATGGCAATCTATGTAATAAGATAATGCCTTACCATGTGCAAAAACTATGGTAGTTCTGTTCATTTTGTATTGCACATGAGCTGAAGGGGGATACTGCTCACATGCTATTTATTACGTTTATTATCGGGAATGTTTGGAATCAGGGGCTTTACAGCTAAGGGGTCTTTTTTGGATCACCATACCTTAAGTCTAATGGAAAACTTATAAACATTAAATAAATGCAAAATGATTGCGTTGCCAACAGTATTGCTTTATGTGTTCTATTTAACATCAATTGCAAGTCATTGTTTATTATAATAATATTATAATAATCACAAAGCAACAGCTATTTCCTTATAAACTGACATGGGAAGTGACCTTGCTGCATTTCAGAGCTTCCTGGATAATGGATTTCCAGATTGCCCACCAGTATAATTTGATTGACGTGAGATCAATGACGGTTTGCTTGTGCAAGACGATGTGTCCGTATGTTTGTTTAATGGGGCTTATTTGACTTGGGTATTTAAACAAGAAATTCTACAATGGTATTAAATTTCACTTGTTGCACTGCCACGCACGTCTGCCCGCGGGTCATATTTTAAAAACAAACCCAATTCTAAAAATGTTTCCTACTAGCCAGAGCCATCAGAGTTATGTGACTTTTTACCCTGATAAAAATAGAAGCAACTGTTAAAGGCAGTGGTTTCATCTCGGCTATTAAAGGTGACACAAAGGACAGATTATATTAGGGAGAGTTTCTGAAGTTTCTTATATAGAAGGTAATACAATCAAACCCCAGGAAAAAAAAACTCCAGTGCTGTTTATTTAGCAGTGGTCTGGCTTCAAGCCCAACGGCCTCTCTCATCTTGGAGTTGGGAGAAACAACATTTCTCCATGTTAAAAGCGATTAAGGATCAGCTCAGAGCAGCGTAGGAGGAATAGGAAGGGACAAAAAGGATAAAGCAGTGAAAAAGCCATGTTTGAGTCTCAGCTCGGGATTACAGGAATCTGACCACGGCTTCACTTTAATGAATTGAGAAGGTTGGTGGCTTGTCTGTGCAGCCCATGCCAGAGTATTACAGGCTTTAACTCTTTCACTTGTCTGACTTCCCAGCTACGCTGTTTCTTTAGTAAGCAAAATACCAAAACAGGAAATTCCTAATTAAACGGGACATTTGTCTTAAAAACTAATGTCAGTATGTAGGGAAAAATGGCAATAACAGACAATATAACTATTGATTGTTTGGACTGTTTTGATTATCACTGTTTTCAAATTGTTTCCCAGAAATAAAGACCTTTTTCAATTACTTTCTATTATTTATCTTTTACTGTTTTTCCAAAATCTAAGTGTAAAGTTGAATGTTGTCTCTGGTGTTTCAGTCTGGCAGCTCAGTAATTCAGGTGCAGACTCTAAACTGTTACAATTTTGCAACATTTAATTGATACATTTCACAGCAACATCGCTGGAGTATTAGCAACTATTGTTGTAAGGGCCCTTAAGGCCCTTACACGTGGGCATTTGTACCTGCGCTCCCCTGCTTTCTGTTTTGTTCCATTCAGACGTACTCAATTCTTTTGAATTAGGTTGTACCCACACAGACGCGCTAAAGCGCCAAACGCAGTTTGGGACGCAGCATGTTGAGTGAGTCTAGGCCTGTGTTGCCTTGCGGCTGAACGGAACAAAACGGAACGCGGGGGAGCGCAGGTACAAACACCCATGTGTAAGGGCCCTTACAGACCATTGTTTTTTAGATGGGACCCCCCACCCATTTAAAAGATGGCAAGAGTCAGAAAAAGGCAAATAATCAATAAACTATAAAAGAAAGAAATAAAGCAGGCACATTGAAAAGTTGCTTAGAATTGGCTATTCTATAACTACTAACATTTAATTGAAAGGTAAGCCAGCCCTTTAATCCAAAACTTTTGGTATAGCTGAATGATGATCCAAATCCAAGACCTAATTTACATATTTAAATTTGAAAAAAGGATTAAAATCATTATTTGAAGTGTCAAAGCTTCAACAGTTCTGATTTTTTTTGTGGCGAATGAATTAGGAAATTCCAAATCTGGGAATCAAATTTATCTAGTTCCAAACAGGGAGGAATAGGGTGATTCATGTCTCTTGGGACCTTCTCTGCCACGGGGCCCCTGACTCCAGTACCCTCTGATGCTATTACCCAGTTAATTAAAATAATACATAATTAAAATAATTATTGAGCTCTCAAATATGGATTATTACATTATTAGCTTTCCTGAATGCTACCCAGTACCTCAGATGCCGAATGGGCAATTGTTTAGCCAATGTGATAACAACATTGCTATCAAATGGCATTATTTCAGTGGTGCTTGTCATAAAAACATTGCACATCCTCTAAAAGAAAACAGCATTTTATAGACAGTGCTGTATGCATATTTGTAATACATTACAGGACAATCATTAAATCCCATGAAAAGGGTATATTTCTTGGTGTACACTTGATGCGCACTTCCTAAGCACTACAGATTTTCATGAATTGTAGAATAGTAAAATACATTTAGGGAACTTACCCTGGAACAAACGTTCTTCCAAAATATCATCTCTAGAGAACACAGATGTTCCCATGTCACCATTACTCCCTACAATTAAAGTAAATGTAGGTCTAAATATTCTGTTGACCCATATGAACTCTTTTCTGTGGAATAGTTCATTCACTTTTTCATTTCCCTGTCCAACATTCCTTACATTCTGTATGGGGTTCCTCTTCCCTGAAAGAGACAGTTTTTTTATTTCCCATTGGCTTTGCTCTGATAGAGACATCGTATTAATGGCAAACATGACAATCATTCATTTGGAGCACTATTTATTTGCAGTAATTAAGATATTTTAGTTAAAGATGAATTTCTGGTTCATTGTTGCAGTATGTTTTCTATAAGTTCTGCAATGTTTGGCAACCAAACTCACCTAGACTATGGGATTGAGCATTAAGGCAGACTCAGGCGGATCCCTATAGGTACCTAAGCATAGGTTCCCTAGTCAAATGGATGAACATACATACTGTGACTGCCTTTCTATTGTTCTAATTTAACATACACTGGTATATATAGAGCAAGAGAAGGTAAGAATCTCCAACATGCATGATCCTTGAACTGACCAATATCCAAAGTATTGCTTGGGGCCACCATACACCATGCGGGTACTGGAAATTGGACAAAACTGGGAAGCTCCTGACCTGTGAATGAGTTTTTTTTAAATAATTTATTGCAGTAATATCCTTTTCTACGACAAAAGTAATGGTGCAAACAAGATTAGATTTAGATTAGTGATCTCCAACCAGTGGCTCAGGAGCAATATGTTCCTCACCAAAAGCTTGGATGTTGATCCCAATGGCCTTAAAGCAGGTGCTTATATTTATGTTGAAAAATATATAAAGAAAGAAAACTCAAGTTCCAACTAAAATAACATTAATCATTTTATCAGTATATGGTCCGGAAACCTGTTATCCAGAAAGCTCTGAATTACAGAAAGGCTGTTTCCCATAGACTCCATTTCAAATAATCCACATTTTAAAAAAGGATTTACTTTTTCTCTTAAAAAAAAAACCAATACAGTATACTTCATCCAAACTAAGATATAATTAATCCTTATTAGAGGCAAAACCAGCCTATTGGTTTTATTTAATGTTTACATGATTTTCTAGTAGACTTAAGAAATGAATACCCAAATCACAGAAAGATCCCTTATCCAGATAACCTCAGGTCCCATGCATCTGTCTGTACTTATGTGTGTAGTCAGGACTTTGAATGGGTATCATTTTGCCTAACCTATATGGCTTGTTTATGAACGTAGCCACAAATGTGTAGTGCAAAAATGGAGGCAATCTTTGTAGGTGCAAAGGTACTTAACATGATTTTTTCATTTGTGTGTATTTGTGCAATGCTCCATTGCACCCGCCCAGTCTTTCTGATGAGCTGTTTTGACACAGAGCAACCCCTGAGCTGACGCATCCTGAACGCACAGAAGACTTTAGATCACACACAGAAGTCTTTCTAACATTTGAACACAGCTAAGGTTGCCACCTGGCCAGTATTTTTGATGGTTGATCCCAATGTTATTTATAGGAAAAAAAGCTAAATTTACTAGGGATGCACCAACTCCAGGATTCGGTTCGGTATTCGGCCAGGATTGGCCATTTTCAGCAGAATTCGGACGAATCCTAGTGCCTGGCTGAACCGAATTCGAATCCTTAAAATCATGTGACTTTTCTTCACAAAACAAGGAAGTAAAAATTTTTTTAGCAACAAACCTTCCTCCCACTAATTTGCATATGCAAATTAGGGGTCAGTTCAGTATTTGGCTGAATCTTTCGCAATGGACAATAGCAAAATAGTGCATTCGGTGCATCCCTAAAATATATAGAAAGGCCAGTATTTCTTACAAGAAAAGGTGGCAACCGTAAACACAGCGGATGTTGAAATTGTGGTGCTATATGCCACATTATACATATTGTGTAGAAAATTGCACTTGCAGTAGTAAATTAACCCTTTATAGATGGTTACTTTGCCATAAACCTTTTCCGAATTGCATAAACTGCAGCTCCCAGCACTGGCAGAGGGTTCTGGGACTGGTAGTTTACAACAGCAACGAGGCTGCTTGATGAATTGTCATGTGGATGATCCTGTTTTATCTCAGATTTGTCCATATATTTGAAGAATATGTGCGTAATTAGTAGTATAATGTGAAGCGCCTGGGTGTCCTTGTCATGGAATTCCGCACACTGTATTCATATCAGAGAGATATGGGAATTCACACTGGGCTCTTTCTCTTGAACGGCTGACAAGATAATGCTCTTCTAACTAAGTACAGACTGTACCTTTTCTAGGCACACACTGTACCGTTGGAATCAAAAGCAGAATTAACCCCCTCGAACCTTTTTTTCAATTATTAATGGTGACTATTTAATCACCGGCTGCCGTGCACATCAATAAATCCCTAATGCAGTCAACTAAAACCACACACATGGCAGCAGGTCTGTTTCGGAGAAGGCTGGGAAGCGTTTGACAGAAGATTAGCCTGGACAAATTGAAAGCAAGTGGCTCCAGGCAGGATTTCCTTTTAGTACATTTAATATTGTGATGCATGTAAAACCCTTGAACCCTGTAGCAATTTGCAGTTAAGCATTAAGACCACGTTCACTCAGCCTCTTCAGTGAGGCAGAGGCTTTTAAGCCCTTCGTACATTGAAAATGGTGATGTATTTGATGCAGAGGTAAAATACAGAGCTACTATTTAAATACTATTTGCATAGTATTAGCAGTTTTACACTGGGAATATCATGATTTTAAATAGTAGCACTTCTGAGCTGGCCATCCTGCCACCAATGGGTTAAATGTCTATTGCAGGCAGGGTCTCTGGGCACATCTCTGTACAGTTCTGTCACTAATCGTCAGCTGTCAGATTTCAAATCTACACCAAGGCAGGAGATAGATGTGCGGAGACACTTCCCACATCAAACAACGCTCTAAGTGCTACTGTTCAAAATCAAGGTAAGTGATGCAAATTTGGTGATATTACAAAACCTGAAATAAATAATGTTAATTGCAAAATGTGCCCAGAAGAGCCCTCCAAGCAACATTTTTTTTTTACTTCCCCTTTATAATCCTTGACCCATTTTGCAACAATGTACATTAATATGCAATTAAGCTTTAAAACCACATACACTTTCCTATTGCTAAGGGATCTTTAGTGATGCAAACAAGGTGATTATAAGCCCCAGTTAATTCAGATACACTTATGGATGAATATGTAGGATAAAGGCTTAATGGCAGCTGGAAGCAATAAACAGTAAGTAAAAAAAACCCAGCACTGGAAGCTTGAGGGAAAATGAGAGACAATAATCAACCATGTATACTGTGCTATATATACTGATATTTCAGTACAGTATGTGATAGTGAGAGCACTTACTGGACCACAACCAGGCTTCAGTGTGCTGCACGTCAAACC
>CM044439.1:125113805-125128016 GCA_024363595.1 Xenopus borealis
TTTTTTTCCCCATGACAGGATCCCTTTAAATATTTATAGTTACATGCCATAATGTGTGCACAGACCAGATGCCGCTTTTTTGTCTTTCAGGAAATGATATATTGCAGCCTCCATATTGTCTGGATTCCCGGGAAGCCGCCCAGAGTAGATTATGAGTGTTCCCACAACGTTGAGAATGGCTCAGGCACAGAATCAGAAGAAGGATCAACTTTCTTCGGGAATTTCAAATAGAACAAAGAATGCTTGTTTTCCGTAAGAACCTAATGTCGAGGTTTTTGAAAATGATACTTCTGATTATAATGGTGGGATAGCTTCTAGACTAGACAAATAGGAACAGGATTACTCCACCAGCTCCGTAGATGCACTTACTAACGCAGGACTTTAACTGCAGGCTGCTGAAAAGGCCCAGATTGTATTATTACATGGTTTATACAATACTCACACGCTAAGCTCCTTGTTACATCTATGGTGGTGTCAGCCATTGTTCCACCCCCCTTATTCCCTGCCCTTGCTTCAAGTTCTTATATAATAAATGGCAAAAGAAAGAAATGAGCACAAATTGGATGACACAGGCATATCCAATAAATATATAAAATATGTACACTTGTACTGTAACCTGCAGCTTGCTGGGGACTACTAGTTACAACTGTATGTGAATGCCACTGCACTACAATGTTAAAGGAGAGGGAAAAATGAGAATGTGTCAGTGCATTATATGTTTAAATATAGAAGGATTATGCTTACAAAAGTAGTGTTTCAGGCTGATTTATTGAATATTTCTGCAAAAATCCTACTAATTCTCCCATCTGTTCTACTTCGTTTGCCTCCTTTCCCAGGCTCACTGGGAGCTCTCTGCACTCTAGGACAGGAACCAATCAACAGCTAGGCTGACCTGGACTACAGCCTGTCTTTGCTTGTGTGACTGCAGGGCTGTGATTGGCTGTCCCCCTACTACTGTGCCTCTTGCACTGATCGTAAGGACAACCCCACCCCACATTTGATACATGTACAGGGACTTTAGCAGATCTATAGGGAGCTCTAATAAAGGGGGCATTTTTGAAGATATTAATTTTTAGACCCAATTAAAACCAGCAGTCAATTATTGCCTACAACATTTAGGTTTTTTGTTTTTTTTACATATCCTATGTCTCATTTAACAGAGAACATGCTCTCAACAGGTGTGACTTCTGCCCCATGAAGGTGTTTTAGCATCAAAACATTGAGCTAAGATATCTGTTTTTCTTAAGACAGTAAATAAGAGGATATTTCAGTCAGTTTAACCCAATACTAATTTGGGGTTAAAATATACATTGTGGTATAATATATAATAATAACCAATACTTATGGGTCTTTGTGATAAGTGGTAGAAGAAGTGCAAGAGTCTTGTTTAATTCAATTCAAAGAGCACTTCTTCTCCCATTCTGGGGGTGTGGCCTGAGACACAAGGTGCTGACCTCATATGTAAAAGTCCCTTTAAGTAAAGGGGTGTGCAGCTTTAAAAAAAAAAACCATGGTTGAGGGAAGTGAAATTCCACTTTGGTCTTGTAAAGATGTTTCTCCCAGTGACACACCATACAGCATGTGTTGTGCAGATATGGATAAGCACATATTTCTTGTATCCTAATGTCCCAAACATCTAGCTGGAGTGTTCTTTTAGTAACTATGAAAGCACACAGAAATAATGATTGATGTTTTTCCTTTTGCTCCATTCATCTTTTTTCCTTTTTACCTGTAACTACTCTCTCCATATTTCTTTAACGTATAAAAGTGGGAGCTGCCATTGTCCTGTGTTATTTGAGGCAATCTCCATCATCGTCATTCAGCAAATGTAACCTCCCAAAATAAATCAATGTAAAATTGGTCAGATTCTGAGCGCTTTTGCAATTTACATAATTCTTTTTAATCGTTTTCAAGATATAAAATAGAAAGGGTTAATGCGTTCTACTTTAGTGAACTTTAAAGCTCCGTGTGTCTCACCAATTGCAAATATGTAATGGAAGCCTATTCTTTGCTCTAAATACTTTTAGGCTTGTACTGTCAGTGCAGCTAAATCATTGACTACTAGTGATGGGCGAATCTCCCGTATTTCGCTTCGCCGAGAAATTTGCGAATTGGCGAAAAAATTCGCCCATCACTATTGACTACTGTTACATGGCAGGCTGCTGTGGCAGAAAGACAATAAAAGTGCCCATACACTGTGTTGGTCAATTTCTTCATTTTTTATTTACCATATTGCAAGCACACTAAAAATCTTTTTAGTTGAAAGTAGGGATGCACCGGATCGAGGATTCGGTTCGGGATTCAGACAGTATTCGGCCTTTTCCTGCAGGATTTGGATTCGGCGGAATCCTTTTTGCATGGCTGAACTGAATCTGAATCCTAATTTGCATATGCAAATTAGGGACGGGAAATCACAACTTTTTTTGCATATGCAAATTAGGGACAGGAATGGAAATCACAACTTTTTGCCACAAAGCAATTAAAATTTTTTTTCCACTTTTCACCTTCCTGTCACTAATTTGCATATGCAAATTAGGATTTGGTATGGTATTCGGTCAAATCTGTCATGAAGGATTCGGGGATTTAAGCCATTTGTTACTTTACTGCCCTGCCCCCCCCTGAATAAATTATCAGCCTGAAGGCCATGTGGTTGGATCTGACAATCTGTAAAACTAAGGGATATGTTTACTGACTTTGGAGATGTCAATGGTGAAACCAATCAGCAATTTGAACTCAAAAGCAAAACTCTTATTGGTTGCTATGATCAACATCACTGGTGATATTTATCTCCAACGTTAGTAAACACACCCCGTAAGCTCCTAAAGGTGACCTATGTCTGTACCTTAAGTTAATATTATGGTGAACTACCTCTATGAGGGCTTGAACAATTGTTGAACTGCAGCTCCCAGCACCCCTATATGGGAGGCTACAGTGATACAAGTGATACATGCCCAATTTAAAGGTATGTCTGACAAGATTAATGCTGGGGACCTGCACGGCAATCATCCTTGTTATTACATCATATCATTGCATCATGGCTTTAAAGGTTCATGTAAACTCAAGCTGGAAATAGAACAAAATGTATAAAAATCTAATTATATATATATATATACTGCACTTAACTAGAGTGTAACAGAAAGCCGTATACTAGACTATATTAAAAATGTAATCTATTTTTTAATGATTTCTTTGCAGTAGAAATGCTACATTCAGAAATAAACACCTGTGAAGAATGGGAGTATTTAATATGTTAATAAAATGACATATTCATCTTCAAACTTATTGGTGGGGAATGATTTAATAAAGGGATGTTCATAAAGTAGCACAAATACACATGAGTAATATCAATGTGTGTGCAAGATAGAAGAACATTCATTTGTACTTTTGTTCATAACTGAGCTAAGTAGTACTGTGTGACTGCTGTATGCTACAGGATCCAGTGGAATATAACATGTGATAGTTGTTTTGTTAGCATTGATCTACCTATACATGTGCTGGCAAGATGGCATGAGCTCTTAAAACCCTATTTCTTACTTTTGAGAGGCTCCTAAAATAGAAAGGGATGCACATGCCATAGGTAATCGGCTGTACAAAATATATTTTCAATCCAGTTAGCCTAAATGCTGGAGTGGCTGGATGTGTAACATAATAGCCAGAACCCAACTTCCTGCTTTGTTGCTCTCTGATTGGTTACCAGTCAGTAACCAATCAATGAATTTTGGGGAGCCACATAGGTCATAACTGTTACTTTTGAATCTGAGCTGCATGAGAAAAATTCAACCTGTTAGGAAAAAAACCCCATACCCCTCCTATTTAGCTGTCAATTTTCGTGACTTTGGGTGCATGCGTAGTTGTTTGGGACCGAAAAATTTCTCTGCGCATGTGCCGAAAACGCCAGTCTCCTTCCGAAGATTGGCTAAGAAAGAAGATGGCGCCTGTGAACCCCAAGGATGGAATATGCTCCGAGGGGTAAGTAAAAAGTTTGGGGCATTTCCCCTGGGGAGCAATTAGGCTGGGGGAGGAGGGAGGGGGGTCTACGTTGGGTGGGTTGTATAGGTTTTTTGCCTAACAGGTTGAATTCTCCTTTAAGGATCAATTGCAAACAGTAATATCCTATGCCAGCAGTCCCCAGGGTATTGGTAGGTGTCACATAATAAAACACAAACAAGTCACAGTACATATATAAAATATGTATCCATACAAAAATAGTTTAATTTTTACACTGAACTGTTCTCCTTTAAGGAGACCCAAGTTGCAATAGGAGAGGACTAACAGAATATTGGTCAAAATTATGATATTCTACGGGTAATTAAGTACCCAAGGGAGAATATAATTGATTTATTTTACTGTAAAGCAAGCTCAGCATAAGTATACTTCATCAAGGATGCTAAGTGGATGGACCACTATAACCCCACCAAAATTTATTTCTATAGGATGTTGGCACCCCATATAGAGCATGGGATATCAAATGTGACTGTGCTTAAAAGAGAAGGAAAGCTAATGGTTTGAGGAGAGCACTCTAAAGGCAGTTATGCTGTGAAGGAACTTTATTCAGTGACTACATTGTACACAACATGTTTTGGGCCTTGTGTGCCCTTTCTCAAGTGTGTAAAAAAAACTCTACAAGCTCTCTGTTTAGGATAGCAGCTGCCATATTAGCTTGGTGTGATATCACTTCCTGCCTGAGTCTCTCCCTGCTCCCTTATAGCTCTGGGCTCAGATTACTGCTGAGAAGGGGGTGGGGGAGGAAGCAAACAGAGCATGCTCACGCCCAGGGGAAGGAGGTTTAAGCTGAAAGCAGGAAGTCTGATACAGAAGCCCATGTGTACACAATAGAAGGAAAGAAATAGTGTTTCTTTTGAGGGAAGGTCTACACGAGGGGATTCGGGGAGATTAGTCGCCCCAGCGACAAGTCGTCTCTTCTTTGGGGAGACTAATTTCCCTGAACAGCTTCCCCCTGTCTTGTGCCAGTTAAAATGAGAATCTCCTGCTCCAATTCACACAGTGCTTCGTTTTCTAAAACCTCCCGAAGTTGCCTCACAAGGAAACTTTGGGCGATTTCAGAAAACGAAGTGCCACATGTGAATTTTAACTAACGCAAGACAGGGGGAAGCGGTTCGGGAGATTAGCTGCCCCAAAGAAGAGGCAACTAAGGACTTGGCTATTCGGGGAGGTTCGGGGGCTACAAGTCGCGGCGATAAGTCGCCAGGCGACAAAATGCCCCCGAATCTCCCTGTCTGGCCTTAGCCTTACTGGTATATTTAGGTGGACCTTTCTGATAAGGCTTACTTAGTTTTAATCTTTCCTTCCCTTGAATCCATTGCCACAGAGCAGGGCTGCCTGTTTCTCTGTAATTAATAAGTGCCCGTATAAATCCTCTGCATTGTATATTACCTCTTCTGTATTTCTCCCAATTACTCTACAAAGGCTTTGGGCTAAACACTTGCACAGCTTATAGATAAGGCTTGATATCTGATAATGTAAGACTTGGAGCATTCTCCACCTGGTTAAGAAGCCAACCGGGTCAGACACATCTAGATATTCACCATGGAGATGGGACAATGAAATTACAGAAGAGGACACATGGCAACAAACCATAATCATGATGTCCTTATAGGGGAGAAATCATTGCTCGAGGCAGGAATCCTTTTAACCCTACACTTCCTGTAAGCATGGCGAATTACAGGCGAGATACACAGGAAAGGGCGTATTTTCTAAACACCCACATTTGTGGCAAAGCTCACACATAAATCAGCACAAAACTATTTCTGATTTCAGAGTTCTTTCACAAGTCTGAAATCGGAACTGAATTAAATTGAAACCAGAGATGTGTCCACTTCCCTGTAACTTGTAAACACAATGGCAGGCTAGGACAATAGCTGGCAGGCTGTGAGCTACAAGTATTACGTGCTAGGGCCTCATTAAGCAAAACAAACAAAACGGATTTCTAAGTGTTCCAAGCTCTTTCTATCATTTCCAGTTAAGGCTTGGTTGTGTAATCTCTTAAAGTGACAGTGTAACCCTTGTTCAAAAAGCCACAGTTACTACAAACTGCAACGTATCAGAGAGAAGCTTGGGTTCTAAACTTTATATTCAGAGAATCCTGGCCCTGGCTTAATTTACTGAGCCGACACTGGGAAGCATGGAGTGGGGTGACATTTGAAAACAGCCAAAAATACAACCAGTGACAAAAGAAATGCATTAAAAGTAAAAAATAGTATACTATTTGAAGGTCAGCTGCCCCTTCACGAAAATATGATTTTAATTAAAAGAAAAGGCAGATACATTACGGAACAAGTAATATTTATTTTGCATAAGCGGATTTAAACGACCCCTTTAACAGGCACGGTGGGACATGTAGCCCGCAGCTGTTTATCGCTGGGTGGTAGTGACGGACCATGAAAAAATCCATGTCCATTAACATCAGAGTTTATACATTTTTTTTTGGTTTCTTTTTTTATACATAAACAATCAGTGATGCCCCAAGCAGGGGTCCCACTCCAGCCTAACATCCAGACTCCATATCATGTTAAAGGAAACAAATTTAAAAAGCCTAACAGTATCCACATCAGTAGCCTGCCTGCCCATTCTAGTTTCCTTAACTGTTGTGACTAGGGCACATGGGGAAGTTTTTCCACCAGTGTATTCCATGCTAGAAGACAAATGCCCAAATTCCACCTGGCACAGGCAGTTCTCGGCCTGAACCCACACCAAGTATTAGGGTTGTTAAAGGAACAGTAACATCAAAAAAAAAATCTAAATGTTTTTAACAATACAATGCAGTGTTATACTTCACTGGTAAAACTGGTGTGTTTGCTTCAGAAACTTTTCTATAGTTTCTATAAACAAGCAGCTGTGTAGCCATGGGGGCAGCCATTCAAACACAAGCTACACAGTAGATAACAGATAGGTACTGAAGTATCCTATTGTATACTACAGAGCTTACCTGTTACCTGCTGTGTATCTGTGTCTTTTCTCCTTTTTTTCCAGCTTGAATGGCTGCCCTCATGACTATACAGCAGCTTATTTATAAAAACTATAGAAGGCTGCCTGAAGCAAGCACAACAGTTTTACTAGTGAAGCATAACACAATGTTATATTAACACCGTGTCATTTTTGTGGTTACTGTTTCTTTAATATTACAGGCCAAAGTAAAGTGTCATTGACAATTATGGGCATATCTGCACTGGCTGAAAAAAAACACCTCTATAGCTATTAGCCTAACCTCTACATATATTTGGGCCAGATGGATGCCTGTTGCAGTCTATTTTCAGATCCCATTGAGCGCTAAAAAGAAATGAAGGTGAGAGCAAGGAGAGGTTAGAGAAATGTTCTGCTACAAGTTTCTTGAAAAATAATGGCCTACATTTGTGGTCCTACAAATGACTATTTGTACAAATGACTATTCAACAATAGATTTTATATCATGAGGAATGCTGGGAATTGTAGTTTAGAATAAATAGACTCAGCAACAGCCAGCTCCATAGCCCTATGTGATGTAAAAACATGGATGCAAAACAAATAGATGATGCAGATTTTTAGCAGCTGGGTAGTGTGGAAGTGGCAGTTAGTTATCCCCATAATGTCCTAAAAGGTCTCACAGCAACAGACTGCAACATAAAGCATCTCAGTGCATCCATGATAGTGATTTTCCTTAACACAGTGGTGTAACACAAGCAGTCAATCATGAAAGGGCCGACTCAGTAGAGCTTCCTTTTTTTCTTTAAGCCCTTTTTGGCACTACTCACAGTCTAGGATTACACTCTCCATCTTATTAACCCTTACACAAGGCACTCACCTGATGGCATTCAGGCAACACAGAGAGAAGTTGTATTTTTGTATTTATGCACAGTACAGGTATACAAACTTCCCAAATGGATAAAATGCAATTATAAAAGGCAGAATACCAGGCTGCCCATCTGACATTGCAGTCACTAGATTGTCAGGTGTAATGAGTTTGTACATCACTGCTCTTGACTAGTTTTATCATATAGGCTCACAGTGAACCAAATCATTTTCCCCACATATATTTCATGGTCAAGTTTGCTTTATTCCAGAATGTAAACGCAGGTGTGAGAGTGGCAAACTAGGCCACCTGTCTTCTCTTCCATGAAAACAAAAATAGAAATTGCACAACAGATGTTTTCCTACACAAAGGTCAAATAAATCTGCGTTCTATTCCCTCCTTGAATAGATCTTGAATAATTAAAGGAATCGTTAAAGCAGTGTCCCAGAATGAGCAATAAATGTTCATAGCCCCCCTTTGAGCTGCTTCTATTGTGGTTATGTAGAGCGGCTTCCTCCTTTATCAGAAAAACAGTCCAAGGTGCTGCTCAAGGTCTTTCCCAGGGATGCAAAGCATGTTCAATGGGTTTTACAAAAACCAACCATGAACCACTGGTGTTTGTTAGAGGGGTAAATTGTGACCACTGTCCAGTGACAGAAACCAGACTAATAAAGAAGAGGTTTATATACAGTAAGCTGTCCTTGTTTATATTCAGCTAGGGGTGTGAGAGAGCAGCTTGAAGCTTTGTCATCAGCCCTTGACCTTTCCTTTCTTTGCTGGAAGTTGCCCTGTGGCTTCCAGGTACTTGTTGATCAGTTCTTCCTGGGTACTGGGCAAACAGGGCTGGTACCTGCTGTAATCCATTGTGTATTCACCCTTCCCCTAGATACAAAGGAAGGCAAACAACAGAAAAGGACCAATTATTACCTGCAACACATCCTCACAACATACTTCTATTGAGCATAGTGGCTGATTGTGGTAATACCAGACATGTATATGGGCTTCATAACTGCCGGTGTCAAAGTGCAACAGGGTTGAAGTAGTCACAAGAAGCAAAGGCATATTATAAATCAGATATTTACACAATGCCACTTCTGGTTCTCCTACCATAGACCTATACTGGAACATTGCTTGTAATTATATTTTCTTTCATTGAAAAGTATTTTATTTTTGGCTTTACATCCCCTTTAAGTGGAAGACTAACAAAGCATCACTTTTATATAAGAGTCTATAGAAAAGAGACAGGGCATTGGACAGGTTGCTACATTTTATGTAAAATGATAACTTGCCATTTTTTTCCTACTTAAAATCCAATAACAAAACAAAGGTACATCTGAGCCTCCCTTCCCCTATTTTGTGCCCTTGAAAATCAATGGATCCTTCCCAAAGCCAGCCTGAAGTTACACATAAAGACAGTAGCAAATACAAACCTCTGTGCATGACCGAAGTTCCGATGCATAGCCAAACATGTCATTTAGTGGAACCTGGGGGATGAAATAAAAATCCAGATTAATAAACTATATGCAAACATGCAAAACGGAAAAATGAAGAACAGAAAATGAAGAACAAATATCTTGCTATGGTATTTTACATGGGCAAGAACATAAGGCTAAAAGACTTTTTTTTATATTCAATTTTGAAATCTGACATGGGGCTAGACATATTGTCAGTTTCCCAGCTGCCCCCAGTCATGTGACTTGTGCCTGCCCTTTAGGATGGAACTACTTTCTGGCAGGCTATTTCTCCTACTTAATGACGTTTATTAGAGCACAAGTCACATGACTGGGAGCAGCTAGGAAACAGACAGCACTATTAACTGGTGAGTTTTGAAAAAAACATGTTTTCCCATGACAGTATCCCTTTAATACTAAATGCTATGCACATTTTCAGGTTATAATTGTAAGAAAACCACAAGGCACAGTAATTAGCATATGAATGTCAAAATAAGATTCTGCTATAGAAAAACTACAGCCATCAAAAATCTCCATGTGCCACTGTCCATAAATCAGTAGCTGTAGTTCTACATGGATATCAGTACAGTACATTAGTGTATTTTATGCAGCTCTGAGTTCCTATGTATAAGATAAGTACCAATATAGTAGCATCTGGAAAACTTACATCTGCATAGAGAGTGAAATAGCCATCTGATCCATCTTGTCCTACAATCACCCCATGTCTGCGATTAATTCCAGCTATTACAGGGCCCTGGAATTCAGAAGGGGCCACAATCTCCACAGACATTATTGGTTCCAGGATGCAAACAGTGGATTTTTCCATAGCTGGGTAAATAAAATAAAGCAGATCTTAGAAAACCTAGACAAAACATTACTCTTTATGTATACAGCTCTGATTTGATGCAGATAGTAACATGATGCCCAGGAGCTGGGAGCATTGTGATGGGAACCATGTAAAACAGCCCTCCCTGTTGCACAGTCACCTTGCTTCAGTGCGCCCTCTCCTGCTCTGATGAATGAGATTTCATTGGAATCCACCATGTGATGAGCACCATCCTCTAGGACAAAACGCAGACCAGATATCTTGTGTCCTGTGAGAGGCCCTTTCTCACAAGCCTCTCGGAAACCCTGAAAAGAAAACCAAAAACTTTAGTGCTATAGTTATCTGCAAAATGAACGCAAATTGTGTGCCCCACAAGCATTCATGTTGTAGCATGAATGCTCACACAGCAGAGGTCAGCCCAAATACACAAAAGGAACTATCTCCGAGCTGACCACTGCTTTGCTCTATCAGCTGATTGGATTCAAGTCGAGGAAGAACAGGGAGTAGATCCACTTCACTCAGCCTGCAAAAATGCACAGAAGACAACTGTTGAAGCCTTCAACCTGTGCCCATAGACTTAAAAGGGATGTAAAGGCAAAAACAATAAAATCCCATTTTTATTTTTTATGAAAAATAAATTATCTCCAATATACTTTGATTAAAAAATGTCAACCGTTTTTATAAGAAACCTGAATGTATGCAGTGAAATTCCCCCTTCATTTTATTTGCTCTAACTGCTGCAGATAGGAAACTTCAGACTGACCTTAACTGCTCTGCAGGGAAATGATCATACGTTCAAACAGCAGGGGGGAGCCCCCTACCTTACTTCCCAGAACACGTGCTTTGTTTGTTTCCCTGTAGAGCAGCTGGTGACCTTGTAAAGATTCGTATCCACGGACCCAGTGTAGTCTGCATATTCTGATTATTAATCAGTCTTGCTGTATCAGTTTCTATGGCAGATATTATTTGACTTGTGCGGTTTTGAAAATTTATGACAATCCCTAAGTTGCTTGATAAAGAGTGGAGATACCACTCGAAACGTTGCATGTTTATGCTGCCCAGGATGGAATGAATAAAGGCGATTTTATTTAAACCTATGGAGTGCTGTCTTTGGAGAAAATATGACAATCCCTAAGTTTAGCCTGCCAACAGCAGCCAAGACCACACTGAGCATGTGCAGAGTCATGGTCTTGCAAATATGTTTAACAAATGTAGTCCCCTGCAGCTAACTTTGAAAGCATAAATCATTTGTTTAATTAGGCCTGTGGTGCAGTAAGATCATGTTTATGTTTAGTATACAAAATACAACATTTCTACCATTATTATTTTTATTTTAGACTTTATTTCTCCTTTAAAGGAACAGTTCAAAAATGTCATCTATAAAGGCTTGAGTGACTGGATGTGTAACATAACACAACACAACTTCCTGCCTTTCAGCACCCTAAATCTGAGTTAGTCAGTGACTTGAAGGGGGGCCACATGGGACATAACTGTTCAGTGAGTTTGCAATTGATCCCCAGCATTCAGCTCAGATTCAAAAGCAACAGTTATGACCAATGCAGCTCTCCCTCAATTCACTGATTGGTTACTGCCTGGTAACCAGGGCAACCAGTCAGTTTAAACAAAAGAGAGCTGAAAAGCAGGAAGTAGTGTTCTGTTCTGTTACGTTAGACTTACAGTCATTCCAGCCTTTATACATTACATTTTTGGCTAACTAACTATATTGAAAAAAAAATTAATTTTGCACAGCCTATTTACCCAGGTTTTACTTTTATACCGAACAATTCCTTTAAGGATCTTCAGCAAGCCACCAGCTAAATACATGAATAACTTAATAATAATGTTGCTTTTTAGGCCAAACTCCATCACACATAACGTAATGAGGAGTGTAAACTTATACTTACTCTTTCAACTGCAGGTATAAACTGCTTAGGGACATTTGTTCCAACAGTCTTATCTTCAAACTCCACTTTTGTATAGCTTTCTGGCTCAAGAGGTTCAAGAAAGCCAATGACTTTTCCATACTGCCCAGCCCCACCAGATTGCTTCTTGTGAGTAAAGTCAAACCTGAAATGAACAAAAGGATAATTGAAATCAGTCTAAAAAAAAATGGACACAATCAAAACAAATGTACAATTACTCAGAGCCTCCTCTGAGTCCTGCTGTATTCTATAAAGGGGAACTCCACCCAAAATGATTTTTTTTCTTGCATATTGACAGAAAATGTCATTCTAAGCAAATTTTCACTATACTTTAGTTCTCTGGTTCTGACTATTGAACCAGTGTACCACAGAACACCAAAAGGTATTGAACCAATCCAGAACACAAAAAAAAGTATTGAACCAGTGTAGCAGAAGTCTGCAGATCTGTTAGTTGAATGGCTTCTGCTACATTGTTTCAGGTGTCAGACAGTAGTGTAGAAAATGAAAACAGTCAGATGCTACTTTTCCATAGCAATTACATTTACAAATAACTTTAAAATCAATGGAATCAATTAGGGATGTATAATGGAAAGATGGTGTCCCAGCCGTGCAAAACTCCAGCAGCTTTGTTTCCCTGTAGAGCAGAAGGTGACTGTGTAGATAGAGATTTGAATTGGATTTTATTTTTGCCTTTACATCCCCTTTAATGTTTCCAACTCCAGCTGCAGGAACAAAGATCATGGAGCCAGATTTAAACTGCCAGATTTGCTGCAGCCACTGGTTATGTAGAGTTGGAGAAAGTGTGTATTAAACAATAGACAAACTATAAAATCCACATTAGATTACATGACAACACAGGACCCCAGTGCAGTCTGTATAGTCTTGCTGTATTGGCTTCTGGCAGATATTATTTGACTTGTGCTGTTTTGATAATTTATGATGATCCCTAAGCAGCACAGATCACACTGAGCATGTGCAGGGTCAGGGTCATGCAAAGATGTTGAACAACGTTACAAGATGTGGCCCCTGTGTGGCTTGTGGTGCAGTACATTCATGTTTATGTTTAGTATACAAAATACAGCATTTCTAGCCTTATTCTATTTTACACTTTTCCTGTCCTTTATGCCAATGAATGGATTCCATTGGGACCCATAGAGATCTGTCAGGATAGGATTACATCCACAGCCAGATGCAGTCCTTACCTGATGGGATGTTCCAGACTTTCTGAAAGATATGTGACCAAGCCCTGGTCAGATATTGGTCAGGGACCGATATCATGTTGACTCTTTACATAGCACACCACCAACTGCAGACAACATATTCCACAGTGCTGTACAATAAATGGCTGTATACATTGAACATGCAGATTTACATACAAAATCCACCAATACAAGCTTTGTCCAACGGCAGCACATGTTTTATTATAGCAGGACAGCTAAAATAAAGACACTGCAAGGTCACAATTTAGAGTACAAAACTAGATTCATCCAGAAGAGGGGTCGAACCGAGGCCATGAAATCAAGGCTACATTATACAGAGCTGCAAACTTTTAATGCTCGTTTCTAGGGGGGTGCGAGTGGTGAAAAATGTCCATACCTGGAAGGGACATCACACACACATACAACCCTTTCTTGAAGGATCAGATTCTGTGTTGTGCTCCTGCGTACATCACTAAAATGTTCTGCGCATACAAACCTGATTTTTGCCACAAATCTAAAGGGTTAGTAGTGATGTCAATAGTTATAAACAGTGAGTAGTGACGTCATTCTTGTCACACGGCTCACTAAAACTTGTGTATTATAATAAATAAAGTACCCCAATGTTGAAAAATATGAGGATATTAGAAGTTACCTCGGAGTTCAATAACCTCGACACTCGACCTTCAGCCTTGTGTTTTTATACGGTCATGAAACTCCGCGGTAACTTATAATATTCTTATAATTTAAATGAGGGGATACATTCTTCACTTTATAGTGTATGGACGTGCTGATTCATCTGTGTAGTGCATGCCTAATCCCAGCACTCAAAGTCCACGAGTCAAAACTTACAGCACATTTACTCTCAGGGCCATGAGAGAGGGGTAGTAGTGAAACATGGAAGCCATCAATTCATCCCACTACCCTGACACAAGAGCAGCTATAGCAGCAGAGAACTTAATGAACTACAAGCTGGGAGGCCCCCATCGCTTGTTTGCACTGAACAAAGTGAGCCAGGCCAGCCGGGAGG
>CM044439.1:125151081-125169139 GCA_024363595.1 Xenopus borealis
ATGATTTCCAAGCTACATTGCTGGCCTGGGGGTCATCAGTGGAAGAAAGAATTATTTTCAGGGGATCTTTGTACCTGAGAGGGACTGGTACATTCACATTCAAATACAGTAGCACCCCGCCCCCCCGCCATTTTCAGGGTCGTTCCGCCAATGAGGCGAGTTGGGGCACTCACTCACCTCAGGTGGCAGCGCCCCCCTGGTTACCAGGGGCGGCAAAATAGTAACTAACTCTTCTAGTGCAGAACGCACACTTGTGCGCTCTGCACTAGCGCCGTTTTTCTGGTGTTACTGTTCCTTTTTAGAGGCATTTTTAAATGTAATTATTACTGAAATCGGTATTTATCTTTGCATTTTTATACCTGCAATGCTGATTCTGACTCTTTAAACAATGTAGCAAGAGGAGTCTGCTTATAGTGGTATGCAGCATTCTAGCTCCTTTTATGGTCCAGCTTTTGGTCAAGCCACATCCCATAGGATGCAAACAGGTACACGAACACATTGTCATTATCAGTCATTGCTGTGTAGTACCAACAGCATTCTGGAGGCCACAAATATTGCCCTAATTAAGCTTAAAGGACCAGTCAAATAAACATTTTTTTTATTTGTTTTTGTAAACTATAAAAAAAACACAGAGACATGTTTAAGTTTAAAATTGCTAAGTCTTTATTAAGAAATAACTCTGCATCAGCTCCTCTTCTGAAAAGGCGAAGATCCATTGTGCAGGGCTTGATTTCTCCTCCCTGGCTATCTCCTACAAGGAAGGCAGGGAGAAGAAATTGAGCGCAACATAATGCGCTCTGACTGGTTACCCTGGTTACCAGACAGTAACCAATCAATGACTTGAGGGAGGGCCACATGGGTCATAACTGTTGCTTTTGAATCTGAGCTGAATGCTGAGGATCAATTGCAAACTCACTGAACAGTTATGTCCCATGTTGCCCCCCCTCATGTCGCTGACTTACTCAGATTTAGAGAGCTGAAAAGCAGGATGTTGTGTTGTATTCTGTTATGAGACATCCACTCACTCCAGATTTTATATATTACATTTTTGGCTAACTAACTATATTAGAAACATTTTTTATTTTGCACAGCCTATCTATTTACCCAGTTTTTATTTTTACCCTGAACTGTTCCTTTAAGCTGGGCCTTCATGAATATATATAAGAGGCTAAGTAAGTAGTGCTAGCTAATATCTCATCCTATGGGACTGTCTGCCCCCCCCCCACACACACACAATTTCAGAAACTCTGGTCTAAAAGATTGAAGAATTTCAATTCTTGGGGATGCAGGCACGTACACACAAAGGGAGCCTTGGAAGTAGCACTTCCTCAAAGCAGGTGTTAATTACAGGGCTCTCTTACATTTTGTACCTTGCACCTTATTCAAAAAATTAGAAGCAATATGTACTTTAGTGCAAATTTAGAGGCAAGTACCTTTGTTATTCCAGTTTAAATGTGTGCAGCTTGCACTTTATCAGAGTTGATGTGTATGTATGTTTCAGCCACAAGGGGGCACTTTGTACCCAGCTGAAAAGTAGTGTATGTAGAGCAGGTTTTTTCCCCTCAAATTCTCTCCACAATTCTGTATTCTGTTCCCTTTTCTCTGTTTAATTTAGGGATGCACCGAATACAGAATTCGGTTCGGGATTCGGCCAGGATTCTGCCTTTTTCAACAGGAATCCTTGTGCCTGAACCAAATCTGAAACCTAATTTGCATATGCAAGCTCTCAGGTAAGTTTTGAAGCGTAATTCTCCATCCTATGTCTTTTTTGCATTTTTTCTCCATATCTTCTTTCTATTCTCCTTTCCCCTCACAGCCAGGAGTTGTTGTCTTGTCATAGACATTAATTACAAATGGGAGAAAAACTAAACAATTATTTATTTTTGTTGGAAACACAAGCTCACAAGACCGTTTTTATTATTGAAGAAAACAAGAACTGCATCATTGTATATAATAAGCTCCAGCATATTTACTATGTAGAATACAACATTTGCAGATGTAAAAAAATGACAATTGAAAATATTACTGCAATTTAATAATTTTTACTAGATCACTAAAGCAAACAGCTATAATACAAGCCTCTGCAACTAATAAAAAGGGGCCATTCAACGAAGCAGATATTAGACCAGTTTTATTAGAAATCTACAAATATTTTTACACATACCCTTATGAACAATCTGTGTTCTCATATCTTTCAATGAAAGGCACATTTTACACTGTGCAATATATATATATATATATATATTTGTATATATAAATACACACTTGCACACATTTCTTTGCATAATAGCCACCTATTAATAAGTCACAATGCATAACTGCTACAACATCAATGCCATTTTTTAGTGTGTAGATATGGATTTGGTAATTTCTATCACTGAGTAGTGAGACACCTCCAACATAAGTGTGACTTTAGCCAGTCCAGTATTGACAGCTCATCCAAAAAATGCAGAGGAAACTGATGTGGATGTCTCAATTATTTATTTAGCAACTGCTCTTGCAAAAGATGGTTTCACACCATTAACCAGAACATTTCAGCTTGTAGACGACTGGTTCCGAGACTCATTTCTCCCTGTAATACAAATGCCAATTATGAGTGGAATTGGACATTATTGTGTTTTTCTTCCTGTATTTACAATTCAATCCCATAGTTAGTGGTTCAGAATTGTATCTTTTCTTGGCCAAATCCTGGCACTATGATACAAATAGGTATATTAACCTTTGCTGGTCATTTGTATAAGGACAGATCAGCTTGAAAAAGGAACTAAAATGTTCTGAAAGCTTGCTATGATTATATTAGTTAGCCAATAAAGGTATCACCTTTATACCATTTTGTTATTTTTTATTTCAAAAGGGTTGCCCTATAACATTTTTACTGGCTAACACGGTACAGCAACTTTACCTGCAATTATAAGGACAGATGAATACAAAGAAACAATTCTACCTCTGCCATCCCTAGCTGTCTTTTTCCATCTGGCAGAAACGTATGCATTTGATGGGAGATTCCGCTTTTACTCACCAGGTTTAATAAACTACCGCATAAAATTTATCTCTGGATGAGATGCTGTGGTGGCAATGGATCATCTGCCTCCTTTTAAAAACTGGAGGAATGGCTGCCAAGCACTAGGCTTGTATGTGTAAGGGCACTTCCACATGAGTGTTTTGTCCTGTGATGGATTTCTTCAGTGTTCCACACCAAGGGAGTGCAAGATGAAACCCAGCCTATACTTCCTTATAATCCTGTACTGACACAGGCGCATTCAGCTGCATTCTACACTTGGATGCACTTGTGTTAGTACAGGTAAGGAATCCCTTATTCGGAAATCCAGGAAGTTCAGGAATTACAGAAGCGCTGTCTCCCATAGACTCCATTATAATAAAATAATCCAAATTTTTAAAAATTATTTTATTTTTCTTTGTAATAATAAAACAGTAGCTTGTACTTGATCCCAACTAAGATATAATTAATCCTTATTGGAAGCAAAACCAGCTTGATGTATTTATTTAATCTTTACACGATTTTCTAGTAGTCTTAAGGTATGAAGATCCAAATTATGGAAAGACCCATTATCTGGACAGCCCCAGGTCCTGAGCATTCTGGATAATAGGTCCCATACCTGTACCGGCAAATAAGGAAGAATAGGCTTCATTTAATTCTGCACTTTCCTGTGGTGAAAGGCTCAAGTGTAAGAACTCCCAACATTCAAACACTGGGAAGAGTAACAAAAAGTTGTGCTGTGCGTAGCACAGAGGATTTTTTTAGCAATGTCCGTTTTGTGGCCACACCCCCTAATTACTATGTTCATTTTACCAAATTTAACAGGTTATGATAGTTTGAACACATTTCTGGGCATTTTAGTGCAATGTTTTATGTGTTATAACAGCTTTGCTAATGAAACTGAATTGTCCCTTAAAGGGGTGGTTCACCTTCAAGTTAACTTTTAGTATATTGTAGAATGGTCAATTCTAAGAACCTTTTCAATTGGTCTTCTTTATTTATTTTTCATAGTTTTTTAATGATTTGCAATTTTCTTTTGTTTCTTTGCAGCTTTCATATGGGGGTCACTGACACCATCTAAAAACAAATGCTCTGTAAGGCTACACATGTATTGTTATTGATACTTGTTATTACTTATCATTCTATTCAGTCCATCTCCTATTCATATTCCAGTCACTTATTCAAATCAATGCAGGGTTGCTAAGGTAATTTGTACCCTAGAAACCAAATTGCTGACACTGCAAACTAGAGAGCTGCTGAATAAAAACCTAAATAACTATAAAACCACAAACAATAAAAAATGAAAACCAATTGCAAATTGTCTCAGAATATCACTCTCTACATTATACTAAAAGTTAACTCAAAGGTGAACAACCCCTTTAAGCAGCACGTCTCAGTTCTCCCAAGGGACCTGTGTATCTTAAATAGTTACAATTGTATCTTTGCTTATCTTAAATTGTTACAAAATTATCCAAGTGCAGCTTTTGAGTGTTATGGGCTCTCTGACCAAAAGCCTCTTATTTTTATAAAGTTTCAGAAACTTTGTATCTTTTTCTGGCATCAGTGCAGGAGAAAGTTGGGACATTTTTAGTAAGAAACCCGGTGGGATGATTTGTGAAAATCGGGTCTCATGGAAAATGGGACAGTTGGGAGGAATGCATAGGCAGCTAACCAGAAAACAATCACTTCCCCATGAAAAAACAACAATGGCAACTAACCAAATTATTATCCGTAATGCATGCGACTAGGCTATTGCCTCACATAGAAGGCGTTGTCTGTTTCATGTTGGCTTCTGTAAACTGCACTGTGTGTCTCCATGGGGTAAATTTATCAAAGAGTGAAGTTCCGCCACTAGAGGGAAATTCCGCCCCTCTATGGGATTTTTAAAGGCCTATTTATCAATGGGTGAAGTGAAAGTTCACCCTTTGATAAATACGCCTTTAAAATCCCATAGAAATGAATGTAGAGCGGCAGAATTTCCCTCTAGTGGCGGAACTTCACTCAACTTCACTCTTTGATAAATATACCCCATAGGTGTAAGGGATTTTGCAAAGCCTCCAATTTTTTTAGTTTACGATGATTAATTTGTAAGGTGTAAAACAATCATAATATTGTGCAAGGGGAGATAGGTACCTCAAATCACAATAAAGGGGTGTATGTGTTTGAATAATAATTAAATACATAACTGTAGAAATTGTTCATCTCAGTATTTAAAAGTGTTAAATATTTAAGTAATATAGTAAAATGTTACGGTCTCACCTTTCCGGAAACTGCAGCTGGCTTTTGCTTGCTATATGTTTAACACTTCTGTGTCTTGGAGCTTCTACTGCAGGTCCTGGAAATGATTTAAATGACTTAAACTTCGAAACCTCTCTTTGCCATTCATCATCAAAAGATGGACCTTCAGCTGCAGGACAGAAGCACAAAATAAGAAGTTCAAGCCACCATGTTTGCATTACTGCAAGTAGAACTGTATCTTAGTAGATGACAAGAGCCAAATATATTTTACTAAATACACATTGTATGTGGAATTTATTCAGTTATATCTAGTGTGTGCTACTAACGGGTACCAATGTGGCAAACCTATTTATTTGAGTGAGAAATTAAAATATACAAAACTGTTTGCTCTTTTGAGAAACGAGTTTCAGTGCAGAAGTCTGCTGCAGTAGCACTATTAACTGATGCATTTTGAAAAAAATACATTTCCAATGACAGTATCCCTTTAATTTACCACTTATTTTCAATACAATCTGAAGAAAATGAATTGGGATTACATTAGACTTTTTCAAATAAAAGTTATTTACAGCAGAACTGCCTAAAGTACTTTTCTTAAGATTTAACTGGAAAAAAGTGCTCAGACGCAACCCACCTGCTGCTGCCTAGTTTAATCCTAGTTTAAAACTGGAAATTCGGGTAAAGTTACCTGAGATGGTTTTTTGTTTTGAAAGGGTATAATGTTACATAGTACAGAAAAACAAAAGTTAACCAGGTAATTGTTTTACAAGGCAAAATAATGTAGTAATGTAGTACAAAAAAACAAATGTTTAAAAGAGAATCAAAAAGGTTTCAAGACACAGACTACAAGAGTCACCAAGGCGTACTCAGAATTAATGGCAAATGGTGGAAACTAATGTGTTTGTGTCACTGCTTGCCTGGATTCATAATTGAAAATAAAACATTTTTATGAGAGAACATAAAACATAATTTTACTGTAATAAAACTCACCTTCATCCAGATTGAGGAATTCTTGGTTGAGTTCTTGATCCCCTGTTTTGTGGTTTCTAGATTTCTGGATGATGTGGGCCCTGTCTTGGATGTGATGACCAATAGCCATTTTCTCAATTCCACTTTCAGAATCTCGTACAGATTTTTTGGTCTCTTTTATCTGAACATAAACAGGAAAAAAAAAAGTTGTTTCTAAGCAGATTTAAAAAATGATTTGTCACAAACATTTTAACAAATATTAGCTCTTATTTGTTTGTGCATCCATTGGATAAAAGTATGTATATGGGCCAGATCAGAATAATGAAGGAGGACTATAACAAGCAAAATAAGGCCTCTTACATAACTGTGAAGCCACTTGAATTGACTTGCAAGTACTCTGTTGCACCCTAAACACTGTATAATAACTGTACCATTAGTATATATACTGTATATATGTATCTTGTGTTTATCTGAAGTCATTGGTTGCCTTACAAAATGGACTTAAAGGAAAACTATACTCCTCGAACAATGTAAGTCTCTATAAACAGATATTGCATAAAAACCCAGCTTCATGTAAATAAAACATTTTCATAATATTGTACTTTTTTAGTAGCATGTGCCATTGAGTAATTATAAATAGAAAATAGCCATTTTAAAAAATAAGGACAGCCTCCTGGGATCCTAGGATCCAACGGTGCACACAAACATACCAAACAAACTATAAAGTTAGGTCACACAAGCCAATTAACAGACAGAGTTCTGTCTTTTGCTTCAACACTTCTTCCTGTTAAAGTTAGAGTTGAAATATTTCTGGTCAGGTGATCAATGAACCACCATCACAAAATGGTGGTTCAAGGCAAGAGATGTAAAAAGGCAATATTTACTTAAATATATATTCCAGTTTGGTAAGATTCTTTAATATGTCACTTAATTTGATATAAACTATCTGTTGCTCAAGTATTCATTTTCGGGGTATAGTTTTCCTTTAACGAATTAACAACTGCACTGTAGAGCCTTACCATATCAGCAGTGTAAGCTAGGAATGCAATGAATCCACAATTTTTGTATTCCAGCAAATACTGAAAGGGGCAATCTTTTGCACTAGTTGCTTTCTGAAGTCAAAAAACAAAGTGGGGCCTTATTTAACAATCAAATAGAGTTGTAGGCTGAAGACATTTCCCCCAAAATCCTAATATAGTAGTGTGTGCTGCAAACTGGCAAACACATTGTGCACCTTTCACTAGACAAAAGTAGTTGTTTAGGAACTGTTGGGCAGGACATGTGGTGTATATTTAATCAATAAAGAATCATGGACTTTAAGAGATGGATATACAATAGCTTTTTAACTGATCTGCAGTACTTTTAACATTGTTACTTATTCCTTATGGGTTTCAATCAAATGTAAATAATTATTATTTTAAAAAGCTATCCTATAAGAAAAATAAAGTTATAAAATGGACACGACCAAAATGTCTTAAATTTAGATACTGGCTTGCTTAAGTGTTCTTTAATTAAATATTACCCGTAACCTCCAGCATTCTCCTTGGCAACAGACTGGATGATGATTATGTGTTGGTATTTTCTTCATGAAACAACCAATTACTGATCTGTCATGCTGACTGACTGGAAACTCTAGGCTGCTGCTCTCATTAGTATATTATTAGAGACATTTGATTACCCAGTGTTCCTTGGACTGGCAGCGTGCTATTTTCTGCAGCCTTTTTTTTACTCCACACATGGAAACATATAATGTGAACTGCAGGTTCAAATTTATATATTTTAATGACATTAAGCGCAACAGCTGAAAAAGTGGAAAGCTATCTTGCTGATAGTAAGTAAAAGGCTCAGTATAATCCAGCTACAGAGAAATATCCTGGCCTATATTACAGTGTAGAAAAAGGTTCCATTTCACAACATCAGGTTGCCACCTGGGTGAATTAACTTTTTTTTGTGTCATCCTTTACCAAACAGTGAAGGTGAACACGGCCCATGCCCTTTAAATTTTTACTATGACAAATGACCAAAAATGGGACAAAACACTGTGATGCTTACACCCCCTGGAGCTCTGCTTGTCTGACTTGTAGCTTGGAAAACTTTTGCTGGTGCATCTCCTGTTTTGGAATATGTCATTACTGATGATGATTTAAATGAGTGAGCATTAGAATCTTCTGACAATCCTTCCTGATGGAGAACAGGAAAAAAAAAAAACAATTTTATAGATTTTTGCAGGAAAAGGGAAACCATTACTATTGATGCAACATGTCCATTGTATACAACAATTGTTTAGTATGAAGATAAAAAGCACTCTCTATAATGGACTGGAGTCATAAGGATTCTGTTTGTAAGATAGGAGAAGGGAGCACTGATAAAAATATGACGCCGACACCTTGCAGTATTTGTAGTTCTACAGAAGCTGGGAGTGTAGATGGAATAATTAGGTTTAAAGCTGCATAATAAACACATACTCTAGGTTTTTTTTTGGATCAAATAGAAAACTGGAGAGGCAGAAACACAGTTATAGCTTGATGATTCCAGTTTTGCTATGTCTTGTGTCAGAGTGGAGATTATTTTTTTTTTAAACCTGAAGAATCAGAAATAAGATATTGCTGCATTTAAGAATGAATGACACATATATAGACTTGGCTCTTTCGCTGTACACTTAAGCCTCTTCTCTCTGGCCCTGTGACATGACCCGAAATAGGATAAGGTTATAAACAGAACATATGTAAAAGGCAGAAAAAGAGGCAGGCATGAAGAGTACAGGCTGGACAGATTCTGAGAAAGTCCTGCTAATAGATTTCTTTGGCAGATAAACGATGGCTTCAGGAACCCTAAAAGGGCATGCGAAGAAGAAGCACTAACATTAGCTTTTCTCAAATCAAAACAGAATATCAGCAAGAAAGATAAGTAGCAGAGGTCTAACTCATACTGAGCTCACAACACTAAATACTTGTTTCTGATGTAATTACCAAAAAAATCACATACAGTTGTTTAAAGGCCATAGCTAATTGGTTGTAGGTTAATGGCCATAGCTACATTGGTTATTAAAACTCCAACACTTTTAACATGTACAGATAAGCACAGTAAGCAAGCACTTGTGTCAAAGAAGTAGCTGCTATTCCATATTAATACATACATCTTCCAGCAGCATTTGTATAGACTCATCTAAACATAATCTGAGCTCCTATATGTCAGCATGAGCAGCAAGGTGCTACTATAAGCAGAGGTCAGTACTGTAGTGGCTCTCATTTGAACCAGTGGTTCCTGGAACGCAGAAGAGATTGCAGTGCCCATGCTGATGAGCCCATGACAGAGACCATCTAACCCTTCTGGGAGGCAAGCTAAGAATGGCATTTCATTGCATGCAAATATAAGAGGCCCTCCAGTTTACCCTATGTCTTGGCCACTACCTCTTCCTGGCTCATGTTCTTAAAAATATTAGCAAAATAATTATACAAATATATCAGGACCAGTCTAAAAATGCATAATTGATGACAGTGGAGTGGGAACTTCTCTGCTGCCACAGCAAAGACCAAGAGGCCCATTTATCAAAGGTCGAATTTTGAATTCATGTTTTACTCTTTTACTCTAATAAATTAAATTTTCCTAGAACACTCGACTGTCAGGAAGGCTAGTAACATATTTAAATTGGATTCTGGACTCCTCCCACTGACTTATACAGTTACATACCCTGGCAGAATATGAATGATAACACAAAACTTTTCTTTCACTCATGGTTAGTGGTTGGCTAAAGCCATCTATTGTCAAACAACTGTGCTTACCCTTTTTAAATCATAATCACTACATAAACTACCCAAATGACCCTGATCCAAAGTTTACATACCCTGGTGATTTGGCCTGATATAGTAAGGGGCAGATTTATTAAGGGTGGAATTTCAAAGTGAAAAAACTTCGAAATTCGACCATTTAATTTAAAAGGGTTTTTTTTTTATCGAAAATGACCCTAATTCGATTGAATAGGTCTGTTTTCAATCGAATGAAAATAGTTGGAATTGATTTTGCACAAAATCCTTTGATTTCCTAAGATTTCAGGACAGGGTCTAGGAGGTCCCACATAGGCTAAAATGGCAATTCGGCAGCTTCGAAATTCAAATTTTTTGAATTAAAATTTTATTCGAATATTCACATAGACCCTTAGTAAATGTGCCCCACGTGCTTTTGACAGAGTTTAAACACAACAACTTACAAAATCTCTATGCATATCTCTCATTCTGTTGCGCATGTTTACCATCATACTGTCCATGGAGTGGAACACATCTTTGAAGTCTGAACTCTATAAAAGAACCAAAAAGAAGCAAAGTCATAATTTAGGGGCAAATTTACTATTATTCCCCAAAATTAGTTCGACCAAATTTGATATTCGATTAGCATTCGATCGTCGAATGCTAAACAAGTAGTTTTAGGCTACCTTTTATTCGATATTCGATCATTCGACGATTGAATACAAATTTATTCGATCAGTCGAATAATTTATTCGATCAGTCGAATAAATCATTCGATCATTCAAATGATTCGTACGATTCAAACGATCGAAGACTTCGATCGTACGAATCCTATTCGATCAGGACTTAGCCTCAGAAGCCGATGGAAGTGCTCCCATAGGCTTCTATTGCAATTCGGTAGGTATAATCTGCTGAATTAGGCAATCGAATAAATTTTAAAAATGAAATCCTTCGGTGATCGTATGATCGAATGTATTCGATTGTTCGACCATTTGCTATTCGATGATCGAATATGCCAAAATTTGCATATTCGACCAAACGAATAAATCCTACGTTCGAAATTCGATCGAACTTCGATCAATTCACGTGAATTTAGTACATCGGCCCCTTAATCTTAGCTATATATACAAACCTGTCACATTAGATTTTGTTAAATAAGCAAAATCTCATTAAGAATCATGCTGTAAATAAACTGTTAATACTTAGTATATATGCATACACTTCTCCTAATAAAGAAATAAAACTAATAACATTACCAATTTACATATAGTGAACATTCTCACACAAGTAGGAGCTATTATACTGGTTCCCTTTGGACACAGGCATTTATCTATAGATATATTCTGACTGCAATGCAAATGTGCAAGGAATAACTGTTTTTGGAACAAGAAAGACATTACAAAGTTACATGCGGCCAAGGGCTGGTAACAACTTTAGTGCCTGTAATGTAACCACTTAAGTGCTACTAATGTAAGAGGCAATGGATCCAGACCACTAGTAAAATTTCACTCTTATCCATTATAAATAAGGTTAATTATCCCATAAATGATGTAATGGAAGTGGCCATAAAGAGTACAGAAAGTGTCATCTGTGTATTACTAAATTATTTTTTCTTTCAGTCTTGCCAAAGCACAGCAAATTCCCACTTAACCTTATTATTCAATGTTAAAACAAATTGACCCTTTCTCTGTGTTCAGCACAATTAACTCCATCACCATAACCACTTTGCATTCCAGAACTTTTACTCTGCACAACTTCCCAAAAAAACAAGTACCTATATCAGCTCCATGCAGATCTTACACTTTCACAGAAGGCCAAGAAATCAAGGAATTCATTTCTTCATATACATTTACTCCTTCTACAACATGTCATTTCCTATAACAATAACGTGCATTTTTTTCATGCAAGTCTCAAAGATTATTCACAAACCCTGCAGAACTGCTGTTAGTGTTTGAAAGCATGTCAATGCTGACAATCCCTACAAAGCATGCTATTCAAGGCTACTAACCATTCCAGTAAAACTGGCAGTGGGCATAGTGGTGAGGCTGGAGGCCTGAAAAAAAAGTGTTCATTCTTATAAATATTCTTAAATAAACAGGTGCCTCAAAATATCATTCAGCATAATATTTTGCTGATAGAGAGGGAAACTATTTGTATGCTTGAATTTTAAATGAGATAAATATGTATATATTCATATTTTATACATATATGGTAAATGTGTCCTTGCACCACTCCTATCTGGTCCTCTTAATATTGGAAAGGTCCACAGGTCCACAGAAACATTGAACTGGTTATAAAGGATCAATGTTTCCCTTTATAACTATTACAGATATATAAGAAGGCAGGGACTGGCCATATGGTATGGCTATGCAGAAAGGAGTCTGTCTGGAGAAGTCACTTGCATTAATGAACCAAATGGCATTGATGGTGAGCTCAGGAGATCAAGTAGCTCTGCTGAGCTGCAAAAAAACATGTAACAATATTTGCAAGCAGCCAAAAAGTGTAATATATAGTAAAATTGGGAGAAAAGCTCACAAGAGCAGTAAATAAAACTTTTCATCAGTTATTTTAAATGTAAGTACTTGTAAAAGCAGTATGTCTGTACTTTCTATTGCCTGCACTGCTGTCATTTCATTCCTGTAGTCACTTATTCTCCAACCAAGTCTCCATGTCTCCCAATGCTTTCTACACTTCTATCATTCTATTTTCTTAACAGATCTTTTCACCAGAGAACACTCAATACATTGTGAAACTGGAGTCTTGGCTAAAGGGGGCTTTTTCAGCCTGATTAACTCCTTCTGTACAGTGCTCATGCTGGCTAAAATAGATTTTCTATTTTTAATTCTATATTTTGCAGGCAACTGAACAGATTTCCAAGCAACGGTATTACACAGTTCTTTTTTTAGAGAAGTGAATTTGTGCGCTAAATATAGCAGTGGAATGGTGCCAAGTTTGCTTTTATCAGTTGCACAGTTGAGAGGTATAGGAAGGGACATCTGCTGTAGAGGTTCAGCAGAGCCTGTTGCTGTAATGATATGCTTTGCTTGGAAGCTAAAACAGAATGCTAAACTATTATTGAAACTATATGGCACACAACAGCTGTGGATAACATGCCAAGGAAGAAGGAAAGCAAGGAAGGGCTTTTAAAGGTTGGCATGAGTGCACCATAAGAATGCACATAAGCTTACAATCAGTTCTTTGAAATTAATATGACTATAAAGTGTTAGCTGATGACAGCACTGTGCATTGGAGAAGAGCTTAAAGAAAAAACATACCCTGTGATCTTCTCTCAGTGCCACCTGGGAACCTGGCTGCCCTCTCCGACCCCGAGATCGGCCATCTGTGATACTAAGAAATGGATCACGTCCAAAAGGATCAGAGAAACTTCTCATCATCTGTCTGACATGTTCTTGGTGTGCAATGAATGGATCTCTGTGAGACCAGAAATATTAACATAAGGAATATTATACAAAGCAGCTAATTTTCAGTATAAAACAAATGCACAGAAACAAATCATATACACAAAATGACTATGTCTAACAAACAAATAGAACAGATATCATCATTCCATGGAACCAGCTATTTATTGATGAGTCAGATTTGAACATTTCGGTTAATGAGTGGTCATTGATAATTTTTCCCTTCGAACAAAACAATTTTATAAAGGTCTAATTTTAACAAGGGTAAATGTTTTCTTCAGTAATTTCCCTTCATTTACGCTGTATCCTCCCTTAAAGAGATTCTGACACCTGAAATTAAACTCTTTTTTACATCTATTATAATATTGGCTTTGAAAGCTACTTCTGACTTTGCCATAAAGTATTTGCATGATGCTTTTACATTACCTGTCTGATCCCCCATGTTCCTGTATGAGGGGGCTGCCATATTTGTGCAGCAGGAGTCTGTTATCATTAGAAACTGTAACTAACAGACTGAGATGGGACAGTCAGGTTGGCAAAGTCAGAGTGTCGGAGTTTCAGAGAGTCAGGCTTAGAAGTTTCAGCTAACAGTTATATACAAAAAAACCTTTCAGCAAAAATGATCAACATGACCTATAGGTAACAATTAATGTACATTCATATGTTAAAATTAATTTTGTAGTGTCAGTATCACTTTAAGGGGCAATGGCACATAACACATTTTTTTCACCTGTGGTAAATTTGCGCTACTGTAGCAACAAAATATCCCTAGTTTCCCTCAAACTTACGTGAGGCAATTTCAGATACTTTATAAAGAGAAAAAGATGCAGATGTTTTCCCAACAGTGATTCACAGTGCTGCAAGTGGGAAGCAAACTAAGAATGTTTTGTAGCCCTTGGTACCACAAGCTATAAAACATCTCCAAGGCTTGACACCAATATTAAACAGAACAATGGACTGAAAAATAAATTTAACTGAGTTTGTACAGGATCTGACAGTTTGGCTAGAATGTTCCACCACTTAAAAAGAGCCACTACATCACTACAGTGGGTGCAAAGACCACAATAATGAATTAAGGTCAAAGGAAGCTGACACAGATATTGCAGATCAACAGTCTACATACAGTCTTAGGGTAGGGACAGACAGGGAGATTCGGGGAGATTCTGTCGCCTGGCGTTTTTAGCAGGCGACAATCTCCCCGAATTTCCTTCTCCCTGTCTGCCGATCGTAAAAGGGACAAAGCGCCAGCGCCTGTGCTGACACGGCGCGGCGATTTCCGGAATCGCCCGAAGATACCTCGTGAGGAAACTTCGGGCGATTCCGGAAATCGCCGCGCCGCGTCTGCACAGTCGGCTGGCGCTTTGTCAGGTAAGGGCAAGGGCACACGGCAAAATTTGGGGAGATTTAGTTTGGGGAAATTGTCGCCCAGACGTAGAGGAAATTAGTCGCCCCGAATCTTGCAGTGTGCCCTTAATCTGAAACCAACTGAACTGAAAAAGTTTTAGAAGGAGAAGAAGCCCTATAATTATCTGTAACAATGTTTATTTGAATGTTATTTGGCAACTGTGCACATGTTCATTGTTTTCCTTTTACACACATGGAAATTATTATTAGAACAAATATTGTAAACTTTGAATGAAAATGTATTGAAACAAAAAACATTCGGGATGTGTGCAAGAAAAATCCAAGCTGTTGCTGATGATCACTGCAGAGACACTATATTGATAGGTGCTGGTTGCCATTTGTAAGAATCTTTTAGCATCACTCTGCTTGAGCTGTCAACTTCCATTCAAAGATCAATATATGGGAAGTAAGTCTGACTGGAGCTTTTTTTAGCAGATATTCTGTTCCAACTCTGTTTATATTCAGCATTGGGAGTAATGAGGGACTGCCAGCACCTTACACTTGTGATAAACGAGCCATGCTGAGATACAATCCAGAAGGCTCACAAACTCAGCAAAATGGTGCTCATAAAATATTGCTATGAGTCCAGCAGATTAAAGTTGTGTTCAGAAGTCTCTATAGTGACAATGACTGGGTACAAGCATGTCTTTGAGCCCATAGAAGGAATGCTGCAGGGAGATATGGAACAAGTAACTGTTCTGGTATGCACTACTTATAATGATACTCACGTGTACTTATTTTCACTGGTGAAACTTTGTATGGTCTGGTTTCCTTATTGTCAGTAATGCAAGCCAATAGAATTCTATGTCACATGAAATATGGCAACTAAAATATAAATTTAAGTATACGGAGCAATTTTTAAAAGAAATATTCCCTCTTTAAAGACTTCACTAATGATGGTGCAAATTTGTGAGTGAAAGCGAGAGAAGAAAGGAACCCCTTACAATTAAACTACTGACTATTCAGAATTGATTGTGTATTAGGACCCTGCTCAGTAGGACCTTTGGATACCAATACAAATATAAACTGAATAGCTCATTAATTGGCTATTATCTGTGCGCCTCCTAATCCCAACAATTAAATATATAAAGTGCTTGGTGCAATAAATGATTGTATTAATTCATTCAATAGATAAATAGATTTACCATGATTCAATCAATTTATAAAAAATATTCCTCAATTTTAAGACAATCAATTCATTAACCCAATTAATTCCTATTTTAAAAATGATTAAATAGATAATATTATTATAAAGTGACCAGTGTCGTGATTAAATGCCAGTTCATCCAATCAAATTAATTGATGTAATTAGTTCCTACTTAATAGAGTTGCTTCACGGGTTTTTGTGATTAAAAGAGTGAAAGTGAAAATTCATAGAAGTGGAGAAGTCCCATAGAGCTATCTCAGTTGTTTTTCTATCTGAGGGACTGAGGTGGAGAATTCAGAACTGTGGTCTCAAACTGAGCTGGCTGTAGTCAGAGAGCTATACTAAAAAACCACAAATTCCGGGAACCTTAAGAAAGAAATTAGATGAGAAAAAACCGTATCTACAATAGAGCTGGAAAGGTAACCAGAAAATAGAGGTAAGAGTTTCAAAAGAAAACCCCCAAGGATTTCTTAAAATGGTATCAACCAAGTAAAATCAATTTGGGCACAAATTGGGCCCAGAGATCATGGGTGGGGCACCCAGAGATCAAGGTAGGGGGACTGGGTCTGCGGGGGACCATGAGGGCCAGGGCCCACCGGGCCCTATAGATATGGGCTCCCTCTTATCCAGAAACCCATTATCCGAGAAGCTCTGAATTACAGAAGGCCATCTTCCATAAATTCCATTTTAAGCAATTATTAATAATATTTTTAATTACTTCATTTTTCTCTGTACTAATAAAACAGTACATTGAACTTGATGGTAACTAAGCTGCCATATTGAGGAAACAATTTTGACTATATTAAAATGAATCAAATGTGCTCAGTCTGTTGATGCACAATCAACTTAAAGCAGTTCCTTGAAAATCAACTTCACAATTCATGGGTCTAAATAAAAGGGTCAGCAGATTAGAAAAATGATCTGTGTGGCTTTATGTAACAGGGCCTTGCATGTGAATCCAGCAGAGGATACTGTCTCAACGGTTCTATCAACACTTTAATTTAGCTTTATACTTAGAACATGTCACCTTTCACTTACTTCTACAGTTACTCTGAGGCCACAGTGATCTGTTGCAGGCTTCTCTGGGACTAATATATACCAAAAGACTAGCAACACGCAAAGATCCATTCTGAACAGTGAGTTCAGTCCTGCAATCAGCAGGTTTGTAATACACCATGTGTTGGCATGTAACGTAAATAATAAATCAATTGCTGGATTTGTTTCACACCTATGAATGGATATTTGAGTTCTATTGCTATACCAGATACATAATGTATATGATTGCTTGTTGTTTATAGTAAAGCAGAAAATTATTTCTTACCATCTCACTGAAGGAGAGCTAACCCCCCCCCATACCAAAAAAGCTCCCATTAACTTCCTGGCATTGCCCCCCCCCAAAAAAATCTGAGCAGAGAAGCAGAGCTCCAGGGCACGGTAGGACTTTAATAACAGGGCGTAACTACAGGGGGGCCCAGGAGGTATAGAGGAGCCATGAGGCTCTATTTCACATATAATTTCAACATATATTGGTAAAACAGGACAGCTTCTGGATATGTTGGGGGCCCTAAAATTAATTTGCTGTGGAACCCAGTAACATCTAGTTACACCATTGTTTAACATCCATGGCACAGAATACAGTTTGTCTGAGTAAAGCAGGGGAAACATTTTGCCGAATTAATACATTAAGCAAAGCAGTACATGCACACAAGTTTATTAAAACTTTCCTGAAAAAGATTTCAGTTAAATATTCAGTAAATAGCTGGTAGGTTATTTGGTGAGGGGTTTTGTGTTTTAGGTATGTAGCAAATCCTAGATTTGGTTTGAGATCAAATCCCATAATTTCTTGTAGGAATCTATTTTGGCAGCATTTTTAACAAGGTGGGGCATTTATTTTTGTGATGCACTAAGGGGCAGATTTACTATAGGTCATTTTGAATAGAAATTTTTTTTAAATTCGACCATCGAATTTTCTTTTTCGATAGAAAATGGACCTATTTCGAGCGAATAGGTCCTTTTTTGGTCAAATTCAAATAGAATCTTTCCTTAGAACTTCGCATTTTCAATGTTTTTCAATTCAAATTGAATTTTGGGCAATTCAATAGGCGAAGTTGCCCAAAATTACTTCCCAAATTCGATGTTTAAA
>CM044439.1:125169402-125188491 GCA_024363595.1 Xenopus borealis
AAAGATACGATCATCCGTATCCATGATTCGTATGATTTTCGGATTGTGTGTGGAGTGTCCCTATCTCTCTGCATGTCACCAGCTTTGCCAAATATAAACTTTCGTACGATTGCTGTAGGGCAGAACATCGTCTGATCTGTTCTTTTACTACTTTATTACAACTGAAGGTTAGTGTCAGGTTGGGAGATGGGGATGTCCAATCGTTCGATGATTCGAACGATCAGATCTTTGCGTCTATGGCCAGCTTTAGGGTTCAGATTTTGTGGTACACTAAGGATTATGGCAGAATTCTGCAAAAAGTGCCCGTATGGGCAAGTATGGCCAGTCCTGGGACTTTTAATAATGAGAACTCTGTGACCCTGGTGAATAGAGGATTGCCAGTTCTGACACAACATTATAGTTGTCTGGCTGAAATGGCTTAAATGAAGTAAAGAGAAGCTGCAGTCTGACCTCCTGAAGCATTGGAACAAGATAAGTATCGCTCCTTGAATTTTATCTGTAGGCTACCATTAGGTATTATTATAGTACAAACTTGCATATTTCAGCTTTGTTCTGTATGATTGCTGTTTGTGATAGTCCACAGAAATACTTTTACGGCAATGCGTATGGAAAAAGCATTCCCCACCATCAGGGAAGCTCAGCCAATGAGTCAAATTGAGAAACTCGCCTCAGGTGGCAGCGCCCCACCGGATACCAGGGGCGCGAACTTCTGGTTGTCAAACTGAAAATTTGTCTCATCCAGCGCAGAGTGCAATTATGTGCTCTGTGCAGGCGTCCTGGCTCTCTCTGCCCCCTCCGGCACAAAAAGGTGAGCACACGGGGGAGGGGGTGGCAGCAACCCCCATGCTTGCTTGATTATGCAGATGATAGAGGTCATTGGCAATGAAAAACACATTTGCTGTCACAGAACTTTTGGTGTATTCAGTGCACCGAATCTGAATCCTAATTTTTTTATTACAGGGTTGAATTCTCCTTTAAAGTTAAAAAAGTCAAGTTGACATACACATACACATGTAGTAGTATTGTGTGGGTCAGCGCAAAACCCAGGTCAGGCAGGTTTGTGCCCACCAGTTGCCCCCAGAGACTGGTTGCTGGCAGGCTGTTGGATGAATTCACCACTTACTCAGCCTCTCCTCGACTTCTCGTGCATTAGGTGTTTTATGTTAGTTGGTCCCTCATTTGGCCAGGGGGTGCAGATGACCAATGGACAAACAATTGGGGCACCCTGGGACCCCATGATTACTAATGGCATACAAAGGTACATTTGGAAGGGCATATGTTTCTCAATGAAAGACCCCAGTACAACCTACTGAGCATTGCATGTCACTACATTCCATCTTTAGAGTGATTAATCCCCCTGTCTTGCACCCCCACAGTACACTGTATATTTAAATCAGTGCCCCACTAACCAGCCATATCACCCATTTGGAGACAAAATAATTGCTGTAGAAGCCTCCCATTCCATGGTACTATTCCTCTGCAGCTCCCAGATTCAGATTTCTATGAATTCTTTCCTGTTTTATCATTGGTCACATGTCCATATAATTCTTGTCACTGCTAAATGCACTGTGCATTGGGATTTGCACTAACCCTACCTGGGTGAGCTGGGCTGGTTTAAGTGACTTTAACAGTTATTTCATATTCCAGTTATTATCCTCCACCCTCTCTGCCCTATCACATGCACACACAAAAACCTTATTTTTCCTGCTACCCAATTCTGTCTCTGCTGAACTTTAATCTTTTTTCCATTATTGATGGTCTTTTTGCCTTTGTGACATACTTTCCTTCTCCCTTTTTACTCTTATACCCTCCTAATCCTGTATCATTTTATTCTTTCCTTTTGTCTTCCTCTCCATTATTCAGCCTCCCTCCTCAAGTCTGTTTGATGTTAATGTGTATAGCCCAATGCATACTTCTCTATCTGAACTTGTGCAGAAGCCAAGAGTCATGATCCTGCCAGCCAGCCTGGCTGCATGAACCAGGCTGCTTTTCTACCTACTTACTACTCCTAGTAGCAGCCATATATGGTCTCCATTTTTACATAAAGTAGGTCACTAGGCATTAGGCATAGCTTAATCTCAATGACATAAAGGTCCTTGGACAAGGTGTTAACATGGTCCACCTCCCACACTCCAAAAACATACAGGCAGGTTCATTCCTTTCTGATAAAAATGACCACAGTGAATGATATATAATTTCTATAAAAGTTCAGTGTAATAAGTTGCAGCTATCTAAATAAAGAATAATAATTATAATGAATAGACAGACAGGAAACTCTGCCTAAAATCACAGCACCACCACACACTGTCCCTGGTATCACAGCACAAGGGAAGTCCCCATTTGATGGCTATATTTGCAGCTGGCAGACATGAACAGATATGGGAACAGTTTTATTCAAGGACAGTATCCTTGAAACAGGGTCAAATACAGTAACACAGTACATGTTCAATTTCAGTTTGTCAGTTTACAGATTAGCTCTCAACTGTTCTTTAAAACAGATTAAGTGGAGCCACCCTTAATGATCTGACTGTCACTCTGAGTTTGTTCTCACATGTATCATAATATCATATGTTGCTGCAACATGGAACATACTAGCTCAGGGCTGACACACTGTGTGTAACAATTTCATATAAGACACTGGGTCCCCCTGGTTCATTCCTTCCAGTATGTGCCTTTAAAGAGTCAATATAATATTCCAAGTTACCACAAAATCTATGTACTTGTCTCAGCTATGAAAATTGCCATTTTACAACTCAGTTACATTTTCCAAGCACTTTGTGATGTTGTGATGTTGTGTCTTCTTGCACCAGGACTATAACCACAATAGGTGCTCTGTGGGAGGTAATATATACAATACCAGCTTTGGCAAGACCAGTAATACTTTCAAAGAAGCTCAAGGAATAAAGCAAGTGTAAAGTATATATACATTTTGCTCTTAATTTATCCACTAGGCATATACACAGGAAAATGTATATTAAAGGGGGTGTAAACCAGAAAATAAAATTTACACAATGAAGCAAAATACAAGACTCAGCAACTTTCAAATATATATTATAAATATATATATATATTATACACTTCCAATCTTAAAAGTTATTTGTAAAGAATATGTCCCTTACATTATATATTCTGCTTGTTTTGATATACATTTACCAGCATTCAGCACCCCTCCAGTCAAGACTCTCATACATTCCCACATTTCCTTGTAAACCTCTCCTTTTTTCCAGGTCTGTTAATTACAGAACATGAAAGGTATCGTGGGAAATGAGGTCTTGGCTGGAGGGGAGCAGACAACTCCAACATCTCCAGCTCAAACAAAAAAAAGCCATTAGACTGAGAATGAAATTGTAATAAGACTGTGGCATTTAAGTTCATATACATGTAACTTGTATCATAGACAGCACCACTCACAGTTTTCCTTTTCTTTAAAAGCCTTTATGAAGCCATGGGTTCCGACCCAGACAACTTGGCAACGTTTCAGACCGCCATTGGTCTTTTATCATAGATCTGAGCCGAGTTGTCTGGGTCAGAACCCATGGCTTAATAAAGGCTTTTAAAAAAAAGTTAAACTGTGAGTGGTGCTGTCTATGATACAGTTGGGGTTAACAAGTTGAAAGTGGAAAGCTGTTGGACTTGCACCAGATTGAAGCAATCTAAAGAAAGGTATTACCTTATGTCATATACGTTTAGGCAAAAAAAAAATGTAGACTGCAATAATATTCTATCATTAAAACAATGGAGACTTTGAGGGTGGGATGTATCTGACATATTGGGGCCAAAACCCTCAGATGAAGATGAAAGCATAAGATTACTGTAAAAACTACAGTTCAGGGTTCCTCAATCCCAAGCGTTTCAAGCGTTGCAAAAGAAAAATGAAAAAGAAAAAGCAATTTTAAATATGGATGCACCGAATCCAAGATTCAGCCAGAATTCAGCCTTTTTCAGCAGGAGTTGGATTGGTCGAATCCTTCTGCCAGGCCGAACCTAATCCTAATTTGCATATGCAAATTAGGAGCAGGGAGGGGAATTGTGTGACTTTTTGTCACAAAAAAAGGAAGTAAAGAATGTTTTCCCCTTCCCACCCTTAATTTGAATATGCAAATGAGGATTTGAATTCGGTTCGGTATTCGGCCAAATCTTTAGCAAAGGATTCGGGCATTTGAATCCAAAATAGTAGATTCGGTGCATCCCTAATTTAAAACAACCTTTACATTGAAAAATGTGTAATAGTTCAATGGACTAAAGAAGTTTTTAGTCAGCACCCATAACCTTCAAATTGTTCAAACTTGATGCACATCAAAACGGCTTACAACTCCAATCCTTGTAAAATTAATCTCTATATTTTGCAGACAGCACCAATCCAGAATTTCTTTCAATAAAATGCCTATATTGAGACTTGGGCTCTGACCCAGGACACTGGCAACGTTTCAGACCACCATTGGTCTTTTCTCATAGTTCAATGGACTGCTTTAAATGTAATTCCTACTGAAAATGGTATATGTCTCATAGTTCATAATCTCTGTACAAATGGCTCTGACTCCTAAAACAGTGTTGCAAAAGCCACCTAATTAACAGACCTGGAAGAGAATGACATTCTACTACATTGTTTCAAGAGTCAGACCCACAGAACAGAAAGGGATAATCTATTCAACTGGAATGACAAAGAAAGGGGATATTCACCTCCCAAACATTTTTCAGTTTAGTAGTTTTTTTCCAGAGCTGCAATTTTTGCAGAGCTGCATTGGAAAGGCATAAGAAGGAGAAAAATATAACTTTCAAATTCTATACTGGAAAAATGTCACAAGTAGAAAATAGAAAGTAGTTGAAAAAAATGTTTATTTCTGAAGTATCTGAAACCTACTGAACTGAAAAAACATTGGAAAGCGAGCAACCTCTTTAATGCATGTTGGGACATTTCTTATCATAGCAATTTCTTGTATTGTACAAAAGAAACAGTTTTGGCTATCACTATACCCCTGATCCCCTTGATCCACCAATACCCATGACTTCCCAAATAACCCAAATCCCCTGGTCCCCCAATACCCCAGATCCCCCAATACCCCTGATCCCCCCAAAACCCCTGGTCCCCAATACACCTGATCCCCCAAAACCCCTGATCCCTTAATACCCCTAATTTCCCCCAATACCCCTGATCCCCCCCAAAACCCCTGATCCCCAAATACGCCTGACTTCACCAATACTCCTGACCCCAAATAACCCTGACCCCCCAATACCCAAAATCCCCCCAATACCCCTGATTCCTATACCCCTGTTTTCACCAATACTCCTGATCCCCCAATACCCCTGATCCTTCAATACCCCTGATCCCCTCAATATCCCTGATCCGCCAATACCCCTGTAATAATCTGCACCTATATAAGATAAGCAAAGCAGTTTTCTTGTGTACAGGGGCACAACTGCTACATGGCACAATAAAAGCCTTTACTCCAGCTAACTTGTTATAACGTCAGGGTTGTCTATGCCACCGACCGACCTCCAGTCGTTGTACTAAAACCCTCACTATACCAAACGCCAAGAGTTGCAGTTGTAGCTCATAGCGCAGCAGTTGGAGGCTATCACTGTGGATATAGCTTACAAAACACCCTATGCCAATGACACAATTCTTTCTAGTATACATGACGACGTCACATATAGACTGCTACACTGTCTCTTTATATTTGACTTTCTTGTAACGCGTCCCTACAAGCGCTGCCATGATGCAGCGACCCTTTCTGTTATTTCTCCACCCAAACTGAATGACTTACGAGAAGAAAGAGTCGTCGTCAAAGTCTCTTAGCAGACTGCCGAACATGGCTGTGGTAGTGACCGTGTGTAGCAGCAGCAGTAGCAGCAGTAGCAGCAGCAGCAAGAGCAACAGCACCTCACACTTCCCTTCGCTGTTTGATAGAAATTTCCAGCGCCACGGCCGCTGACATAACAACCGCCTGTCACGTGGCCCGCAAGACCGTCTACCATTGGTTGTTCGGTGAGAGAAAAGTCTAGCGATGGAAGCTTCTTGCGTCTCCATGGTAATAGCTGTCAACAGTGTCTATGCCAAGGGGCCGAGAGCTTAAAACTGGTACTGTGTATTTTGCCAAACAGTTGGCACCCAATAATTGCTGATACTTTATAGTCCTGGCACTGTGGTTCAACCAGCTATATTGCCTCAAAGTTTACCAATGAATTGTCGCATATAGACAAAATAAAGTGGAGCTCTCTGACTGGCACACTGATATATACAAAAAGTGTATATAAAAAGAGTTGGCATACACAGTAACACATTGGATGAATCAATAGCTATAATAAATAATGTATGGGGCATGTAAGTTTCTGTGGTAAAAAAAAAAAAATGTTGTGTGAAAACCAGTGTAAATGGCTTTTTTCTCCTCATCCCCACTAACTTGAATGTGTTACACCAGGCTCTTGTAGTAGTTTAAAATGAATATATATAATCATGGAGTAAACCAAACCACACTCCTGTAGGAGACTCAAGGGGTTAACTATTTCACACTGGCTATTTGCCCTTTGTGAGGAAATTAGCCAATATTGGCCCAGGGTCATTAATCAACACTGGGCAAAATTGCACCAACGGCAGTTACCCATGACGACAACAACCAAATTGTTGCATTCGTTGTACTACCAGCAGCTAGAGTTGCCACCTGGCCGGTATTTTACGGCAGGTATTTTTGATGGTTGACCCCAATGTTATTTCTTCCACGTCCCTCCATGTCAGTACACATGGGTATTGCCCCTCCCAGACCCGGAGATAGGACCTATAACATAGCCAATCAAAATTAACCATGGCCTATAAGACCTCATGACTTCCTCCTCACCCCAGTTATTTTTATCAGCTTCCCTTTTGGAAGAATGTGATGCTGGCCTTATTCTCAGGGCCTCCTTAGCATCAGTTTGGCTTTTGCCTTGTGTTGGTTTTTTTTCCCACCCCTTGTTTTTGGGGGCACGGCTTGGTAGATCCCATGTGTACTGACATGGAGGGACGTGGAAGAAATAGAGAATTTTACTTACCTACTTGACGTGAATTCCTTTTCTTCTAGTCCCGACATGTCAGTACAGGGTTTCCCATCCCAAGTTATTTAGTTACTGTACTGCTATGACAAAGGTATAACTGGGGTGAGGAGGAAGTCATGAGGTCTTTATAGGCCATGGTTAATTTTGATTGGCTATGTTATAGGTCCTATCTCCGGGTCTGGGAGGGGAAATACCCATGTGTACTGACATGTCGGGACTAGAAGAAAAGGAATTTACGTCAAGTAGGTAAGTAAAATTCTCTATTTATAGGGAAAAAAGAAATATATAGGAAGGCCAGTATTAAATATAAAGGTGGCAACCCTACCTGCAGCGGCCAGAAAAAGCCAAGCACTGATTTGTTGCTATGGGTAACTGCCCACGGGCAAATCTGCCCAGTGTTGATAAATGAGCCCAGTGGGCTCACTTCCTACTTAAAGGTTTTTTTTATGGGAGGGAGCAGACAGTTCTTTCCCTATGGACTCTGTCAAGGAGAAGTAGTGTGGTTAGTATTCAGCCAGAGTACGGACCCCTGCGTGTCTGAGTTGTTTAGCAACTCATGCATTGATATGGATAAAAAAAACGTGAATATGAAGAGGAGAGACCTGGATAGAAAAATGAGTAATGAAACGTAGCAATAACAATAACTTTGTAGACTTACGGAGCTTTTGGTTTTTAGATGGGGTCAGTGACCCCCATTTGAAAGCTGGAAAAGAGTCAGAAGAAGAAGGCATACAGTTTAAAAACCATAAAATGCCTTTGTGGGAAGGCATGTACCAGTAACAGCGTTGCATGATGATGAGGTGCAAATTTTGGTCCAGTGTTCTTTGCAGATTTGCTGTAGCCCAGTACTGTTAGTTGCACACTTTTGCACCTCAGTTTTTAAATACAGTTACACATTCACCAATAGAGTGTGAGTTTGACACATTGAAACAGTTCCAGTGTTAACTTTGGCCTTGTGTTTGGGATCCCTGTCCACAGAAAGCTTAATTTTGCTCAAACCTCAGTTTTTGTAACAGAGAAGTTCTCTTGCAGTATTTTGCTGCATTGTTCTGTTCATTGTTTTAACAAGGTGCCAAGTCGCTACTGATAAAAAGAATCAATAACAACAATTTAATATGAGTCATCATACTGAAATAAGAAACTTTCTAGATATAATCAATTAAAAAAATATGTACCATCGAAATAAGCAAATTACCCTTAACTATCCCCCTCTCATCTGTCTGTCTGTCTCTCCCACCTCTCTTTATGCAGGAGTGGGGCGCCAATTTTTTATTTATTGTTACATATTTTGGGGGGCTCCCTTTCCTAGCAGATGTATCAGAGCTCACCCCAACAACTCATTTCAGCACAAACATTTCTGGTGATTTTAAGAGAGAGATTTTAAGAGAGAGCACTAATGCATCTTCTAAGCTAGAGGCGTTCTTTTTCCCAAGGGAAATAGTGAAGAAACTTGTTTCTATTGAAGGAAATTCAGCTTTTTGGCTCCTGTGATAACCTGATGGGCATCGCCTTCAACTTGCTTCATTGGCGCTGCGCCCCTGTTGATTAAATCCAAAACTGGTTAAAATTTTTAATTGATTATACTTTGAAAATTTTCTAATTTCAGTATGATGAACTTTTATTACATTTTTGTGACAGTCCCCCTTTAATATGTCACATAGTAGAAATGAATAATCAAAATTCACCCAAATACAGGTATATAGCGCACCTCATGAAATATCCTTATTCTCTAAGCATGTGGAACTAATGGGTCAGTCAGTACAACACTGATCTTTTGCATCACAGCCTACAGAACTATACACTGACCTTCTGCTAGTGCCTCATATTGCATGTGCCAACAGCAAGCAGACTGGATAATATATCACTAAGCACAGGCCCTTTAGCCCTCAGCATAAGAGAGAATGCACTGTAAATTGTTTCCTCAGTAAGTTAAATTACCATAGCAACCATGCGGCAGATTGAATGAGAGGCTGGGATATAAGAGGACATTAATAGAAAGATACATAATAAACTTGTAGGCACACTGAGCAATAGTTAGAGGTAAGTGAGACCATTTGAAATCTGAAAAGAGGCAGTTGAGGAGGGCAGGGGGCCCTGGCCCAATTGCACCCCCTGCTCCCCCGGTAGTTATGCCACTGGAATCGCCTCTTTCAAACTAGCGGTCTTCTTATCCAAGATTTGGACCTTGCTATCTTCAAATGAGTGTCCCATGTCTTTTAGGTGTAGAAAGACAGCTATGCTGAGCCATTTGGTTGGTGAGCAGTTGTTTTGTCTCCACAATGTATAGATCAGTGCACTTATCGCTACATTAGACTGCGTATACCACATTATTTTCTTTTACAGTTAGCAGTTGGATCTTTTGGGTGTACCAGTTTTTGTCTCACTGTGTTGCTTGGTTTGAAAAACACAGGGATGTGGGGTTTGTTGAAAATCCTCCTGAGTTTCTCCGACACCCCAGCTACATATGGGATGACTATGTTTTGCCTACTATGTGACTCTGGGCAGTTATTTCTTATGGTGATCCTGTTGGGCTTGGTTGCTGCTGTCTGGGAAGTCACACTTTCAGCTGCCACACATTCCGCCCGGTGGTGCAGAGTTCTATTGACACCCAGTTTGTGTTCCAGCAGATGGTGGGAATTGAACAACAGATATTGATCCATATGAGTGGGTTTCCTGTATACCTCTGTTTTTAAGTTACCCCCCTCTTGGATGCATATCAAACAGTCCAAAAAAGCAAGTTTCTTCCCGTGGACATCTTCCCTTGTGAACTTGATGTTATTGTCCACTGAATTAATGTGTTCTGAAAAGGACGCCACTTCATTGTATCTGATTTTAACCCAAGTGTCATCCACATACCTGAACCAGTGACTTGGTGTAGTTCCCTGGAAAGTAAGTAAAGCCCTCTTTTCCACTTCCTCCATGTACAAGTTAGCTACAATGGGAGAGACTGGAGAACCCATAGCACAGCCATATTTCTGTCTATAAAAAGGGTCCTTGTACTTGAAGTATGTGGTGTTAAGGCACAAATCTAACAATGTGGAGGACTGGTCACCTTATTATGCTTTGCTATCATTTAAAAAGTCTATTTTACTGTATACTGCTAAATATAATCATTTTCCTTGCTCAAGCTGTTTTCCCCAACATATATCATATAGTACTGCAGCTAGGAAGTAACTCAAGAGGAACCTCTTCAAAGATACAGACTTGTTTACTAGGATCATGGCAGTTTGCGGTTGGCCCAGTCTGCACCTGCATCTTGAAGACGACACGCTTGAATATGCTCACTAGAGACCCTTTTGTTTGTAACTTTCCATACCGCTTTTTCTACTTGTAAATTTCCAAAGCAGAAATGTAGCTTAACCACAAGCTTCCAAGCATCCGGGGTTGTCAACAACCCCCACTTAACCTATATAACCCTGTGTGACTTACAATAAAGCAGAAGAGAAGCATTTTGTATACTGAACACCTGTGTCAGTGTCAGTCTGGACTGAATACCCATTACAACTAATCAGGAAGGGACAGATACTCTCAGGACAATATTCTGTCCACTACAGGATGAGCAGTGAAACGTCTTCATTAAAAAAAAGTTCTCAGCAAGTTCAGTTGTTTTTGACGTGTCAGATATACCATGACCTGGATGAATGAGAATCTTCATATTCATACTTTGCATTGTGATATTCCATTTTTATATAGTGCAAACACATTGCTAGGGTTGCCCCTTTTCTGGTAAAGAATACCAGCATTCCTATATTTTTTTTACTGATTAATAACATTGGTATCAAGAGACCACTTTTTCCAGCCAGGTTGCAACCATACAGATTGCACTCAAGAGAAAAAAAGCAGACATAGCTCAGTCACTCTTTTCTTATATTTTGTAGGTAACAAATATTTCATGCTGCCATCTGACAGAGGCTGCCCATGCCAAAACAGAACAGGTCTAATTTAAAAAAGCCTGGATGTGAAAAGCCATTTAAAAATAGTTAAGTGCTGAGAATGCACATGGTGAAGAATAAATAGCACTTGGATTTTAATATACTCTCTTGTAAGCTGGCAGAATCCGGATGCACAAAACAACCCGAAGGATCTGAGGTGTCAGAACCAAGCTTATTTTCAAATAGAGGTGAATTCATTGCCAGGCAGGATTAGATCTGCTCATAAATAGACTAGGAACCTCAAGTGAGATGGTTGCTGAAATGAGTCCTATATCACGATTCTCCCATGCTGCCACTAATCCTCTGGCTGAGTCATTTGCTCTTTTCTCTTTGCTTCTTCTGAAAATGAGACAGACTGAGGTCACACCTGGTCATGTTCCCAATATAGTTTGGGTCAATTTTATTTTTACTTGAAGATAATTAGTAATGGAGCAGGTCCTAAAAATAGTGTATACTGGAGAATGAGTAAACTTGTCTGAAACCCTCCCTAACTAACCCACTCTGTAGATAGAACATATTAAGGGGTTGTTCCCCTTGAAATTTACTTCAAAGGGGCAGCTATTATTATTATTACTGATATCAGGAAGTTTTACCAGCTGTAAACACAACAAAGTAGAGGACAGGTGAATATTTTGGAAAAGCCTTACCTTGTAAAGGGTGAAGTTTACAGCTGCAAAAACATCCAGTAGCACACTGAAATATTATTAAATTGGTGGAAAAATTTTATTATTTTATTTATCCCAAATGCACCTGTTTTGTGATTCGCCTGAATCCATGTGAAAGATTTGGGACTTGGCCAAATCCCCAAAGAGTGGATTTGGTGCGTCCCTAGAAGGCATAGATATGTTTTACAGGAACCATGTGATGTGTAAAGTACATCTCTATGAATTTCCTACTCTTTTGGATAGAAAGTGAGGTCAAGTGGGGAAAGGTGATGCTAGTAAACTGTCTCTCTCTGATTCACTGTGGGTACTCCAAATTATTTATTGCATAATTAAAGAAATTCTTTCACAGTAAAACATAATGCATCAGCTAATCAAACTCTTCCAGCACAATCCTGCACTGAAATCAAATTGCTAAAAAAGCAAACAGATTTATTTAATTAACATGTTCTCAGCCTCATTGCACCCCCGCCTAATGGTTTTTAAAATTAGTGGTGAGCACAACTGTTCCTTGTTTGTTATAGTTATACTGGAGCAGTGACCAGCTCCTTGTTGTAGCCCCCACCCTTCCCAGCTATAGTCAGGTGATCCCACTGGTGTCTAATAAAAGGGCAACTAATGATTGGGAGTTTTACTTTGAAAGCAGCAAGTAAGTTGCAGGTAAATCTTAGTTCCTTTGTAAAATGTATAATGAAGCAATAGAATTCTTAATGAATCAGATGCAATTTGAGTGTAGGACTGGCCAGATATGGGATGACTTTGACGTAGTTGGCCAGCTTAAATATATTGCAATATATGGACAAACAATCCCTGTTGTTTAAAGGGTAAGGCATTTTTTAGTAGCTGTATGCACAGAATGTCTCAATGTCTTAAATATATTGATAATGGGTTGAGTGCAGAGGACCTCTTGCATTTGTCTATATGTATTTTGCTCATTGCACCCCCTCCTAATGGTTTTAAAAATTAGTGGTGAGCACAACTTTTCCTTGTTTGTTCTAAATGTAATAGCCATTGATAGCAGTACAGTATGTGTCACTGTTTAACATTTTTAATTGATGCGTATTAGGATGCTCAGGATTACATTTCCTTTCAAAAAATAAAAATGTTGTTGTCGAAATATCTAGCTGATCTCTGTCCATGGGTTTTGCAATACTGATCTAAAGGGGGATTTGATGTAAACATGCAGATACCCAAAATGGGAAGCACTCCATACAAAAAGCCTTTATTTTCATCAGCAGTAACCACAACGTTTCGAGCCTATCGCGGCTCTTTAGCAAGCTAACATTTAAATGTACATCACCTTCTTTTATCATACTCTGATACAGCACCACGTAGTGTTACTTTAACAATAAAACAAGATACAATGGGGTATATTTATCAAAGAGTGAAGTTAAGAGTGAAATTCCGCCACTCTCCATTAATTTCTATGGGATTTTTACAGGCGTATTTCTCAAAGGGTGAACTTTCACTTCACCCATTGATAAATAGGCCTTTCAAAATCCCATAGAAATGAATGGAGAGCGGCGAATTTTCACTCTAGTGGCGGAACTTCACTCTTTGATAAATTTACCCCAATATGTCTATTGATACAAAGACTCTACTTATCTGTTACAATTTCACTTACAATTCCAAATTTCATGATTATATCCACATAGATACTGCAGCCCCTTTATTCCATTCACACTACTAATGGTTTACATGCAGCTACACTTAGAAAGAAACCTACACTGGCACCTACTGGCAGTTCTACATAATGACACAATTACAGTTCCACACTGAGTATTTATTGCAGAGAGACTAGAACTGTCCCTTTACTGGCACCATCTGAAATTCTGTTTATTTGTACCAATATGCTTTTCTACAGCTGTTGGATTTCTAAATACATTTTTGTGAAATAAACAAAACAGCATAATGTGACAAACTATGGGTATTGACAAAAGGCATAGCAGCATTTGTAAAGCCATAGCAAAATAAATTTACCTTATACTGACTCCCCCGAAATTCCTGGGAGGATCATCTGAGTGATTTGAGTGATGGCTATTGGCTGTGGAGCTCAGAAGGGAGATGCAGCTGGTTGGTCTGGTTGGCAGGGTTATATATATATATTGTAAAGCAGAGCTGTCCCATTGGTGGCTATATTTGATATGTTTTTATGACCCCACCCCAGGATACTCATATGTGATTCTCCAAGTGATTTTATAACCCTTCTCCCAATCAAAGGTTCAGTGAACAGACAGGCCTATGATCATGAACTAGATGAAATAATTGGGTAGTAATTGTCACTGCGGGCCAAAAAGTACAAATGCAAAGATGCACTGTTATTCACCAGATTAGTTGTTTCCATAGTACTTCAGAAAAGTATTCAATCAGAGGGCAGGCTAGGCACCCCAAGTGAATACAGACCCCCTATACAGCCCTCATTTACCTTTTTTTGTACCCCCCCCCTTCATAAAGCATCCATACTGTTTCTACTCATCCGATTACGTCCCAGTTCTGCAGAGAGAGTTGGTGGAGTTTTTGCTTCTTGGGCTTTTCATACTGTCATTCTTGCGCTGGAGGGAATTGGCCTCCTTCATGATAAACTAGTCCTTTTGCTTTGTGCTCAGTGCCATAGAGTAAATGTTATAGTAGTGCTTACATGAAATGTCATCCATAAACACTAAAGCTGGGGTGTTTCCATAGCTTTACTTGGCAAAGCTCTTACCAAACATCCCTTACACAATTGCCTTCTACTTAACATTTTCACAGGGGATTTGTTACAGTAGTAGAATACTCATTGAATGGATATGCATCTGCACAATGAAAGAAAATCTAATTCTAATATACACTAAACATATTCAGTGGTTTTTAAATGTCTTTGCAAATGCAATTGCTATTAAATGCAGTATCTGGCCCTCTTTTGGTTCTGACTGCTGAAACAATGCAGCAAAAGCCAGTGGAGAAACAGACCTGGAGATGCGCTCGCTACAATGCAACATAGTTGCAAGTGTCAGAATAGAAAATGAATAAAAAAATACTGCTTTATATAACTGAAAATGTGTAATTAATGTATACAGTAAAATAGCTTACAATTACATTTAAAGGGGTACTCCACCCAGAAAGTGTTTTTTTTTGCATAATGTAATCAATGTCTTTGTTGGGGCTGCATGCATATTGGAAGTAGCATTTGGAGAGGTCAGCCATGGAAAGTTGGAAAAAGATGCCTGATATTTCTGATTCTTTTTCCTGATTTTCCATTAGTAAAGGAAAACTTTACCCCCAAAATGAATATTTAAGCAACAGATAGTTAAGTCAAATTAAGTGGCATATTAAACAATCTGGAATATATATTTAAGTACACATTGCCCTTTTACTTCTCTTGTCTTGAACCCTTTGAACTGTAACAGGAAGAAGTGTGGAAGCAAAAGACACAACTCTGTCTCTTAATTGGCTCATGTGACCTAACGTTATAGTTTGTTTGGTATGTTTGTGTGCACCGTTGAATCATACGATCCCAGAGGCTGTCGTTTTTTAAAATCGCAATTTTCTATTTATGATTACCCAATGCAACATGCTACTAAAGAAGCAGGGCCTTACATATGAGCTGTTTTATGCAATATATTTTTATAGAGACCTACATTGTATCATTGCTCCTTTGTGGGCCATGCTTTGCTTACTCAAATGATGTGCATAGTAAGGAGAGCCACAATAAACCCAATAACAAAAATTCTGAGGTTTAAAAAAAAAAAATGTAATAAAAACCATTTATTAGAAAACAACTCTACAAAATGACATGGTTCAATTTAGGCCACATCCAGGGTTGCTATGCTACAGGGCTCCCCATTAGATGTTCTTGGCGGAGGGATGTTAATCTCTTGTACCACTTTACTTCTGCTTCTTCCTTCTCGATATAAAGCTGCCAAAAGAAGTGTCAGGCCACAGTCAGTCATATGTTCAACATCTCATATGTGCACAATAAAGCCCAGATCTCATTCTGGAGGCATACAGACATTAAAGGACATGCTTGTGTGTAAATTCAGAAGAACATCTTTCTTTAAAGGAAAACTATACCCCGAAAATGAATTTTTGAGCAACAGATAGTTTATATCAAATCAAGTGACATATTAAAGAATCTTACCTACCTGGTATATATATTTAATTAAATATTGCCCTTTTACATCTCTTGCCTTGAACCACCATTTCATGATGGTCTGTGTGCTGCCTCAGAGATCACCTGACCAGAAATATTTCAACTCTAACTGTAACAGGGAGAAGTGTGGAAGCAAAAGACAGAACTCTGTCTGTTAATTGGCTCATGTGACCTAACTTTATAGTTTGTTTGGTATGTTTGTGTGCACCATTGGATCCTAGGATCCCAGGAGGCTGTCCTTATATTTTAAAATGTCAATTTTCTATTTATGATGACCCAATGGCACATGCTACTAAAAAAGTCTATTATTATGAAAATGGTTTATTTACATGAAGCAGGGTTTTACATATGAGTTGTTTTAGGCAATATCTGTTTATAGAGACCTACATTGTTTGGGGGGTATAGTTTTCCTTTAAAAAAGTGCCACCCCCAGTCAAGCACTACCTGCAATATCGGGTATTGAAGGATCAGTCATACTGGGTCCAAATAGGACTTTACTCCAGTTTATGATATAAGCCCAGCATGTCTCATAAAACTGGTTTTCTTCTACCTGCCCCCTAAAACCATGTTGTGTTAAAGACTATTGAGCTGGGGTAGCTTGGAACACTTTACTATGGAAAGAATTGGGACAAAATACAAACAAGAATAAAAAATAAGAGACGCCTAGACTTTAAGTTACCGTTTAGTACGTCACAGAATAACCTATGCTAAGCAACTTTTCAGTGGGCCTTCATTTATTTATTTATTTTTTAAACCTTTGAATTATTTACCTTTCTCTTCTGACTCTTTCCAGCTTTCAAATGGGGGGTCACTGACCTAATCTAAGAAAGAAATGCGGTGTATGGCTAAAGAGTTATTGTTATTGCTACTTTTTATTACTTCTCTTTCTACTCAGGCCTCTCCTCATATTCCAGTCTCTCATTAAATGAGAATTCAACCCAATCATTAAAAACCTCCTACCACCCAACAATATATAGACCCCCTCCTTCCTCCCCCCAGTATAACTGCTACCTCGGGCAAATGCCCCTAACTTTAACTTACCCCTCCGTGCAGATTCTGTCCATCGCAGTTCACGGTAGCCATCTTCTTTTCTTCAGAATCAGAGCGGCATTTTGGCACATGTGCAGTTGGAGGAAATTTCTGGTTCCAAACAACTGCGCGTGTTCTGAAATTGCCGAAGATTTCAGCACATGCACAATTAATAGGGACCGGAAATCTGCTCCAACTGCGCATGCACCGATGCAATGCTCTGATTTCGAAGATTACCGAAGAAAAGAAGATGGCTGCCATGAACTCAGATGGACAGAATCTGCACGGAGGGGTAAGTAAAAAGTTAGGGGCATTTGCCTGGGGTATCAGTTGCGCTGGGAGGAGGAGGGAGGGGGTCTACATAGGGTTGGGGTGTAGAAGGTTTTTAACGTTTGGGCTGAATTCTACTTTAAAATCAAACCATGGTTGCTATTGTAATATGGACCCTGCCAACCAGATTGCTGAAAATGTAAATTGTATAGCTGCTGAATAAAAAGATAAATAACCCAAAAACCACAACCAATAATAAAAGAAAACCAATTGCAAATTGTCTTGGAATATCACTCTCTTTATCATACTAAAAGCCCCTGTAAGCATTCTTACTCCCACTCTACACAACGTGCTTACATTTGGGTGTGCCAGGCAGTTATCATCCAGGTACTTGATAGTAGTAGGCACGTGGCCAATCTCTGATTCTTTTGCGTCATCAAACAAATCGATAGTGCCTGACCCTAGTATCGCACATTCATGTTTTGTCTCGGTGCTTTCGGAGGACTGGTAAAAAAAATAATGAAAGGATTATATAATTTGAATCGTTTCCAAGAGGCGCAAGCCTAGTTTGGGCATGATAATCCAGAAGGTTCAATGCTTTTTGTTTGGCAATGAGGCCATATTCAACTAAGAGACAGAGAAGATGTATTTTACCAAATCAAACACCCTTCCATTAACGGCCTTAAACCTGTGCAGATGAAAAAGGTGTGAGTATTAGCTGGGAAGAATGGAGGAGATTTATCATACTTGCATGGCATTTAGCAATCGAGAGAGTGCATCCCATTATAACTCAGCAGTGGCTTTGGGAATGCTGCCTTGAGATGGATCATAATGGGTGTCATGAATGGCACACTAATCTAAAGCAGGGGCTGCCTAGTATGGATTATATGTCGTATGAGATCCGAGACTTGCAAGGGAAGCCGTCCAAACACATTAACGTCAGGTAAAGTGGGGTAAGGAGCCGTTTTAACATAGATTAATTATTTCTAGCAAAGCAACCACAGAGATCCCACACATTGTATAGAAATCAATCACTCTGTCTGTTCAGGTTGTGCTGCCACACACATTGCACATATATTATATACAGAGAGATTTCCATAGAGGTCTGGGACTCCAGCTTAAATTCGATGGATCTCAACAAGTTGGCGCTATAGAAATACATGTTAATAATAATAATCTCTGAGATAAAGGGGAGACTGAATTGCCAATTATAGATTCTCAAAACAATTGTGGCTGTTCGTGTTGTGCTTGAAGAGTAGAACATAGCTTCCCTTGAGTGAAGAGATTCTTCAGTGTAACTATAAAACAAGTACAGGTTTGGGACCTGTTATCTAGATTGCTTGGACTTGGGAATTTTTAATGGATATTCATACCTCAAAGGAGAATTCAACCTGTATCTAGAAAAAAACCCCTCCCCCTGCAGACAAATGCCCCTACTTTCAGGTCCTGTCCAGCGGAGTTCACAGGAGCCATCTTGTCTCGATCGCTCTTCTTCCTGGACCGGGCGCATGCGCAGTACGAGGAATCTGCCGGTGCAGAGCTACTGAGCATGACCCCAAACGTCACAAAGTTTCTGATTTCTTTTTTCGGAAACTTTGTTACTTTTGCTGCATCGGAGAAGAGCGATTGAGACAAGATGGCTCCTGTGAACTCTGCTGGACAGTACCTGGAAGTAGGGGTAAGTAACAAATTAGAGGCATTTGCCCAGGGGGGCAGGTAGGCCAGGGTAGGGTTGCCACCCGGCCAGTATTTTACCAGCTTAGCTGGTAAAACATCTGCCAGGGCCAGTATTACAAATTTATCAGCAATGTAGCTGCCGGTAATTTGTAACACCCTAAACAAAAGCCCTTGGCCCTCCAGCAAAAATGTACCTTTTCTTCGTCTTCTGCCTCTATTGTGATGGGGCCTGCCCCCTTTTGCGTCATGTCCCCACGGCTCCACCCATTTTTACATCACGGCCTGCCCATTTAGTTATTGCCCCCATCACTGGCCAGTAAATTTTTTTTTAAAAAAAGGTGGCAACCCTAGCTGGGGGGGG
>CM044439.1:125223151-125240384 GCA_024363595.1 Xenopus borealis
GCAAAAGAATAAGAAATCAGGAAGGGGGCAAATAGTTTTTCACACCACTGTATATTGAGTGACACTGCAACTGTTGATTTAAAGATACTTTTATTTGTAGGGCCATCATCAATTCAGGGGTCCAGCTGTCCCCTCTCACCAGTCCTGACATTTTAGCATGATATAACAGGTTTATTGTTTATATATATTTGTGAGTTCCCAGGAGTGCATTACTGCTCTAACATGCATATATATGTATATAAATATGTTAGAGCCAATCCACAGAGTGCACTGTGATAAAAAAAAAAAAAAGAGAGAATCATAGAAGCTTGCAAGGCATTGTGGGAAATGGGAGTCTAAGCTGGATAAAAGCTGATGTCTATAATACTATCTCAATGGTACATTTTAGTCACAACCAGCAGTGTAGAGCATAACAAGGGATATTTACAAATACTAAATCAATAATACTTCATTAATATATACTGGAATGTTGACTAGAATTACATTTGCTTTTATCATTCAACATTTTATATTTGGGTTTAAGTCTCATTTAATGCTTAAACTCTCTCCTGATTTCAATCTACGATTTTTAAACATTAGTTAAAATGAAAGGTTTGTGGACTGTGGAATAAAGTCAAGGTTCTTCGGCTCTCATAATTACACAGCCGGATCTTATGATGAAACCAGTGCACTTGAAACTGCAGGAGAAAGCCTCTCATTTATTGGCCATTTAATTCAGAAGCTGAGTTTTGGCCTTTTACATTTCCATTAATTTGCACGGGTGACTCCATTGAGATTTTCATTAGTGCAAATTGTTAGCTCTGGGGAATCGGTTATGCAAATATTGGTGTGTAGCTTTGGCCTGTTAGCTATCAATTCAAATCAGAAAATCAATGGCCCTAATAGCTCCTTATTACCCAGTTGATACATTTGCAGGCTTGACTCGAGCACTGTCAGTGAATAATCAATTCAGTCCGAACCTATTACCCAATCACTGCCAGAAAGTGTTTCATAATAATGTACTCGCTTATTTATAGATCTGTTTCAAGGCACATTATTTTTTTTACCCTGCTAATTCAAACAGCTTAATGAGAAATAGCAAATGAAAATGCACTTTTTTGTATTCTATTCGTCCTTAGCAAAGAGACATAGGGAGGCCGGATATTATTCATCAGTACCCAGCAGTACAGTAGTGTACACAAATTATCTGCTATACAGCATTCAGAAAATGGCTTGCATTTTTATTAGTAACAAGCATAGAATAATCACTAAAGGGTGTCAAGCACACAGGAATCCAGCTCTTGTATAAATCAATCCAAACATACTGTTTTCTATCATTTTCCACTTCTAAATAATTCCCTTGCTTTTTGTTTTTTATTTATACACAACACATTATAGCTGGATTGGTTTCTGTTTAAAGTTTTCATAAAATGTAATACTTTGATAAAAGCTGTCTTATCTCAGTTATGGTGCAAATAATTCCTGATACAGTCATATGAAATAGATTGGGAACCCCACTTAGCTTGCATAATAGTTTATACAAAAAATATAACGGGTAGATGTCTTTTATTTCCTAGGAACATCTGAGTACTGTTGTATGAAATTAAATCAAATGTGAAAAACTGTCTGTACACAAATTTGGGTACCCTTGTAATTTTGCTAATTTGAATGCATGTAACTGCTCAATACTGATTACTTGCGACACCAAATTGGTTGGATTAGCTTGATAAGCCTTGAACTTCATAGGCAGGTGTGTCCAATCATGAGAAAAGATATTTAAGGAGGCCAATTGCAATTGTGCTTCAGTTTGACTCTCCTCTGAAGCGTGACAGCATGGCATCCTCAAGGCAACTCTCAAAAGATCTGAACACAAAGATTGTTCAGTATCATGGTTTAGGGGAAGGCTACAGAAAGCTATCTCAGAAGTTTAAACTGTCGGTTTTAACGGTAAGGAATGTAATCAGGGTATGGAAGACCACAGGCACAGTTGCTGTAAAATACAGGTCTGGCAGGCCAAGAAAAACACAGGAGCATTATATCCAGAGGACTGTGAGAATGGTTTCAGACAACCAAAAGATCAGAAAGACCTGCAAGCACATCTTGCTGCAGGTGGTGTACCTGTACATTGTTCTACAATTCAGTGCAATTTGCACAAAGAACATCTGTATGGCAGGGTGATGAGAAAGATGCCTTTCTGCACTCACACCACAAACAGAGTCACTTCTTGTATGCAAAAGATAATTTAGACAAGCCAACTTCATTTTGGAACAAAGTGCTTCGGAGTGATGAGACAAAAATGTAGTTATTTGGTCATAAGAAAAACGCTTTGCATGGCAGAAGAAGAACACCGCATTCCAAGAAAAACACCTGCTATCTACTGCCAAATTTGGTGGAGGTTCCATCATGCTGTGAGGCTGTGTGACTAGTTCAGGGACTGGGGCCCTTGTTAAAGTCAAGGGTCAGATTAATTCAACCCAATATCAACAAATTCTTCAGGATAATGTTCAAGCATCAGTCACAAAGTTAAAATTACAAAGGGGTTGGATATTCCAACAAGAAAATGAACCTAAACAAACTTGGAAATCTACAAAGGCAGAGGGAGAAGTACAACATTCTGAAATGGCAGTCACAGTCCCCCGACTTGAATGTCATCAAAAATCTATGGGTTGTCCATGCTTGGCAGCCATCAAATTTAACTGACCTGGAGAGATTTTGTACGGACGAATGGTCAAAAATGCCACCATCCAGAATCCAGAGACTAATGAAAGGCTATAGGAGGCATCTAGAGGCGGTTGCATTTGCAAAAGGAGGCACAACTAAGTATTGATATAATATCTCTGTTGGGGTGCCCGAATTTATGCACCTGTCTAATTTTGTTATGATGCATATTGTATATTTTCTGTTAATTCAATAAACTTTATGTCACTGCTGAAATACTACTGTTTCCATACAGCATGATAGATATTAAAAGGAAGTTACTACTTTGAAAGCTCAGCCAATGATAAACAAAGCTCCAAAGAATTAAGAGGGGTTCCCAAACTTTTTCATACATTTGTACGTTTGTTAAATCCTACACAATCCTACACATTTACATTTACAATCCTACACATTTAAATAAACTTTATTTTCTTCTGCAGTTTTCTGGAAACGGCAAGAATCTCAGCCATAAAGCATTATAGAACAGCTGTTTTATTAGTAATTCTGGTAATAACAGGAACTAAACGTCCCCTTTCTATCAAGTAATTATTGTGTTTTGATATTCCTCCTGTGAAAGAGAGCTCTCCAGTCAGAAACCTCTTGCCCTCTTTTCAAGTACAGTCAGTGCAGTCACAAATGAAGCACCATAAAGTCAAAGGCTATGGCCACATGTGACATGTTCACCCCACAGAGCCCTATCTCAAGTCTGTTCTTCTCCGAAGCAAGCTACCAGAGATCTCCAACTAGTGATAGACTATCAATTAGCCTATCACAGCCCATTTATTGCCTTCCCAAGGATTTTTTTTTCCTTCTTGTGTGGCTCTCCAAATGTTTTTACATTTGAGTGTGGCACACAAGTAAAAAAGGTTTGGGATTCCTACTCTAAAGCTGGCCATAGACACATCAATTCAATCGTATGAAAGAGGATTAGTACGATTTTCTGATCATGTGTGGCGTGTCCCAACATGTGTCTAGCCATACCAATCGGTCGTTCAGTCGGACAGGTTAAAATATTTCTGTCAGCTGCCGATCATACAATGATCCGTACGATCAGATCTTTGCATCAATAGCCAGCTTAAGCTGTGCACTTATGCCAGCACACATAAAGTGGGGTGCGCACAAAGAATTTTCCACAAAAATACAATTTATATAGGGGCAGATTTACTAAGGGTCGAATTTTCGAGGGCTATTTGCCCTCGAATTCGACCCTTCTATGATTTTCGAATGAAAATTCGATAAAATCGTAGAAAAATTCTAAGGTTTTTGGCCGCTTTTCGATATTTTGGAAAAATCTTACGATCGAACGATTTAAAAAAAAAAATCGTAAAAAAACATTTGATTGTTCGAAAAAATCTTCCGGATCTAACAATCGAAGCTTTCGATTGCTATTTGAACATAAAACTTAGAAAAGAAGCCTATGGGGGTTCCCTTAGGCTTCTATAGCAATTCGGTAGGTTGAATCTTGCGAAGTAGGCAGTCAAATAAAATTTTAAAGGGGAAGTACTTTGATCATCGAATGATCAAATATTCGATCATTCGATCTATTTGATACGATCGAATTTTGCATATTCAATGATCGAAGTGGCCTAATTTGCATATTCGAAAATTCGATCAAATTGTACAATTAGAATTCGATCAAATTTCGAATCCTTCACACAAATTTTGTAAATCTACCCCAAAGTGTAGTATATTTGATAGTTCATGCAGATAGATCAACAACTACTTTATGGACTGTACATAAAAATACAGAATAATGTTTTACTAAGTGAATAAAGAAGTTGATCTGCTTAGGAATGACCAGAGACACATCATAGGACTCTTCTAACTCTTCTCTCCAACATTTTCCAAACAGAGCAACATCACAATAGATTTGTTTTTTTTTCAGAATCTTTTTTTTTTTTTTTTTTTAATTCTGAGAAAAGAATTAATTATATTACCAGTTTAAAAACAGCAAACATCTTTAAAACAAAAACATTATGCAATCTGCTTAGAAGAGTTCCCAGAGCAATTTCACAATGATTTGTTTTGTGGGTTTGAATTGTATTTAATGCATGAACAAATTTGAGCTATTACACTGACTTTAAGAAGAAGGAAACACACAGTTCCAGTATATACATTATATAAAGTGTATATACATTATATACAGTACAAGTGAATGGAGGATACTAGGAGCCCGCTCATGGTTTTGCTAAATTTAGATGGTAAAGACAGAAATGCACAGACAAAATAATTTATGGCTTCTGGCTGAGCGACAATGAACCTCATGAAAAAAAGACTCATCAGTAATATTCAAGCCTTCATCAAATTTACCTGCTTACCATCAGTACGTAAAATGATGAGTGGCCCACTCAAGACATTAGAGCAGAAAGGAGCAAATTGCTTAAAATTAGGCTTTATGAATGAGTTAAATTGAATTAGTGCATGATGCTACTGTTAATCTTTGTCCCATTAAGTTATGATAACAATGTTCCTAATGGCTGCACAATCTTGGCAGCATGCGTGTAATGTGAACACTAATCAGGATCACTCAGCAGGTCAGCAGATTAGGATCAGACTTGCTGGCAGATGCTCTGATATTCTCTGGGGAGCTTCAGAACAGCACCAGGTGACAGCTTCATGTATAAACTACATAGAATCATGTGAACAAGCACATTTATATTGCTATACAAGTATCAGTAAACTTAAAGCTACATGGCAAGTTAGTTTGGCATCACAGAATGCTTGGCTGGCACAATGAAGTCTTCACAGAGGTACGCAGAAGGTCTGCATAAAAGGATTTTTTGGCCAGGCATCATTCAAATCCAGTTTCCTTGCCATCATCTGTAGGCATTGTTTTTTTTTATGGGTTCCTTCCTTGCTATTTTCACTAAATGTTTATCTGTCAAAGAGTTGGTCAGTGGTTCCCAAACTGTGGTGATGGCATGTTGAATCAGGAGGTGCTTACTGCAAGAATAAAGACCAGGTAGGATGAAATTTAGGGACAATGCCTATTTACTCTCTTAGATTCTCCTGAAAGAAAAGCCACACTAGGGTGAGATGGAGGCCCTGGCCAAATGTTCTACCTTGGAGGGTTTCTTGAACCTACAAAGTCTGAAAATCATAACCATGAAATATGAAACCAGAAGAATGGTGTTTGTTTTGGACTAAAAGGAAGGAGTTAAATTTATAATCAAATATCTTTTAAACTCCCTTCAAACTGATGACAAAAAACCCTGTAGTGATGTGCAGGCCTGCCTGATACCTGGGTTGGGCAGGTTTCGCCGCACTTCCACACACATTTTGAGGGTCGCTGCTTGTGACCTGACTCTACTGGCTTTCAGCTCCGGCAGCCTCCATTTCTAGGTTGGACACGGGTCAGTAAATGGAGGTGCCAGCTGGGGTCAGGTCAAGTGTGGCTTGGGAGCAGTGGGATCATGGTGGAGGAAGAAGCGAGGAAGCAAGAGAGAGAATTTAATCAATTGGCTCACATGTATGGTTTGTTTGTGTGCACCGTGAATCGTAGGATCCCAGGGGACAGCACTTAGTTCTTACAATGACAATTATTTATTTAGGATGGGTCATACTACTAAAAAGTATTATATTGAAAATGTTTCATTTACACAAAGCAGGGTTTACATCTGAGCTGTTTTATGCAATATATTTTTTATAGAGACCTGCATTGTTTGGGGGGTATAGTTTTACCTTTAAGTGCATGTAAGCAATAGAGTTAAAACCCACCAACATGAGTGTTAAGGTTCAGGTGCACTTGCCCTAGAATAAACATTTTGATTAACTGAGCTGGCATTCAGGAACATGTGGTAAAATAAATGCAGAACAACTTATTTAAATATTCCACATATTACAGGTGTTGTGGTTCGAGCCAGAATGTGAGTCCGTCATCACAGGCTGATTATACTTAGAAAGTGCTACAGCATTCAAATAAAGATAACCAGTGGGAGAACAGCTCAAATGACATCCAATCAAAGGACAGTTTAATTCATCAAAATGTCTGTTTATTATGTCCTTAAACATCAAGTGCATATATTATAGTGGATGTGTTACAGTGTATGTGTTACAGCAGGGGTCGAGGCAAATATTTTTTCAAGGACTTGGGGTGGAGCTCCGGCGAGGCATGAGAGGGGGGTCGCCATCCATTTCGCCACGCCAGTGTCCATTTTGGCGTGCCAGCGTCCATTCTGCCCCACCTTGTTAATCGCGGGCTAGGCTCCGTGGTCCACTCCAGAACTGCCGGTCTGTGGCCCAGTGGTTGGGGACCCCTGTCTTACAGTGCATGTGTTACAGAGAGTGTGCACCAGTGCATGTCTTGGACACCCTTATGAATGGATTAATAAAATTCCTCACACCTTATTGATATCTAATAAATAATAATAATAATAATAATCAAGCCCAGTTGTTTTGAGTTACTTGTGTTATATATGCCAGGACCTGGAAGAATGAGAATCATCATATTCATATCTAATAAATAAGGATATCGAATGTGAAACGAGTTTTCTAAATGCTGGGACTTTAAGCATCCCCAATGGCAACCATGGGAGTTGTAGGGTAGTTGAGGAACCCCTGTAAAGACAAGAGGAAAATCCTTAGTCAAGACTAAGGCTGGGCATAGACGTAAAGATTTTTAAAAGATCCAATGGTTATCCTGAGACCATGATTATCTCAAAACGATCGTTTAAATGTCCGATGTATCCATCAACTAAAAAGACCATTTCAGGCGATATTGCCAGCAAAACTGAAGGATCACTGCCTGCTTGGCCTGCAAACATAGGTAGATTGCATGGGGACCGATAAAGATTTTCTAACCTGGTCAATCAATCATCAGACCAATGTCGGACGAAAAATCGTAAGATGTACTTCGCTAAGATCAGTTGTTAGGCAGGGAAAGATTGTTGCGTCTATGGGGAGCTTTAGGCAGACTGATTACACAGGTGATTCCACATGTGGTACGGCCACCTTCCTATTGTTCTTATCACTTGATAAAGCCACTGTTTTTTTTACAAGAGGGATACCGGGTGATGTGTTGTATATTGTGTTGTTGTTTTTTGCACAGTATGCTAAATAGGCCCCATTGTGTAGTTACAGAATGGCAATTTATTCCCACTCTACAAATCCCACAGCCCAGTCATACGACATGCACCCAACACACAGCTTCTTCTCGAGTTCATTAAACCCAAGTATTGCATTTGTTCTGAGTCTACAATCTGGCTCTTCCTGTTCTGTGGACAGCACTTCTCACATGCCAGCCACTACCCACTGGAGAACAACAGACTCCCTAACTCAGTTACACATTTACAATAAAGAAGAACAGATTTTCATTTGTTTATGGCTACCACTCTATTTAAAGGATTGCATCTAGGACAGAGGAATACAGAAGCACTTTCACATGTTTAATTCTCTGCCATCTCAGAAATACACAGGAACAGTTTTTGGCCATAGCTCAGCTCTAAATTTATTCCTTAAGCATTTAAGGTCAGGTCACTTCCATGCCAATGATCTGTACTAAAATATATGGCACATAAAGTATGACCTTAGACGATGCCTAATAGGCAACTGAATAAATGTTCTGATCATTGAACACAGCACTTTAAATTATTGCAATTGTACATCCTGACCTCATACAAACGAGGCTGCTGTAACGGAAATGACCAATACCCCGGATAGCAGTTGGGTTAAAGCTTTATCTGACTGGCCTTGTATTGCTTTACATCATCTCATATGTTGCAAGGAAAGCCTGGATGAAGTAAGCAAGCGTTCAAATAAAATGTCTCATGATATGGAAAAGTCATTATTACCTTTTTGCAGGAAAAACAACTTTTGTTTTGTTTTCCCATATTACTAGAGCAGGGGACAAGTCTTATACAACTATCATTTTCTTCCTTATCTCTTCCTGTTGGGTATCCTGAAGGCTCTGTCCTAGGCCCTTTATTATTTACTTTGTATACTTCCATATGTCCTATGAACTTTATAATACACAACAACCATGAATATCCTGTAAATTATATCCTGATAAAAGGTGCTTAGTGATGTCATCGGTTATAATCAGAGCTTAGTAATGTCATGTCTGTCACATGACTCAATGAAACTTGTGTATTATAATAAATAAAGTACCCCCTGTTGCAAAATATGAGGATATTAGAAGTCATGTGACAGACATGACAGTTCCATGGTCTGTATAATAACACTCGGCCTTCAGCGTCATGTTTTTATATCCTGCGTAACTTATAATATCCTTATATTTTAAGAGGGGGTACTTTATCCACTATGTATACTACCATACATCCTAGGTCATTTATCTTCCTTGTATACAGGCAGTCCCTTGGTTACATACAAGATAGGGTCTGTAGGTATGTTTTTAAGTTGAATTTGTATGTAAGTTAAAACATATACATTACTTAAAGATATACGGACATCAAAAAATAACCTGTCTTTGAATACTATTTATAATTTTGCCATAAAAGTATTTGCCTGATGCTTTTACATTACCTTTCTTACTACCCTGTTCCCCTATGAGGGGGCTGCCATATTTGTGCAGCAGGAGTCTGTCAGCATTAGAAATTCTAACTCAGGGGTCCCCAACCACCAGGCTGCGGACAGTCCTGAACTGGGCCGCCGAGCCTAGCCTGCGTTTAACGAGGTGCGCCGAATTGGATGCGAAACCCCCCTCCCAACCCCCCCCCATGTCATTTAAAAAGATAGTCAAGTGACAATTACTTACAAAAGCAGAACTATCGCTGAAAAACGATCAAGGTGACCTATAGGTAACTTGTTATGTAGATCAATATTTTGAAAAGAAAGTTTTTACTGTCAGTATCACCGTAAATGCAACAAGACAGATGTTTGTCTTAAAGGAATTGTTTAGTATAAAAGTAAAAAGTGGGTAAATAGATAGGCTATGCAAAATAAAAAATGTTTTTAATATAGTTCGTTAGGCAAAAATGTAATGTATAAAGGCTGGAGTGACTAAGTCTAACATAACAGAACACTACTTCTTGCTTTTCAGCTCTCTTTGTTTACACTGAATGGTTACCCTGGTTACCAGGCATTAACCAATCAGTGAATTGAGGGAGGGCCACATGGGCAATAACTGTTGCTTTTGAATCTGAGCTGAATGCTGAGGATCAATTGCAAACTCACTGAACAGTTATGTCCCATGTGACTCCCCTTCAAGTCGCTGACTAATTCAGAGTTAGAGAGCTGAAAAGCAGGAAGTTGTGTTGTATTCTATTATGTTAGACATCCAGCACTCCAGCCTTTATACATTACATTTTTGCCTAACTATATCAGAAACATTTTTTATTTTGCACAGCCTATCTATGTACCCAGTTTTTATTTTTACCCTGAACTGTTCCTTTAACATACAGTAGTATTTATTTTTACATTTCTGCGCATATTTATTTCTATCTGTCCTTTGCAGTAGACCACACATGTCAGAGGGGATTGGGCAGGTGGTTTATTAAAGCTAAATGCTAAGAAAGGCCAATCAAACCACAGTACATTACTGTAGTAGCTTCTGTTTGTAAGTATGAGATGTATATAAGTTGGGTGTATGTTACCAGGGGCGTTTCTGCCATGAAGCGGCATTTCCCCAGAAGTTACCAGGGGCGGAAAAATGCCACTCCTAGTAACTTTAAAAGCCGATTTTCTTTCTTTACACCAGAAATTCGACTTTTCTAGCACAGAGAGCAGTATTTACACCAGCGATTGTAAGGTAAGAGCGCCGGGGCGGCGTTCCAGACTGAGACGCGTCTGTATATAACTCAAGGACTTACTGTACTTCCATACATCCTAGTGCCTTTATTACGTACTTTGTATTCTTTCATATGTTCTCGGGCCTTTATTATCCATTTTGTATACTTCCTTACATTCTTGGGCCTTTATTATTTATTTTGTATACTAGGGCAGGGGTACTTCAATAGGTTCTAGGGCCTTTATCTCTTTGTAAACTTCCAGTGAATAATAGGGCCTTTATTATTTTCTTTGTTTACATACCTCTTGTTTCAAATTAATCAATTCAAACAGCTTCCAATACCACCTAATATACTTCATCTGTCCTAATCTCAACCCAGACCTATAAACACAAGTCTATTCTTGTTTGTCACCTATTTCTACTAGTCCAGAACTAACCTAAATTAAACTTGCTTAATTTGGAATTTGTCCAGTTTCCTATTAGCACCCATTACATCAAAGAAATATACCCCTGCCCACTGCCTTTGGATCATCCGATTCTGCCCTCTTCTTCCTCATATCCAACCAATAACTCACTACACTTTAAGCAGAATATTTCTAAAACATCACAGTTCATCACACAAGATGCCACCAAAATTCTAATTCATTCATCAGGATGGGTGATGACCATGGCAACGGTCTTGATTAATCTATCCCAACTTGAAACTGCATACACGAAAAACCCCAAGCTCTAGTACCAATACCTATCCTGGTTTCTGCTACCATTCAAGAAAAATGTGATATAGAGACCAGGAAGTTCAAACCAATTCACAACTCAACCCTATTCTAAAAATAATAATCATAACAACCATGATTCATTTATGATGGACAGTATATTATCTATATATTTTTTTTTACTTCTAAGGAACCTCTCTGATGTTAGGCCCCAGGGTAAATGCTCTCGCTGCCTTTCCTTAAACCATTAACCTTGCATAGTAATTAATGAATGAGTCCTATATAGGAATATATATGAAAATTAATTTAGACAAATAGTCTATTAGATCTAGATATACCCATAATACTGTTTACCAAATAAATCTCTTACATAAAAAATGAAGTCATGCAGTAATACTATTGTTGAGAAATTTTTGGCTACCACACGTCTATCACATTTCTTGTTCAAACTCCACAGTAAAATGAGGGTAAGTGGCTGCTTATCTGCTTGCGTAGCTCGACTTGAGAGTATTCAATTCTGCCCCACAAAACCAAAGGGGAAACTCTTCTGCAAGGCAGGAAAAAAATCAAGTCGAAATTTGCCATGATGAAAAATCAATAAACCAGTAATTGCTTGGCTTATCTTAGCAAGGGAGGACAAATTAGGGAATGGAGTTTAACATCCATCAGGATTTCGGGGGCGGGGGGGGGAAGAAGAGGAGAATTTCAGGATCACTAAACCAGAAAAGAAGGTCTCAGGGTGATAATAAAATCAACTCATGCTGATTTTCTGCCAAATTTATTTCCCAGGAGTATATCAAAATGTTTCACTGCTTACTAACCTGGCATATCTAATCAATTTACCGTTTGGTTAACACACACACACAGAGGAACGCAAAATAGAAATTTAGCAATAAAGAACAATGTTGAGTCTGAGCATTTAATGTGAATAGGAACGAGTAGTGAAAACTGCCCTTTGTCTTCCCTGAACATATGTGCAAATCTGCTTATAAAATCTGCTTATAAAACTTTTACATTTACCCCTTTTGGTGGCTTGGCTTGTCTGAAATTTGTCTTCTGCAAATAACTGCTTTTTCCCCCTGTTACGTATAATTCTGATGGTACGTCTGAAAATATAAACTTCTGCAATATTATTTTAAGTGAAATAAAACAAGATGCTTCATTTCAATTTTATTTATTTATATTCAATTTCTCACTGATTTTATCACTTGTTTTTCTCATGTTCAACTCAACATTAGATATATATATATATATATTAATAACAACGCCAGAAAATCTTGGATACTTTTTTTTTTGCTGTTAATTATAATACAAAAAATGCTCAGATTGTGTTTCCATCTCCATCAGCTTCCAAATCAGTAAAAAAAAAAAAAGAAAGAAATCTCAGTACTGTATAATGTAATAATTATTTCTTGCCCCAAGAGATGATATTCTATTCAGCAAATTAGCATGGCTCTTATCTAAGGGCAAATGAAATCAAAATTTCAAATTGGGTAGAGGGAGCTATTTATTTTCCTTTTCCCTTCTGAAACGATTTCTTTTTGTGTATATGTCCTTTAAATAGCTACTGGGGCCTTAGTAATTAAAACAGCAGCAGCCTCAAGTCTCTAATCTACAGCTTGGGTCAGCTGTCTGTAGATTCTAATTTGTCCCCCATTTGTATTCATGACAGCAAAATGCTGAATATTTAACAGCAAGCTGGCAGGAGGGGGTACTGGTGAGCTTGGAGGTCAAATAATTTGATTTCTGAGCAGATTACATACAACATCCAACATCTAATCTCACATCATTTGGTAACAAAATTATAATGAAAGCAATGTTATGACACATCTACTGGAGGCAGGGAGGATGACAATCTCTTATTTCTGCAGATTAAATTAATAAACAGTTGCAAAGGCTCCGTGCTTAATGTGTTTGCTTATTTATCTGCCAATTAAACAGTACAGTAGCAGAGACTATTGTTTCTCTAACAGCTGCGATTAAGGCAGGAGGAAGATCAGTGAAACCCCCGTGTCCCTGTTTTCTTCATTATTTCCCATTTCCAGTGTCCGGAGTCATTCTTCTGTATACAAATGGACACTTAATATCATCCAATCGAAAATGCCGTTTAAATCCTTTTTCCTCGATTTTGCTTTCATCTCGTAACGTGTCGGCATAACTCCGCAGGTCCCCATCAGAGCAAACTGCTTGAAGTGGTTTATCAGGGAAAGAACATATATATTTAAACATACACACATACACTCGTATTCCTACCATTTACACAGATTGTGGCAGGTTTGTTCAAAAGAAAAGGTCTAGTGCTCCACAGGCAACCTACAGTATGTTGCACGAGACTAGATGAAACATACCATTGCTGTTCCCAGTGTAATGAATAGCCCACAGGGTGTCCCTGGAGCCTAATCAAAATGATTGACTACTGTGATAAGAATTGAGCCAGTTGCTTCCATGATATGTCAGCCTTACTGGCCCAAAGACTGCAAGAAAGCAGGTATAACTGGAACTCTTTCTTACTTACAAGAACAATTCCAAGAGACAAGTATACAAAGAGCCAGACTAATGTTGCAATGATTCCAGTGACACACTATCTACCTCAGTGATCCCCAACAGTAGCTCGCGAGCAACATGTTGCTCTCCAACCCCTTGGATGTTGCTCTCATTGTCCTAAAAGCATGTGCTTATTTTTAAATTCCAGACTAGGAAGCAAGTTTTAATTGCATAAAAACTAAGTACAGTACCAAGCAGAGCCTCCTGTAGACCGCCAGTCCCAAAGGTGCTACTAAATAGCCAATCACAGCCCTTATCTAGCAACCCCAGGGACTTTTTCATGCTTGTGTTGCTCCCCAACTCTTTTTATATTTGAATGTGGCTCACGGGTAAAAAAGGTTGGGGACCCCTGATCTACCTTATAGCAGAATATAGCTCTGCTCAGCAATGGAATCTGAACAACTACGATAGAAGGAAAGGGGATTTCAATCCCAGGGCTACCTGGCTGGTGTTAATAAAGGGTCGTTATGATTGTGTGCTGAGAATACTTCATTCAACATAAGTGTATTACTGTTTCCTGGAAGTTCTAACATCAAGTTACAATGCCTCGTCTTACTCATTATTGAGTTCATGGCCATATATGTCCATGTGGGCTAATGTATACAGGGGATACTACCCAAAAGATCAAAGACAGAATATCACTGCAAATATCCGCTATGAAAGGGAAACATTACAGAACAAATACCAGACTACAGGTAGCCACCATTAAATTGAAACACAACACCAGCATAGCAAGGAGACTACAAGAATAAGAGACACGATGGGATGCTTAGACCACCATACCTTTAGTGCCAGAACAAGATTCCAATCAATAAATCATTTGGATACTGTACCACAATATTATGACAGATGACCTGTGATATGCTAGTAAAAGAAGGTAAAAGCCAATATATTACCCAGGGGAAGTATTTTTAAAGCAAAACCATGGATAAAAGGAAAAATACGTAGTGGAACATAGTACCTAAGTGAAAGTTAAAAATATAGTTGTAAAAACAGGAGGCCTATAAATCTGTAAGAAATAGTTCTGCATAGATTTCACAGCTAAATGTACAGTGTAACCTCCATGATACAGGTATGTGACTTATTTTCCAGAATGCTTGGGACCTGGGGGTTTCCGGATAACGGGTCTTTCTGTATTTTGGATATTCATACCTTACGACTACTAGAAACATCACGTAAAGAGTAAATAAACCCAATAGACTGGTTTTGCTCCCAATAAGGATTAATTATATCTTAGTTGGGATCAAGTACAAGCTACTGTTTTATTATTACAGAGGAAAAGGAAATTATTTTTAAAAATTTGGATTATTTGATTATAATGGAGTCTATGGGAGATGGCCTTTTCGTAATTCGAAACTTTCTGGATAATGGGTTTCCGGATAATGGATCCCATACGTGTATATATTTTTTAATGGCGGATCTACTGTAAAACAACTCAGTCATTAAAAACAAAATCCAAATTGTAGCTTTAAAGGAGAAGGAAAGGTTAAAATGAAGCGTTATCATAAAGGTCTCTATAAATATAACAGTAAACCCTCAAAGTAGTGCTGCTCTGAGACTTCAAAGGAAACACTGCATTTCTTTCCTTCTATTGTGTACACATGGGCTTCTGTATCAGACTTCCTTCTTTCAGCTTAAACCTTCAGGGCTAGGGCTTGAGCATGCTCTGTTTACTTTTCTTTCCCTCCCCTCCCTGCTATAATCAGAGCCCAGAGCTATGAGTGAGCAGTGAGAGATTCAGGCAGCAAATGATGTCACACCAAGTTAATATGGCAGCTGTTATTCTAAACAGAACTTCTAGAGCTGTTTACTCAGGTATGGCAAAGCATTCTGAAAATAAATAATAGTGTTATAGCTTGCACTATTGTGACTAATCTACTGGCAATATACTACTTCGGTAGCTTCCCTTCTCCTTTAACAATCCCACAAAAATAGTCAAAAAATGAACTCTGGGCACTGGCTGGCAACCTTTGGCTAACATACACATAAAACATCAAATAAAATAACCTAAAATGTAGGAGATAACACGATACCTATAGAAACACTGGGCAACTAACATCAGATTATTTCTGCTTATCAGCTAAGAATCCAACACCTCTTTCTTCATCAGGCATTCTGCAAGATTTCTGGCAAACTTAATTAGCAAATTAACATAAGAGAGAAGAGATATCCTTGAGATGAAATGAGTGCCCAGTGTAGTTTAAAGGGAGAAGAGTTTAGCATACATTATTTAAATTGTCTTCATTAAACAGAAAATGATACAATATAAAGAAAAATGATCAATGATAAAAGATGCTTTAACTATGTCATAACAAAAGCTCTAAAGATGATTACAAGAATTTCCCTTTTTTTTAATGAATTAATTACTAAAATCCGAAAAGCACGCACAAAGCGAAAACCAGCACATAGACAAAGATGCACGACTAGGTCCAACAGAGAAGAATTCTTGCTTCTCACATCTGCAAGGATAAGAGTAGCACAAGTTTATTTTCTTTCACTTGCATGTGGCTGCACGCCCATGAAAAACCATGGGATTCGGTCATGATTTTATAGTTTGCTTTTTATTTCTAAATTACACTATTTACATTGCAAATAATTCACTGCAGCATTTAAAATTGTATTTGTTTGTCTGTAATATAAGTGTGGAGGCAGCCTTCTCTGTGCATTGTGCTGGATTCTGTGATTTCAAAAGAGTCAACACTTTAGGATGGAACTGCTTTCTGGCAGGCTGTTGTTTCTCCTACTCAATGTAATTGAATGTGTTGCAGTGGGACCAGGATTTTACTATTGAGTGCTGTTCTTCGATCTACCAGGCAGCTGTTATCTTGTGTTAGGGATCTGCTATCTGGTTACCTTCTCATTGTTCTGTTGTTAGGCTGCTGGGGGATTAGGGAGAGGGGTGATATCCTCCAGTAGAGCATTAAAGAGTGACTGAAGTTTATCAGAGCACATTGTTTGGGGACACATCATGTCTAGCCCCATGACAAATTTCAAAATGAAATATTAAAAAATGTTTGCTTTGAAAAAAATGCATTTCCGGGCAAAATTCTGCTGCAGCAGATTTTGAAAAAAAAAACACGTTTTCTGCAACAGTATACTGAGTATAAATTAGAAATAAATTTGCCGGGTAAATACTTTGAGGTATTGAATTTAGATTAAACTGCATTTAATTCTCAAAGTCCAGTTTTATTTTGGGGTTAGAAAATATGGTCATTCATAAATCCTACTAGTATAATTTCAGCAAAGTATTATGTTACAAAATTCAACTTCAGTTTGGTATAAATAAGGTGCGCCTCCCTAATATGAATGAATGTGATCTATAATATGCAAGAGAAGCTAGCCTGCTAGGGGATAGGTGTGGCTACAGAGGTGCGAGTGCTTGAGAGTTTATACGTGCAAGTTGTTTCCTTTCAGACAGACAATCGATCCTTGACCAGTGTTACCATTCTATCTCAATGACAGTGTGAAGCCAACAAATATCATTTGTAATGGATGATCCAAATCCAAAGGTGACAACATGACGACACATTTAAATATTACATTCCATGCAGGATGTTGCCACTCTGCAGAGTGATTTATCTAAGTTGGGAAACTGGGCAGCAAACTGGAAAATGAG
>CM044439.1:125270682-125292609 GCA_024363595.1 Xenopus borealis
TCATGTACAAGCTACTGATTATTACAGAGAAAAAGGGAAACATTTTAAAAAAATTGGGAGATTATGGGAGATGGCCTTTCTGTAATTCAAAGCTTTCTGGATAAAGGGTTTCCGGATAACGGATCTCATACCTGTACAACCAAACTAAGCTGAATAAAATGATTTTATACAGATAAATTTGGTCTTACATAACTTTTTTTTTAGTGTAATTGTGATTTTTTTTTTTATCCCACAGGAGTACACAATGGCAAACGGTTAAAATAACTTTTTTGTAAACTACATATTTTTACTATTGCCTTTTATTTACAATGTATAAATACACAAGAGCACATTAATGGGGCCAATCTAACCCCAAAAATCACTACTCCCTCGATCTTTGGTGATGATTTGTGCCTGCATGTCTGCTTTCAACACGAAATGCAGGATCTTTAAAACCCTTTGAACAATGTCACACTAAAACAAAGCCGCTAAACAGATCTAACGTGGAACTACAAAAAGCACAAAGAAAAAAGGGAGAGATTTACTGCCATTACAGGACCAAAGCCTGTGTAATAGTGAGTTGTCAGTCTGGATGTGTCAGATGGAATAAATATACACCATTGCGCCTTCAAACAAATTCAAATGATATGAAAATGACTCCTGTCAGTCTTCTGCCAACATTATTCTTGGGAGAGCAATGAAAGGAAAGCATTCTGGTTCCAGGAATCATTGCAGACTGGTGGGGAGCACAAGTGAATAGCGCACAGGTCACGGCACTGCAACTTTCAAGCCGAGTAATTAATGGACAAGTGTATTCATCAATTGGACAATATTTTTAGATCGGAAAACAAGTCATTGTGTATCCTCTGCTTGCTAAATATCTGGTGCAGCACTGAAACAACACAATAAAGGTTTATTAAAAAAAAAACTAGGATAGTTGAAAAGGACAAGGTTTTCTTCTATACCGTATGCAGACTGAGCAGGACATGGCAGTCACAGATCTCACAGAACAGCATAAATATGCTACTGCAGTTCATGCTAAAAACAATGCAGTAAATGCATTAACAAATGCTGGAAATATACTGTCATTTTACAGAATTAGCAAAATGTGTCTGTACATCTTTGTATTTTATGTGTTCCTTCCTTTACCAACACCTATTCCAGCAACTCACAGGGGGCCATTTATTAAACCTTGATTTTTTGTGGTCAAGGTTTTAGGGTTAAAGGGGAGCCGTCACCCAAGAGAAATATAAAAAATCCTATTTTATCGCATTAGTCAAGCAAAATGAACTTTATCTACACTATATAAATTATTTGATTCTTGTTTCCTTCAGTCTGGGAATTCAAAAGAATAGCAAGAAGGCAGGAGCCATTTTGTGGACACTGTTATTAAAGCTAGCATTATATCATCTTGTTTGTGTACCAGAATGGGGGACCCAACGTCCATCCCCATGTCCTGGCTACACAATTAAATGGTTAAGAGAACTGGGGGAATGTGTGGGGAGCTGTGACATCTAGGAAGTGCTGAATGGAAAGTGAAAGTAATTGTCTGCCCCGCCTCTATGCCACTGGCATAGAGGAGGGGCAGACAATATTTGATTTACAGCTGATATTTTTAAATGAGCTTAAAACAGCTATGAATGCTTTAATAAAAATTAGAAATTGGATTTCATGTTTAATTTGAAAAGGACTTTTATTATACAGATTTTTGTGTCTGGGTGACAGGTCCACTTTAAACTCAAATTTTTAGAGATATATCATACGTCAAAGCTGCTAAAATTCGAGAACCCAAAATACTCCATCTCAAACCTGTCGAGTTCAAGTAAGAAGCCTATGGCAGATATTCCTGAAGTTGTTTCCTGGCATTGTGAAATGCACTGGATAACCTGAAAAAACACAGCAAAAACTTGATAAAAACATGTTTTTGGAGTATCGTTTACCTTTTGAATTGATGTTCTATATTGTTCCGATGTTTTGTTTATTGATTATTGAGTTCAATTTGTGAAAAAGAGTTCAGTCGACTTTGGTTTCATAAGAAACTGAGAATTATTTGAGTTTTAGTAAATAAGTCCCATAGATTCCCACCATCTAGAGACTTGATGCACTTGCCTTGTAGAGAAAATTTCTCATGTTTCAAGAATTTCTGAGGCTCTGAGTTTTCTGGGAGCTTCAGAGACATATTAGTATCACCTTTTTTGGGAAATCATTTAAAAGGATTCAGTTATGATTTTTATGGTGTACTTTTGTTTTCTAAATAACATTGTTCAGACTGTAAATAATAAATTCGACTATATAAAATGTTATTCCTGAACCAACAAGTGTATTTTTTTTGTTGTAATTTTTTAATATTGGTGTGAATGCAGCCATCTCATGTCATTGTGCCTGATCTGTGCTTTTAGAAAGAGCCAGCACTTCACAATGGAACTGCTTTCAGACAGGCTATTGTTTCTACAAATCATTGTAACTGTAAGGGCTGGGACAGACAGGGAGAGTTGGGGAGATTCTGTCGCCTGGCATTTAATCGCAGGCGACAATCTCCCCGAATCTCCCTGTCTGTCCCCAGCCTAACAGTGGGACTTGAATTTGTACTATTGGGTGCTAGTCTCATATCTATCAGGGAGTGGATAACTTGTGTCAGGTAGCTGTTATCTTGTTGCATTCCCATTGTTCTGCTGAGGGGGAAAAGGGGGGGGGTGACCACTCCAACTTGCAGTAAAGAGTGACTGAAGTTTTTTCAGTGGACAAGTAACATGACTGAGGGAACTTGGGAAACTGACATTGCTAAACCCATGTCAGATTTCAAAATAAAAACAAAAAGATATTCAAAGGAAAAAAGGCTCAAGTTACATAACAGACAGCAGATAAGCTCTATTAAACATAATGTTATATGTTATCAACTATTTAACTATAGTAGTGTTTCTGAAGAAAACAGACAGGTTTTACCAGTGCAGGGCAATAGTACATTATATTTTCATTAAAAACACTTTCATTTTTTGGTGTTACTTTTCCTTTAAGGTTTAGCAGTACTTATAAGGCCAATGTTTCTGGTATGTAGCATTCACGCTTGCACTCATGCAATCTTTAGTGGTGCTTTGGTTGCATGTCCAAAGTGCAAAGAGACAGGAACAGCGCTCACATATTACTACAGGCAATTTCCATTATTAAGCCACAGAGTTTTCACAGCAAATTCAGTGTTTCATGGGGACAAACCCTCCTATCATCAAGAATCATTCTGGTACATGGTGGTGCCCACAGAAGCAAGACATCACTAAAGATTGCATGAAAATGGTCTTTTGCATTTGATTTTTTCCACAACTGAATATTTTGTCTTTATAAAGGACAGCTATAATTTGATACTTTCACATGAACGGTTACGGAAGCCTGAAGCAGACAGTCCTCATCATGTGGGCTATATTACAGATACACAGCCTGTGCTACCAGTCAATATGAGATATTTAGCATTACACGTCTGCATTTAACACTTGAGGTTTTCTGCATAATGCATCTTCCATTTTGCAATGATTATGTTTTATTTTCCCCTCTGTCATAAAAGAATAATGTCCCATAAGCAGCTGCAGGGAGATTCCTTTAGAAGGCAAAGCGTTGAGTGCCTAATGAAACATTTATAATCATTGACACAAAATATTTATATGCCATGATTAAGGACTGACCTACCTGACTCGGGCTGATTTGTTAGGAATCATTAAAAGCAATTCCAGAAATGCATTTTCTGTATCTGCCTTGTTTCTCTGATAACTCAGAAATTCGCATCTTTCCCACAGAAGAACTGGAAGCCACGGGTTAAGAATTTTGGTGCCTAACGCAGCACCTCGAGGTCACAAGGCTGAAGAATTCTCGGTATCACAAGGGCTATCACCTTAATGCACTCTCAGGGCACAACTGTTAGACCCTTTTAGCAAAGAATGAATTTCCCTAATCACTGCACAGCAACTGCAATGTAATAGGATTGCTTGTATCGATGAACTTGGTAAGAGTAAATCGCTTCCCTTTACTTCATTAGAAACCTTGAGAATAATGCCAGAATTCTGCACAAAAAACACCTTTGGAATAAAACAAGGGTTCAGTAGAATAATTTCAATAAAATGGATGAAACATTTTCAGCTGTGCGTGTGGAACCTCAGCTTCTGCCACATGTGCTCCAATACAAATCCCTCTCTCAAAAGGACTGCTCTCTATTCCTCCAATTATAGCCAGAATATTGATTAAAGGAAAACTATACCCACTAAACAAAAATATATTGTATAAAACAGCTCATTTGTAAAAGCCTGCTTCATGTAAATAAATAATTTTCATGATATTATTCTTTTTTTACTATTATGAGCCATTGTGCCATTTTAAAAATTAAGGGCCACCTCCAGGATCCTAGGATTCACAGTGCACACAAACAAACCATGCATGCGTGATCATATGTGAATTGGTCAATGAACTCAGGACTACATCCTCTGTGAAATGATCTACTTAAAGTTATACTGTCATGGGAAAACATCAGTTAATAGTGCTGCCCCAATAGACTTCTGCACTGAAATCCATTTCTCAAAAGAGCAAACAGATTTTTTTATATTCAGTTTTGAAATCTGACATGGGGCTAGACATATCAATTTCCCAGATGCCCCAAGTCATGTGACTTGTGCCAGCACTTAAGGAGGGAACTGCTTTCTGGCAGGCTGTTGTTTTTCCTTCTCAATGTAACTGAATGGAACCCAGTAGGACATGGGTTTTTACTATTGAGTGCTGTTCTTAGATCTACCAGGCAGCTGTTATCTTGTGTTAGGGAGCCGTTATCTGGTTACCTTCCCATTGTTCTTTTGTTAGGCTGCTAGGGAGGAGAATGGGAGGGGGTGATATCACTCCAGCTTGCAGTACAGCAGTAAAGAGTGACTGAAGTTTATCAGAGCACAAGTCACATGCTCCATGCTCAGTAATTTAAAGAAAAAATCCAAGGGAACATTTTCAGTGTAGGATCTGTTATTGAGTAAACTAAGAATTGGTTAAGAATTTTATATATCAAATGCAAACAGGTATAGAATTTCACATATAAGCAGGTTTAATAAAGCCACATGGCTTACATAGAATTAAAATAGTTTTAGCTGCGAAAGCCTTGTCAATAAATCTGTCTTATTTATGTGAGTGTATGGAGATTTATATAGCAATTGGTTTGTTAGTACCCAGGCAAAAATTTGAGAGAGAGAGACCCACATTCTCCTGAATTATGAGACAAAACTCTGAATTAATTTACTGAATTGTAACCACTGTTTCACTACACATTTTAACCTTTCTTTTATGTATAAATGATTGCCCAGCACAACAAAAGAAGGAAAGAGAATGTCTTCACACTTCACAAATACATATATACACACACACACAAAACACACAGACACACACAGACATCCCTGCTTAGACAATACAACCTCTTCTGAACCTCTGGCTAGTAAATGGTTGAGAAAATAGATTTCTTTGAGTGAATAATTTGAGTAGTTATGTATGTATTTCTTCAGGGAATAAACGGAGAGACACAAAGCAGTCGCACAATACATGTTGTAAGACAATAAAAGGTTGTGAAATGCTTGTGGTTAAAGAAAATCCAGCATTCAAAGGTCAGTATAAATTCCCAGGTACACAACTACTGTACTTTTTGTCCTAGAGCCATGTTTCACTCACGTCTTGGTCTTTCAACAATCTCCAACTGTTCTATTCTGAACGCTGGCTCTCTTGCTTCTATCGATCTGCTCTAAATCTCCAGAATAATATATTTCTAGACAACACAGCGTACACTGGCTTAATCCCTTTAATTACTTCGATGCTGAAAGGAAATCATTGATCAAGGGCATTATGGGAAATTAAACCACCCCCCAAACTGTATCAAAGTCAATATAATGGCCTGCTTAGCTGCCCCATTTGGGACTCTCACAAGATTAGTTCTCATGGCCAGGCAAAGGAGACCATATCAGTGCATGCTGTTTAATGCCTGTTTGAAGTTCTCCCTAGCAGGTGTCATGCTCTAAGCATGTTTTTTTGATTAGTCTAATTAAATATAATATCATCAACAGAATTTCACATTGATCCATAAAAATTCCCACTAAAAAGAAAATTAAAAGCCCAGAGAGACACTCGGAAGGTCAGAGGGCAGGCCAAACAGATTCAATCACGCATCAATTTTCTAACAGTTTTCTTGCTGACAGCTATCAACATTTCTATCACTTGGCTGGTTTCATGGGGTACTATTGTAAAATTCTCTTAAGCAATGGGGATAACAAAGTATTTGGCATGTTCTAAACAAGGAGAGCTAATATGTCTGGTCAGTAACATAGAATGCTCCCGTTTTGACTGTTTGGGGAGAAACCGTATAAACCAAAATGATGCATTAATAGCGGGGAAAGGAGAAGTATCCTCGGGCTCGTCTCTTAGGTCTGAAAGGTGGGAAGGAAGGAACAACGCCAGAATTTTTAGAGGTCTAAGACCACTGCTCACACCAGAAGGGATATATACATATATATATTAAAAACAAGAATACCCCAGAACTCCAACCTACAGCCCCCTGGGGAAACTATTTTTGTACAACTGAACAGTAACTAACAAAAAAAAAAAAAAGACACTTTTAGTTACAAAGTTTGTACAAAGTATACATAAGCTGATGCACCCGTCAAGGCAGTGTCCATGTGTCAGTCCTAAGTGAAAAGTGTTATCTTTGTTATGCTTGCTCTCCCAAACCCTGCTTAATGGTGTCTTTGGAAGAGATCATGCTAAACAAAGAGAAAAGCAGGTATGGTCTTTCTCCCCACAAAGATAACCCTATTTTTCACTTAGGATAGGACTGACGCATGGACACTGCCTTGACGGGGCGCACCCTGTACTTGTGTATGCAAGTAGGTATGGGACCTATTATACAGAATGCTCGGGCGCGGAGCTTTCCATATAATCGATCTTTCCATAATTTAGATCTTCCTACCTTAAGTCTACTAGAAAATCATGTAAACACTAAATAAACCCAATAGGCTGGTTTTGAAGTATTAATTATATCTTAGATTATATCAAGTATAAGGTACTGTTTAATTATTACAGAGAAAAGGGAAATCTTTTTTTTTTTTTTTGTGTTTTTTGGATAAAATGGAGTCAATGGGAGACGACCATTACATAATTCTGAGTTTTCTGGATATCTGGTTTCTGGATAGCAGATCCTGTATTATTGTTTTGCCACTGACATGGATTTATGCTAGGCTAGCTTAGTTAGCAACTATAATCAAAGAGTTAGTAAAAAAAAATTTAGTAGGACACTTTGGGAAACAGTCATACTGTAATTATCAGCTTTTGCAATAACGGGTTTACAGATAGAAAAAAAAAAACAAACCTGTATAAATAGCTCCTTGATATGGTTATACACACAAATCTATTCCTAATAAACTAATCTTACTAACAACTCCAGTGGGGTAACTACCAGGGTTGCAATTGCACCAGGGCCCCATCCCCTTGGGGCCAATCGGAGCCATGAAAATGGTTATGGCAGGCAGTTATCTAGGGGGAGATTATACATCACACATGCCATCAACACTCCAGCATGCAATTTATAGAGGTAAGGGCCCCACAGGGGGGCCCAGGTGCCTATCCTGTGCCAGGGCCCACCAGGGAGTAGTTACGCCACTGAACAACTCTATTTTTCAGAAAGCAGATTTGAATACCTAAAACACCTCTAGCAAATGATTCCAATAATTTGCTTTATTAGAATGAACGGATGTGCTTGTGCAGAGCCAAATGCCCTCCATGTTCTGTCACTTTTCTTACTCTATTCCCAGTAGTAGCCCTCGCTGCTGATGCCCAAACCAAATCAACCTGTTGTTGAGAAGTCCATGAAAAGGCAAGCCTGCTGGCTAATTTGCCAAGGGATTAAAGCCCCCGATCCACCTCAATCTGCTACACTGTTTTGTTGCAAATACTGTACGTATTATATGGATGCTCACGTAAATGTAAATTCTACTTCAAAGGGCTCTGAATTAAAAGTACAAGTGTTTTATACACAGGTTTCAAAATATGTTTCTAGGCTGCAATTAACACAAATAAGTCAAGCAAAATAAATATAATTCTGGCACATTCCTTTAGTGTACTAGTCCAACAACAGGCAGTTATTCCAAAGGTTGAGCCAGTGATGATGTACCAGCAGGTGTTGCTAGGACAGATTCACATACATTAAAAAAAACAACTAATAATCAAATTAACAGGTAGCTAATTGGGGAAGGAATTTATAATATGAATCTGCCAAGTGTATTGTATAACTAAACATATTGTTTAATGCAGAGAGTAGGAGAACCCAGTTAACCCAAACCGAACACACAGTACAGATTAAGAATTGCCATTTTAAGCAAGATCATGAACATGACAAAAAATACACTTTTTTTTTTTATTTACCCTAACAAATGAAAGGGGAAGTTCATTTTAAAATGAACCTTTATTAGGGCATAGGCAGACTAATTCAAAGACAACGCACAATTAGTTGTTTTGATTATTTAGGTTTTTTCATGTTCTGCATGAAAATTAAATTGTTACCTGGTCAGGGACCAGCAAGGCCATTTTAATGCCTTGTTGGGACCTGGGCAAAGAGCCAACCAGTGGCCCCCCATAACTTTTCAAATCCGGTCCGGCTTCCCCTCCCTCCCTGTGTTTCATCCCTCCATCTTCCTCCCTGTGTGCGTCCCCTCCCTCCCTCCCTGTTCCCCTTCTTCCACCCTGTGTCCCCCCTCCTTCCATCTAAAGCTGTGGGCCCTGGGCAGACGCCCCATAACTTGTATTGTTAAAGCGGCGCTGGGGGCCAGGGTTACCCTAATGCAGTCATATCCACGTTTTCAGTGACTGCTTATTTAAAGGAATAGTTCACCTTTAAATTAACAATTAGGGGCAGATTTACTAAAATTCACATGAAGAATTGGAAGTTCGATCGAATTTCAAAAAGATTCGAATTTGGATATTTGAATATGCAAATTAGGCAAATTCGACCATCGAATATTCGAATTGGAATAATTAAAATTTCATTTTATTCAAATATTCGACTATTTGATGGTCGAAGTACTTCCCCTAGCTCCCACCTAGTTCGCCAGATCAAAGCTACCGAATTGGGTTTCATTATTTTTGATCGAATAAAAAAATTAGATGGAAAAAATCGTTTCTAACAATTAATTGATCAATTTAATTTTTCCTATTCGATCGAATTGCGGTAAAATCCTTCAAATTCAATATTCAAAGGATTTTACTTACTATTCACATGGTCGAATTTCAAATTTTTTTCAATTCGAAATTCGACCACTGATAAATCTGCCCCTTAGTATGAAGTGTAGAGAGTGAGTCTGCAATTGGCTTAAAGGTGACCCTCCCCCTTAATAGACACCAGACTACAAACTGTACTATGAAAATCAACATCGATTTGCTTCAGTGATGTCCTCTACATTTCTAACCATCTCATTGTTGCAGGCATCTATTCGATTACTGAAGTAGTGGCTACAAAGCAGGGTTTGCTGTCTATATTTCCTAAATACAGGATGACTGTTAACTAGCAAGCCTATCATTATAGTGTAGGTAAAGAACCATTCAATGTTATTGCAAGCGTTTAGAGTCCATTAAAAATGTAATTGGATCAGGCTGCGTTTTCACAGGAAAATGTCATTCACAGATATCTTATTATTGGCTATCTAAATAGTAAATACTTATTATACTTACAAATTGAGGTTTGGCTTGCCAAAGGCATCAGCAATATAGATCATGGAAAGCTCTGTCAGACAAGCTAGACGTTAAATAGGTTATGGAGATACCATTAAGATCATGGGGCTGTCAAACCTGAAAAGTTCTAATAACAGAGACCTTTTATATTCTAAGTATATTAACACCCATATACACACTTAAAAGTTAGCTTTAGGGTTTAACCCACCACATTAAGTACATCATGGAGCACTAGCATGAATCTTTGTGGCCTCATGTTCAGTAAGACCCAAAAATAAAATAGCTCAGAATTTCATTTATAACATTAAGATGGCCTTCCTATTTTACTGTTTGATAGAATACAGTTCTTACATTGTGCCATCTGGGATTGCAGGCTCCAAAGAGCAGATCTATTTCCCTGAACTATGTAAACTGAACTGTAACAACATCAACTGTGAACTGCAGCAAATGCAGATGCCAACCCAACCATCTACACAATGCCAAGAAGAGACAACCATGTTGTGTTTTCCCTTGCAAAACAATGAAACTGAATACGAAAAAGAAATCCTTTCATCTCCCAAATACCCAATAAACTATGTTTTAAAAACACAAAACAAAAAGGACAATAATTAGGGTTTTAAAATTGTTCTGGGGTAAAAATAATTAATATTAACCAATTAAAAAATATACTTGATCATTAAACAATTCTAAAATGAATTTGTCAGCCGTTACCTTTCCTTCCAATCCTCTCTAAATAAGCATTCAGTTTCAGGATCTGTTATCCAGAATGCACAGGGGCTGGGATTTTCCAGAATGGGGGTCTTTCTGTAATTGGATCTTCATACTTTAAAAAAGAACTAAACTCTTAGTAATTAAAACCCATACCCCACCTACCCTACGTAGATCCCCCTCTGTGTTCCCCCCCCCCCAGCCTAAGGGGTACCCCTAAGTCTTTACTTAACCCTCAGTGCAAAGTCAGGCATTGGAGTTCACTGGCACCATCTTGTTTTCTTTGGTAATCTTCGGGAAGAGAGTGGCGTATCTGCACATGCGCAGTTGGAGCAATCTTCCATTATGCAACAACTGCGCATGCGCCATGAGTTACGGAATTTGCCAAAGTGAAGGAAGAAGACCCAAAGACTACTGAAGAGCCAGAAGATGGCACCCGTGAACTTCGATGCCCTGAATCTACACCAAGGGGTAAGTAAAGACTTAGGGGCATTTTCCCAGGGTACCACCTAGGCTACTAGCAAACTGACTTTGTAGTTAAGGTATGTTCCCAGTAATATATTGTGCAACCCCATGCACCTAGGTTACACAGTAGAATGAGTTCCTCCATCTATACACATCCCCAGTAATCTCTGCTTTGTTATGGCTCAGACAATAATAGCTTACTTCTGGGATGAGAGATGCACTCTTGCTTTAAATGAGATCAGATGCTTTGATTTTTTTTTTCATAATAAGCAATGCCTCGTTCTTTATCATTCAGTCTCTTTCTTCCCTATTTGTTACACCAATTTCCTTTCTAAACCATTTCCTGAGCCATATGCACATGTAGTTGCACAGCTGAAAGCCATTGCTTTGCACTGCAGTATTCCCTTGGCTTTAGCAGCTTCTTGACATCAGGCTTAGCTACTAACTCCATCGCTGGCATGTTATCATGCCTTGTCCTACAAAAATATTCACCGACAAGAAGCCAAAACACAGTTATTTCCTAACTTAAAACTGATTGCAAAGACTGCTTTTGCTTTCAAGAATGAAATATCATCAGCTAATTAAATTTTAACTAATGCCTTATTAGGCAGCTAGAGATGTTTGAAGGCAAGCTTTAATACTTTGTAAGTCGCAATTTACATTTGGCATTCAGCTATTCCTGTTTTAAATTATTGCAGAATCCTTGTGGAGACTGACAGCATCGGCACTGTGTACTAAGCAGCCACTCATCATCTCCATGTCAAGCAGGACATTATTAGCTAATGCGGACATGACAATTAATAACACTTTTGGCTTTACTTCTTTCACTAACATCTGGGATACACATTACACAATGTTTACCGAGTGAAATGGGGCGACTAAAACCAATGAGTCAAACACACATTACAGGGCTGAGAAAGGCTTAGCAGACTGGGCCTTTTAAAGGCAACTAGGAGCAACTACATTATTTGTCACATGTCAATCAATCACACACTTCCAAGATTCCATGCTCAAAGCTGGTCCATTATCAAGGTTATAGCAAGATAGAGAACAATGGCCACTATAGACTCGCCCAGTATAGGAGAAGGTCCAGGTGCACTGCCCTGAACCTTCAGCTAAGGGAGCTGAACGTAAAAGAATTATCAGGTTATTCGGTACTCAAGGCGCCTTACGCGTTTTGCATCTTCACAGAAACCATCTGCGTTATCAAGGTTAAATTTGTTGGTCATTGCATCTAACAATATCGCAAGTGATATTACTTTCACATAAATGCAAACTTTGCTCAGATTCCCATTAAAAGGTTGAATAGACATAATAGTTTTATGTTGCACAAGGATCAATACTGCATTGATAAAGTGGGACTGGCCTACAGTAATTATTCTCATGGACAGATAATTCAGTCAGGGTGTGGCCCTATGTCGTATTGTTAGATATTGGTTATGATATGAAGAGTTTTAGCACTGTTAAAGAGTGGGAGGTTGTCAGTAACCTGTTTCACAAAATATCACTTGTGATGCACTCAAAATACTCGCTATGATTGGCTGCACTTATAAGAATTATATGATGAACCTCACAAGTCTTAGTGACAGCTAGCAAAAGCCTCTCTCTTATAAGGCTGCAAGCTGTATGGAAAGCCCGGGGACACGCGTTTCACGGCTAATTGGCTTAGGTCAAGTTCTATTTCTATGAAAGCATTCATCTTCGGTTTTCATCCTTACTGGCTTTTAGGCTGCCCTGCACCCCTTCCACTGGTTTCAACCCCCCTAGAGGGAGTAGCTCCACTATTTGGGAACCACCTTCACAGCCCAGAATGGGAACGATTTGAGCACTAGTGAACACTGCTATGTACTTCTACTTAAACGCTGTCTATGTAATTGAGACTAAATACAAGATACATCATATCTAAATATAGAGTATATTTCCATTAATTGAAAAATAAGCTAAAGTATATTTTTCCGCAATACGGATGCTTTAAATGTGCATTAATATTCTGCATTTTTCCTGTAAATCGTAAGTTACACTAAAGTCAATGTAACCTAAGATTTACAGAATACAGAATGATAATGTTCCTTTAAAGTGCTGTTTTCCGTATTTACTGGAGGGGGATAACAGGCAAACTGAAGTTAAATGGTACAACAACTATTTGATTCTAAACAAAGTAGGCTTTTTGCGAAGTGCTTTAGCACATCAGATAATGTATCCAGTCAGCATTTCATAATCATCCTTAAATCTATAGAGACTCGAAAGCATCTCATCGGAGATGAAATTCTTCCTTGACTGCTAGAATGAGAATCAAAAAATTATTACAATCTAGTTTGCCTAACTGTATGCATTAATCAGAAATCATAATAAATCCACATGCTTCCGCAGACAGCGCATTTGTCAAGCGCTTAAGCCTGGCAACGACATTGACTAATGGCCACCGAGTTGGAAGGGTCAATCATAAACTCATCAAATGCTTCATTTAATTTCATAATTTGGCCAAACATAATTTGTTTATGGAAAAGATATCAGGTGCTAGTGAATGAATAATGGTCATGAAACGAAACTCCATTAATCAGCCAATGATTACAAATGACTTTGAGATTGTTTATTATAATTTCATTCATTTGGCCCAACAAAGAAAACATGGGCAAATGCAACTAGCTGAAAAAATAGGCATAGTTATTGCTCACTATTTAATAAGACAATGATAAATATTCCCATTAATAACCACATATTAGAGTTCTGTGACTGAGGTTAAACCGCTCAGTATATCAGCTGGAATTCCTCCTTATAAATACCAGTATAAGAACATGGAAAATGATTACCATTAGGGCTTTAGCAATTACCAAATACAGAATAAGTAGAGGGTAATTCAGCATCTGAATAGTAAAAATGTCAATGCTGCTTTGAGCAAAGTTCAACGAGCAGCTATGAATGATTTCTGTATTTTAAAAGGAAAACAAATGGACTAAAAACATACAGAATACCATTTTGGGGAACTATCACGGAACTCAAAATTTAATATAAGCTTCATCACAAAGAAACTTTGTAAATACAATCAATTAAATATTCTGCATAATTTCTGAAATTATCAAGTTTATGTTCTCTATCCCTCTCTCACCTTCTGTTTCTCTTCAATCTGTCTTCATGCAGCAGTTGGATTTCAGATATTCATTGACCGTTAGATCCAATATATCTTATAGGGGGGCTTTCTTTCCTAGCAGATGTATTAGAGCTCACTCAAATAACAGATTCCAGTACAAACAAAATAACTGCCTTTTGCACAAATTCTGCACGTAGAGAGACATGATGTTTAGTGAGCTCTAATACATTATATTATACAATCTAATACATTATATTATACAATATTATAGGCAAAAGGAGCACCGGCCCATAAGATATATTGGATCTAGCAGTCAGGGCCGGGCCTTGGCAGCCAGACGCCCTAGGCAACTGGACGGCTGCGGCACTGGCAGAGCGTGCGCGCGCCCACGCGGAACTGACTTGCGCTCCTGCACAAAATTGCTGCGCATGCATGTGCAGAATTAACTTGTGCGCGGAAATTACCGTGTGCGCACGTGCGTGGAAATTAACTGGCATGCGTGGAATTAGCCAGCAATGCAGCACCGCCAATGGAGAGAGAGGGGACCAGACATGGGGTAGGCAAAAGAGAAGGTACGTGCCTGGCGCCCCCCAGCTTTCCGCCCTAGGCACATGCCTACTATGAATACCCCTTGGCCCGGCCCTGATAACAGTGAATGATTAAATGACTCCAAACTACTGCAGCATGAAGATAGAATGAAGAAAAACAGATGCTGAGTGAGGAATATTTAAAGAGATACTGACGCCAGAAATTAAACCATTGCCTAGCATTTCTTCTTATTCCATACATTTAATGCTATTGCCATACTGACTAACCTAAGCTTAAGCAAACCATGTAAAAAAATGCTTGTAAGCTCTTATATACATCATAATGTATTTAGAAAACCACATTATGGCATTATGGATACATTCGGTTAAAGGACGAGAAAAGGCTAAATGATGGGGGGTGAGGGTGGCAGGGCTAGGGGTGGCCAGTGCAGAAAACTGCATCAGCCATAAGAAAAATCAGCTACTATAGTTTTGATCAATTGCATGTTGCTGCTATTGGAGTCATTTTTAATATAATGAATTTCTAGCAATAATTCATATGCATTGATCATGTTATATTAAAAGTCAAGTCAATGCCAAAAAAAAAATACAATTCTAAGCAAATTTTTTTTTACCATTTTCATTGCTTTTAAAGTTATTTGTAAAAAACATTTGCTATTGAAAGCAGCATTTGCTTAACTGCTGGTTGTTACTTTTTAAACAAATGTAGATAAGTATAATATCCCTTATGGATTCATTTCCCCTCCTAGTGTTTTCCTTTGCCCTGTTGCTGGGTAAAAACCCATGTAACATATTGGTATCATTTGAATATCATTTCTATTGGTTATAGGTTGTGACCACTTCCTGCAGTGCTGTAACAAAGTGCCTTGCAGGGAGGGACACTTCCTCTTTGGCCTGCAGCAGTTTAACTGGGCAGTTGTTCTACTGAGCCTGGAGTCAACAAGGCCCCAGAAGTGTTAAGTCCTAACAGTGTGTGTTGCACCTGTGGAAGGAGTTGGTCCCCGAAAACATGTGCTCTCAATATTTCTGCTAATGAATGCACTGACAGCATTATCCAAGTGTTTCAGTGTGCTCCTTCCCTAATCGAAAATTAGGCCCTAAAGGGACAACCCCTTTAGAGAAGTCATGGTACAGGGACCCTGTGAACGAGGTGAAGCCAGTTTATAGGAAATCTCTCTTTATAGCACTTTCTAGTGAGAGTGAGTCACAGAGGATAGATAGCAAGAGCAGCTCAAGCTCCACCAAGGAGGATAGAAGGGAGTAGCTCTCCCCCAGGCTCTGCTTTGTCTGTAGTGCAGGGACCACAGTACTGACAAGGGACTTCAGGCAGTGTTCTTAACCCTGATCCACGTCTGCTGTAGGGTTTCCGGTCCACATGAGGTACTGAAATCCTGGAAGGTGATCCTATCAACTTCCCATCGCTATTCCTACTATGGTGTCTTTACTTGCTGTATCTGCTACACCTCTGACTGTAGCTAGCATGTGATATATCTACCTCAGTTGTTAGCATTACCAACCCTGTGGTGCTTTGTATTGTAAATAAAGCCTGTTCTACCTGTTTGCAAAGAACCCCTGGCGTCCAACATTATTTAAAATATCTGGCAGTATTAAGTTGCAGTTCAACAAACTCAACACGTGTATTTCCCCTTAGTGAAAGCCCTACCTGGTGAAAGGGGGTTGCATGTAGCCCATGCTCTATCATCGAGTTTGTTTTGGTCTATAACAGCCAAAAAGGGGTTACACAATGTTGGAAAAGTCTTGGTTCCCCAGCAAAGACAGCCTTGTTTTATATTGTATCAACAGTCTGGGCCACCAGTTCAGAGAATAGAAAGGTACAAAAATTTGTAATAAATGCATTACAAAGTTGCTCAAAATTAGGTTTTCTGTTAGACATTTTTAATTTGGGGTTTACTTGCCCTTTAAGGAATTAGGAGCCTACTGAATATTTATATATTTTAGAATTTGAATGTAGGCTGGCCAGCCACAGGGTATTCATTATATTTTAAAATAAGCAATAAACTTACTAAATAATGTGCCAATTCTTCAATTTGAAATTAACAAACAGAGGGTAATTTCACCATCTTACTATACTTCCAGGCACGCCCAGCTTGGCCTGAACATTAGAGTAAAATTTTACAAATCCACCCTACTGCACATGCACAAGTTTTAGGAACAAATGAAAAAAGTTAAAATGGCAGCATGGTTCTCCATTTCCAAGTACTTTAGAAAAAATACTGACACTCAAGGTAATTCCAAGCAGGGTTACCCCTTGCAAGTTTAATGTGAACAGACGTGCAACGTTTCGGGGCGTGCCCCTTTGTCAAGCGGGTTATCTTACTTTGAGCTAGGTGAGTGCGGAGCTAAACTGACTTTATCTCTATTTCCAAGGCCAGTCCATTCAAAATAAAAAACTTTTGATTATATACATTGGGTAATCTCAAACTTGAGAGCCCCAAAAAAGCTCAAAACGTGCAAGTCTCTGTTTGCAGATGTAATTAAGAGAAATACATATTTTTAGCACTTGATGTGATCCAGTTTTGTGCCAGCCTAACACTGTTTGATGCTACCTGTGGTATTCTCCTCTATCTCAAGGTCTGGGGCTTGAGCAACTGGACCCAACGTTACATGGGGTGAATCTACTGAAACATCTCCACATTCTGTTCTACAAATTATTTTTTTGCCTGTATACGTTGGGTGTCACCTAACATAGTGACACCCCAGTGAATCAACCTTTGCTTGTCATTTAAGGGCTCTGCATAATTTATAGGTTTGTGCGTGGCCTTTTGTACTTAAAGGAGAAGGAAAGGTTAGAAATAAGTAAGACTGTTAAGAAAGGTCCACCTCAATATACCAGTAAACCCTCAAAGTAGTGCTGCTCTGAGTACTCTGTCAAAAGAAACAGAGGCACACATGTGTTGGGGTAGAAAGAAAGAACATGACTTGTTTTATAAAAGCACCATGGCCCAGTCAATGTTTAAAATGTAGCTGCCCCAATACTCTAATACAAGTACATAACCTGGATGGTGACATATGGGTTCCAGATGAAAACCACAAGAATGCAGTAGCTGTTATATATAAATCCTAGATAATGCTGCCATTAGTAGTACATATGGGTTCAGAATGACCAATTACAATTAATTTGCTGTAACTATTACATATGAGTCCCAGATAACTATCAATCACAGTGCCTGCCATATCTTCTACATATTATTTGGGCCATGACTAAAGTGATGTAGCACAGTGGGAAACAGGAACAAAAGCAAATGGGAGACTGCAGCACAGGGAAATAAGCAATCAGCACTTCTTCTTACTACAGGATGTGCTCATCCAGGTTACTAATTACTGCATCAATTAGCCCTGTAGCAATGATATTTTATCCATGTGTATTTCAATGTGAATATCTTGTTCTCTTATTCATAAAGTCTATCAATCAGGCTATCATTCAGCAACTGCTCCCCCCTCTGGAATGGCACTCTGCCAATCCCTGCACTGGCTTCCACAAACTTTCTGATCCTGACATTCAAAGCACTTCATCTCTGTATACTCACACAACCGCTTACTACGATCCTCTACTGACCTGCTCATCAACTTCATTACCTCCTCGCACGCTCACATTCAAGACTTTGCAAGGGCTGCACCCCTCCTCTGGAATTTTCTCTCACGGTCTGTCCAACTTTCACTTTCTAAATACATAATAATAATAATAATAATAATACTGATTTTCCCTGAAACAAACTGACCACACCACTAATTCGGCTGACAAAACTAAAAAAGGGTCTGAGACAGAGTGTTATACTAAATTAGATGGGTTGGGTGACAAAGTGGGGGCCTAGGCTAATTAGGATATGGATTAAGTCTAGTATTTGAAATCAGAAATGCTCAGTCTGCACATTTTATGCTGAAAGAAGCAGATCTGTTCTGTGCAGGTCTGGACTGGGAGTCAAAATAGGCCCTGACATTTCAAGTACATAGAGGCCCAACCAGTCCCCCACCAGCCCACTCCACAGTGACTGTCTATGGCATCTTACAGCAGCCCCTCTGACATTTGCCAAAACTCACAGGTTGCCAGTCAAGGCCTTGTTCTGTGGCCCTTCTCCAATTATCTGAATTAGATCTACTTTGCTTGCAGTCACACGGTGGGGAACAGAGGTTGTCATGAAATGGTCGAACTTCACTCCGCTGCTTGTGGTTTTTAAGGAAACTTAATAATGGCAAGAGGGTATCAACATGTAGTGCCCCAAACTTCTCCAATCAAACCGCACTTACTTTCAGAGCCCATTCTCCTTCTGGGTGCACATGCTTGAGCTTGTTCACAGGAGCCCCATTGTAGTACACGAACATATATCCATTAACAGCACTCCAGTTTCCATAAAACCGCCTTTATTTGTCAAAGAGAGGGGGAGCCACTCGAAACGTTGCATCGTGTTGCTATTCTGCTGTGCAAATTTTTGCAAATAATAAAGGCTGTTTTATGGAAACTGGAGTGCTGTTAATGGATATATGTTCGTGCCCCAAACTTCTACAATTCAGAGGCTAATCTACTGCAGTACTGCTACAATCCTTTTGTAGTCGAATTCTAAACCTGTGACCCAATAATGTATCATCATGCCAAAATAATGTGGATTATTTTCCTACAATTAAACATGATGATTAATACAACAGGATTAAGTGGTTCTAAACCAATGTTTGGGTCGCAAAAAATAATCTGGTTTTATACAAGTGCAACTGCAACAAATATAGGTTTATCTCACATTCATATTTTGAAAAGCGTTGATAGAATAAAACAATATCAGACTCCTGTAATTTTTTTTCATAACAAATCAGAGAGATCCCTTTGAAGAGACCTGAAAGAGGTTATTTATACAATCTGTGGACAACAACAGAATATACCACTCTGTTCTGATAATGGGGTACATGTTTATCAAGTAGAGAAGTGATAATTAACATGTACTATCCAGCAAATAGTTAAATAGCATTTAATACATTATAATAAGGCTGCAAAATAACATTCAGAAAGCATTTAAGCATTAGTCCTAATGAATGTCCCAGGAGAAACCCACATGTTGCCCTATGAACCATATCAATGCATTTTTTGGGGGTGGGAAAATTAGAATATCCTTACCAAGTGTTGGCAAAAAAAATGTGATTATAATGCTTTATAGCTGCTAAATTCACCAAATAATTAAATTAATTATTTAGCCGTTATAACAAATATTCTCAGCTGAGATATGTTCAAGAGTGGATGTGAACAGAAAAGGGTCATCTTGTTAATGTTTAATAAAGATATCACTATTAGGTAAAAACAATAATTAGAAATGTGTCTTCAAATCTGAGGAACAAACATATAAACAATTTCAATTATATCTGTTTGGCATAGACATTATCAAAACAATAATAAATAAGCTAAATAATAACCAAGCACTTTCATTTGATCATTTATACATTTGCAATAAACTCCAATTAACAAACACATACACAGAGCAGTTATGTGTGATTTCTCTTTTCACATTTCCCATATCCAGTACCAGCTGCCTACTGGTGATTTTGCATATCTGGAGACAAAAATAGCCTACTTAACTGAGCCGTCCTTAGATAAAAAATACCAAGCTAGAAAGTAAACCAATGATCCTATTAGTTCCAGCAGACTTAAATCAGAGGCACTACGTATGTGGTCCTTGCAGGCACATCTGTCACAAGCCATTTTGATTCTACACCATGCAGAACCCTGGCCCTCACTTATTAGTGGAGCTGAATAAATGATAATAACTTGCGGTTATCCAGCAGAAATAAAGCTGATTTCCTTAAAACCCACTTATTCACTTCTGACATTAATGCTATTAGGGGACAGTTTTTCCCTCCTATATTATCAGGAACAGGAGAACATAAAGTACATGTCAACAACAAAGTAATTCTTAATAACCATACTAAAACTAGTATTGTAACAGGTACTTGAATTATTATTATTATCCATATTAGAAGTTGATAGACTACGGTCAGATTTGTACTTGTTATGAATTCCATGTTTGCTGAACTAATTATGCACTTAAGATAAGAGCAATGAGTTTAATGACTCCTATTCTAAAGAAGCATCACAGGGCCTCCCCAGTTCACATGCAGCCTTCAAATATTTTCCCCCATTCTGCTGTTCTTTAATGAAGTCTCGCAAAATGTTTCGCAGACACCCAAGTGGATTGGCAAGTAACAGAAGCTTGGCTAAATCCTCTGTTTACACTAGGGATTAGCCAAGTAGATTTTGAGAAGCAAACTGAGCTGCCCATGGTCAAGGGAACCTGCTCCCTGTCAGCCCGTAGGGCACAAGGATAAAGCTTGGTCCTGGTAGGAAGTGACCCATAAAGCCATGCCTAGCAAGGATTTATACAAAGCCAGTCTGTTTCACAGAAACTCCATATGACCATTAGCTGGCCTGCGAGGCCTGCCAGGAGGCCTAATTACAGGTCTACAGAGCCCAATAACAAAAGCTGAGGAGATTTATTCTGGGGATGATCTGCTTTATACTGACTTAAGAGAGTCCATATAGAGTGACCAAAATAAAGAGGTTTATCTGAAAATTCTTCCCGGAGACCCTGCATTGTAAGAATGGCAAGGAAACCAACCTACTTCACATGGGCTTAAAACCATCCACCCACTGGAAATTAGCATTCAGCTATGGCTTTCTTAACATCTGCTCAAGCACAGGAAGTTGCCTTGACAATGTTAGGCTAAATAGAGGAGGGGGTTCTTTTAGGAAATTATTAAGCAGCCTAAGCAAACCGGCATCAGTTGGGGAGTCTATTAAGAAATTAAGCTCTAGAGTGTATCTCCCTTTAAGCCATGTTCAGTCTCATGCACTTAAGTGTCAGTCAGCAGACCGCAAGCCGTGTGACAACACCACTCACATTTTGCTTAAATCTCCCGATGCTTCTTCTGTAGCATGGCTATAGAAACCGGAATTCTGTGATGACCCACTGGGGGCTATTAAAGGAGGTGGGACGCCACATATAATTTTACCAAATGAAAACGTAGATCTCCAGAAAAAGGAATAGAAAGAAAAGCAATGACAGAACTCTCATCTACGCACACAGGAAGAGCATATAGGGATATTTAAAATTAGTGGAAAGATTGTATTAACATTTACCTTGCCAGAGCGATTGTTGATAAATTGTTAGTAAATAGTCATTTCTCTTTTAGGGGCAGATTTATTAAGGATCAAATAGTAAATTCCGAATTTTCAAATTGTATTTTTGGTCAAAATTCTCAAATTCAAATTGGGATTAATCCAAACTCAATTCAAATCCTAATTCGAAAATTGAGATCTATAAAACTTTGACCCTTAGAACAATTTGAATTTGACTATTCACCACCTAAAACCTGCCGAGGTTCATGTAGAAGTCAATGGCAGAGGTCCAGTGGCCCATTTGA
>CM044439.1:125340066-125355011 GCA_024363595.1 Xenopus borealis
TATATATATATATATATATATATATATATAAAATAGAGTGGATATATAATAGAGTGGATACATTTATAAGCAGCATCTGTGGAATATTAGCAACTATTGTGTCTATTCTCATGAACTCAGTATGTGACCCCCGCCCAAAGCTGCTTCAGAAAGTAATAAGAAGGTGAGAACTTTAAACTTCAATATTATAAAAATGTTAAATACATGGTAAATAAAAAATAGAGAGTAATGGAAAAAATTATTTTATTTTATCTGAAAACTGAACTGAAAAAAAAAATGTTGAAAAGTTAATTCATTAAGGGCAACTGGACATTATTCCTAATGCAACATCAGACATTAAATTATGCACAACTGGAATTAAACAAGTGTATGCTACTGAATACAATGATGAGGCATAAAAGTATCTGTCAAAAACAATGTAGGAAAACCTCTGCTCTATTACTGGAGAAAAATCCAGTCTTTAAATATAAAGCCAAGAAAATATTTGTATATATGAACCAGAATATAGTGAAGGAGGCACTAGTTATCAGTCCCTTGTCTCTTCGGCAGCCAAGAATGGCAAAGCAATTATTAAACTGACAGCCCCACAAGGTACAAAATGTCTGAAAGGCAAAAAGCTCTGTAACAAGCAAGCAAATCTTCTACATTTTAAATGATCTTTTTTTGCTTTTACGTTTATAAATTATTAGTATTACTGTTGGTTTTGAAGTCATAGCTTAAGGCCATATAAAAATGGACCTATACTTTGAAAAGAAGAAGAAAAGAGCATTGCCGCCTGCTAGTCGTAGAAACATTATACATGGATACATGGCATTTCTCTGAGACCCCCTGACTAATACGCAGCACTTCAAATTTTATCCAAGACATTTATGGGCAGGCATAGCTTCTGCACAAATCATATCTGACTTAACAAAAGCAAGAGACAGCAACGCATAGTCAAAGATATCAAAGTCCTCTTAAGATTTAGCCTTTATAGATACCTCGTATATTTTCAATTATGAAACAAAAACATTTTGAATGTCAGGCTCACCAGTTGCAATAGAGGCTTTGTAAATTAAATAACTCAATGCAATTTGTTGTTGAAATTTCTTAAACTAAACCCCATGCCTGAATGGAAATGAGCCCACAACTAGGCGGATGTTTTATACATGACTAATTGGCCAAACACTGTTTGATTAGCATTTAAACCCCCAAGCAATACTACAATAAATGCCTGTAAATTATATATACAGTAATGAAACCACTACTGTAAATCATAAGGATAAATAACATCAGTGAGGAGTTTGGAGATATTACAAATACAGGTTACAAATTAGGGCACTGCATCGATTCTTTTGACTACCATAAAAGTGATGGTGTTTGGAAGAAAGTTGGATTATTATTACAATTTATAATGGCACTAAGGCTAATTTATTTATTTTTAAATAGGTCTTTTACTAATGAATATTTAAAGGCAAATGCATGCTATGTCTGTTAGAGGGGTTCTTTTAGTATTCTTAAGGTGGCAATAAAGGAGAAGGAAAGTTACCGAAGCAGTTTATTGGCAATAGATTAGCCACAACAGTGCAAGCTATAACACTATATTTATTCTGTAGAATGCTTTACCATACCTGAGTAAACAGCTCTAGAAACGGTTTGTTTAGGATAGCAGCTGCCATATTAGACCTTTCTGATAAAGCTTAGTTAATTTTAGCCTTTTCTTCTCCTTTAAAAGCTGCTGCCAGAGAAAAGCGGCAGCTTACTGTCCAGTGTATGGGGCCCTTCAACAGGCTTTTCGGACAGATATCTGAACATTGGTGAGATGTCGATCGGGCAGATTTAAAAATCCAGTTTGAACAAGGACTGCATTGGTCCTCGCTCCCGCCAGGAACAAGGGCCCACAATCAGATCAGCCCAATATTGCCCATTGTGGGCATATCGGGGTAAGATGCACTCGTTTGGCATCCTCTGCTGGTTTGGATATATGCCAGATGAGTGGAGCTGCCCATGTATGGCAACCATTAGATGTCATCTAGCCCAGAGAAATCGATTGTTTAAAAAGTTTCTGTTATTTTGTATGATATTTTAGGGACATTTTTATCAAAGGTTGAGAGTTCACCCTTTAATAAATGTCAGTAAAAATCCCATTTAAAAAAAAAAAAAAGAGCATGGTAGAATTTAAATCTGGCAGATAAGTGTCGAACTGGAACACCAGGGGCCCACCATAAAACCTTAGACCAGGGGCCCACTCTCAGTACTAACATTCCTCATCTCCTCACTCAACCTCTATTCTCCTAGTTTGTTTTCTTTACAAACTATAATCAATTATTCCATCTATTTAGCCACTTTGTTCTCATAGAAATAGGGAATGGCCATGAAATAGGCCAAACGTTTAGCAGCATGAGGGCCCACTGACACCTTGGCCCACCGGGAGTTTTCTTGATTTCCAGTGGGCCAGTCCGACACTGTGGCAGACAGTGGTGAACTGTAGTTTTCCTTAACAATAAATAGGAAACATGTTCATAAAAGTCATGTGATTTTTAAGTTGAGGTTTCAGTTCAGCCAGGCACTTCGATATCCTGCAGAAAAAGCTAGAATCCTGACAAAATCCCAAACAGAGTACTGGCTGAATTTTAGTGATGCACCGAATCGATTTTGGATTCAGCTGAGCCCCTGAATCCTTTGACTGAATACTGAACCAAATCCATGTCCTAATTTGCATAAGCAAATTAGGGGTGGAAAGGGGGAAAACATTTTTTACCTCCTTTTTTGTGACAAAAGTAACGTGATTTCCCTCCCTGCCCCTAATTTTCATATGTAAATTAGGATTCAGTTCAGCCAGGCAGAAGGATTTGACCAATCTGACTCCTGCTGAAAAAGGCCGAATACTGGCTGAATTTAGGATTCGGTGCATCAATATTTAAAATAGCTTTTTCTTTTTCTTTCACAATGCTTGAAATGCTTGGGATTGAGGAACCCTGAACTGTAGTGTTTACAGTAATCTTATGCTTTCATCTTCATCTGACGGTTTTGGCCCCAATATGTCAGGTACATCCCACCCTCAAAGTCTCCACTCCTTCTGCCCAGCCGAATCCTGCTGAAAAAGGTCAAATCCCGAACCGAATCCTGGATTCGGAGCATCCCTACTGAATTCCAAACCAAATCCTGGAATTCAGTTCATTCCTACACAATAAGCCAACTGAGCGTGGTATATGTGCTGATACAGTGACCCAATCAGATCATATTGTTATAATTAAATTAGACCAGTAAGAATCAATTATAGACTGACTGCTATTTTCTCAATAGATGATATAATTTATGTTATATTTAATTACTTTTATTTTGATTCTTTTTATATAAATTGACAGAAGAATTCTCCTGTAATATATGATCAATAAATGTCGTAAAACTTGTGCACAAACTTGTGTTTATAAGTACCAGAAACGACTCACTGACAAATTATACTTGCCTGGAAGCACGTATTACATATTGTATTATTAATTGGTATCTATAAAATGATACACAAGATCACATTATAGGCACATGCCCTCAGACGTAATTTAAGTGACCCGAGTCTTCAGTCAGACTCTGGTGAGACCAGAGAGGAACAAAAAACAAAACGTCTCTCCAACATTTAAAGGAGAACTAAAGTTGAAATAATCCAGTAAATCCAGGCAAGATCCATGACAAAGATCATGGCAACTACGCTCACCACTCGCGGAGAGGATCATTATTAGACAACCTACTTGTATATTCTCTTCCTCCCTGACTCCATTGGTCCCATCTGCCATTAATTTTTCCAAAAAGAATGGTGTGGTGGCAACATAAAGGGGGAAGGGGTGGATTACCATGCTTTTGTGTCAAAGACCCAAGACCCTAATCTGTGTTTAGCTCTTTATGTAATAAAGAATAATGCATCTTCCATGGTTTCTTTGTTTAACTTGGCATGGATTGATAATACAGGTATAGGATATGTTATCCACAAACCTGTTCTCCAGAAAGCTCTGAATTACAGATCTCCCATATACTCCATTTTAATCAAATTATTAAAATTCTAGAAAAACGTAAAATGGAGGTTCTACTTTAATCCAAATTTTAAAAATTGATTTCCTTTTTCTCTATAATAAAACGGTGCCTTGTACTTGATCCCAGCTGACAATCCATATTGTTTTCTTCCTTTTTCTTTACTCTCTCCCCTTCCCCTCTGTTCAATCTCCTGCTCCTATCTGTCTATTTTCAAATTTTATTGTACTGTATTGACATATAAGGAAACTGTGATATAAGTGACTGATGTTGAACAACAAACTCAAGAAACAATGGTATCTGTATACCCATTATGTCATAACAAACCATTTTAATAATTATTTATTTTATTTATTTTTGGAAATACAATAAAAAAAAGTTTGGATTAAAAAAAAAAAAAAAAAAAAAAAAAAAAAAAAAAAAAAAAAAAAAAAAGATTCCATATTGTTAGCAAAACAATCCTACCAGGTTTAATCAATGTTTAAATGATTTGGCATGGGTATCCAAATTACAGAACAATCCCTTATCCTGAAAACACCAGGTCCTGAGCATTCTGGATAACAGGTCCCATAGCTGTAATATGGTCTCTTCTCAGATCTGTGCAGAACAACAAACCTTTCCTTATATGAATGTGGATGGTGCTATTATGCAACACTTCTGTCTGAAACAGATCTCAGAGATTTACATCTAATGTGCATTCAAAAAAGCGGAGGATGACTGATACACAAGTTGTACTGCCTTTGATTTTATGACATCAGATCATCTATCAAGCAGCAGTTAACAGATTAGGCAGCTTCAAGCTCTGATTTACTATTTAAACAGATGAGACAGCAATAGAGACAAATGCAGAGGGGTGGGTTTATTCTCACAGCATGAGCCCCCCAATCAGATGGAAAAAATATCCTATCTATACACAATATATTGCGGTGGCTGTGCTCATAGTACAAGCAGTATGGGTACCAAATATACTTCTTTCTCCCAATCAAACATTTACCCTTCGCCTCTGGTGAGAGGCAACAAGATCTCTTTACAACGTCTCGTCTTTTTCAATAAATTTTGCATGAAAACATGTTACCCAAGCACAAAGTTGCCTGCTGTCGCATTGGAAGTATGATAAATGTTTAATGAAAACAACACCGCGCAGCTTGGTGTCAGACAACAGCTATCACACAGACCTGCTTTGATCTAAGCAGACACTTAAAAGGAGTTCTGAGAATGCTTTGCACCACAGAACTCCATAACCTATATGCAAATAGCGGAGAATTAGCATAAATGACTTCCTGCTGCATAAAGAGGATGCAAGGGGAAAAAAATATGACAAGCTCCAAATAAAAAGCAAGCGTCTGCTGTCAACCTCGAAAAAGTCCACAATCCTTAGTTTGTTTGTGAAAATATGTTGCCACAAAGGAGTTGCAACAGCATTTCCTGTATGTGGATTCCCAGCTGCTACAGACATTATTTTAGAACATGAACATCCACAAAAGTAAGTGCCTGAGACAGGAAGCTTCCCTTCATTGTCACTGTTACTGCACATTGTTGAAGGGGTTCTAACCCCACATAAATATACAACATTGATACTCAAGCTACAGTCAGGTGTACGACACATTTCCTGCAAGCAATGCTGAAGTAGTGATTCATGTAAACAGTTAGGAAATGCTCAAATAGGAGACTGAAAGAAATGGGAAACAACATAAGTGATGCGTGATGTAAGCCCTCAGGGCATCAAACCATGCCACAGCTAGACCGGAGATGTCCTGAGATACAACGATCATCACCAGCCGTCTGATGGTTTGACATATTTAAATTATCCATGTCAGAACACACGTGCTTGGGATCAGTGGCTCATTAATTTAAACTTAAAGCCTGGTGTAAATTATGTTCTATAATAAGTAAAGACGTATGGCCTGATTCTCACCCTCTGATCGAGAGCAATGAGCATTACTTCTTGTCTGATGTGATCATTATTAGGGATGCACCAAATCCAGGATTCCATTTTTTCCAGCTGGATTCAGCCAGATCCTTGTGCCAGGCCAAACTGAATCCGAATCCTGATTTGCATATGTAAATTAGGGGCGGTGAGGGAAATAGTTATCCATTCTAGTATTATATGTAGATTAGATGCATTTTACATACCCCTGTTCATCATAAAAATATGATGGAATTCTATGTATCTAGAGATACATAGAGCACCACCACAAGACTTACTGTATGTAATATAAACCCTACCTATAGACGTGATATGCCTCATTGAAATGGATCTTATTGAAATTCTAAAAACAAATTGAGTAAGCAGCAAGTCCATCGCTATTACAAAGTTTACGGATTAAACACTTGCTACATGAATTCCCTATTTGGTTTATTTCACATTAACCACTAGCTTTATAAGTGTTTTCTTCACACTATCCATCATTCATATTTTTCCAAGGAAATACAATTATTAATTATGCAGCCTTGGATTGGCTTTTATATCTGGCGTATTATGTGCTGCAACCGTTTGTCTAACATCCATCTGACAAGATAACTATTCATCTTTTAGAAGGTTCTTAAATATGAAAATATACAGGCATGGGATTCTTTATCCGGAAACCCGATATCCAGAAAACTCTGAATTATAAGAAGGTCTCTCTCATAGACACCAGTTTATCCAAATAATCCAAATCTTTAAAAATAATTTCCTTTTTCTCTGAAATAATAAACAGTACCTTGTACTTGATCCAAATTAATATATAAGTAATTCTTACTGGAAGCAAAACCTGCCTATTGGGTTTAATATTTAAATGATTTTCTAGTAGATATAAGGTATGAAGATACAAATTAAAGGGGTTGTTCACCTTTAAGTTAACTTTTAGTATAATGTAGAGAGTGATATTCTGAGACAATTTGCAATTGGTTTTAATTTTTTAGTTTGTGGTTTTATAGATATTTAGCTTTTTATTCCACAGCTCTCTAGTTTGCAGTGTCAGCAATTTGGTTTCTAGGGTACAAATTACCCTAGCAACTCTGCATTGATTTGAATAAGAGACTGGAATATGAATAGGGGATGGACTGAATAGAATGATAAGTAATACAAAGTGGCAGTAACAATACATTTGTAGCCTTACAGAGCATTTGTTTTTAGATGGTGTCAGTGACCCCCATTTGAAAGCTGCAAAGAAACAGAAGAAAAATGCAAATCATTAAAAAACTATGAAAAATAAATAATGAAGACCAATTGAAAAATTCTTAGAATGGGCCCTTCTACAATATACCAAAAGTAAACTTGAAGGTGAACCACCCCTTTAAGGAAAGATCAATTATCTGGAAAACCCCAGGTCCCGAGCATTTTGAATAATAGATCCCATACCTGTACTACACAGGTAATTTTCCAGTAGCCCTGAAAAACTAGCGTAGGCAGTCAGTGAGAAGAGTGAAGGAACACACAAATGGCTGCAGGAGACTTGTACAATATATACATTTCCTTCTGACATAGGATGCTGTAAACTACAACTCAATTAGGCAAGCTAGAGCTTCCAACTCTTCAGTAGCAAGTAGTAGATAGTAATCAGCCTAACCCAAAGTAAAGTATATTCACCTATTTGTGATGCAGGACACACAATAATCCCTTTATGTATCTTAATATCAATTTGAACAGATTACCACCTGAAAGGCTGCCACAATCAAACATTTAAAAGGCCTTGTAAATAGCTAAAACATGGTCTGATGACCACTGCCCTAAATGATAAATGCCCAGCACAGATTTCTTCCACAAAATACGGACATGCCCTACAATTGTAACATTCTGGGCAGAGATACTAGAATTACTACTCTGCAGGCTACCGTTTCCACTAAAACATGTCTGCTGGGCATTAGAACACATCTCAATAAATCTCATTATGTAATTACATTGACGAGGGAATCACTGTTTTTAGCACGCAAGATAGAGTCCTGCGCGGGTCCATTTTTTGGGACCCGAACCCAACCCGGACCCGAACCCGCGACCCGCATTTTTACCTGCTTGGACCCGCGACCCGAACCGTACCCGCAACCCGTGATCCGCAACCCGGACCCGCTGACCATCAAGAATCAGGAAGTGCTGTCATCATAAACAGGAAGTGACATCATCGGAAGTAGCCAGGATCAGAAAAAAAGGAGTAAAACAGGAAGTGCTGTCATTGTAAACCGGATGTGACATCAGTAGTGGAAATGCTCAGAAAAAGGAGTAAAAATCCCTATAGCGAGGATCCGCAACCCGACCCTCAACCCGCAGAACCACCGGCCCGCTTCTATACCCGCACCCAGAAATTCTACGAGCAACCCGCAGGGTACCGCAGGATTTTGCGGGTAACCCGCGGGTACCCGACCCGCTGCAGGACTCTAACGCAAGAGCAGAGAGATTCGGGGAGACTACCGTGTGCCATCCCGCCCTGAAGAAGAGGAGATTTGTCTCAGGGCGAATAATCTACTCAAATCAGACTATGTGTCCTGGCCCTAAATGTATTGCTCCAAAATTTTCGAGGGGGAAAACCCCACTACTGGAATGTAGAAAACTATATTGTGGGAACACCTCACATTTGCCCGATGGTGTATATGCAAAGGGGTAATCCAGACAAATTTGAGTTAGTATGGTAACCTTGACTAGACACACCTGACTTTAATGACTGTTCGCCCTAACCATCCTATGACGTGTTTTTATTGATGAATCTTGCTGCTGTGATCATGGAATGGACCACAATTTTTGTTTTTGTTATCATTCTCTTTTTCTTTTGTGTTATGTTAAAAACAATAAATAAATATTTTAAAAAGGGGTTCTTGGTTTCTCACAATCATTCAGCATGAATAGAGTCCTATTCTGGAACAGGGTATTTGCAAAAAAATCCACTTATACATGACTTTTCCAATTTTGGCTTTTGGGCCTTCGTAAGACAAGAGAATAACATTCTTCCCCAACCGGAGCCGGAGCAAAGGAAGAAAGCATATAATAAATCAATAATTACTATATAATAGAACTGTATATAGCAGCTGGACATACATTAGCCTTTAAAATAACTAAAAATCTTTTGCCATGAGAAAAAATTAGAACTATAACTAGTAACGTTTTGCTTGGTCTGGGCATTGTAATTTTTTTCTGGGCTTTTTTGTAAGTTTAGATACTATACAAAGGATTGTGTATGAAATAGAAACAGAATATTATAAAAATAGTGTCATTGTTAAAAAGTGCCAGTGTTTTTTCTTCTTAATAGGAAAGAAATGATTATGAGTCTAACAGTTGCACAGAGAAGTTAAACTTATAGACACACCTGAATAAAGTTGAATATTAATTATCTCAAATATGGAATTAAGTGTTTAGAAATAATCAAATGCCTACCCCAAATCTCAGAGCAGCTCTACATAATTTACTTTGCAAGGGCAGCCAAGAATTTATAGTGTTCACTGCTGTAGACAGATACTGATAATGCAATAAAAATCCATCACTAACAAAATTCTTCTGGTTTAAAATAACTCTCAGAGGTGCACACAGAACTCCAATGAATTTATATTAAATTTATATTAAATGTCTCCCCCTTTAATATCCAAAGCTATCAAGAGTAAGAGTTTTGTGGCGATAGTTCTTCCTAAAACGGAGGAGGTCTCACATCTGTTTGACAAAATTACTTTATTTCATACCCATGTTCAGAGATGGCCTTCACCAATCATATAAAATGGCAAAGATCTCAGTGTTAAAAATGAGTAACATCAATATTACTATGATACCACTTACCCACTCTGGCTTAAATCAAATCTCCTTCACTCAGAATGACTGGAACATCACACTGTTTTTACACAGGGACAGTTTTGATAAAATATTTTTTAGCACAAGTTTTCAGATGGTTTTCGCGTAACCAGAATATCTCTTGCTCTATCTATGACAAATACACAAGGCTGCAAAAAGGTGCTCAGTTAAGGTAGCGTTTATGGTGATGCAGAATATTTTGTATATATGATGCTGCATCTATTAAGACAACATTATTTTAAAAATGCTTGCAGGATATTTCAGGATAAAAGATAATGGGAATTTACTTTTTCTTTTGAGAATAATAATGGGTCACTTCTTAAAGGTCTCCCGATTTAGGGGGTTATTTATCAAGGTTTGAGTTGTATTTTCCACAAAATGTCAAGGTTATTTATTGGCCAAAACACACATTTTCAGGTAAAAAAAAAAACTTTGGCCCAGCCAAAAGCCTGCGGGGTCAGGTGGGTTTTGCTCAACTTCCACAAGCTGTTCTTGGGCCACAGGTTCAGTGGGGAAATTTCCTCGCAATAAACAGTTGCGGCAACAATCAATTCAGAACAGAAGGCAGGAAGGACTGAATAGTGCCAAGCTCAACTATACAGAGAACAAGGAGAGCATTTTGACTCAATTACCTTTCATGAAAGTGGTGTTAGGTCAACTGATGGATGGGGACCGCAACTGCACTTGCAAATTTACATGAGTCCTATGATATCCTTACTTTTTTTACAGTAAGGGTATTTTTTCACTATACAATTTATAGTTTGTAGCATGTAAAATATTTGACTTACTTGAAGATTATATAGGAATTAACAACTAATATAAATTGTCATAAAATGGAAGACTCCATTTTGTCATTGCACCTAAGCAGATTGCAAGCTGAACCTACCTAGTTTTGAAAGTAGACTTCTTTTCTTTTCCTCGCTCCTTCTCCCTCATTTTTGACTTCTCCTTGTCTTTCCCTCGTTCTCTGTCATATGATCTACTGTCAGATCTCCTTCTGCTAGATCGATCACTGCTTTTGCTGCGAGAACGTTGACGGTGCCTTGATCTTGACCTGTTATATAGTAAAAAAAAAACTAAAGTTAATCAACAGTTTCATTTAAACTCTAAGCTTCTGTGCAAATATCTGCTATATAATTCTTCACATCACAAAGCAATAACAGACATGGAAACACAAATAAGTTTTTAGACAAGATTTGAATGACAAGCTTTGGACAGTTGCTTCATGTGCCACTACTGTGAAGAAAGGATAACCAAGTAGGGGTTATTTAAACTAGAGGAACAGCATTTAAGGTGGCTATAGGTATATCCAATAAACTTTCTAGTTCTTTATGCAAAAGCAAAATCTTCCAAATACAATAGTGGGTGCAAAAAATGTGATTATTACTTTATTTTCCATCAGTAATACAAATTCACAGATACTTTCAAGAAGGGATTGATGCAGTTTTGGCAAGCGAGAAAATTAAAAGACTACTGATGTTCAAGTTAAAAATATAGGTACAGGGACTGGTACTTTAACCAATATATAAAAGGCATGAAATAACCTAAAATTCTTATTGCTACTGAATATTTGAATACAGGGCCGCCTTCAGAAATCCCAGAGCCCTGTACATTTTCTGGACCCCCCTGGTCCATACCCACCCTCAAGCCCCACCCCACATCTCAATCACCCCACCCCATATCTCAACCACCCCACAGTAAAAGGGCCACACAGACATCAAAGCTTACCCCCCTAAGCTATAAAAGCAATTGGTGGACAGCCCCACCACCCACATGTTATAAAAAGCCATTAGCGATCAGGGCACCCCCCTACAAGTAAAAAAACAATATTCACAGCCTGCCCCCACAAGTTATAAAACTCTATTGGTGGCCAGGACCCCTCACAAATGATTAAAATCCCCTGGTGACCAGGACCCCGCTTCAACAGACAAATAAAATCCCAAAATAATGATGATGATGATAATAATGAAGTGTTTAACACAAAGCTTGTAAGGCTAACTAAATAAACTAAATACCTAATACCTAAATAAACTATTTTTGGATTTTACACATCTGTTTGTAAGCCTGCATGTGAGTGCCTGCTCTACAGAAATACTGTTTGATTATGCAAATGATTAAGATTTAGACCAAGCAGATGCCTTTCTTACTTGCAAAATGTCTCTCTCTGTGAGCTAATAGAGGAGGAAGGGGCTGGCGCCTCCCTTTTAAAGGAATACTATAACCCCAAAATGAATACTTAAAGATTTTTTCTTTGCCAAACGACCGATTTTAGCGAAATCAGACCAATCTGTCAAATTATCGTGCATTTAGTGGGATTCGAACGATTATACATATTACGATTTTTCGTCTGACATCTGTCAGGAAATTGATCGACCAGGTTTAAAAATCTTTATTGGTCCCAGTGCAATCTTCAAAAATTTGAATTTGATTATCGAGATTTATCATACTCTGGCCCTTTAGTTTTTTAAATTCGACTATTCGCCACCTAGATTCACTTGACATTTTCTTTTATTTGTCACTTAATGGATCACATTTTTGAAAGACATGTAGACCTCCCTAAATACAGAAAATGGATACAAAGATTTCTGTGGTTAGAGCATTTCAATTCAAGTCAGTACATCTTGTGTTAATTCTATTAGCATAAAAACATTAACAAAGTATAATTCATTTAAAATAGGATTAATAAAAGTGTGCTGCCATAAAAAAAGACCCACCACCATGGCAAAGGTTAAGTCACTTAGTTAACTTGAAAGACCATCAAAGGCTTCTCAGATCCAGATAGGCCCATATGTTGCAAAAATTCTGTGAAAAGGCTATTACGTACCAGTCTGCTTCTCGTGTCGGACTTACAGAACACACAGATGCTTGGCTCGCTTGTTTTCTGCAAGCCTCCCACCAAATAATGAAGGTTCTACAATACCTTTTCTGTGTGACAAGCCCAAAGCAGTGTTTTCATTCAACCAACACCTTGGCAGGTTGTAAAAAATATATATGAGCAAGAGAAAAAAAAAAAAAGAGAGAAAGTAAAATAGAAAAAAATGAACATCTCTATAAAAGCTCATTTACTTACTGCACAATACGTGTTAATTTGCTAATTTCTTAACAGGTAATCAATTAAAATGTAAAATATTGGATAAAATTAGTTGCACTAAATTTAACAGCTGCTCCATAAGCATAATTAATTTCACAAGGGCCATATGTAGGCTCTGCACAGACAGCGTTGAAACAGAAAAAGCAGATTTTAAAATAAGTTGGGGAAAATCTGCATTTAATTAGCAGGTGGGCACTACAACTGCATAATGTTTTATACATTTTTATTTATGAAGTGACAGAAGATCTAAAGGCTTTTTAAAATGGCGTTTATTGTTTGAATGGGTACTGTTTTGCTGCATGCTAAAGTGATTTAAATCCTCATAGCTGCTCTTTGAAAAAAAATCATAAATGATGAAGGAAAACATGTGGGAAACTGTAAAACTAGAAAGAATTTGCGACAAAAAACAGATACACATACCATAACCAAGGGGAAACTACACTTAATTAAATGTACACTACATCTGGACCATCAGCCTCATAAAATGTGAAACTATTAATTTTCATTGTTATAAAGGAAGTGAGGTCAGTGCCATTTAGCATTTTCCCAAATTTATGAAACGTTTGAATAAAAATCATATTATGGGGCACAAACATATAACAACTATTTATGCCATAAGAAAATGAATACATGCACAATAATCTCAAACATCCCATTAACTGGTTTAATAGTCTACTGGGCAAAATACTGGTTATATACTAAAGTTCACTGGGACTATATAAATGACGACCAAACAGTTAGGGAGTCAACTTTAAAAGGAACCCAAATAAATGCACTGACTCACAACTGTAAACCTAGTACTATGGGGTAAAGAACAAGTAGCTTTTAATCTTTTCTGTCACATCATATTGTGTGTTTGTGTGGATAATATAACTTCCTGTTAATAAAACAGCAGATAACAATAAACTCTTTCTGACACAAGCTATGGTCTGGCTCAGAAAAAGTCAATGAATTTGTGTACACAAGGCAGCTCCATACTGTTGTTAAAATTCATGCTGTTAAGAATATAAAAGAGCTATAAAACTCATTACAATGTCATTAAACAACTCATTAAACTAGAAACACAACTAACCAAACTGTATGAAATGTGTCCTATTTTCCATCATTCTATTGGTTCTAATGTTACAACTGGAGTTTAGAAAAAAGGTTCAGGTTCATCACAAACGAAAAGTTGTGTATTATACTACAACCCTGATAATCATTGTGTCTGTTATAACTAAAAGGCCTTGCACTGGGCTGATTTACCAAATTTGCACCCATATTTGTACTCAGTCAAAACATATAAGCCTAATTTTTACCAAACGAGACCTCCCTTCCGACATGGTTTCACCGACTTAATACTTGAACTGACACAAGGAAGTGGTGAATGTACTTAAGACTTTTACCAACTACCCAATACAAACCCATGTAACGGATCCTTCTGTAATGTGGATCTTCATACCATAAATCTACTAGAAAATCATGTAAACATTAAATAAACCCAATAGGCTGGTTTTGTTTGCAATAAGGATTAATTATATTTAGTTGGGATCAAGTACAAGCTACTGTTTTATTATTAGAGAAAAAAGAAATAATTTTTTTTTAAAAAAAGGAGTCTATGGGAGACGGCAATTCCGTAATTCGGAGCTTTCTGGATAATGGGTTTCCAGATAAGGGATCCAGTACGTGTGTGTCTGTGTTCCAGGTATCCAATTGATGGCGAGTGAGAGACTCTACTACACTGGTAAAGATATTCTTTGCCCATTCCACCGTTCTCGATATATAAAGTAATGACCATCACATTCAGCTACAGTTCAAGGGATATCATCGAAAGTAAATAAGGGCACTGATGCAGGGCCCTCGCACTTCCATGAGTAAAAGGGATTCTGACATGATTTTTATAATGTAGTTTTTGTTTCTAAATTACACAGTTTACACAGCAAATAATTCACTCTACAATATAAAATTTCAGTCCAGAACCAGCAATTGTATTTTTGTATTTGTAATATTGGTGTGTAGGAGTCATCTCAGGTCATTTTGCCTGGTCATGTGCTTAAAAAAACAGCCAGCACTTTAGGATGGAACTGCTTTATGGCAGGCTATTATTTTTTCTGGATTTTACCA
>CM044439.1:125360021-125374293 GCA_024363595.1 Xenopus borealis
TATATTTTACAATAGTTTAATAGCAACTTTTTGATCACAAGTGAATACTTTTTCTGCTCATTTAAATAAAGCGGTAAGAGGCTGCAAATCCTTAAAGGTCTAATGATTCCATTGCCCATTTTACTCCAGTAAATGTGTCATTAAAGGAAAACTTTACCCCTAAAATGAATATTTAAGGAACAGATTATATCAAATTATATATAAGTGGCATGTTAAAGAATCTTAAAAAACTAGTGTATATATTTAAATAAATATTATCCTTTTACATCTTTTACCTGAAGCCAACATTAAGGGGCAGATTCGAAATTCAAATTTAATTCGAATTTTCACTTCAAATCAATTCGACCCTTGATAAATCTGCCCCTAAGTGATGGTCTCTGTGCTGCCTCAGAGATCGCCTGACCAGAAATACTGCTGCTCTAACTGTAAAAGGATATAGTGTGGAAGCAAAATACAGAACTCTGCCAGTTAATTGGCTCATGTGACCCAACATGTATTGTTTGTTTTGTTTGTTTGTGTGAACCGTGAATCCTACGATCTCAGGGACGGGCCCTTATTATTTAAAGGACAAGGAAAGTTAAACTACAGAAGTATGTTTTGTGCTTCTGTACCAGCCCCAGGCAACCACAGCCCTTTAGCAGTAAAGATCTGTGTCTCCAAAGATGCCCCAGTAGCTCCCCATCTTCTTTTCTGCTGATTCACTAATTCACATGCTCTGTGCTGCTGTCACTTACTAACTTAGGGACCCACTTACAATATACTGTACACATAGAATAGAAATGTCACAATATAAGGCTGAATAGTAATTAATATGGATAATTACTACATTTCAGAACAGAAACCAGTGCAACTAGCATCAGAATTTAATAAATTGCCCTGTAGAATCAGCTTATATTACAGGCCAACCTCATTTTCTGCTTGATCATTTTTGACGACCCCTAAGCAAGCTGAAACTTTAGGCTGGTACAATAAATTCAGTATATAAAACATGACATTTTAGTCCTATTAATTTTTAGGGTTTAGTTTTCCTTTAAATGCCAATTTTCTATTTAGGATCACCCAATGGCATATACTACTTAAAATGTATATTATTATGAAAATGGTTTATTTACACTAAGCAGGGTTTTACATTTCAGCTGTTTTATGCAATATCTTTTTATAGAGACCTAAACTGATCAGCCTGTAATGTCTACTGTTGAGAAAGCTAGGAATGTAGGTCCATTAATGAATTTCAACTGTTTACAGGGGTCAAATATAAAGCAATGTCTCTAAAAGATCTTAATCTCAATATATAAAATGCAGCCAATAATGGCTAAGCATTAACACGGTAGTACAAATATGAATAGCTAATAAATGCTGTAAATTGAATAACATTTCACAAAAATTAGAATATATAAATAATAAAGTTCATTAGAAAGTGTATTAAATGATTGTATTATTATATTGCAATTTTGAAAATGGAATATGTTTTCTGGTGCAAAAAACTTTCATTAGGACCATTAATTGCATACACTGTACAATGCAAGTCACAAAACCAGCTATATTTCTTTCACTGGAGGCTGGGTCACTCTGTGCTTGCAAAACATCGATTAGGGAAAATTAATTGCAGGGCATTGCGACTAAAAAAAGGGAACAACTTGGTGAAGGGATTTCTTTATTATGTCAGCTGTCTATTTATGCACTAAACAAAGGTATTGCAATAACAAACATTTTTATTTACACCTTCAAACATTGTGTGCTGTTTAGAAATGATAACCATTAGCCCCATTCCATGGACTCAACAGTCTGCATCTGGTCTTAACCAATCTATACCCTAGATTTTACATTAAAATCAGGTTTAATGTTTTTTTTTTTTAAAACAAAAAAAAGTTTGTTCTTTTACTTCACATCCTGTATTTTTCAGCTTTCTTTTTTATGCTCTTTTCACTTGGCAAGGCTTGGTATTGCAGACAGGAGGTATTGCTAAAAAATAAATTATGTCAGAACAAGCCTTGAGGACGGGACACCTTGTTGCTTCCTTGGCAATGATAACAGTTTATGTTTCTGAATTTCTAGGCACCCTAGAAATTTTTGTAATTAGAACACAGCACCACCAATAGACCAAATAAAATAGCTGTATAGTATAGTATATATATCACAGTAGCAATACATTTTATAGTTTTTCTAACAAAGAAAAGTGTATAGTGATGCTTGGACTTGTGCTATCAGTGGTCATATTTTCCAACCTCCAGGCTTTATAACCGGAATCGGTGTAAATTTTTTATTATGTTTACACACTGCCAAAAATGTGAAGCCTGGCACTACTGGCTGAGCGCAGGTATAAACTGAAAAACGGCAATTAAAATCGCAGAAATACAAATGCTATATACGTCTTCAAATATGCATCGGATTCTGGGGATAAATATGCTCTTAGTCTGTACAGTCAAGCCTATGATTAAGTACCAGGGGGTACGAAACGCGTAAGGCGAAGGATCAAGTGGGTCTGTATATGAATTTTTTTTTACTGATTTATGATGAATAAATATTGAAATTTTTAAAACTTTCTAAAATGGGACTCTTTGGAGCTTAATCTTTTTGAAATTTGTACAGTCGGCTTACCAAAATTAAAGTGATGCCCATATCTTCCTATGAAAATCAACAAACAGGTCAGTATTGCTTGAAAATGAGAGAAACAAAAAACTTTCTGAATGGTCTGGACACTTATTATGTTTTTTTACGTTTTACGTCTCACATTTCTATTCTGAACCTTTCCTATTCATATGTAAGTCTCTCAACCAAACCATTGCTTGGTTGCTATGGTAAATTACACTAGATATCTACTGAAATTCATACCTGCTGGATAAATAGCTAAAAATAAACAATTACCAGGCCATCACAGTCATGTCACATTTTCCAGTTGCATAAAGGCATAGATTTAATTTCACTTTATTACATGCATGGCATTCTATCTGTCTGTGTAGCTGAAACCCTAGGCATGATTATCAGGCCTTTTTTAAATCATTAAATAGGTACTTCACCTTTAAAGGGGTGGTTCACCTTCAAGTAAAATTTTTGTATATTGTAGAAAGGCCAATTCTAAGAAACTTTTCAATTGGTCTTCATTGTTTATTTTGCATAGTTTTTTAATGATTTGCAATTTTCTTCTGTTTCTTTGCAGCTTTCAAATGGGGGTCACTGACACCATCTAAAAACAAATGCTCTGTAAGGCTACAAATGTATTGTTATTGCCACTTTGTATTACTTATCATTCTACTCAGCCCCTCTACTATTCATATTCCAGTCTCTTATTCAAATCAAAGCAGGGTTGCTAGGGTAATTTGTACCCTAGAAACTAAATTGCTGACACTGCAAACGAGAGAGCTGCTGAATAAAAAGCTAAATAAAACCAATTTTAAATTGTCTCAGAATATCACTCTCTACATTATACTAAAAGTAAACACAAAGGTGAACAACCCTTTAAATTAATTTCTTTTTATAAGGTGAGCAGGGACCTCAATTCTGGGATGGCAGTGGGTGTGATGAATGCAGACTTTGCCACAAAGAAAGTTACTGGTTAAATTAAGGAATGTTGGCCTGGAACATAGCATTTGTACCTGGATAGAGAACTGGCTAAAAGATAGACTACAAAGAGTGGTGGTAAATGGAACATTTTCTAATTGGACCAGTGTTGTTAGTGGGGTACCACAGGGCTCTGTACTGGGTCCTTTGCTTTTCAACTTGTTTATTAGTGACCTGAAGGTGGGCATCGAAAGTACTGTTTCTATTTATGCAGATGATACTAAACTGTGCAGAACTAAAGGTTCCATGCAGGATGCTGCCACTTTCCAGAGTGATTTGACTAAATTGGAAAACTGGGCCGCAAACTGGCAAAAAAAATGCAAAAAATGCAACATATAAATGCAAGTTATACACTAAATGGCAGTGTGTTGGGAGTTTCCTTAAAGGGGAATTCAACCCCCCGGCACTAACCCCCTCCCTCCCCACCCCCGTGGCCCCCTCCTCCCCCCGGGCTATTGCCCCTAAGTCACTACTTACCCCTCTGTGTAGGTCCCCTCCAGCGAAGTTCACGGGGGCCATCTTCTCTTGCAATAAGCAAAAAATATTCTGCTTAAGTCCTATTCACCTAACTCATGTTGAACAAGGGGGTATACCTACTCTTTAAAAACCACAGAAGGCAGAAGGACTATATTTTCCTAATTTCCTAATTTGTACAGAAAGTCAACTTCATTTGTGCACCAAATACAAAGCACATGCTGTTCTATCTGGTCACCTGAGCACCTTTACTGTTTGGTTCAATTTATTTGAGACAAAAAGTCAACCTGATGACCTCTTTTCTTGACATCCCCTTGATTTTTATACAAGTAAAAGCAGTAAGCAGAAACTACTAGATACCCTGTAAGGAGACAATTTAGATATCTCGAAAAACTTATTCAATCACCAGCCATAACAAGGTTCTTATATTTTCACCTTACAGGGCTGTATTTCACCAGTTGTTTTTAACCAAATAATAAACCCACAATAATGTTCTTGTATTTTTACATTGCATTTCTTTGGTCTCCAAAGAAATGCATTATGGATCCTGACACTTAGCTAAATGCACGCACATTCAGCTTTAACACCTTCTCACAGCATTCACAGGTACTTTTTATGCAGTTTAATAACAGCATTTCCTTCGATAAATTGTCATTTGTGCTTCTTTGGGGATTTAAAGGGTCCAACCAAATCTATGTAGAGATATTATGATTGTTAAAAAAAACCATCACGCTGTTTAAGGTTAAAGCTGTCTTAAGTTAAAGAAAATTGGTTTCCTATTGCATATTGTTCCAGAAACTTAGAAGCATCCCCAGAGATTCAGAGATAAGCACATTTCTTAGATTGGCCTGTCCTGAAGAAAATTGATTTTTCTTTTTTAAAATCCAAAACTTTTGTTAGAATAATTAAAATCCAAAAAATCTTCAATATAAATCTATATTTTGAGTTTTACTGAACTTTAATAAACCCAAGGAAACTTAAAATTGAGCCGGACCCTATGTCTGCAGTTTGGTATCACACTGCATTGTAATATCTATTTTCAAGGAACAATTTACTAGATTTTATGTTGAATAACATATGTAATTATATACATTGGCTCTCCCTTATGCTTACTATGGTCAAGTGAACAACTGTACACTGCTTAGTAAAACATGAATTTTTTAAGGCCTGCTTATACTAGGCCTTCAAAGTTCACTCTTAAAGGGGCAGTATACACCCTTTCAACAAATAGGGCTTCCGCTAAAAATACTTTTAAAAAAAAAAAATCTTATTTCTTGAGCCAAAAAAACAAACAAACTGTTTTTTTCTTTTAAGTAAAAACTTCTGGAGCTTTTTGCAAGCCAAAACTGCCACAACAAAGGATAAAGTAAGGGAGTTGTTTATCTGGAGCTCATCTCTAAATTGGCTAATTAAAGGGGAGTTAACATGAGAGCAAACCAATGCTCTGCTAGTGCTTGATACTACAAAAAGCATAGATTTTGTTTAAAACTTAAAAGATAGGCAGAATATATTGCGTAAATGTATGGGATCTGATCAAGAATGAGCAGGACCTGGGTTTTTCTGGATAACTTATCTTCACACCTTAGGTCTACTAGAAAATCATGTAAGCATTAAATAGGCTCGTTTTGCCACAAATAAAGATGAATTATATCTTATTTTGGATCAAGTACTGTTGTTATTCAAAAGAAAAAGGAAACTATTGGGAAAAGGCCTTGCAATAATTCAGAGCTTTCAGGATAACAGGTTTCCAGATAATGTATCTCTTACCTGTATATGTTCTATTTATTTATGTATGGGTCCTGTTATCCAGAATGCTCAGGACCTGGGGCTTTACGGATAACGGATCGTTCTGAAATTTGGATCTTCATAGCTTAAGTTTACTAAAAAATCATGTAAACATTAAGGGGCAGATTTACAAAGGGTCGAATTTGTATCGAATTAAAACCCCATCGAATTTGAATTTTCAGGATTTTAACGCAATTCGATTTTTCGAACGATCGAATATGAAAGATTTGTTCGATAAAATAGCCTGAATGCTACATTATCTTAGCGTCTATGGCCAGATTTAAAGGGGTGGTTCACCTTTAAGCTAACTTTTATGGTTATTTTATGTTATAGAATGGTCATTTATAAGCAACATTTCAATTAGTCTTTTAATATTTTGCATTATTCTTCTATTTCCGGCTTTAAAATTGGGGTCACTGACCCTATTTAAAATGTTTTGTAAGGCTACACATGTATTGTTATTGCTTCTTTTTATTACTCATCTTTCTATTCAGGCCTCTCCTATTCATATTCTAGTGTCTCAATCAAATGTATGCATAATTTGGACCCTAGCAATGAATATCTGAAATTGCAAATTAGAAAGGTGCTGAATAATAGTTGAATAAACTAAAAAAAAAACACAAATAATAAAAAATGAAAGCCAAGTGCAATATCTCTCATAATATCTCTCGCCTAATCATCATACTAAAAAGTTAACTCAAAGGTGAACAACCCCTTTAAGAAATGGATTGTCAGGGTGATCAATGCTACTAGTTAGGGGACTTAAATGAACAGTAACACCATAACATTAAAAAGTGTTTTAAAGTAATGAAAATACCATGCACTTTTGACCTGCACTGGTAAAATTGATCTGTTTGCTTCAGAAACACTGCTACAGCTCATATAAACAAACTGCTGTGTAGCAATGGTGGAAATTGAAAAAAGGCTTTATGGCACAGGTTAAATAGAGGATAACTGATAACACCATTATGTTCCACAGAGCTTATCGGCTGAGTCTTTTCTCCTTTGAATGGCTGTCCCCATTGCTACACAGCAGATTATTTTTTATAAAAAATAGTAGTGTTACTGAAGCAAACCACAGTTTTACCAGTGCAAGGCAACACTGCCTTATGTTTGTATTAATTTAAAACACATTTTTTTATGTTCCTTTAAAAAGAAGTACATCAGTATGTCCCTGAATTAAGTACATTTTCATTCAGTTTACAGAGATGGGTTTTGAAGGAAGTCAAGCATGAATACAGAACTTGTGGAGCATTCCACTAACTAGTAAATTACAAATAAGGCTTCTTAAAGTGGACCCGTCACCACAAAAAAATGTCAAAATCCTATTTTATCACATTAGTCAAGCAAAATGAACATTAATTTACACTATATAAATTATTTTAATCTTGTTTTCTTCAGTCTGGGAATTCATAATTATAGCAAGCAGGCAGGAGCCATTTTGTGGACACTGTTATTAAGACAAGCCTTGCATCATCTCAGAATCTTGTTTGTGCACCAGAATGGGGGACCCAATGTCTATCCCCATGTCCTGGCTACACAATTAAATGGTTAAGAGAACTGGGGGAATGTGTGAGGAGCAGTGACATCTAGGAAGTGCTGAATGGAAAGTGAAAGTAATTATCTGCCCCGCCTCTATGCCTAAGGCATAGAGGAGTGGCAGACAATATTTGATTGACAGCTGAGAGTTTTAAACAAGCTTAAAACAGCTATGAATGCTTTAATAAAAATTTGAAATTGGATTTCATGTTTTGTGTCTGAGAGACAGGTCCACTTTAAAACATGAGCAAAAGTTGAAAGATGTATTCTATGCACAGGGTAAGAAGCTGGTTCAACCTTTTAATGTCCTGTTTACATATTTCTATAGTAATCTGGGTATTATTATAATTTATAGTCGTCTGAAAGGATTTGAAATGGTTTTAAAATAGACACACACAGCCAATAGCACATGGGAACCAATCATTCTAATTCTAATATTAATTCTAGAACTTGGGAATTAATTTTAAAAAGTAGACACAGTAAGACCAAATTAGAACTTGGGGGGAAATAAACCAGCCTAGCCTAGGTAAAACCACAAAGCAAACAAAATCCCTGAAGTGGTTACCACCCTGAAGTAAGGCAGAGGATAAATCCTTGTGTCAGAATTAAGTATTTCAGCATTAAAGTGGTATATTTAATTAGTTTGACTGTGTAACCTAGAGCAAGTTAGGTCACGTTATCAGCAGCTTGTTAAAAAAAAAATGTGTGCCCTGCTACCACCAAAGATTAAAACCTTTAAAATGAAATCTTAAAAAATAAAAAGCTTGGTGTACCTTTATTATTACAAATTTGTGCGGTTCAGCAATTTTTTAGCTTCATATTTAGACATAAAAGGAATGATTAGAACCACATTTTTCATAATAAAAAGGTAAAGCTGACCTTTGTTTTATTAGAATACAATTTGCTTCACCGCTGTTTTCTTAAGCTACATGAATGGCTTATATACCTTAACAACACACCACAGATGGCTTTGATTAGGTTTAACAGGACAAGGTACCCATTGAATAACTTTCACAGACTTTTTCCTAATGGGATATCATAATAAATCTGATACAGGGAGATAAAAATAACTATAGACCAATCATAATGTTTTGCTGATAAATTACTTGAGGTTGACATGCCAGTCACGCAAACAAATCCTGAATGGGCTTTAATGCAGTAACCGTCTAAAGAAAGACTAAGTTAAGAGTCAAAATATATAGCTTTTTTTGGCTATGATGTATCCGTTTATTCGAACGGCTGTCAGCATTCAACACACAGATGCCACGAACTTGTAAACTCTGGTTAATGTCTGAAATTCATTTTGCTTCATCTCTTAATGCTCAATGACCAATTCCTCGGAGATGCCCTTAAAAGCCCTAAATGTTGTCCTTGGGAAGAAACATTCACTCACCAATCAATCAGAAGCAAATGATATGATTGTGTTGAAATCTACAACACTGTTTAAGTTGGCTCATGAATGAAGAAAAGTAGTGTATGTGTCGAAGCATGTGCTACAACTCCATTGGCTAAATGGTTTTACTGGATAAATTCTTAGTATACTGTGACACTGATACTCTATCAGGAGGGCCAGTGGTGAAAGAAGACCAAGTCACACAGAAATCCAAACATACTGACAGACATAATTAGGTTACTAATTCCTAATGAATACAGTCCAGATTCATCAAAAAGAGAAAGTCTGCTAAGGCTTACTTGGTTTTGACCTCTGCGTGAGAAAATCCATTACCGACCCTGGCCCACTACAACTGATTAACTGTGCCAGCCAAGGCCAGGGTATAGAGGAAACTGTTTTCCCATCCATCATATGGCCCAAAGGATAGTTAAATGAACCTTAAAATGGCTACAAACAGCTCAATGACTACACAGAGTCCTTCCAATTAGAAATAATTAGGGATTCATTTTGGTGGTAAGTCTTTTTAAGTGCATACATAATGATGCAATGATGCTTATTAGCGATCTTATACGAGCTATGCTCAAACAGCCTGAAATAATTATGCAACTATCACAAAGCCTCCGCGCATCTCTGTACTTCACCTCAATGTATTTAAAAATCCACTTCATTACCTCCAGTAATTAATCCTCCATTAATTGCAGGAAAAGCCCAGTTTACCGTGCTTCGTCTCTAATTATCATCTTATAAATAGTTATAGTTCTAATTAATGTGTTCATTAAGCAGGATATCTTTCTCAAAGCCATGCTAAGAGCAAAGGTTCCTCTTGTTCTCTCAAAAGCCTAACTAGCCATAAGGTGAGGCCATTTTGGATGTATTTGCTTTTATTTTATTATATTCAACCTCCTAATTGGCATTTAAAATCTAATTTGGAGTAACTTCAAGAAGAGTATATAAGGAAAATAGAAAACCTTTTTTCTCCTCGTATCACAAAGCAAATACATTTAGAAGAAAACTTTTACTGATGAATACATTTCCCTGCACTTCTTGTACAAATTAGCTGAACTGTTAGAGCAGAGGGAATGTGTAGTTTGTAAATAATTGGAAAGTCAAACATTGGTTAAAATAATCAGCATTGAAGATGACTATAGGGACGGCTCGAGTGTTTTTTTTAAGAAAAAGTATTTTCGTATAAAATGTTTGTTTTTTGTTAATCTGAATCACAACGTTTTAATCTAAAATGTTATTCAGCAGAAGACTCAATCAAAATTGGTTAGAAGGAAAGAAAATGGGCTTGGGATTCTGTAACCTCAATGAGCTGTGAATCAAATATACCAAAGGGTTTCAGACCTTTCAGAAAATCCATGCTCCTTACCGGATAAAATATGCTCAGGAGCTCAAAATGAGTCCAATAAATATACATGCGACTGTAATAGTACCCCTAAAATAGTCCCACAAATGGCCTGTAGATTTGGTCCCTCACCCATTAGCATGCATGTTATGGCTCTGCATTAAAGTGATACTGTAACAGGAAAACATGTTTTTTTTTCTAAACAAATCAGTTAATAGTGCTGCTTCAGCACTGAAATCCGTTATTCAAAAGAGCAAACTGATTTTTTTATATTTACATATTGTCACTTTCCCAGGTGCCCCTAGGCATGTGAATTATTTGCAGTGTAAAAAGTGTAATTTAGAAATAAAAACTACACCATAAAAATCATGTCAGAATCCCTTTAAAAAAAACACACATATCCAATATATTAAAAAGCGCATTTCTAGAAATGTTACAAACGTTATAATGATTTTGCACCAATTTAGCAATCTTAGAGAGAACCATTTGTCTGATTCTTTGCTTTTTATTACTTGATGTGTCACAGGATATCACAGGATATATGGCCATATCACGCAACACAAAGTCAGATTCAGAAATCAAACTAATCCATGATTTAGAGCAGGCCTAATTTGCATGGCACAAATAATTTTATATTTTTATTTGGGAGAAATTACTTTGTCATTGGTGGCAAGTGGGACTGAAAACTAGACCAACATGCTGTTTAGGGTAGGTCACCATGGTCTATTTAAAAACACAAGCTTTTACAAGCATTCTATTCTTAATAATTAAGATTACACTGTAAAAATCAAGCACTACAATGTAGTGTTAAAAACTGCTACAGTAAATAAAACGCCTGGGAGGTTATACAGGTGTTTTATCATCCTCTGTGAAGTACAACCATTAACTAATCTTACACTGAGCTACTGTTTGACCTTAAAGGGCAAGGAAAGTGTAAAATAGAATAAGGCTAGAAATGCTGTATTTTGTATACTAAACATAAACATGAACTTACTGCGCCACAAGCCTAATCAAACAAATTATTTATGCTTTCAAAGTTGGCCACAGGGGGCTGTCATCTTGTAACTTTGTTAAAAATATTTGTCTGCCTTTGGCCCTGCACATGCTCAGTGTGATCTGTGCTGCTTAGGGATCGTCATAAATGATCAAAAAACAAAGTTGCTTGAGTTCTGCATTGCTGGTAAGTAAGGCAGGGGCTCCCCCTGCTGTTCATAAGTATGATTGTTTCCCTGTCAAAAGTTAGGGACCGTCTAACAATTCCTATTTTTTTCCTAATTTCACTGCATACAGTCAGGTTTCTTATAAAAACGGTACACATTTTTTAATTACAGTATAATGGAGATGTATTTCTTTTTCATTAAAGAAAAGTAAAAATGGTATTTTATTTCTTTGCCTTTCCTTGCCCTTTAAAGAACATGACAACCTCAAAAATATTGTTTTACCTAATAAAAGAAAACATGATTCTAATCAACTTTGCCATATACATTCATTACACATTTTTTATGGTTTTTAAGTTACTTGTACATGTATTGCTATTGAAAGCAGAGTTTGTCTGTCCCTGTCTATTCTCTATACTGGTGGCTCTGGCTTTTGAAACAATGTAACATAAACCAACTGATTAACAGACCTGTCTTGCTGGAGGAGACTAGCTTTTGCAACATTGTTTAAAATGTAACAAACAGAAATTATGTAAAAGTTGCTTAAATTGTTTTCTTTTAATAGGAAAACAGTCATTTTTTGGGTTGACATGTCCTTAAAGGGACAGTTAAGGTGGCCATACATGCACAGATATTATTGTAAGGAAGATTTTTATTTGGAGGGGGACAAACTGACATTGGCAAAAGACTTGGATATCAGTCGGCTCAACAATCTAACAAGATGGTACGTTTTGATCGGGCACCAGGCCAGTGTTTACTGCTGAATCATCAGATAGAGGTAGAATTGTTTCTACCAGTTTATCTGATGATTGTTCCTGTGTACAGGAAATATCACAATTGTTACATTTATGGCCATCTTTAGAAATGGTCTACACACTAGGTATGAACTAGGATATACACATCCGATGGTTTAATTCTACTGTACCTTCTCAGGGCTGGGGTCCTGTTTTCATGTTGCACATTGGAACAAATTGTCATGCTATCCATTCTTTCCAAGTAAGATATTGACAATGCAACATTTTTTGTTACCCAAAGAAACTCACTATACAGAAAAACGGACTTCAAATTAAGCAGGGAAATGGTTCTGAAGAAAGCGTATTTATTGCTAGTCACATTAACTTTATATAACAAATGCATAAACACGAAGTTTAAAAGAAAATATGTTTAATAAAGTTAAAGTTAAGGCTAGAAAATCTATATAGAAGGTTTTGCTTTTGCTAAATATAAATTTGAAGTTCATTTTCCTCTCTGTTAGCAAAATATGTTCACTTTAGGGCACAGGCACATGGGTGATTATGTGCAGGCAATAAAATGTTCTGTATGTCTGTACCCTAAAGTGAGGGTAATATAGGTTGGCATTATGATTGGTCCAATTCACCCTCTAACTAGGAAATTTCACTTACACCCATTGATAAATAGGCCTTTCAAAATCCCATAGAAATGAATGGGGAGCTGCGGAATTTCCCTCTAGTGGCGGAACTTCACTCTTTGATGAATTTACCCCATAGTCCTTCTAATTCACTTCGCTCTGAAGCCATTTAGCAGATGTAAAACTTTGCTTTCCAGGAAAACTGCAGGGTAGAGGGGGAAAAAACCCTAATGCATTGCTCCATGTCCAAGACCAAGAACTTGCACATGTGCCTACTACAAATTCCATCAATTGTACATGACCACACTCTCTGTACTATCAGCAGGATCGCTTGGTGCATGTGTATTTGGTATTGCAGTGCCATAACGGAAGGGGGGAATAACACTAGGTTTGAATATGGATTTAGGCTGGGGACAGACAGGGAGATTCTGTCGCCTGGCGTTTAATCGCAGGCGACAATCTCCCCGAACTGCTTCCTCCCTGTCTGCCGTCTGTTACAATGAAAACGCGCCAGCGCTAATCCACATGCAGCGTGGCGATTTCCGGAATCGCCCGGTTACTTCGTGAGGAAACTTCGGGCGATTCAGGAAATCGCAGTTCAGGGACATTGTCCCCTGAGATTAAACGCCAGGCGATAGGATCTCCCCGAATCTCCCTGTCTGTCCCCAGCCTTAGAGATCAGGTAGAGGCAAGGGGGACTATAATACAATGCTAAATATAGTGGAAGCCTTTCCTCCTCCTTTAAAGTTTAATGTCCCTGTCTTTAGTGTTTCAGTCTGGCAGCTCAGTTATTCAGGCGGACTCTAAACTGTAACAATTTTGCAACATTTAGTAGATACATTTTTCAGCCGCATCTCTGTAGTATTAGCAACTATCGTATTCAAACAGCTGCCTGTAACGAAACTCGGGGATTCTGCTCAGCCGAGACAAAAATAACAAATATATCAACTAAATGTATTGATTCAGAGCTGTTTACAGGGTTGACGACCCCCCGAGCTGCTTAACAAAGTGAAAAATTTCACTTTATGCTTCTATAATAGAAAAACAGTCACACGTAGAAAATAGAATGTCATTGGAAAAAGTCTTTATTTCTGGTGAACTATCTGAAACCAACTGAACTGCAAAAAGTGTTGGAAGGTGAATAAATTACATCAGCTAGGGATCATCCATTAACCTTGTCTACCAAATGACCCTACATTCTGATCATAGGTCTTCTGAAACCGCAATAACCTATGGCCAAGTTATCATGTGAACTTCTGGACCACACTGTACATGTTAACTTTATGCATCCCTGCCATTTAGGAGCATAACAATAGAGCGGCAGGGCCCAAGGGAGCTAAAAATATGTTATTTTATTACAGTGTTTGCTACAAAGATTTTGCTATGTGGTTTGTCAGGTGCCTTTTCTCTAAATATTTCCTGGTAAGAGTCAATTAAAAAAATATTCACTATCTGTAATTAAAACCTGAAAGGGTCAATAAACCTAAATAGACCTTTTTCCAATATATGCAAAACAAACAGTACTCCTTCTGAAATGTGTTGTTTTTAAACTTATTAATATCTGCTCCCTCCAAATCCCATTAATTTAACCTATGTTGGCCATAGGGAATCTGTCAAATCATGGGACTGCAAAGCAAAAAAACAAAAAG
>CM044439.1:125392692-125492692 GCA_024363595.1 Xenopus borealis
TTTGGGGGGGGGGGGTTATTTATCCAGTATGGCATCACTCCCACTGATTGAAACAGTCAGGGATCATGTACTTGTTGGAATAATGATTCCATTAATTAATAGGCTTCCATTCATTAGGATAATATGTATATCACTAGACATAAACACGCTTCCGTGGTTTGTTCCGTATAACAAGGGTCAGCAGGCAAAAATCAATATATAAGCCCAGAGTTAAACAAAATTAATAATTAATGATGGTTCTTTCTAAGGTGTAAAACAGCTGAATCCTATTATCTCGTCAATAGATATTTCTGGGACGAGCATTCTCTTAAAAACCAGCAGGAAATTAATTTTACAATTAGTCGTCTATAAAGCAGTGGCTGTCTTATGACATGTTTATGGCTGTCTAAGCAATATGCCAGTTTATTTCCAGATAATAAAATATTCATTATTATTATTATTATTATTATTAATAATAATAATAATAAGGTTTGCTGCATGTATTCTATAACGCGATATATAGAAATTAATCCGTTTTGTAGCACCCATTTACACTTGATTGCTCCTCTTTCCTATCTGTTCTCATGTAAATTCGTGTATAAATGCAATGACTTGGTTTTACATCACTGTAATTGTATATTGAATCCAAAAAATGCGTTACTGTATGTTTAGATGTTGATCTAATATGGGATTTGTATTAGGTTAATTAAGTGATATGCAAAAACGTTGCTTTCCTGTTGCCAGGAATGAATTGCAGCACAATAAAGGAGATGTTAATCCAGAGCGCTGTTGTTTGTGCCCATTAAAATCAGCTCCGCCAGGCATTGCCATGGGTTCTGTTATGTCTGTTTGACCCAATAGGTGGTGATGGGGATCTGTACTATTTTCCTTTTAGAACTGAGGTCCTAGGACAATCTGTTATAGGATTAGTAAACTCTAATCACTGTTTATGTAGGCACAATAATTGCCATTGGCACTCTGGCATAAAGGAGCAGGTGAATTGGAGCCCAGAGGATGGAAATGTAACAGTGTCCAGCCCTGGGAAAGGCTCTGGTCCTGTAGCAGCAGCAGTAGCAGCAGTAGCAGCAGAGTTGCCAGTTAGAGAGTGGCCCCGCCCCGGTCAGGTCCTGCCCATCTCCCCTGTGTCTCACCCAGGACAGCAGCACGCAGCCAGGCTTGAACTAAATTAATTAGGGATTCTTGTCAATCCGGGGGATTAATGGCCAATAGCAACCTGCCCACAGATGATCTGGGAACCTGTAGGGCTTTAGTGATGTTCCGCTGCCGCTGCTGCTGCTAGGATGCTCCCAGGGAGAATGGGGGATTCTCTGCTACTTTCAAGGGGAGGTAATTTGCTGAGAACAAGGGGCAGGCTTTGCAAAGTATAAATAGTGCGACTTCAATAGCACATCCCTATCTGATGGGAAACTCTTAGCGGGCAGGAGGGACACAGATCTCTAACGAGGGGCATTAGGAAGGGGGCGAACTCTCTGTCTCCCGCCGCCCCTTCATGTCTGATTGCTGAGCTTTCAGGGACCCTGCCAGCCAGAGCCCCGGCTTATTATTCTTATTATTAGCGCAGGCGATGGAAGAACTTACTGCTTTTGTATCCAAGTCATTTGATCACAAGATCAAGGAGAAGAAAGAAATGATCACTTACCGGGAGGTGCTGGAAAGCGGCCCTGCACGGGGCAAGGAGACTGGCTGCGGAGAAGGGGCCCGGGAGGACGGACTAGCGGGCACCCGGTGTATTGGAGGGGGAGGCGGCGGCGGCGGTGGAGGAGGTGGTGGAGGGACCCGATCCCCGGTGCTGGAGCTCGATCTGTCCGTGGAGAGGATCAGGGAGACTGGAAGCCCGAAGCTCACTGAGGGTAATTACTCCTGACTTGTTCTTTCTGCCTGATGATGGGGACACGTGGGGCTTCTTACATACAGTCCATTCTTTTCTTATAATGTATATTTATATGTTTTGTTTTTGTTTGTATGTGTGTGTTACTATAATTACTATAACTAATGACAATAACAATACTATACACTTACTAACAGAGGTATGCAGGGAATGAAGCAACTATTATCCCTGTTACAGTTCATGTGACAGTTGCACACTGGCACACAAACTAACCTTATAGTGTGTATTGTAGTGTGTGTGCTCTGTAGTGTATACATTTAATCAGCACACAGATTGACAACTCTCTTTATTAAGCACATTGATGGGCACAGGTTTTCATCAGCTAACCGGTAATTCTGTTACTATGTGTTTGGCAGTCTAGCCATTGCTCTACACATCCAACTGACAGAGGCTGGCACATCTGCTAACCTGGAACTCTGCTAACAGCAACTTGACACCTCCATAATCATTACACATATTTATAGAGCAACAATGAAATACCCGCGGTCCCTTGCAGTTACTTTATTATGTACAATGTACCGACTGACTCCCAATTAATCACCGGGCATATTGTGCAGTAGAAGACCTCAAACCTATACAAATAAATATGTTGCCTATTGCAGATACCAGCATTTATACAAACCAGTGGATCAGCGCAACTGAAGCTGTACCAAGCCAGTCCCCAGTGTAGGGCCTTCACACTGCAGGACAGACAGGGAGTCTCTATCCACAACAGATGATGCCCTTTCAACAGGAAAGACATGAGCTGGATTTTTCTACTCTAACCCATGTAGATATATACCAAATTTAAAGCATGATTTACAGATCTATATATGGGAAGTATTTCCAGAACCCTATTCCCTGCACACATCAGCTCACCAAGTGTCCAGCTAGTCAGAATTCTGTACCAAGTCAGATCAAGGCCTTACCCCCCTGTGTTGGAGCTGTCGTACTAACAGGACATCCGTCCCATCTCCCTTCCTGACAGCCAGAAATAATATCACCTACTACCCTAATAGCCAGGCAGGAAATATTCTCCATCTGCAAAGGGCACCTGTATCTGAATACAATTCCAAATCATCCCATTTTCTTTTTCCCTTTTTAGCATTTATTTTATTTTCTATTTCGATTCAGTAGACTCCACAGCAGTGTGTAATTCAAGCTTAAACACACATAAACATAACATAGAAGCTGGTGCTTGATGGGGATAAGGATCTCTATGGAGACGATAAGTAGATATTAATTATATGTACACAGGCACCATTTAAATGATGTGTCTGTGCCAAAGCTTCCAGAGAACTGTACAAACACCCAGGCGCTGAGAGGTGAGCGGAAAAGGAGCAGGAAATAATTTTATTAACAAATGGGGCAAACACACTCATCCCTGGCACACTGGCAGCAAGAGTGTCACTGGCACCTGCTGATATCCTATAAAGACATTTCCCCCCATACAAATTAATAAATAACACAACAGAAATCTCAAATACACAGCCCAACACGGGGATAGACTAGGAGCCAGTGTGATAGATTAATTGTATTTATACACAGAGTTTGTGCAGCAAAAGTAATCAGTCTGTTTGTTGCTAATTTGAGGTCGTTGGCAGCTGAAGGGTTATCCCTGAGCAATTGTTTGTTCAGTGTGAGAACCCGGGGAAGGGATTTATGTGGCCCTTAGCTGGAGATACATTTAGTGCCCCTGAGGGCCCCATTATGATGACATTAGGCTGGGAAAAGCGCTGTGTAGTGGCTGCTAAACTGCGGGTTGCCTGGCCCTTCAGCTTCACTGTTTTTTAGAGCGACAACTCGGGCTCATTCTCCTGCTATTGTTTGGCGTAAACTCGCCAGAACTAAACTGCTTCTCAATAGAATTTCCTCCAATTTCGGAGTTTTAGCAGACCGGTACCCTAGCAAATAACCTCACTTTGAATGCCTGCGCTATAAATTTTTTTAAAGAAAATATAATCCTACCAAAAGTGACATTAGTGTGTAACTTGTGCGCTAAAATATATATACATACAGTAATTATACACAGACATACCTAGTGCTATCTTTATCTAAACCTATAATTTATGTCTGTCTGTCCGCTATTGCACAGTGCACACACACACACATATATATATATGTAGGTAAAAGGTTACCGAACGAACAAATAGATTGAAAGATTCGTTAGCAATAACGGACAGACAGACAGAAAATATAGGTTTGGATATAAATAGAAATAGGTAATGGCAATAAAGATGATGTATAAACTGATCTTTATACAAGAAACATATATAACTACGTTGAATTAGTATTGTATTGTTCACAGCATTTATACTGTCCAATGTAACACAAATAACTTAAATCAAATATTTTATACAGATATTGCACATTATGGAACTTCTAAAGATAGATGATAAGCAGATGGATGACAGAGATAGCATAGATAGATGACAGATAGATATAGATAATAGCTGATTAGATAGATTATAGCTAATTAGATAGATAGATAGATAGATAGATAGACAGACAGACAGACAGAGAGACAGATGGATGGATAGGTAGATGGATAATGGATAGATAGAGAGATAGATAGATAGATAGATAGATAGATAGTTGGGCGTACAGGTAAAAGTCAGATAATCCAAAGGCAGACAGATAATGGATAGAGTATTACACAGACACAGAGAGATAATGCACTCAGAGATGTGTAGAATACAGCAGGATATAAGGGACTATTGTTATAATAAACTATTACAGTAATGAGAATATTGGAATAATGCAGGGGGAACTAAATTTGACTGTATATGTTTATATGTGCTTTAGAGACATAAACAGGTAAATAGTCAGAGGGAGAAAGTTGGAGGTATATAGAGAGTAAAAGATTGTGAGAAAGTTGAAGCAAGAGATGGGGAGAAGATTATAGAGAGGTGCCCCCCCCCCCCCTTGCTGGCCTGTGCACAGTGCAAGCGGTTGATGTGCTGCTCATCGGTCTCCTTGCCCCACAGTCTCCCCAGAGATGAAGGAGCGAAAGGAGGAGCTGAAGCAGCAGGCGCTGGAGGAAGAGAGCCAGACTAAGATCAAGCAGAGAAGAAGTCGGACTAACTTTACCCTGGAGCAGCTGAACGAACTGGAGAGACTGTTTGATGAGACCCACTACCCTGATGCCTTTATGAGGGAGGAGTTGAGCCAGCGCCTGGGCCTGTCAGAGGCCAGAGTTCAGGTACCTAGGGATCATGGGATCAGGCTCCTCAAAGTTTCCTGTGAGACCCTGAGAGCCTCTTAGTATAGCGCTAGGGCAACGGACATTGCCTGTCTGTGTGATGTCTGATTTACCCACTGTTTTATCAATGCCATCATGGCTCCTTATACTATGCCCACTGCCCAGCACTAAGCGCATCAGTGACATTACTGGGTGTCAGGAATCTTTTAGGATCCAAATAAAGGTCCAATATCAGGGCCGAAATGTGATATTAAATTCCTTCCTCCTCTTTCTAAGGAATTATGTTTTATTTGTTTAATGGGATTTTCATAAACCCCTTTAACTCATGGATTATTTTTTTTCAATCATAATTTCTTGAGCATTAGTCTTGCCGATATAATACAGAATGTTTTTGCGGCTTGTTTATGAACATCTTCGTTACATTCCGTATACTAGCCACATTAATATGCAGCTTGTGGCAACTCCATTTCCTTTTTTTAAAGGAAAAATACTTGATCAAATACAGATATAGACCAATGGATATTTAATCTCTATATTTTTCATATTAGCAAATTGGCCGCTGTGATTAGAAGTAACGGCAGAGCAAAATCTTACTGGGATGAAGATTTCTATTTTCTCATTGAAAGAATTAAGATAGTGAAACAAAAGCACTAAGTCAATCGAGAGATAGACTGAATGATTTTGCTCTTCTTTTTTTAATGCAATTATTATTGTAATCGTTCTTATGAATATGTCACATTGTATGGCGTTAAAGCTCACATATATCATCAGTGAAACAGATCTATAGAGGAAGCATAAGCACTTGGACCCCCTTTATGCTACATGTTTTCTGTCTTCAAGTACCCCTAAGGCAGGAAAGAAAGTAGTTGGCACAACAAAGCTGTTCTGTCGCACTGAACTGATCAGTCCAAACATCTAAATAGTCTTTTGTTAGTTCATTCGTAATTACTACATTATGGAATTTATTTTTCAACGTTTATTAACATGAGTACAATTATTACAACGCCTTTGTGCACAAACCAATTGTGTGGGCACGTTTGAGGAATAAAAACCAAACATTGCGTTTTTCCTCAATCCCACCCAAAACGTAATTCTTTTTAATTGGAACGGTCGATCTACCCTGCCGGTTGGGAATGATTGCATTCGTTAGGGGAGCAATACTGTGATTATGGGATGGGGCAGGTTTTCCCAGGGAGACGAGGAGATTATCATAATAATGAGACAACTGTACAGCTTCGGCGCGCAGGGACCGACCCCAGAGAACTCGGTGCCAAGTCACTTAGCCCCCCGATCCACTTAATTGTTTGGAGGGAAATTCAATTACAACATTTCTGGTAAATTGTAGCCAACGTTAATAGATTTCAATTTAATCTACCATATTACATTAAATAGATAGATAGATTTTTTTACATTTTCTCTTGTCTTTTTAACAAATGTAATTTCCATTTATTTAGGTTTGGTTTCAAAACAGAAGGGCAAAATGCAGAAAACAAGAAAATCAGCTACATAAAGGTAATTTCATTGTCTGGCATTAAAAAAAAATTCTGTTTGCAAGAGGCAGTGGGTGGCATAATGGGTACCCCCTGTATACAGACGATGGCACAGTTCAACAATTAACTCACTGTCTCCCAGTCCCTTGCCTCTGACAAGGAGGGGTTACTGCACTTCTTTATTGTCAGACCTTTGTATAGGGCAGTGACTGTGTTATCACCGCAGAGCCCCTGGGGCCACACATCTGATCTCACTCTGTTATTCCCGCAGGGGTCCTGATAGGAGCAGGGAGCCAATTTGAAGCGTGTAGAGTCGCACCTTATGTCAATGTGGGAGCCCTGAGGATGCCATTTCAGCAGGTAGGTACAGTAATAATAATAATAAATTAAAAAAAAAAAAAAAAAAAAAAAAAAAAAATATATATATATATATATATATATTACTATGGACTATTCAATGAGCAGTGAGAAAGCGAATGCACATGAATAATTTATCTGTAAGTTGCTTTCTGTCCATATGGCTCAATTATAAATTCTGATATCAGCGCATTCCCCAAAGGTTGTGTATATGTGTATTTAAATACCCCCCATCTCCAATCAACACACAACTCCTCTTGGACTGGATCACCCCAGAACATATAAACTCCGTTTCATATCCTTATATATAGCATTATATATAGCACATAGCATAGCACCCATGCTGTTACTGCCACTACATGACATTGATACAGACTTTCCTGTTAATTCATTTTATGCAAATTAAACAAATGGGACTTGTTGCTAATACATGGAAATCTCAAGAGGAAAAGCAGTAACTTAATCATAGTTATAATCAGCAGAAAGGAAAGAATCTATAAATATTTGACTCCAGTGAGCCAACGAAGCAGCTTTCATTTTGTTAGCGATATTGTGTCTTGTTAAAGCTGCACTGCACATCATTATTACAAAATTTCCTCATTCAGGATTCAGAGTAAGTTAGTTATGACCTGGAGACAATTATTCATTTAGCAAGAGCAACTGGGTCTAATAGAGCAACTCCCCTAATACCAGATGACAAGCTTAAAAATGATTTCAATCTAAATTCCGATTATTGTTGTGAAACCCGTTACAAAGCAAGAATAATCACATGTAATAACATGGACTGATATATATGAACTGCTACTGTCATAGTCAGAACACCCACACAAGCCCAATACGAAAGCTGTGCAATTTACACGAAAGATGCACGGCATCACTATATAGCCCCCAACACCAGTCCTCGCTGGAGAGTCGCAGCTTACTCTCCTAAGCCCTGTTGCATAGAGATCCCCACTAACTGGCACAGCAGAGTCTACACAGTGTTCCCATGTCCATTGCTGTTTTCCCAGGATTCGCTGCCAGCCAGGCCCCACAGATCCCCCAGGTAGAACGTGTTCCTGCTGGGGAATTTCACACTCTCTGCTTCCAGCAAAGTCGGCACTTTATCATCTGTGTAACTGACAGTGAGAACACTTTGAGCAGAGACTGGCTGCCAGGGTTCTCAATGTCTTTCCCTTTAATGTAACACAGACACACAGGCAAAGTTTGGAACTGGAGCCGTTGTACACCTATATGACTCCCAACAGTCCCTGCAGCCCCTGGTTTCCCTTGTCACTAGATTCCTTCCTTTCCCGAGAGCCCAGTGCTCCCCTAGGGCTGCCCTACGAGGTGTTAATGCTTTTGTCTTTCTCTCCTTCTCTCCGCGCCCCTTGTTTGCGCACTTGCTATATAGGATAGTCATTGCAACGTGCCATCCTTGTCCTTCCAGGTTCAGGCACAGTTGCAGCTGGACAGCGCCGTGGCTCACGCACACCACCACCTGCATCCTCACCTGACGGCACATGCGCCCTACATGATGTTCCCGGCTCCACCCTTCGGACTCCCACTGGCGACCCTGGCTGCAGAGACGGCGACGGCTGCGTCTGTAGTTGCGGCTGCTGCGGCTGCTAAGACCTCCAGCAAGAACTCGAGCATTGCAGATCTTAGACTTAAAGCCAAAAAACACGCAGCAGCGCTAGGACTGTGACTAGCACTGCATGGGCCCTTAACCAGCAGGGCCCAACAGACTATGTCTCTAAACCCTTATTTATAAGCTGCGGTCTCTCAGCCAAACCCCTCGCCCTTTATACCATTCTGCAGGGAGGAGAAGGGCCCAGGCCACGTGATGGAGAGGGCCCCTTTATGCAGCACTGGCCAGATGATGTTGAGCCTCTGAGTGGCCCCACTACCTGCAAGTACCACTCTCTGGGGCCCAGTCCACTGATCACATTTGCTAAACCACACGAAGAGACCATTAGTTCTATTTCTTAAATATTAGGGATATTTTTATGCTAATGTGTGAACAGTGGGGGTGCTGGGAGCACACACTTTCATTCTGCTGTGGAACTTGAAAGGGGAGAAGAAAAAAAAAATCTGTAAAACCCTGGCACACAGAAACACCAGGGAAAAGATGAGATGGTGGGAAGTTCACAGGTTTTGACACTGACCCTTTTGTGCAAAGTTCACTTTAATACAAGGAATCTGACAAGTGAGGCGGGCCTCCTTATGTCTCATCTTCTGGATGCGCAGGCAAGTCTGGAAGAATGATTACAGAAAAAATAACCACAGACTCTTTCTCTTCGAATTTCTAACGGGGACGTGTATAGTAGACTCTCTAGCAAATTTCTGGTTTGCATGTTCTTTGCCATATCATTGATGCTGTTTTTTGACTCACTTTGCACTCCATCCTCAATTGAAGCAGAGGGACATTAAAAAAAAGAAATGAAGATGATGCCAAAATACTGTATTACTTATAGAACAAGCATTTAACTGGGCAACGAGAAAAAAAAAGAAAAAAGAAAACCAATATGCCCCCTATATATATATATATATATATATATTTAAAGGTAAGGGATGGCCCTCCAGCTTTTGTTAAGATACAGTTCTGTTTCCTAAGGGATGCTGGGAATTGTAAATCAACAACAGCTGGAGGGAAGAAGGTTGGAAATCCCTGTCCGTAGGAAATCGTTAGGTTCTAGGGCCGGCATTAAAGGAAAGGGAGCCCCTAGAAATTCAACAATGGGAAGTGTTCTCTCTAATTTATTTCTGTCTGTGTGTGCACCACAATTTAATGTTTGCACACATGAGCGTAGTGCTTAGAGGGATCATTGAAAATAAATGACAGATTTCCAATCTACTGACCTCCAGCTTTTATTGAACTACAATGCTCAGCCTTAAAGTGTCAGTGGGATACTGGGGGTTGCAGTTTCACAACAGGTTTTACATCCCTGATGTATATACTGACTATCTAGCAACTGTTGCATAACATATGTCATTAGTATTTTTATATATGTTTTTAAACCTGAGGGGCCCCTGTGCCCGTCTCTAAAACTGGCCCTGATTACTTAGAAAACCAACTCAATAATTTTAAAATCAACATGGTGCCAAAATGGGCATGGAACTTATCTGCTCCTAACAATCCTGGCACTTAAAAAAATCCAAGGATCTCATGCCCCTTCTGGATATTACCCAAGGGCGTACTGTATTAAAGCTGATTTAATGCACAACCCATGATAGCCTTTGGCTACATGTAAAATATGTTAATAAACATGAACAAAGTTTATTTTGGTTACATTGTGAATTGATAGTCCGTTGTTAGCATTTACATTTTAATTTCATAAAAGGTGTATTCTATTCAAGTAACTTGTGATTTTTATTTTGAATACATATGGATATTTAATGTTGGGGACCCGGAAGTGGAAATGATCACAGTTTGCTAGCAAACACTTATTTGAAGACTTTTGAGAAAAGTGATGATTGTGGGGATTAGAAAAAAGAAAAATGCTCTTCTATAAATCAGCCTTGTTGGGTGGGCTTTGTAATTATTTGTTCTCCATGAAAACAACTTATTTATATATACAATATTTTTTCCAGCGTGCTTTTAACTTATTTTACACCACTTTGTATGTTATTGCTGCATTGCATTTGATGTTGGTACAATATATTTTGAAATCACTCAGGTTTATTTCATTTTATTCCATTAAACCACTATTACTACATCATTTCATTTGCAAAAGATGGCATACATGGATACAAGCCGAGATATATCTCTTAGTTATGATGATTTGGTTCAGTTAATATTAAACGATCTGTTCTTGTTTTTCCCCAGTATCTGTGCCTATCTTACATTTGCTCTCAATTGTCCATACCGAACATTTTATTATTCGTCTAGGATACAGCATATATAAGGCAGAAAGACAGACATACTGTTATGAAGATAGACATATATGTACATGTATTTCTCTTTATCTCTGTCTGAGCTAATATACTTCTTCCTACTCAAAAGACAATGGGATACAGTTTATATTGGTTTTTTTTTCTATTCCTCCTGTGTTTTACATTAGAATATTTTACTGGCACAGAAAAGAATGTTAAAGTGTGGGTTTACACTGATTTCTTGAGTTATTGTCCAACTCTTTCAACGTAGAGAGTTGATGATCAATTTCCTACATTAAAAGTGTTGGTCTGGATTATCTTTAAATGGCAAAGTCATACTAAAATGTCTTTGGGCATTCTAAGGTCTATAAAATCATTTGCGGAACTGCATACCCCACTACACATCACAGTTAAAGGACTGTTGCTTTCTAATCAGAGCTCTTTTGAGAGAATGTAATAAAAACAGTCATAATAATTAAAATGTGCCAACATTAAGAATGAAATAATTCATATTGTGCAGTGTTAAATTGTTCATTAAAAAGTTATTACATTGCATTGAGTTACATTGTGCATAGGCTTTCTTTCCTGTGCACAGGTGCAAACTATAAAATACCTTTTTTTTGCTGGTGGATGTCTGATACATTTGCAGGTTTGCAACATTTATAATAAATAAGCATAAAGCATAATTTGTTCTCATAGGGGCAAAGTTCTTCCCGTTTCACTTATATTTTTCTTTTAGCCACATTTATTATATTCCCCATTTGTCTTGCGGTTTATGCGAATGTATATTACCGGGACTTCGAGTATTGTGATCTGAGAAAAATGTATTCCTTGATTTCTGGCTATTATATTTACAGTGGGAATACTCTTACCCCCTGTTGCTAACTGACCTTATAAAGGCAGGGGACTTCTGATATCTCACAGGGTATATTATGTTTGTAAAGCACAAGGTGTACTATCCCACAGGGTACATTATTTTTTATAATACACAATGCATCAAATGATAAAATCACCAGAACAGTGTATAACAATATTTTCTATAGGATATCCATGGCTCTTGTGATTTTTTACTTTTTTAAAACAATTTTTAAGATTGCCAGGCAAAGGGGTTACACATACAATATTAAAAAACAATTTCTCATATCATTACCTCCTGCATCATCTCCGATGCAACTTAACCGCCCGCCCCCCCAAGAATCGTCCCATATTATACAGCTAATATCCAATCTCCTCACTACCATTTTAGCATAAAGTCAGGTCATATTAGAGATGCATGGGTCACAAAAACTACGGCCCACATTTGCCCTTAACCTACCCATAGGGAACCCACACCCAGTTGAGGCTCCAAACCCTTACTTTTAACAACCCAAATCAGCCAGTAATTCACGGAGGGTCAAAGGTCTGCCACAGATGTTAATAGTTAGTTGTGGTTGAAGGAAATGTGACTGCTTTGGTGACAAATTACCTTTGAGTTCCATCAGATCAGAGTGGTTGGCACATCTTGCAACTTTCATTTGCAACGAAAGCTATAGCATGCTGGGTTCAACATACATCTCAGTAGTCACTTGCTTATTTGTCTAGTCCAATATTTGTCAGTTTTTTATACTGTTACCTAATAAATCTATAAATGAGCAGCTACAGTGATCTAAAAGTTAATTTGGATAAATAAAAAAAAATCAGCAGGCAATAGATCCCTTTGATTTATTTATCACACACAAGTATCTCCAATATCTCAGACTGTGCTGGATAGCACGCAGGGCATTCTTAACTGCCAAAGAGAACATTTCAGAGCAGAGGTTTGCCTGGCACAGATACGCATTAACAGGTGTATTTCCCATATTGTTGTGTTGGAAGCAATGTCAAACAGAGTGGGACATTTGACTGGTGCTGTTTTCCACAGAAAGGCCAACTTTCTGCTTGAAGAAACTCTTTGTGAATCAGAAACATCCAATCTGTGATTGCCCAGGTAATTTTGAATTTAAACTCCTGCTATTCATACATTGATGGAGGGGCGGTTATTGTATAGTTTACAAACAGACAGGGGGTGGGTGGGTGGGGCAGGTTAGACAACAGATTCCCAAGGAGTAACATTAATCAGGGTTGTCCAGTCTGTGACTCTCAAGATGTCTAAATACTCCCACAATCCCAATGAGGTTCAAATGTTGGACATCCCTAATTTATGAAATCTTGTTATTATATTACACATGCTGGGGCCCTAGGGCCAAATAATTTTCTACCTTTGCCTAAATTTAACCAAGCCCCTTTTGTGACATCATGGGGGTGTATCCCATGTCCATATTATGACAACAAGGCCCTATCACCACTCCTTTTAAGACACTGAAGAGGTGACCAGTACGTTTTACAACCATCTAGAGGCATATCCACATCCAAGATATGAATTTCAGATTTTATTGTACCCATCTGAACAAAGTACATGTGAAAGATATGTCATCCAAGGAGTTAAAGGAGTTTAAAGTGAAAGAGTGATTAACTATGGTTAGGCAGAGTTACATGTGCCTTACTGAAGGCATTATTCATAACTACCTGCAAAGAAAGCTGCACAGTGTGCAGGGAGAGTGCCTGAAACCACTGACAAGCATTTTATTAGCACGTAAGCTATCTAGCTGCAAAATTATGCCATTCACCTATGCCTGATAAATGAGATGCATCCTTTGCAGAAAACCAATTTATTTGCATGATATATTATTTAGAAAGATTTTTTTTTAGATTACAGATGTCAGAACCACATGCCTCAATCTTATGTTGAATTGTAACACCTGCTGCTGGCTGGCAGAGGATTATGGGAGTTTTAGTGGAGCAGCAAAGTGCCTGTTGATTTACTCATAGGTTTGCATTTAGCAGTTGGAACACTGTAGTTGGAACACATGGAGATAATTTCCAGCTGATTCATTCCTTAGCTCTTTAAAATGGTAGAACGTTGCTATACACAAACAAAGTAGGGATGCACCGAATCCAGGATTCGTTCGGTATTCGGACATTTTCAGCAGGATTCGGGCGAATCCTTGTGCCTCTCTTTTGCCCCCTCGCTAATTTGCATAGGCAATTAGAGTTCGGATTCAGTTCGGTATTCAGACGAATCTTTCACCACAGATTTGCCGAATCCAAAATAGCGTATTCGGTGCATCCCTAAACAAAAGCAATTGACACAAGGCACAGAAGGAATTTATTTATGGAGCACCTAGTAACTCAGGATACAAAGGTTACAGTATATAGGATAATATTACTGTTATCTTTTCTGACCAACAAAATCTTCAACTGATATAAACACCACTTAAATGATAATTAATTAAATACAGATGTACTGTATATTGGTGCAATCCCACTTCATTGTTTTACCCAATGACGGCTGAGCTTTTGTATTTAGACTATGTAGGTTTTTTTTAGCTGAAAATTTTGAATATGACTGTAGAATAAAAATAAATTCTCACGTGACTACACAATTTGACATGGATTTACCAGCACCATTTTACAGTCATCCTTGGGCAAAGCTGTTTTTGGGTGTTGTGTAGGGAGGTTAACAATAAGCTAGGTTCACCCTCTCAAGCTGCTTGGCCGAACAAATGAGTCTGATGACTCATGCACAAAAAAAAAAAAGATTTGTCCTAGAGTTAAACACATAACCTGTACATCTCTTGCACCAGCCACCCACCAGAATGCAGGGGTCCATAGTCACATAGCTTATTTATTTTTTCTTATAAAAAAAAAAAAAACTCCTTGGTAATTTGAATACATCATTATGTCATCCCCCACTCATCAATACTAAACAAGCCTCTGCTCACCACTTGAAGACCACAGATTTAGAAAATAGTTCAATCACTAAGGATCGCTTAAATGACAAAAGAACCCCTATACACAGGTCCCTACACTAATAGTGTCCTATCATTATACTTCATATAATGCTGACATACAAAACATACAAACTCCTTGCCGATAGTTTCCTGGCTGGAAATGAACCTAAAACTCCAGCTTTACAAGACAGTCCATCTATTCATTGAAATACTAAAAATGAGTGTAGTCCATCTTTATCATTTTGATAGTTCTTGAATAGTGTACAGTCCTTAAAGGACAAGGAAACCCTTAAAATGAATAGGACTAAAAATGCCATGTTTTATATACTGAACTTACTGCACCAGCCTAAATTTTCAGCTTGTCAATAGCAGCAATGATCCAGGACTTCAAACTTGTCACAGGGGGTCACCATCTTGGAAAGTGTCTGTGACACTCACATGCTCAGTGGGCTCTGAGCAGCTGTTGAGAAGCTAAGCTTAGGGGTCGTCACTAATTATCAAGCAGCAGCAGAAAAGTAGCTTCCCTGGCTGTAATATAAGCTCATGCTTCTGATGCTAGTTGCACTAGTTTCTGTGCTGCCATGTAGTAATTATCCATATTAATTACTAATCAGGCTTATATTGTGACATTTCTATTCTATGTGTACTGTATATTGTGAGTTGGTCCCTAAGCTCAGTAAGTGACAGCAGCACAGAGCATGTGAATCAGTGAATCAATAGAAAATAAGATGGGGAGCTACTGGGGCATCTTTGGAGACACAGATCTTTAATGCTAAAGAGCTGTGGTTGCCTGGGGCTGGTACAGAAGCCCAAAACATAATGTACAACATTTCTAGCCTACTTCTATAACGTTCCTTGTCCTTTACCATGTAAAGGAACCCTTGCACCTATTTGAGGGTTATTCCTGATATTCCAGTTGGAGTGTGGATACAAGGTTTGTCTAGAGAAGTGAACACTGTTATTTTAAATGTACACAAAGCATATGCTATCCACCACAAGGAAGAGACATCAGTTTGCACAATGCAAGTGCAAGGTTCAAGAAATTAGTGCATAGCGATCCAAAGCCTGTAATTTTGTGTCCCAAAGGCTCTAGTAATTGTGAGCTTTAGAAATAGGCATTCTTGAGTTGTTACATTAGATCAGGCATGTGACCCTCTGACAACATTAGAGTGTTTACATTGCGACTTACACATTACAAGTAAGCATAAAACATGTTTTGAATGCACTTGTTTAGAAGAATGACTATTCTTTCTATCATCCTGAAATAAAAATGATTAAAGTGTTATTTTCTAAAGCTTTTTAACTGCCAAACCCGAGAGGAAAAAAAACAAGATTTTCATTTAATAACATGGGACAGAAATCCATAGCTATTAATATAATGCACAATACACAACATGCACAGGCCCAGTTTTCCAGCAGAGCAACTTGGTCAATGAGATCCCAGGTCATTTGCTAATTCTGACCTTAAGACATGACCCTCATTAATAGCTATCTGATTGTATTCAATTAAAAAGATGACTGGCAGATGTCATCCAAAAACACAACAAATCCACTCCTATACCTGGCTCTATGGCAAGTCTTATTATTTGTTTTTTTACAGTCACCTACATCTTCTGGGGTCAAATCAGATTATTTAATTGAAATGGGTGAGCATTTGTATTTCATTACAGAGCTTTCATGCAAAGGCCAATATAATAATCTGTGCACATTTTTATCTGACATTTTTAAAGGTTTTGTATTTGCAAGCTAAGACCAGACCAGTAAAGGCTATATGTTCTCCCTGTCAAATGAATAGAGGAAGAAGGGCTATGAGCCTAAATAACACACTAAAATAAATATAAAAAAGGCTAATGTAATAATAGGTTCAGAGTTTACTACTGGTCTAGTAACACATAGCAACCAATTAACAAGTAGTGTTTACTAGTCACCCATTTGAAAATTAACTATGATAAACTAGACCTGGACAAACTTTGTAACTTATATTACATTACAATGCACAGGTATGGTACTTGCTATCCAGAATGCTCAGGACCTGGGGGTTTCCTGATAATAGATCTTCCCTTAATTCTTTAAACCTTAAAGGTATAGTGTCATGGGAAACCCCTTTTTTTCAAAATGCATCAGTTAATAGTGCTGCTCCAGCAGAATTCTGCACTGAAATCCATTTCTCAAAAGAGCAAAAACAGATTTTTTAATATTCAATTTTGGAAACTGACGTTTTGTCAGTTTCCCAGCTGCCCCTGATCATGTTAGTTGTGCCAGCACTTTAGGAGGGAACTGCTTTCTGGCAGGCTGTTTTTTTTCCTTCTCAATGTAACTGAAGGAGTTACAGTGGGACATGGCAAGTCACATGACTTGGGGCAGCTTGGAAATTCACACTATGGGGCAGATTTACTAAATTCACATGAAGGATTCGAAGTTTTCAAAAAGATTTGACTTTGAATTTTCGATTGTTTTTGAAGACCACTTCGACCAGTGAATTTTGAAAATTAGTCGAATCGAATGATTCAAATAAAAATCTATTTGAATAATCGTCGTACGAAGTACTTCCCCTTTAAATTTTTATTTGACTGCCTAGTTCGCCAGATCAAAACTACCGAATTGGGTTTCATTATTTTTGATCGAATAAAAAAATTCGATAGAATGGTTAAAATCGTTCGAATCATTCGAATCAAACGATTTTATCGATCGAATTTGTGCTATTTTTTTCGATATTCGAATCTGAAGGATTTTACTTCCCAGACTTTTCCAGTTATTCCCATAGTCGAATTCGATGGTTTTTTAAACTTTCGAATTCGACCCTTAGTAAACCTGCCCCTATGTCTAGCCCCATGTCAGATTTCAAAATGAAATATAAAAAAAAAACTGTTTGCTCTTTTCAGAAATGGATTTCAGTGCATAATTCTGCTGGAGCAGCGCTATTAATTGATGCGTTTTGGAAAAAAAAATTATTTCCGATGACAGTATCCCTTTAAGTCTACTAGAAAATCATGTAAACATTAAATAATCCCAACAGACGGGTTGCTTCCAATAAGGATTAATTAGAATTTAATTTGGATCATGCACAACTGTTTTATTATTACAGAATAAAAGGACATCGCTTTTAAAGATGTGGATTATTTTATTGTAATGGAGTCTATGGGAGACACTCTTTCTGTAATTTGAAACATTCTGTGTAATGGGTTTCTGGATATGGGATCCTATACATGTAGTAAAAAGCCATAAGAATAAATGACAGTTGGGTTGGTTGCACTGTTGGCAGCATGAGTTCATAGCATGAAGGATACTCTCCCCATTATATTATCATCATCCCAGCAAGCTGCTACTTGTGCAGATGTAAAACAACAGTAGAACTTGCAGGTACTCTTTTTCCGGATGTAGGGAACCCTGTGGATCTCATTCAGTACAGCTGCTGTAACTAGAGGAAAACCATGCGCATGGTCCAGTGAACATGAATCTGATGTACAATGTAGGTGTCCTGAGCTGCTTGGCATGTGGGTCACACTGAGCCTTTGTATTAATGTTCCCTTGCTAGACGTGACTAGATTCCGAAGACCTTGCCTGTTACAGATTATTTGCTCATTCAATGAATCAACATGTGCTTGTGTCCCAAACCCCACAGTTGTACATGGAATTCTGCTAGATGGGAACACATTTGTTGTAATAGTGTAATTGAGACGTAGGTTGCCATTCTCTGCTATGTGTTTCATTCTCTTCCCAACCAGATAAGGTTAAATGCTGCATGTTATAAATAACTTGCTGGGCTGCATCTCAGACATTATGTAAAGTGATCAATTCTAAGATCTCGCTATGGCAAACCTAATGAAAGCAATTCTTCTGACTGTCAGGCCGCGTTATGAATGGAACACTTTGGATATTAATATGGATTTCTCAACTGATAACATTCTACTCCACTCTCCAGATGGTGTTGTGTATTGCAATTATCTGTCCTAGTTTGTAATTTTATTGTGCTGGGCTATAGATGACACGGCCCTTCTATTGCTGATAAATCCATAAAAACCAATGCTTAAGCAACAGTGTTAGAATTATTAATAAAGTGTGCTGATCACTATAACAGCATCGCCTCTTTATTTAATAATAGACAATATGCAGCCATGCTCTGCCAGCGGTCTTATGGTGAGAACTGCGTTGGACTGTAAGCATTTCTTTATCGCTCACATCACACAAAGCGAATTCACAGTTTCCATCAAACACGCTAATTGTATTGTAAAACAGAAATAATTGCAAGCAGAGCAGGAAATGACAAACTTTATTATAATAGTTCAAAGCCCAAGTGTCATCCAGTCATTTGTAGCACTTAATTGTCTCCCCCCATTACGACTGACTTTTTTATTAAACACTTAAGAGGGAATATAAATTGGCAGTCACATATCTAGAAACTGTGATTTTCCCAAAAAAGCCAACTTACTAATTTTTCCCACCTCTCAGGATGAGGTCAGTTTGAGTCAGGGGAAATAACACATCTTGAAGAGCTAATAACAGATCCCAATACGGTTTTTTACTAACTGACAAATCTTTACCAATGCTCTCTGCTGCCAGAACTGGACACTTTCTGACGTTGAAATGATTCAGTGAACATGAATCCGATATTAGTTTTCCAAACTGTCAGGCTCGGTTTAAATGACTATTGCCTGCAAAAAAAAAAAAAAAAAGAAAAGAAAAAAAGATAGCAAGAAAACATAGTTATATTTATTAAGTTTGGCACTTTTATTGCCTTCATATTGCAACTGTTTTCCCATTTGTATGAACACTGTTCAGAGCCACTGTATAACTCATACTTTACCTTTTCCATGCCTGCTTATGTTTTGTTGTGGTAATGCAGCAAGTTCAATTTAACTGAGCTCTCTGCAAATACTTTGCAAGCTCTTTGCCCAAAGCTGCAATTTCTGCTGGTTTCTTTATAGATTATAATACAGGTGTATTGTAGTACGCTCTTCATAATTTTGTGTGACACTTGCTATAGCCTTGACTTTCATGCATTCGTTTTTTGTCAGAGGATTATGTACAAAGCAGATAAAGTTGGGTAACTAGGTGACAGTATGGCTGATCTGTGGTCCTGCACCTGAAAACTGGCATTTAAAAGGATGTTACATCTTTAAGTTAACTTTTAATATGGCAAATTCTAAGCAACTTTTCAGTCGGTCTTCTTTTTTAATATTTTTTTTTTATTATTTGCCTTGTTCTTCTGATTTTTGCTGGCTTTAAAATAGGGGTCACTGGCCCCATCTAAAACAACAAATGCTCTATAAGGCTGCAGATTTATTGTCATTGCTACTTTTTATTATTCATCCTTCTATTTAGACTCTCCACTAGTCATATTCCAGACTCTTATTCAAATCAGTACATGGTTACTAGAGTAATTTGCACCCTAGCAATCAAATTGCTGAAAATGCAAACTGGAGAGCTGCTGAATAAAAAGCTAAATACAGTATAACTCAAAAACCACAAATAATACAAAATAAAAACTAATTGCAAACTGTCTCAGAATATCACTTTCTACACCATACTAAAAGTTAACTCAAAGATGAACAACCCCTTTAAATGTAGCTGAAAGGCCATAGGTTGGCCCATTCTACATTAGTAATAGGCCCTGCAAACTCTAAAGACAGGGCGTTGAGAGTATTTATTGATTGCTAGCTTTCATATGAAACGGCAGTGTGTCAGTTTCTTGTAAAATCAGCAGTCATGCACAGTATTCTGTATCAGAATGTACAGAAGGCTTGAAACATATAAAATGTAACTTAAAAAATAGTTTTCCGTTGTCTAATGAGCAAAGTCACCTTTTTATATTCATAAAAGCTTCTTCTTTTTTCTTATCTTGCCTATGGCTCCAGCAATGTCCTTCGATATAGTAGAGATCCTTACTTCACTGATGCTTTCCACACAAACATATTAAGGGGCCCATTTATTAAACCTTAAATTTATCTGGTTGAGGATTTTAAAGGGGTGGTCCACCTTTAGGGTAACTTTTATTATGTTATAAAATGGCCAATTCTAAGCAACTTTTCAGTTGGTTTTCTTTTTTTATAGTTTTATAGAAACTTTTCAGCTTTCAAATGGGTGTTGCTAACCCCCTCTAAGGGTAGAGACACATGGGGGAAAATTCACTAAGCAGGAAAATTCGCTAGCGCTGCCTTCGCTAACGTTCAAATTTTCGCCAGCACTACGCCATTTCACTAAAGTGCGAAGTTACGCAAAGATCGTCGAACGTAAGCGAATTAGCGCTACCGTTAGTTCGCCAGGCAAAACGCATTTATGCTAGTGATGCCTAATTTGCATACGGCGTGAATTTAAGCGTATAATAGAAGTATATGTTACAGCCACTACATTCCACTACACAAGCCCAGGAAACCTTTAATAAATTAAATAAAGTTGTCCTATTGCCCTACATGTGCCCCCTGTATAGTTGTGTTGCCATATGTTAGGAAATGTAGGAGGGAAGGAGGCTAACCCCCCCCCCAAAAAAAATAATTGCTCTTTTTCACACTATCACCCTACAAGCGTTTTTTTTGGGAAAAATTTTGTAAAAGTAGCGGAGTAAAGTCTAGCGTAAGTGGTAACGTTCAGGAAATTGTTGATCTTAGTGAATTTGCGTAATTACGATCCTTTGTCGGGAGGCAGTTCAGGGAGATTAGTCACCTGAGGAAGAGGAGATTTGTTGCATGGTGACTAATCTCCCCCAAATAGCACCATGTGTCTCTACCCTAAAAAGCAAATGCTCTGTGAGGCTACACATGTATTGCTATTGCTACTTTTTATTCCTCATCTTTCTGTCGCTTATTCAAATCAATGTATGGTTTCTAGTGTAATTTGGACCCTAGCAACCAGACTGCTGAAATTGAAAATGAAGAGCTGCTGAATAAAAAGCTTAATAACTCAAAAACCCTAAATAATAAAAAAATGAAAACTAATTGCAAAGGATATCACTCTCTACATCATATTACAAGTTATCTCAAAGGTGAACAACCCCTTTAAAGGGCACCTATGGGGTAAAAATATTATCCCCAACCAAAGATATGGGCTGATAGAGCCCGCATTCCAGTTGGGGATAACAGTAGTTAAAAAAAAAAAAAGCCCCCTGCCAGTGCTAGGTTACCCGCACCAGGTGGGAGCTCCCAGTAAGTAGGCTTGTCTGGTTACTCACATGCGTTTAAAGAGAAGAGGCCCAAAATTGCTCAGTATTAGTGATGGGTAAATTTATTTGCCAGGGGCGAATCACGGAATTCGCCGCGAATTCGCCCCAGGCGAATAAATTCGCGAAACGCCAGCAAAAATTCGGCAGCGAAAATTCAGCAAAAAAAAAAAAAACAACGAGTCGCACGTCGTTTTGACGCGACACGCGGCGAAAATGACGCAACGGAAACAACGCAACGTGCGCGCGTCAAAAATGACTCGTGACTCTTTTCGCAAATTTTTTCGCCAATTCGGCAAAGCGAAACGGGTGAGATTCGCCCATCACTACTCAGTATGTGCATGTGTGTGACGTCACACGTGTGTGGATAATCCAATAAAGTTGGGTGTTTTTTGTCTGATAATCCGCTAAAATCGAGTTTTCAAAGCGTCAGTCATAGTATGCTTGATTTTGTCGTGCCATTTTGTCGCTCTGACTTTTTTTGAGAAAAATGATTGATAAATGAGTTGTGGAAAAAAGTTTGTTTTAATAAAAAAATTAGATGAATTCTTTAGTAAACCAATTAGTAAATAATCCCCTTAATGGTCTCAAAAATCAGTCCACGTATTGACGGCATTGATGTATATTTCTATACAATTTGTTTATATTTAATCAAAATGTATGGTAAGAAAGCAAATCATTTTAAATAATCATGTCAGGCAGCGGTTCCACCCTGGTGCCCATTCTAATTATTTTTTGTTTACCCTTTTAGTCTGTTCTTATTATTATACCCCAACCTCTATCTGCTGTTAGTGTTTGGCTTCCTTGCTTGTCCTGGTGGGCACTATTGGAATCCTACACTATAATCATACTGAAGGAAAAGTGGAAGGATATAGGCAGAAGCAATTTCCAAACTGGAGTTTCTTGACACAGCGTCCCTTTAAACATAAAGTAAACTAATTGCTTGATCTTAATTCAAAGGAGTAAATACATCAGACCACTCGGCTACAAACAAATACAAATCTTTCTTGTCTTGGGATTTTACATTCTAATCTGTATATTTTGTTAGCAGTTTAAAGGATATAAAAATTATAACTCCAGCTTGTCCAGATACCTTAAGTCATAAGTGATAATTCACCCATTCCATTCATTAGTACTTAAAAAAAAAACTTTTGCAACAAACAATTTTGCTTGTATATTTAAGATCTTTAACTCCTGGTCAAATAAACATAAAACAGAATAGCTCATCAGCAAACACTGATTATAAAGTGAAACTAAACATTTGCAACAAACTTTGTTCTATGTATAAACTAAAGACTAAAGAAGCGGCAAACATGGTTTCAGGCAGTTTCTGTTCATAAAATGGGTATTTATTATTTATTAAAGGAGGAATTTAGTTAAAATTCGTAAGTAAATTCATTTAAAATGGGTCTTTATGAATGTTTAGCACTGCTCGCAATGTAAAATCCATCACTGGCGAATATTACATTGTTCATTGCTCATTAAGCAAAGTTTTAGCATTAACGCCTGCTCTGGAGTTTTGTTAAAAAGACTTTGCGCCTGCAAAATGTAATTACATACACGGCAAATGTTCGCAAATCCCATTTGTTCGCAAACTTTGCAATGAAGTCGCTGAGGCCTTTAATCAGTCAAAAAGGATGCAGACATGGCCTCTAACATTGGCAAGTGTCTTTGTGCAGGCTTCTTGCACTAGCGAAAAATATTACATTCCCCCATAAGGGTGAATTTTACTCAACATTTGTGTATTTGTACTGAGAACAATTTAGTAGAGATCAGGCCCGGATTTGTTTTAAGGCCACATAGGCTCGGGCCTAGGGCGGCAAATTGGTAGGGGCGGCATGCCACCCAGCCTCTTGCTGAGAAGCACTGGGGACACACAGCTCCCCAGTGCTCCAGTGTGCCTGCTCTTGCTTGAGCTGTGCGGACACCAGGCGATAGGACTTCGCGGCCTAGGGGCGCCTGCCGCTGGAATCCGGTCTGACTCCTGGTAGAGATGTAGCATAGTAAGTTAGGTTGTTTATATATAACCTGCCTTACTGCTAGTTGATCCAGAGAAGGACACACCCCCATTTGAAGCCTCTCTAATTTTTACATAGTTACATAGTTAAATTGGGTTGAAAAAAGACAAAGTCCATCAAGTTCAACCCCTCAAAATGAAAACCCAGCATCCATCCATACACACATACACACACACACACACACACACCTCCATACTTTAAATAAATGATATATGCCCATATACTGACCATAGAGTTTAGTATTACAATAGCCTTTGATATTATGTCTGTTCAAGAAATCATCCAAGCCAAAAGCATTAACAGAATCAGCCATCACAACATCACCCGGCAGTGCATTCCACAACCTCACTGTCCTCACTGTGAAGAAGTCCTTTTCTTCTAGTCTGAAGGGGTGGCCTCAGAGGGGGGGAAATTCCTTCCTGACTCCAAGATGGCAAGCAGACCCATCTCAGGATCAACTTGTTCTATGAGCTAAATTAAGCTTTATTGGAAAAAGCTTAATTATAAAGTTAATTATATAGTTATAGTCAGTTCAATGCTGGAATGCAGCTCATCTGCCTGTGTTTTGGCCTTTTTCTTCAAAAAGCTACTGGCCATTGCTGCTTTATGGTAGAGTTATTAGCCTTCTTTTTAATGTGACTGTGCTGTTAGCCTTTGCAGTTATTACATACCAAAATACTGAATCCAGAGAGAAGGTAGCACATTATTTATATACATTTTTACAAAGTCAATGCCCACTCACGGGGGCCCCAAACAAAATGCACAAATGAAAGCAGAAAGAACGGACTAAACACTTCAGAATGTCCTTCTGCCTTAGGCAGCATATGAGATGCCACACTCTCTACACTAATCTCTCCTGTGTTGAGCACAAACAAGATCAGGAGCAGCAGTGCAGAGAGTGCAGTTGAGTTCTCTTCACTAATTGTAAGGTAACTTATTAATATTACCAGGTTTGCTAAAGCTCTGTTGTATGGAACACTCTAACTAGTGGCACTATGTAGCAGCAATCAAACACATGGGTACTCTTTCCATTGATAATAGGGGGTCATAGGTTATTTGCAGGTCTTACCATTATAGTCATTGGGAAGCAAACCATAGACACTGAGCAGTTCAAATCAGAATTCTCCACGTGCCATATAAATTAGCTTACCTGGTTTCTTTGTATAAAATATTACCAAGAGTCAAATGTTCAAACTCCCAGTCTCATGAAACCTGAATTATTTCCCAGACACACTTTTCTACACCTATTCCACCTCAATTTATTTTCAGAACTCCAGCTAGGAATATCTGCACCCGCTTAAAATGGTAGTTCACCTTTACATTAATTTTTAGGTGGTTATTTAGTAAACCTCGATTTTTTCTGGGCAAAAATTTTTTTAGAGGCAAAAAAACCTTGAATTTATTATACCCCAAAAATCCCCCATCTCAAACCTGCCAAGGTCATTTAGAAATCAATGTCAATGACACAATTCGGGGTTTTCTGGTGACAATCCAAAAAAAATCGAGCCATTCAGGCGTCAAACAGGAAAAATTGGTAGGTTTCGAGTACTGCTCAATTTTATAAAATTTTTAAAATATTTTATTGATAAATAAGATAAAATCATGGATGGGAATTTGGTTGACCTTGGTTTAATAAAAAAATTAGATCAATTTGAGTTTTAATAAATAAGTTAGTATGTTATAGAATGGCTAATTCTAAGCAACCTTTCAATTGGCCTTTTTTACAATAGTTTTTTTTTAATTATTTGCCATTTTTTCCAAATTTTAAATGGGGGTCACTGACCCCATCTAAAAAACAAAAACTCTGTAAGGCTACAACTGTATTGTCATTGCTACTTTTATATTACTCAACCTTCTATTCAGGCCCTCTCCTATTCATATTACCATCTCTTGTTCCAATCAATGTAGGGATGCTAGGTCATTTGGACTCTAGCTACCAGATTGCCGAAACTGCTAAATAACTAAAAAAAACACAACTAATAAGAAATGAAAACCCAATTGCAATTTGTCTCAGAATATCACTGTTGGCATCATGTTAAGGTAAAAAACCCCTTTAGGTTCTAGTGCAGTCCCCACCATGACTGGACTGAGAATCAAAATAGGCCCTGGCATTTCAGGTACACAGAGGCCCAATCAGCCCACATAGAGGCCCAAACAGTCCCCACCAGCCCACTAAACACTGACTTTCTATGGCACCTTATAGCAGCCCATCTGGCATTTGCCCTAACCCACAGATTGCCAGTCCGGGCCTGGTCCCCACTGGCCGCCAACACTATCCAATTAAACTCTCAAGTTAAACAGTCAATTTCAACTTCCTGCAATGTACAGAAACATTGGTAATTATGCTTTTTGTATCCACCCCTTCAGACCAGTCTACTATCTGTTTTCTTCCCTTTTTTCTGTTTTATTCTTCTCCCCATGTTTACTTTTGTTTACGACACTGCTCAGTCCTAACACAGACCATAGCATTATATAGTAATCTAATATACTCCTCAGTCTTTGGCATCTTTATTTGCCTCATCAGTCATTTTCCTCAGTTTGTGTGACACCAGGTATCTGGCTTATTCTTGGAACATGAACTAATAAGTGAAATGAAATGCTTCGACATTTTCCTTTGTTGTTTCTAAAGCACCAGCCTGCTTGTGTTACAGCACTGGCAGCATCCTGCAATTAGACACCCCAGATTTCCTGCTGTCAGTTGTTCCAACAGCATTCTGTTCATCATGCTCAGCAACACATTACTCTGAGCTATAATAATGCATTAAATAATATCAGTTTCACAAAATGCTAAATGTATCTATTCTTACAACATAATTAGTTATATATAACTAAAGATATGATATACAGGTATGGGACCTGTTATCCAGAATGCTCAGGAACTGGGGTTCTCCAGATAACGGATCTTTCTGTAATTTGGATATTCATACTAGAAAATCCAATAAATAAACCCAAAAGGTTTTGCTTCCAATAAGGATTCATTATATCTCATGTACAAGGTCCTGTTTTATTATTACAGAGAAAAAAGAAATCATTTTTTAAAAAATTTGATAATTTGGATATAATGGAATCTATGGGAGATGGCTTCCATTAATTTTGAGGATTCTGGATAACGGGTTTCCAGATAATTACAATTTTTAACAAATTATTATTTCTATCGGTAACTGAAAGTATTTTATTTCCTTTGAAATCTACTGCAGTCACAGAAACATCAGTCAGTTCCTAACAACATTTTTAACATGTGCCCTTTTCACTTTCTTCTGGGCAAAAGGTCGACCATCATACCTATTGATTTATTACATGATTTTGTTACAGACAGACTTGGAGGTCAGTTATTCTTTTACAGGGGACAGTAATAAAAGTCATAAACTAACAAAACAAAAAATAAACATTTCTATCATGAAGTTTTATAGTCTTCAGTTTATACACTGCAAATTTTAATTCTGCATAGTCAGCCTTATTTACTAGTGTGGTGCATGGGGCAAAATACCATTTTTAAAATGTGTTTTAGAACTAAATTTCCATGATTTTGCCCGCAGTACAGCTTTTATTCACCAGTAGAGCACAGTGACCATTGCAACTTGGGCTTGACACACCAATACGGATGTAATTCTTTTTTTGTTTGGCAAATTGTTCACAAGTTACAATGTATGCAATGCCTCTGTATTTATACTCATTCTCCTTTATGTTAGAATGTCATTCCCTGTTTGCAGTGTTAATAATGGTATCGGCACATGATTCACTCAGTGCTTGTAGCGCTTATTGATATTATTTTCTAGTGGAACCTTGGAACTTCTGCCAAGTCCAAGCTGGTTATTATTCTATGGTTCCTTTGTGTCTAGTTACAGTAGTGTAACTAGAGTGCGCTGGGCCACTCTTAAAAACAATCTGCCGTGGGGCCCAGTGACTCTGATCCCCATCCTTCCACCCGCTTCCTGCCCTTCCTGATCCCACCCACTCCCTACCAGACTCCACCAATGCACCCACCCTGGCTCCACCCACGTCTCCGATCTGTGCCGACTTAAGCTCTGATACCCCTGCCACAGGTAAGAGAGCTACCGGGGAAGGGGGGTTGTTAGTTATAGATGAAGCAGACCTGGGCCCCCTGCAACTGCGGGTCTGCTTTCTTTATAGTTACACGACTGGTCATTACACACTATTGCTCATAACTCTGGTCAGAACGTGCTCGTTCTCATAACTCATCAGAACAACTGGTGCATTGGTGCTGTCCTCATGAGTTATTTCGATCTGAGCTGGCAATTTCAGTTTTTTTCTCTGTCCTGCAACAAAAATTAGATTTTTGATACCCCTTGCTGCTTTAACAATCACTAGACAATTGTCATGGAAGAAAATGCAGAAAGTTTTTTTTTCTAGAACAGAAATAAAGAGCCCAAACTTTTTCAGGGGAGTATCAGAACATTGAGAACATTTTTGGGGGTATTAGCTATATGTGTTTGGGATACAAAAAGGCATGGCAGGCACAATGCCTGAAACCATTTCTCTATAATAGAATGTAATTGTATGCAAAGTTACACAATGAAAAAACATATAAGAGCTAAATAAGATGTTTCAGTACTTAAAGAAGAATAATAGAATAATCACACCATAAAGTATACATGTAAAACTGTAAAAGTGAAAACTTCAATAATGGATCAGTATGGTAGGAAAGGGGTCATGGCAAACCCGTGCATATTACACATTAGGGATTAACCCTTTGGAATTATCTGTTTTTATTGAGGGGTTTAAAGGTCACTGAAGCCTCTAAGGGAAGGTCAGAGGTTGAGAATACACAAGATTACTTATTGAATAGCATTCATTTAATGCAACATTTACTGGGTTCCGTTTATCTCTATCCCAAGCCTAATTAATAATACACAAACGCTGCAGATAAAAATAGGGGAATTTATGTCGAAGTGCATGTTAGTATTATTTGGATAGAATGAGAACTGAGCATCTTATGAAAGTTGGACAGGACTGGACTGAGAATCAAAATAGGCCCTGGCATTTCAGGTACACAGAGGCCCAATCAGCCCACACAGAGGCCCAAACAGCCCCCGCCAGCCCACTAAATACTGACTTTCTATGGCACCTTATAGCAGCCCATCTGGCATTTGCTCTAACCCACAGGTTGCCAGTCCGGGCCTGAGTTGGACATGACAGGTTTTAACCAGGTATTGTAGGTGTGACAACTGTGTAATTTAATGAGAAAAAGCATAACTTGGGGAGGCACATTTATCAAAGGTTGAATTTAGAATATATGTGAAATTTTTTTAACTCTAATAAATTTGATATACTTGAAATTCGATTTTTTTTAACAAAAACTCAAATATCTAAAACTCGAACAAATATTACGACCAGAAAACTCGAATCAAATTCAATTAAACTCGAATCAAGTTTTTTTCTGAAAATTTGTCACTGGACCTCTCCCATTAACTTCTACATGAACTTGCCAGGTTTTAGTTGGTGAATAGTTGAATCCTAATTTTTAGAGGGGCAAAGCTTGATAAACCTTGAAATTCAAAATTTGAATTCACAATTGGAATATGAGAGTTTTGACCATAGAAATAAATTTGAATTTTCAATTCAACCCTTAAAGGAGAAGGAAAGGCTAGGAAAACTTGTGGGTGCCAAATGTTAGGCACGTCCAAGTGTTTGTATCGACTTACCTGTAACCCTGGGCTGGTGCTCCTATCGGCAGAAAACTGCAATGGCCCGGGGTTATACCAGAGTGCACCATGGAGCGTTCTACTTCCGAGCAAAATTTGAACTTTAACTTCAAAGTATGTTATTTTGTTCTACTGCTCATGCGATTTCCCTGGGAAATTTGAAGAATGAGGAAGACAGAAATGGATTACTCCGTGGTGCTCACTGGTATAACCCCAGGCTGGTGCATTTCTTATACCAGTGCAAACAAACTGACCTAGGACACAAACAGAAGGAGGATCAGTCTCAGGGGATTATGATCCACTTATGATGCAGTGCTTGGTCAAGTGATTTATAATAAGGAACTCTCCGGATGTAATACTAATCCCAACATCCTCTGCTAGGTTTGTTGGTTTAGCTTTTACAAACTGAGTATTCTATGTTTGCATTGTTGACATTTTGTATTCCAAGTATGGAATCTGTTATCCGGAATCCCATTATCCAGAAAGCTCTGAATTATGGAAAGTCTGTGTAAGACGCACAGGGAGACCAGCATGCTTTCCAACCTGTGGACGCTCGAGTACCAGGCTTCCTCTGTACTGACGCACTCTCAAATGTGCGTATGCACAGTATCATGTGGTGAGTTGAGTTTGATGCACGGATGGACACGATGACATCACTTTTGCCACCAAATTAAAAAATAAAAGGCGCTTCTGTATACTAACCTATGCCCCAGTTGGTTTTCAGTATCCTGATCCTGCCTAAGCCTATTATTATTGGTCCTTCCTGGTTTTTGACCCCTTTCCTGTTTGACTCTGAATGTTTGTGACCCGCCACTGGCCTCTGCCTGAATTGACCACAGAATCCTGCCACCAACCATCGACATTTGCCTGAACTCAACTACGCCTTTGCCTGATCCATCGTGCGTGAACTACCTTGGCTGTGAGTTGGATCACTGCCTTCTCTCGCAGCAGAAAGCCCAGGGCCCCTCCTACTACACCCACAAGGCAGGCCCTGGTAGTGTTACGGGCTTCTAACCACTACGGTTTGTAACAGACCATCTCCCATAGACTCCATTGTATCCTAATAACAATACAAGACAATGGGAGAAAACAGTTTAGAAGGACCACCAGCAAGGCCAACAGGAAAACACAGATCAAGTAACAGGACACAAGAAGTAACGTATAAGAAAAACTCCATATTTTTAACTACCTCCCAGAGCTTCTTTAGGTTGTTCATATATAATGATGGGCGAATCTACCCCATTTCGATTTGCAGAAAAATTTGTGAATTTCCAGCGAAATTCGAGAATTTGCAAAAAAATTTGTCAACTTCAACGTGTCGCGTAATTTTCGACCCACGCCTCTCTTTTTTTTAGTGAATTTTCACCAGACGAATTTTCGCTGGCGTTTCGCGAATTTATTCACCAGAGGCGAATCGCGGGAATTCGCTGCGAATTGGTCCCTGGCGAATAAATTCGCCCATCACTATTCATCTATTGCCTTTTACTCACATTATGTACAGTTAATGTTTTTATACTATGTATTTTACAAAAAATTATACTCAGCTAAATGAGATGGCAAGATGGAAAACATGTATTCCAAGCTATAACTTTTCCACAGATTTCGTTTGCAATCCCCAAGTATGCAGTCAGCCTTAGGTTGTAGAATTTCAGAGATACACTAGGAAGTCAAAAGAAGACATCTGGTTTATCCTTTTAATGACCCTGATTGTATTAATCCAGAGGAAGACAAACAAAAAAAGGATGGGGATTTAGCCAATTTGGCCTCATGGGTCAAAATAAACATGGCAACCCAACATGGCAAACAGATTTCTCCCTAGATCAATAACATTGGACAGATTTAGAAAATATAATGTACCCAATAACTAATTCTTAAATGCATTTACAGGCTCAGCCATTACAATCTCACAGGCAAGGAAATCCATATTTTTACTAACCATATAGTAAAGAGCCCATTTCTTTACTGGGGTTTAAATATTCTGTTTTAACTTAATTGGCCTTTGCTACATGCCACATGAAAAAATAGGCTCTTTATGTAGGCTTTTTCGTAGATTACAACCAGATACATACAGTTATATATTGGTAAAACCTTCAATATACAAAAGTCTTCCAAAAGAATATAGAACAAAATGCATTAGATCCAGATTGCTAAATCACTTATCTACCACATATAAAATTAACACTGCTGGCTTGAAAGTATCTGTAGATTCTACTTTTCTATAGAACAAACTGGTGTATGCCTTAAAAACCCTTTAAATCATATTCATAATAGTAACTGAAATGAAACAATTTACAGATATATAAATAAACACCATTACACAGGAACAGTAAAAAACATGTAAGCTGAAACTAAGAGCTCATACATTTTTGTGGCTTTTCTTACAATTATGTGGCGCCTTCTTTTATCCTTATTAACGCTTATCCTGACAGATTATTAGGCCACCACGCCAACCAATGGCTTGAGCCTACTGGGGAGAAAACCATAGAAAGTTTCATTTACTTGCTTTGCATGTACTCATTCTCTTCATTATTTCATTATGTTTACTTAACTGAGCCAGTTTCATATTCACCATAACCCTGAGAATGAACCACATATTAAGATCTACAGAGAGATGTATAAGAATCCTATACTTCAATGTATGATGAGACTTTTTTAGTATGTGTTATTTTTAAGGACATTGTCCTGCACAGCTGTGATTGGAACATGCTGTGAGTGTTTATGTCGGTTTGGGCCTATTTGGTTTTTATTAAGCAATGTTACTATTAAAGGTTAAGTTTAAATATATTGTTGCGATCATAACCTGAACTGGCTGGCTTGCTACATAGTTGCTGGATGGATGTTAAGCATTCAATTCAGAGCTTGTATGCAGTAATTTTTGTTTCTAGTCACATGTTTTGTTGTTACCAGCTTGCAGGCTAAAGGTCGTATAACTTCCTTGTTAACCCCGAATAGTTTGTATGATGAGACTTTATAAGTCTTTCCAGCCTCAACTGAACCTTGCTTTAAGTTACCTTCCATAACATCTTCCTCACTTACTAAAAAGCCATTCAACCCCTTCTTAAAGCTATCTAATGTATCAGCCTGTACAACTGATCCAGTGAGAGAATTCCACATCTTCACAGATCTCATTGTAAAAACTCTTTCAAATATTTCAACAAAACCTACTTTCTTCTAATCGAATGAATACCCTCTTGTCAGCTGGAAGGACCTACTGGTAAATAAAGCATTAGAGAGGTTATGACCTTATACATTTATACATACAGTAGTTATCATATCCCATATGGCATCTCATATCATATAGGAAGGCATTGGCTTTATTTCTGGTGCAAAAAAGCATTTGTTCCAAAGAAAAAAACACATGGCAAGAAACTAATAATGACATTGTCTTTTTTCTCACAACTATTTTCTGGTTAAACAAAAACATGGTTTTTCAGCAAAACACAATGTGATATTTAGATCAGGATCTTGAAAATTTTCACTACTGGCAAAATTGGGATTTTGCCATGAAAGTGAACTAAGCAAAAATGTATGCTCATCTCTAGTGATGGCCAGATCTTTAAAGGAACAGTAACACCAACAATTTTAGTTTTTTAAAGGAGAATTCAACCTGTTAGGAAAAAACCCTACCCCGCACCCCACATAGACCTCTCTCCTTCCTCCCCCAGCCTAATTGCCTCCCCAAGGGTTTAGCGCCGAAGGGTATTGAATTTCACTTTAAGAGCCTTTTCTCCATTGTGAACAACCCCAACCTAGGCAGTTTTTCCTCATAGCTAAGATGTTCCATACCTTTCACCAGTTTAGTTGCCCTTCTCTGAACGTTCTCTAATTCAATAATGTCCCGTTTGAGCACTGGAGACCAAAACTGCACAGCATATTCTAGATGTGGCCTTACCAGTGCTCTTTAAATTGTTATAATAACTCCTCCTCCCTCAAATCTATGCCCTTTTAATACAGCTAAACTACTTATTTGCCCTTGATGCTGCTGATTGGCATTGCTGCAGCCAAGTTTATCATCTATAAGGACTCCAAGGTCCTTTTCCATAATGGATTTGCCTAGTACAGTCCCATTAAGGGTATAAGTGGCTTGAATATTTTTACATCCCAGGTGCATGACTTTACATTTATCAACATTGAATTTCATTTGCCACTTATCTGCCCAGATTGCCAGTTTGTCAAGATCCTGTTGCAAGGATGCCACATACTGTATGGAATTAATTGGGTTCCATAGTTTTGTGTCATCTGCAAACACATTACTTACAATACCCTCCCCTAAGTCATTAATAAACAAGTTAATAAAAGTGGAACTAATACAGAGCCCTGAGGGAACCCACTAAGAACCTTACTCCAAGCAGGCAATGTACCATCGTTTGTGGGCATTGTATGAAACGCTTTGGGAAAATCCAAATAGATCACATCTACTGCTCCCCCACAGTCCAGCTTACTTATCATAAAAAGCCTTCAAATTTGTCTGACATGACCTATCTTTGTAATGGATGTCAGTCCAACTCTCAGGATCCTTACACTGCACTGCCACTGCATTGCCAACTACAGTGTAAACTGGTTGTGTGAAATAGGCTTTATAGCTGCATGACCTTAAATTCAGAGTGAAGTGGACAGCCGAACACTTGGCATGATCATGTTAAATGCAGTTTAGCAATTGTTTACAAAACAATTAGGCTTACATTTAATTTTGTTTTGGATTGTATTTTTCTCTTCAGATTTATATTATCTGCTAGTGCCCTGCCTCTTACATTTTGAAAGTCTTTATATTTTAACTTGTTTTGACATTTGGTAAACCTTAAAAGGAAAGCAAACATTTCCAGTGTACAAAAATGTAAATATAATCTCCCAGATGACATTCCTAAGAATTGAATTAAGATGAATGGAAACCACATGTGATGTCTGTATGGCTCAGTACATAAATACATTAGTTTCATCACATTGTGACTTTGAAATATATTCAGTGTAACAGTCTAAAACTACCGTAAGGATATTTAATGCAGTCACAGTTTAATATCTGAATGTAGCCTATAGTGCCAAAAATCGGATCCCATAAAACACTGCTGTTCTTCCTTGTTCTTTATTATAAAAATTATTATCTTTAGATAGATTTCCTTCTCCAAATTCCTTCTCTCTTGCAGCCCAAGATGGAATGTCCTAAGAAGCAATAAATAGAAACATAAAACTATTGTGTTAATCATGCAATGCAAATGTTACAGTGAGTGATGGGTATTAATCTAAATTATTTACAGATGCTACTGTATATTACTGCCCCATAGTATTATGTACTTTCAAATATCCTTTAAATAAATATTGCTAAATCTGATCCACCTAAGGTACAGCTTATTTTGTCTTGGGATATCTGTATCCTTACTAACCCCAAAATGTATCTGGTCCATAAGTCTGAAATATGCCAGAAAAGACAGAGGACAGTTGAGAGGTGGATTGGGGATCCTGTGGCATAAGGAAGGTCTAGGAGTCTAGGGGTGTCACTGAAACTATAAGGGATATTAGTGCACAAATTGTGCACACGAATGTTAGTGGATGTGTAATCATCAAAAATAGAAGATGAGGAGAGCACTCAAAGAGCAGAAACTGATGTGATCAGATTTTTTTAATGCAGGACTAAATGCTTTACAAACAACATGTTTTATTCCTTGTGTGTCCTTTTTCAAGTGTGTTTTACTAGACATCCAGGGCTGATTTGATTTTTGAGGGTGCCCGGTGGCTGGCATCCTCACTTGCACGGGCATCTTTTCTTTGATCACTAACTCCTAGTAGCTAATACTCTGGAATCAAACGAATCTTCTGCATGGCTGGGTGCCCCTTAATTTATGCTGCCCTAGACCCGGGCCTTAGTGGTATCACTGCAAATCCAGGCCTGTGGACATCAATTAAAGAAAATAAATTATACAAAATGAGAAAGAGAAATTCCTGGGTATGACTACATGTGTTGATTTTTGCTCCCTAGCTAAAGGGTCAGTTGTCAGATCCAGGAGTGTTGGCAATAGTAGATTCAATGGACCAGTGCTTTTTATGTTCCCTATTTTGCATCACTTTGATGGAGATTGAGCTGTCCTATTGTTAGTTAAAGAAAGCAGGACTCTAATAAACAAGGCTTAAACTTTCAGTTGAAAAAGTGGCTCCACACTGGCAGGCAAGGCTACAGAAGGCCTGGACTGGCAATCTGTTGATTCTGGCAAATGTCAGATGGGCTGTTATAAGATGCTGTAGACCAGTGAGCAACATGTAGCTCACCAGCCCAATGGATGTTACTCCAAATGGTCTCAAAGCAGGTGCTTATTCTGTGTTGCTTCCCAACTTTAATTTTATTTGAATGTAGCTCATAGGTATAAAAGGTACGCTATTTAGTGGGTTGGTGGGGGCTATTTGGGCCTACGTGTACTTGAAATGCTAGGGCCTAATATTAATGTCAGTCCAGACCTAGGCTATATTTTTTTGTTCTGACTGAGACCTGCCATTTAGAACTGAGACCTCATGGGTAAACTCATGGGTCAGGCTGAAAGTACTGTACAGTGGGTGATCATGATGGGTATGTTTTTCTTCCTTACGGCAGCTCATATTTTTAGATATACAGTATATATATTTGCAGTGATGTTAAAAATATGTCTTGAACTCTCCACTGGTTGAATGTAATGGCATGAGTTTTTCTTTTTTAGAACAGCAAATTAAAATAAAATGCTTCTTTTCCACAATAGGACGTTTCTTAGTTTAAATGAAATAGATCTAATCCACTTAAAGCCACTAGTGTCTAAAAATAAAAAAGGCTCATGTGTGTTTAAATATCTAGTGTACCCACCCAGTGCCTATTAAAAATAATTATTATTATGGGGCTTGGCTTACTTTTGTTTCAGGCTTGGCTTACAGTTTTTTACAGGCATTTGATTAGTGATAACATTTTCTACAGACTAGTGAGAGAGATAAGGGCCATTCCATTTACTTTCAGAATGTGCTTGCTGTTCTTGCCAAGGGTCTCATTAATGATGGCAAAATGATTGCATTATTTCTGATGGGTTTATTCAGTATACAGAGATTGGCATCCAGTGAAATTACTTTGCTATGTTGGCCAAGGGCATAATGTCTCATTTTAAATCATACTTCTGCATAAATCCTAAAATGAAACACGTTACATGTATAAATACTGTATGCAGTTTAACATCTCTCTCAAGCAGTTTAAGGAATGTGATCTAAATAGGTATGGGATCCGTTATCCAGAAAGTTCCAATTTAGGGGAAGGTCATCATAGACTCCATTTTATTCAAATAATTCAGATTTTTATAAATGAATCCCTTTTACAATATCTTGTAATTGAGCCTAACAAATATTTAATTGACAAATCAAGTAAAGAGAATGAAAGGTAGACGCAGAACTTTTCGCTGCAACTTTCAAGTGCTTTATTCTGAACACGACATGTTTCGAGCTGTGCTCTTTTTCAAATATATAATTGATCCTTACTGGAGGCAAAACTAAACTAAACTACTTGGTTTATTTAATGTTTAAATGATTTTGTAGTAGACTTAAGCTGGCCATACATGTACAGATTTTAGCATCATATTGTACGAATGATTGTACAGGTCAATCTTCCGACCTGCAACTAACCATTCAGATTAAATACAGCAGTACAGACTGCTTTAGGCAGTTTTTATTTTGCCCATCAAATTAATATATACAGACAGATGCCATTATTGCCTGATTAGAAACGAAGCAGTGTCTCCTCATGGTTAAGATCTTTTCACGTGTGTTAATTTCAGGGTGAGAATATGGCAATAATTGGTAATACAAGTATGGCATCTGTTATCCGGAAACCTGTTATTGAGAAAGTTTGGAATTATAGAAAGGCCATCTACAGTAACAGAACTAAGGAGGGCTTCCCCCTCCAGACGCAGTTTTCTGAGCACCTCCAAATCGGCGCCAGCATCTGGAGGGCCCCAAGGGGGTGCTGACCTGACTGCGATCACACCCCTGAACACCCTGGTAGTTATGCCTCTGTTCATCTCCCATAGACTCCATTTTTATCATATAATTCAACATTTTAAAACCTATTTTCTTTTTCCTTACAGGAGGTAAAACAATCTTTTTGGGTTTAAATAATTTTTTAGTAGACTGAAGGTATGGAGATCCAAATTACAGAGAGACCCCTTATATAGAAAACCCCAGGTCCTGAGCATTCCAGATAACAGGTCTCATACCTGTACATATTTTGTGGAACCTATGAAGGCGGGCTACATGAAGACTGACAGTAGGTTATACCTGCACAGAATGTAAATAAAAGTTATTTTCCTGCTACAAAAAAACACTGACTTAATCAATAATAGGTTTGATTGCAAGGGATAAAATGTATTCCTGTTTCTTTTTGACTTTTCCATTTGCTTGCAGTTTGTGCAGCGTGAGCCCTTTAAAAAGCAATAAAACATGTTCCTTGGGTTATCTGCATGTAATTAAAGAACTGATGTTTTTTTGGAAAGTAGCACAGTCTTAAAACATTTGTCTAACTAGTACCAGTGTGGGAACTGCCAGCGGCTCTTCTCCAACTTTCAGAAACTTTCCCGCAACTCTTAATATGTTTTCTAATGTTAACTCAAACTTGCATCAATGCAAAACCCCAAAACGAACAACGTGACTCTAGTCTGAGGAACAGAAAATGACTACGCTATATAAACTGCCATTAAAGAGAACATATGCCCTGTTTATACATATGGTTTATCTGTCATTTCTACTGTGATTATGCTGTGGATGAAAACAGATGTTACAGATTTTCCTTTGTCTTCTATTTCTTTCTAGAATAAGATGCCATCTTGTCACTAGGGTTAGTGGCCACAACAAAAGGAACCAGGTTGATTTGTTGGACTATATTTATGATGATTCACTACATACTGGTTATCATTCTGTCCAGGTTATCTCCTCTTCATCTTTATTTCTAACATTCAAATACATGAATTAATGCTAGGATTGAAAAGCATCCTTTCCTTAAAGGGATACTGTCATGAGAAAAAATGCATCAGTTAAAGGACCAGTAACATAAAAAAATTAATCTGTTATAAAGCAATAAAAATATAATGCAGTATTGCCCTGCACTGGTAAAACTGCAGCATATGCTTCCGAAGCACTACTATTGGGGGCAACTAGTCAAAGGAGAAAAGGCTCAAGTTACACAGCATATAAGCTCTGTAGAACATAATGTTATCTGTTATTCATTACTTATCCTGTGCCATATAGCTGTTTTTCAATTTCCGCCATTGTTACTTAGCAGCTTGTTTATATGAGTAGTGTTTCTGAAACAAATAGATCAGTTTTAACAGCACAGGGCAACACTACATGATATTTTCTACACTTTAAAACACTTTAATTTGGCGTTACTGTTCGTTTAATAGTGCTGCTCCAGCAGAATTCTGCACTGAAATCCATTTCTCAAAAGAGCAAACAGATTTTTTTATATTTCATTTTGAAATCTGACTGGCTAGACATATTGTCAATTACCCAGCTGCCCCAAGTCATGTGACTTGTGCTCTGATAAACTTCAGTCACTCTTTACTGCTGTACTGCAAGTTGATATCATCCCCCTCCCTTTCTCCCCCCCACCCCCAGCAGCCTAACAACAGAACAATGGGAAGGTAACCAGATAACAGCTCCCTAACACAAGAGAACAGCTCCTTGGTAGATCTAAGAACAGCACTCAATAGTAAAAACCCATGTCCCACTGTGACTCCTTCAGTTACACTGAGAAGGAAAAACAACAGCCTGCCAGAAAGCAGTTTCCTCCTGTGCAGGCACAAGTCATATGACCAGGGGCAGCTGGGAAATTGGCAACATGTCTAGCCCCATGTCAGATTCAAAACTGAATATAAAAAAATCCTTTCTTTCCTCTTTTGAGAAATGGATTTCAGGTCAGGAGTTTGCTGGAGTTGCACTATTAACTGATGTGTTTTGAAAAAAACATGTTTTCCCATGACAGTATCCCTTTATACAAAGCAGCAGCTCTGGCATGCTTTATGGTTGAGATTCCAGTTGCCTTAAGCGAGCATCCACACCACAGTGGTCAAACCAACTGCAGGGTTTAGATCAACTGACGTGATAAGTTAATAGATTTTTAAGCTTACAATTTAGGACACAGTAACGAAAAAGGAATCTTTAAAATGTGTATTTTTATGAAAACTATACATATTTCAAAACAAAAAAAGTACTTAAAAGAGGTGCATTAAAAGGGATTATTCTGAATTTAGAATGTCTGTATCAAATAAGAAATGATAAATAAATTCTACTGATTAACATGATAGTTCCCTTGATTTCGTCTTTCACAACCTACTGTTTTTACCCCTTTTAAACCTACTGTTTCTATCGTGATCACTTTCTTTCTCTTGAAGACACAAAATTGGTTTGCTTCTGTAATAGATGCCTTCTGGCAGCATTATATAAAAAACCTTTTATTGTGTCTTTTTTAAAGCTCTGATGGGACACATTGAGAATTATTTCTACTTAAAAAAAGAAATAATATGATCGATCGGAGAGTTTGGGTTATGTAGCTTTAATATCATCAGGAGAGAGCGATGGCATCAAACACAAAGAACAAAGCTTCATTTGTTTCACCTTGTAACCAGAGTGAGAATAAAAATATCCTCCTTTTACTTGTGGGCATTCACACGCACAAACATAACCACCCAGATACAGGCATAGACATATTTATACATTATGTATTTGCTGCTGTTACATTTCTGTGTAAAACCACAGTAGTGTTACCTATATACCCACTAAACAATATTGGAGGGCATGATATTCACAGTACAGTGCTAGCTGTTCTACGAAATGTGCATGTTGGAATTATGTACAAGTTGGGGGGCAGGGAAGGAGCAGGATGAGGGAAACCTAGGTGCCTTCCCCAGCCCACCTGTCATTAAAGGGAAAGGAAAGGCAAAGAAATAAAATCCAATTTTTACTTTCTTTAATGAAAAAGAAATCTATCTCCTATATATACTTTAATTAAAAAATGTGTACCGTTTTTATAATAAACCTGACTGTATGCAGTGAAATTCTCCTTTCATTTACTGCTGTGGACAGAAATTGTCAGACGGTCCCTAACTTCTGGCAGGGAAACAATCATACTTATGAACAGCAGTGGGAGCCCCTGTCTTACCAGCCATGCAGAACTCAAGCAACTTTTGATAATTTATGACGATCCCTAAGAAGCCCAGACCACACTGAGCATGTGTATGTAGTCTAGTCTTGCAAAGATGTATAACAAAGTTACAAGATGACAGCCCCCTGTGGCCAACTTTGAAAGCATAAATCATTTGTTTGATTAGGCTTGTGGCACAGTAAGTCCATGTATATGTTTAGTATACAAAATACAGCATTTCTAGCCTTATTCTATTTTACACTTTCCTTGTCCTTTAAAGAGGTGGTTTACCCTTAAGTTAACTTTTAGTATGTTGTAGAGCGACCAATTATGAATACCTTTTCAACTGGTCTTTATTTATTTCTTACCCCTTTTTTAAATTATTTGCCTTCTTTCCAGCTTTCAAATGGGGGTCACTGACCCCATGTTTAAAGCAAATGTGCTGTAAGGCTAAAATGTATTGTTATTGCTACTTTTTATTACTCCCCATCCTATTTCGGCCCTCTCCTATTCATAGTCAAGTCTTTCACTCTTTCAATTCAATGCATGTTTGCTAGGGTTATTTGGACCCTAACAACCAGACTGCTGAAGTAATAAAACATTAAAAAGAAAATTAGAATTGCAACTTGTCTCAGAATATCACTCTCTACATCAACAAAAGATTATGAAAAGGCAATGTTTGATGGATCTCCAAAGAGAGGTTCTTACGCTGAAGAAGGTGCTGAAGAAGGCAAATCATTTTAAAATTATAAAAAATAAAATAATTAAGACTAATTGAAAAAAAAGTTTAGAATAGACCTTCTAATAACATAATAAAAGTTAACATAAAGGGGTGGTTCACTTTCCAATCCTTTTTTCAGTTCAGCTGGTTTCAGACTGTTTTTCTAATATTGAAGTGTATAGTTTCCTTTTTCACCTTCTTAAGCAGCTCTGAGAGGGGGGGTCAATGACCCTGTTTTATTAAAGGAGATTTAAACCCATTCTTGAAAAACCCCTACTCCCCTCCCCTCAGTAGACCCCCTCCCTCCTCCCCCAGCCTAGCTGCCCTCCCAGGCAAATGCACCTAATTTCTTACTTACCCTCTGCAGGCCCAGACTGGCAATCTGTGGGTTCTGGCAAATGCCAGAGGGGGCTGCTATAATGTGCAATAGAAATTCAGTGTTTAGAGGGCTGGTGGGGCCTCTGTGTGGGCTGATTGGGCCTCTGTGTACCTGAAATACCAGGGCCTATTTTGACTCTCAGTACAGGCCTGCCCCTCCATGCAGAACTCAGGAGTTCACAGGTGCCACCTTCTTTTTTCTGTCTTCTTCAGAATCAGACTGGCATTTATGACGCATGTGTAGTTGTAGTAAATTTCCGGTCCTGAACAACTGGGCATGCGCCGAAAGTCACAAAATTTTAGGAAACATTTTCATGGCTTTGGGTGCATGTGCAATCGTTCAGGACCTGAAATTTACAACAATTGCGCATGCACTGGAACTTTATTATAACAACAACTATGGGGCATTATGACATTGTATGATACAGATTTTTCTGTGCCTTTCATTTTTTCATTTCCATTGTATGCTTATTAAAGAAAATGTGCATTTGTTCAGGTTCTAGAGGATTATGAATCAAGTAAGCATGCCATCATAATAAAGAAGGTCCACAAATGTCAATTTTCATTTTATAGTCTCTGTCAGGATCCTAAAGGTGGGTTATAGAAGGGCACATAGTTTGTGGCTATCTGAGCCTAAAGTCAGACATGAGCCAAGAGTAGATGAGTACTTGTAGACTTGTTAGGCATATAATAATCTTTTCATGTTTCAAGCTGGTTGAACCACAAGGACTGGTTTGATTATCTGGACTTTAGGCGCATTGCGGAAATGCACAATTATAACAGGCAGGAGGAGAAAGGCAAAAAAAGCAAAACATGACACGAGAGTCAACCAAGTCAAAATTTGTGGTCAGGAAGTACAGGAAGATGTGCTGGGTATAGCGTACAGTTAGGAAAGCAGGTACGACTGGCGTGGGTACTTTAGCATAAATGTTAAAAGCCTGACAAGTATGAATGATTTCCCAGAAAATGAACAGGAACTGATGTTACTACTATATCATCTTAAAGATTATGCAGTGTGCATGAGGAACAGGATAGGTTCATAGATCACCAGAGATTAATAGATAACTTGCAGTTTGACATAAGAGGTAACTAGTTAACAGGGTAACAAATTCATTATTCATTCCCTGAGGCTTTGGTAGATGGAACTTGGCTTCCAACTTCCTTATAACCCATAAAAGCACAGCACAACATTCCTACAAGTACCCAAATATAAATAACATCTGACTTCATCACAGTGATTATCAAAACTGTTAAAAAATGGGTTTCAGTTTTTTTTCCAAATACAGCTTAAGAATAAAACATGTCCATAAAATACAGGGTACGTTCCCAAGTCAAGAGCTACATATTTCTGTTAATGCACTTGCGGTTTCACAGACTTTTATAACCCACGTAACCCTTTGGCTCAAGGTTAGTATGTCACCATAACATCTAAATACTTTATATGTGTGGTTTCAGAGTACCACATTCCTTATAGTAAAGGCCAAATCCAACTGAACCAGCCAAATGTCACTCTGAGCATCCAAGCTGTTATTTCCTTATGAAAAGCCTGCTCTTATTTCTACCTTTAGTCCAGTGGCCTGCGCACATAAAAAAACTGTTCACACTAAATGCTGGAGGCAAGGGAATGTTAGACTTGCCCACCATGAAATGAATGTTGTTAATACTGTTATGACCCACATAAAATTAATGTGGCAAATATATTATTTCTGTTAGTTAACAATTCTTCATTCAGAAGTATTATTAAAAGGATTAGGGCTAAATCTCTTTGGAAACGCTTTGCCCGCAGATTCCTTGTGATGTCTGAGGGCAACATGACCACCAAAAGATGTGTTTTGAGAAAATATTACCTAATGTGACCAGTGTTCTTGATACTTTATAGAGTGCTTAAAATGGGCCCTGCCATTCCTACTACACAGAGGTCCAAACAGCCCACACCAGCCCACTTAATAATCACTTTCTATAGCAACTTACAGCAGCCCCTCTGGCATTTGCCAGAACCCACAGATTGCCAGTCCGGGCCTGGTCATAACATCTTCATTTATATAAAGGGAAAAGTGTCTCTGTGCATTGGTGTTTTCAGCCCTTCATAGGAGGATCTAAAAAGAGCTATTGTGTATCTAAAAAATAAGAAAGCAATTACATGGTACTCATTTTAGCAAACAGTGTTTCAGGATAGTGCAAACAAACTGAGTTTCAGCCTCATGCTTAAAGTGGACCCGTCACCCAAAAAAAATATTCAAAATCATATTTTATTACATTAGTCAAGCAAAATGAACATTAATTACACTATATAAATTATTTTAATCTTGTTTTCTTCAGTCTGGGAATTCATAATTATAGCAAGCAGGCAGGAGCCATTTTGTGGACACTGTTATTAAGACAAGCCTTGTATCATCTCAGAATCTTGTTTGTGCACCAGAATTGGGGAACCAATGTCTATCCCCATGTCCTGGCTACACAATTAAATGGTTAAGAGAACTGGGGGAATGTGTGAGGAGCAGTGACATCTAGGAAGTGCTGAATGGAAAGTGAAAGTAATTATCTGCCCCGCCTCTATGCCTAAGGCATAGAGGAGTGGCAGACAATATTTGATTGACAGCTGAGATTTTTAAATGAGTTTAAAACAGCTATGAATGCTTTAATAAAAATTTGAAATTGGATTTCATGTTTAATTTGAAAAGGACTTTTATTATACAGATTTTTGTGTCCGGGTGACAGGTCCACTTTAAACCTTTAAGAGGTTAATATCAAAAACTTTTCAGAAGTGCATCTGTCTACACATCTGTGGAAATAAAAACAATTGTGGCAAGCATCTTCTTAATGGCTATGGGTTACTACTGGATAGGGGCCCTGAACCTACCATTTGCTTATGTCTAGGGATGCACCAAATCTAGGATTTGGGTTGGTATTCAGCCAGGATTCATCCCTTTTCAAAAGGATTCAGATTTGGCCAAATCCTCGTGCTTGGCCGAACTGAATCAAAATCCTTAAAATAATGTAACTTTTCGTAACAAAACAAGGAAGTAAAAAATGTTTTAGCCACATGCTTTGTGCTATGCGTCTTGCTCTTGATTTTCAATCTGGAACAGGAGTGTGCATTGTAGTAACTAGTCCTTGATAAACAAGCCTGTTTATCTGTATATGTACCTATGTATCTTTATTTGTACAGTATGTAAATCCGGCCCTGCATATGACTTCAATTTCCATCATTTATCTCAACTTTGAACATGTACAGTAACCCAAGATCCCAGTTTAGCTACCAGTGTGTGTGGGCCTGCTTACTGATCACCAAGGGGGATACTGGAAACAGAAGTAATGTGGGTAAAAGTGGGGCCAGCACTGCTTAGCAGCTCTGTAGTTCTGGGCATGAAGGGGAGTGGGCTGTGTAGTCGGTAAAAAAACTAAAGTTTGCCAGGGTAGCTTCACTTCCCCTTTAAATAAAGACCTCTAAAATATATTCACTTAAAATGTTCCCATTGCCTTGGTCATTGAGCAAAAAATAGCAAAATAATTTTAAGTTTTGCTGCTCTGATTTTTTTTGAGAAAAATTATTGGTAAATTAGTTCAATTCATGGAAGGAAGTTTGATCAACTTTGTTTTCATGAAAAACTGAGATAAACTCGAGCTTTAGCAAATAACCCCCTTAGTCCTGATTGGATGATTTGGATTGCAGGACCATGGAAAAATTAGTTTTTTTTTTAATACTGATTTACAATATACACTTGAAGCACATAAGCCAGGAATGTGCCCTGTGGTGTAAATATATGTTACTGGACCACAGCGCAAATGTAATTTCGGGTCCCAAAACATTGGTAAGTTCACCTGTTCTATTACGATATATTGAAATTTCTCATTAATTAGGGCCTTACTGGACCATCTATACTCCTGGTCCCATCTGCAACTGGTCTGCTTTCTCTTTTGTTCCACCCCTGGATGTGCCACAGGACACTCATGTACTTCCCTCCATCTGTTCCTTCCTCTATGCAGTGCTACATACAACAAATCCCACTATCACCCTGTCTCCCCAGGCCTTGGGGTTATACTAGATTCTGCCCTGTCCTTCCCACCTTATATCAAGTCACTTACAGTATTAAATCATGTCAATTTCACCTAAGGAACATTTCCAAAATACGATAATTTATTACCCAAGACGCTGACAAATTCTTATTCACTCTCTCATCAAATCATGTCTAGATTACTGTAACTCTCTATTAGGTGGCCTTCTCTGTCCGAGTCATCTTTACAGTGCAAAATGAACACTGCTGCCAGGCTTATACACCTCAGCAACTGCTCCTCTATCATGCCACTCTGCCAATCCCTGCTCTGGTTTTTACTACCATTCAGAATAAAAATCTAACTAATGACCCTGACATTCAAAGCACTCCATAACTCTGCCACACCCTACATCTCTGAAGTCATTTCTAGATACTCACCCAACCTCTTAATATGCTCCTCTACTGACCTGCTACTCAACTCTTATAATCATCTCATACGCTCATTCAAGAATTCTCTCCCACAGTCTGTCTGACTTCTCCCAACCTTTCTTCTTTCAAAGGATCTTTTAAAACACACTTATTTAGAGAAGCCTACCCTCACTCTGTTTAGCTGCCAAATGCAATACCATATGCTACATCTCTCACCTGTTTATTTCTGATCTTGCCCACTTCCACAACTTCACAACTTGTGTCTCATTCCCTTCCTGTTAGATTGTAAGATCTTTTGCACAGGGCCTTTCTCATGTTTTATATCGTTACTGGTTGTTACGAATGTAACTCTGTAAGTTATATGGATGTAATTCATGTGATTTCTTTGTATGGGCACATTTATTTTACAGTGCTACTCAATATGTTGGCACTCTAAAAATACATGTTATTATTATTAATAATAATAATAATAATAATAATACATAGAAAAGGGCAACTGTTTGTGATCCAATATGGAAGTACAGGTATGGTACCTGTTATCCAGAATCTCAGGACCTAGGGTTTTCCAAGAAAACAGATCTTTCCATAATTTGGTTCTTCATTTGCAAGTCTACAAGAAAATCATGTAAACATTAAACAAACCCAATAGGCCGGTTCTGTTTCCAATAAGAATTAATTATATTGTAGTTTGGATCAGGTACAAGTAACTGTTATATTATTACAGAGAAAAGGGTAATCATTTTTAAAAATTTGGATTATTTGATTATAATGGAGTCTATGGGAGATTCTGAAATTCGGAACATTCTGGATAACGGGTTTCTGAATAACTGATCCAATACCTAAAAAAATGTGTTGATGAATAGGGATGTGAACTTTTTTTGCCTTGTGTTATGCCCCACTTAACTTTGTACATTAGCCCTCCTTTGTACAGTTTCCCTTTAAGAAGCTGTCCAGCACCATGTTTGAAAAAAATTGGCAATCTGGGAGCCTTTGTGTTTTTATGAACAACAATTGTAGTATAGCTGTCATGGAAAAACATGTTTTTTTTTAAAAAAAACGCATCAGTTAATAGTGCTGCTCCAGTAGACTTCTGCACTGAAATCCATTTCTCAAAAGAGCAAACAGATTTTTTTATATTCAGTTTTGAAATCTGACATGGGGCTAGCCATTTTGTCAATTTCCCAGCTGCCCCAGTCATGTGACTTGTGCCAGCACTTTAGGAGGGAACTGCTTTCTGGCAGGCTGTTGTCTTTCCTTCTTAATGTAACTGAATAGTACTCAGTGGGACATGGGTTTTACTATTGAGTGCTGTTCTTAGATCTACCAGGCAGCTGTTATCTTGTGTTAGGGAGCTGGTTACCTTCCCATTGTTCTTTTGTTAGGCTGCTGGGTGGGGGAAAGGGAGGGGGTGATATCACTCCAATTTGCAGTACAGCAGTAAAGAGTGATTGAAGTTTATCAGAGCACAAGTCACATGACTTGGGGCAGCTGGGAAATTGACAAAATGTCTAGCCCCATGTCAGATTTCAAAATGAAATATAAAAACATCTGTTTGCTCTTTTGAGAAATGGATTCCAGTGCAGAATTCTTCTGGAACAGCACTATTAACTGATGCATTTTAGAAAAAAAAATTTCCCATGACAGTATTCCTTTAAATTTTAGCTTTTTAAAACAGATAATTAAAGGGTTTTGATGATCACTACAGATGACTGTTGAAGCAAATTCAGTGGGGGTTGGGTGCAAAGTCCTTGGATTTTGCACCATAACCCATATTTGTTATTGGGGTATTTCCCTGATTGCTGCTAGCCAGAAAACTGTATTGTTTACTATTTACATTTGTAACTAAGTTTTAAAATTGGAAGGCTACAAGTACACTCCCCCTGAAGAGCTCAGTTGTAATAAGTAATGTTTATCTTCAGAAATACATTTCCACCAACTGTACCACGGAAAATATTACTTAAAAGTGGCTAAGATTAGGTATAAAAAAAATTACATATAGGTCATGGGGTTTGATGTATAGTTATGCATTACATTTAATTAATTTAATTAATGCTTTATCCTTCAGAAAACAGGAAAATAACTCCACTATGCTTGGTGATCTCCAATGGACTTTGGTCTGCCTCTAAGTTGCACAAAGTAGAACTAATGCTGTATTTAAATATTTATCCCCCTGATACTATCGTGTAAGCATACATGTGGGACAGTAGAAAAGGGAAGACGACACATTAAATGACATTATTATAAAATGCAATACTCTCGGAATGATCCCTTATTAAATTAGGTTATATGATCTGAGATGAATTTCCCCGATCCCTAATCCATCACTGAAAAAATATTAAAAGATAGGTCTCAACTGGTATTAGAATTGCACTCAGTCTCAACTTTCATTATTTTGAATTAGGGTGCTACTGGGGGAAAGCCTCTTAATGAGAATTAGAATGATTCACTGGCCTTCTTTTGGATTTTGACAAGTAAAATATTAACTCTTCAGTCACAGCTGTCTGAATTAAAATACTTGGCAGCCACAAAAGCACAAATTAAATTGCCCTTTATATTTCCACTGTTCTGACCTCCTCAGAGGCAAAAGACCCACAAAGTATAATAATAACAACAAAAAAAAGGTGTCATTTCTCAGTGAACATGGTTTTTCTCACAAATACTGTATCTACTAACAATAGAATTAGCATTAGAAACATCAGCTCGGGGTTTTGCAATGATTTAAGGAGCTTACATTGCCGCAGTTCCAGAAAGCTTCTATCTAATCAGAGAATTAAGGCTGCATTCTGTACTTTGTAATGGTTTTATGTAGAATTTACCATAGAGCGGATGTTAACTGATACATTCGTTCAAACATCTTGAAAACAATGCTGATGAACTGGTTTAGAAGATCTGTTTGCTAGAATCAAAAACAGACTTAACACGAACAATCACAGAGCATCCAAAATGCTTTTGAAATCTCCTTTATACTATTGTGAGACAAGATTAGAAACTGCAAATGATATTTTCCATAGAGCGGCTTTTGTTATTAACAGTGACAAAACAGTGTTAATTAATTGTCTTCCAATTATGCTAAAATGTGCAGCTGTTTCCTTTGGGGAGGTGTAGAACAATAGAGAAGACAAAATGTGAGATAAACTGCAGTGAAAAAAGTTGCATGATATCTAGTGAGAAATGTATATTATGTACATAAATATTGTACATTTGCTACAGCTGTTGTGAACTACATTTCCCACAATCCTGAGCTATTATCAGTGTAATAGAGGTTAATTAGTAGGTCCGAGTATCGGGTTTGCTATTGTGACATTTATTCACATGAGATATTACACATTTTTTTGTATTGTTGGGGGAAACAGCATTCAGTTGGAGTCTTCCATGTTACCCAGTTCTGCAATAAAGTACAATAGAGGATTATAGTGACTTGCGCCAGAATTAATGTTAGAACTGCCACTTTTCTAACTGTATATTTGTTGGCACATATACTCTAAATGGCCAGTTTAGACTTTATTGATGATACAATTTGGATATATACACAGCATACAATGACATTCTTGATAATTTCATATTGCATTCTTTGCAGCATTTGAGGACCTTGCCTGTTGCAGCACAACAATACCCCCATGCACAAAGGAAGGCCCATACAGAGTTGGTTTGTAGAACCTGGAGTTGAAGAAGTTGACTGACCTGCTCAGGGCCCTGACCTCAAACCAAATAAACATTAGTGGTATGACTTAGAATGTTGATGTGAGTCAGGAATAAAAGCAAATCCCACCCCTTTTAGGGTATAATGTCCATTCTAATTCCATACTTATCTTTTTAATTCCCAGTCAATACATGAGTGCTATTCTATTGATCACCAGTGGATGAGAGTTTTTAACATGACCAGTGAATATTAGAAGGTTGGGGTCAAATATTACATAAACATGCATTATCAATACGTTTTTATTATTTATTTAGATCTGGGGAGGCTGGGTTGGTGGGGGCCCATCAGTTGTTGTCCCCATGTCCCAATGGGCGAGGCCCACTCGAGATTGGAGTGCTCTACCTCTTTTAATCCGATGCGGATCCAGGTGCTGTAACAGTACTCTGACCACGCCTGCCTATGGTCCAAACATTAGTCCAAGTATTCCATATACTGCAGCACACTGGAGACTGGAATTCAGTGCAATTGAAGTGTTTTATTAGCTCATAGTAGACAAAAAACAGGCAACGTTTCGGACACCTCTGTGCCCTTTATCAAGCCTTGAGAAAGGGCACAGAGGTGTCCGAAAGGTTGCCTGTTTTTTGTCTACTATGAGCTAATAAAACACTTCAATTGCACTGAATTCCAGTCTCCAGTGTGCTGCAGTATATGGAATACTTGGACCAATGGGCAAGGCCGACGCTGAACATAATCCATTAATGCGTCTCGTAATTGTGCGTAAAAGTGCGTTTTTTTATGCGCGTCTCGGTTTTTTATTTTACGCCAGCGAATTGCGGGAATTCTGGGATATATTATACTCTGTTGAGATCCTGTATAAGTCACTGGGAGAGGCATCTATCTCAATTTGACGTTTTTGTGGCCTGTGCTAGGTTTAGCCTGAAAACCTGACTTTTTTGGGTGAAGTTTTTTTTTATTAATAAATAAGCTAAAATCGGGCATTGGAGTTTGGGCGTGGTTTTTTTTAAACAAAATATGAGATAAATTTGGATATTAGTAAATATACCCCCAAAATACATTAGACAGACACATTTCTAAACATGTCCTGTGAAATTAATTAAAAGGCATTGCTCCAATTTAACATAAAAAGCTGTACCGTACATATAGTTTGCACATCAGAGATATAAATTTACTTCTGGACTGTCCTTCCTTTTGAAATTAACAAAGACTTCTTTGCAAAATGTTGTAAAAAACAAAGTAATGTAAAAAGACCTGTACAGGTCTAATAGTTTAATTTTGCATCTGTCCCATGATCTGTCCCTAGATCTGCATTTTGACCTACTTGGAACTGCTAACTGATCCAACCTGCAACTGCTTTATCTGCAATCCTGTCCCCTACCTCCTGACCACCAGAAAACTGGAAGTGACATCAGTCAAGGCATCTGAGGCATACCTATCAATAGGTGAAAATAGAGGAAGCTTGTCCTTTTCAAAACTTTTATAAGTGATTAGCGATCATTGATATTTGTCAGTCATTTGATATTTGAACATAACACTATTTCAGAAATTCATTTGGGTTCTGTGGTCTTCACTTTGGTTGCTACTCTGCACTTGTATACAAAATAAGGTAACATACAGGTTCCTGGCTGCCATTATCTCTTGAATAATTAATGGGCTTCAGTTCAAGTCTGTCATTACTAATATGGAATCGTTTGTCAGGGCAAATAAATACTTTTGTGCTTTGTGCTGAATTTTAGAACTCTAAATACTCTTTACAGGTCACTGAAAACATTTTGATGGCAGCTTTATTGAAAACAGGGATACTTCCCTTGTGCCTAAAGATAGAAATGCGACCTACATAGTATCAATATATTACTATTGGCTCATTTTCTACCTGCCAAATATAGAATTAAATAAATAACTCCAATACAATATTATTCATATTTGGTCAGGGACACCATAATAAAATTACAGATAGGTGAAAAATGACTGTAAATAAGTATTCATAGGCCCTCACCATAATTTTGGCTGGAAACATCATCACCATATTGAGCTCCAATGATTGCAGGCAATTTTAAAAGACTGGAATTTAGGCTCATGTGACGTGTGACTTAGGCTGGGGACAGACAGGGAGATTCGGGGAGATTCAGTCGCCTGACGTTTAATAGCAGGCGACAATCTCCCTGAACTTCCTTCTCCCTGTCCGTCGCTAGTTTAAATGGAAAAGCGCCAGCGCTGTGCACACGTGGCACGGCGATTTCCGGAATCGCCCGAAGTTACTTCGTGAGGAAACTTCGGGCGATTCCGGAAATCGCCACGCCGCGTGTGCACAGCGCTGGCGCTTTTCCATTTAAACTAGCGACGGACAGGGAGAAGGAAGTTCGGGGAGATTGTCGCCTGCTATTAAACGCCAGGCGACTGAATCTCCCCGAATCTCCCTGTCTGTCCCCAGCCTTATTCTCCACCAGCGTTTTCCAGCTAATGAAGAAATACCCAAACCAGGCCATGCTGAATATCCTTTGATATAATAAAAACAGGCAGATTTCATCCCATAGAAGTTTAAATGATTAAATACATCTGACAAAATAAGATTACATACTCACAAGTGGTTGGAAGTGCAGTGGTCACGCTAAGTGCTTCCGTACTCTCACCAGCACCGCACCACATGAAAGGACTGCTCTCCCTTAATTGTATAGTTCTGTACCTATGGCGATGAGCTGAATGCAAGAGAAACAAATCAACATAACTTTCTTATCTGTTTTGTGTTCATGTCTCTATGTGAATACACAGCCATATGGCCAGGTCATTTCAGGTTTTGTATGCAGAGTTGTGCAGCTGAATGCACAGAAGTGCCTAAAACTGTGAACTCTTAAACAGAAAGGACACATGACATATAGTGGACAAAATTTCGGCAGGCAAATTTTTCCAGGCGTTTAGCGAATTTATTCGCAGGCGGCAAATCCCTGGAATTTGCTGAAAATTTGAGCCAGGCAAATAAATTCGCCCATAACTAATAGCTATTATTTAATGTGCTTTCTTAATTACTTAAAAGAAACATTGAGAACTGTATTTGTGTGTTGCCAGTGGCAAAAACGTACCTAACTGAACAAGAATTATTATAAATGAAAAAATACATAAATCCATCAGTTTACAGACTTTTGTTTATTGGTGATCATTAATAATCTCTCACTGGAGGCAAAATGACGATAACAGGAGGATGCTAATATTCTGAGTTCTAGGCCTATTAACCAGTTATATGTGCTCTGTACTGGGACCTGATTAAAGAGCTAAATGTGGTGTTGGATTTTTTTTTTTTATTGAAATTTGATCTCTGTTCCCTGTGTGAAATATTTGTGCTGGGTTTGTTTACTTAACTGCGACAGGAGGTCTGTACTGTTAATTAATTGCTGATGGAAGGAGCCTTTGCATTTAGTTTCAAAAGAGCGAACGGTTTCCATGTCATTTTTGGATTCAAAAGAAGGGAAAAGATTAAGAGGGAGGATGGTGAAAAATTAAACATCAAATTATACACTAACTAAGCAGAGAAGATGTAAAACATAAAGAGTCAGAGGCCTTAGAATATGAGTTATACAAAGCAACAGTGTAGCAATCAGATATAGATGGTTTTATTCCTCGTCATTTATTTAGCATCATCATGATTTATTAAAAGCAAGATATGCAGCAGTTTATAATACAAAGGTCTTATAATAATTACACAGACAAGACTTACAATGAAAATTAGGATCGCAGGGCCTAGCTCACAAGAGCTTACAATCTGCCAGCTATGGAGCAGGAGTACATGACATATGCAAGTCAGAAGAATAGATAGGAGTTAAAAGCTAATTATTAGAGGTATGTTATTATTCCTGTAGAGGAATAAGATATCACTGAAGACTAGAATAAGCTACAGCCAAAAAAGAAAATAAAGAATCAAACATCAAGTTAGGTACTGTCTTCAAACTTATATTGCATTGTGAATGGGTAAGAGATCAATAACAAAAGGGTTGAAGGGTAGAAGTCAAGTTCCAAACAATATGGAAGCAAACCCGATAGGTTGGTTTTGTCTCCAGTAAGGATAACTGACATCTTAGTTTGAATCAGGTACAAGGTACTGTTTTATTAAACCTTGTTAAACATTTGATTATTTGGATAAAATGGAGCCTGATTACCCCTTCTGTAAAACATTCGATTCAGATTGTGACAGTACCTTTTAGGAAATGTTAATCACTAGTGATGTCCCTTCTTGTGTGCTGTGTAAGGAGCGCTGTCCCCACCTAAAAAAGAAAATGAATCAGAAGAATCTGGTCCTTTGCGAAGACAACTCTCCCGAACTGCTCCGGCTGATCTCCTGGCATCCCTCCAGCGTGTCCCATGTGTTATGCACACTTGCGTCTTACAGAAGAAGGTTGGAATCATGTAAGGACGTCCCGGGATCCACCAGTATACACACACACCGGCTGCTATAGTCTTCCGTGTCCCTCAGGATCACTGATAGCTGATCACAACCCATATGTGTATAATTAAATTCATCATACAATCTAAATCAAACATATATGTTACACCACCCTTTTGTGACCTAATTCACTCCCCTTGTGCTGTTCTTATAGGTTTAATCAAATAAATGCAACAAAAATGTAAAACATATCACCCACTGAAAAGTAAAACCCAACATGCCCTCCCCATCTAGTCCAATGTCCATTATGTGAAATAACACAACCTAGAAATCCAAATAAAGTCCATAGAGACCAAATTTCAGCTGAACGATCTAGCACATCTTGTAATAAACATCACTTGTTGAAGAATATATAGCTAGCAGCTGCTATAAGATGTAAAGTCCATCATCAGACAGTGTTGTGGGAGAGAATGGTAGATATAGTTTAACACCAATGTATATATAAACACATACAAAATAAATTAGCATGCACTGAATATTGTGGGGCAAATGCCTTGGTGCACAAAAAAATGCATATAGGAAATTGTTTGGCACAAGGCAGGTCTTTGCAAAACTATGTGCATAAGAACGTTTGTTTCAGAGAATATATATATATTTGGAAAGGGATTTCAGGAATTCAAAGTCCAGAATCTACCCTGACACCAGGCAGTGGCTTTAATCTGAGAATGGAAGATACACAGGAGAGGGCCTAAATAGTAACGCAAGTAATAAACAATAATAATTGTAGCCTCACAGAGCAATAGTCTTTTGGCTACTGGGTTCAGTGGCCCCATCTGATGGAAAGAGGCTGGTGATTAATGCAAATAATAAAATCAAACTATAAAAATGAAGACACATTGAATGGTTGTTAGGAACAGGCCCGTTCATCAGGGTGTTTTTTTTAATGCCCTGGACACCAATTTTTTATTATTTTATTTAAAACTTTTATGGCGGGGCCCTGGCGCCAATTTTTTTTAACTTATAAGGGAGCCCTGGGGGGTTACTTTAGAGCTGATGTCTGTGTGGTCTTTTATCTTTGATGTTGGTGGGCGGGGATCAGGGGCGGGGCTTGGGTGCCTGTGTGATTTCTAATGGCGGCCCTGGTTAGGAATAAGACATTCTATTACGTTAACTTAAAGTGGACTCGTCACCCCAAAAAATATTTAAAAACATATTTTATCACATTAGTCAAGCAAAATGAACATTAATTACACTATATAAATTATTTTAATCTTGTTTTCTTCAGTCTGGGAATTCATAATTATAGCAAGCAGGCAGGAGCCATTTTGTGGACACTGTTATTAAGGCAAGCCTTGCATCATCTCAGAATCTTGTTTGTGCACCAGAATGGAGGACCCAATGTCTATCCCCATGTCCTGGCTACACAATTAAATGGTGAAGAGAACTGGGGGAATGTGTGGGGAGCAGTGACATCTAGGAAGTGCTGAATGGAAAGTGAAAGTAATTATCTGCCCCGCCTCTATGCCTAAGGCATAGAGGAGTGGCAGACAATATTTGATTGACAGCTGAGATTTTTAAATTAACTTAAAACAGCTATGAATGCTTTGATAAAAATTTGAAATTGGATTTCATGTTTAATTTGAAAAGGACTTTTATTATACAGAATTTTGTGTCTGGGTGACGGGTCCACTTTAAAGGTGATCTACACCTTTAATAGACCTGGAATTACCATATGTATTCAATAAAAACTGGCAAGATGTTGGTGCATAATTAATGAAACCATGAATGATGAATCCAGTATACAGAACCCTATGGAAGCCATGCCATATAAGGTATTGTTTATTTAACTGAACTTATTGCTTTTGTTGCTTAACTGGTAACACAAATCTTTCTTCCATACAGAGCACAATTACCAGAGCAAAACAATTACCAGCGTTATTCTAAATGGCAATTTAATCCTTCTTCAAAACAATAAAAAGACTGTTAATATGAAAACATTTTAGAGCGCCAGGCGCCTTGTAAAATGTTTGATCCCAGGAGGCCAAGAAAGTTTTCAACATTCTGCTATCCATCTGCTTAGATGAGATTCCTAAAAGCAAATTGCACTCTGTGTAACAAAAACAATATACTTTTTGTTAAAGGCAAAGTGATGTCATGTCACGTAAAAAAATGCATCTTATAATACAGCTATAATGAATGAATTTATATGTATGTTATTACTGTATTGTTTATAGTTACATAGTTAAATTGGGTTGAAAAAAGACAAAGTTCATCAAGTTCAACCCCTCCAAATTAAAACCCAGCATCCATACATACACATCTACACTCTTTCACACAAACCATATATGCCCATAGCTATACTAACTGTAGAGTTTAGTATCACAATAGCCTTTGATATTATGTCTGTCCAAAAAATCATCCAAAGAATCACCCGGCAACTGCATTCCACAACCTCACTGTCCTCACTGTGAAGAACCACCTACACTGCTATAAATGTTGTGTTGGCCATAAAGAGGGTGGCACCTAAACTTTCTCAGGCCCAAACTAACAGCAGTGGAGAAGAACAGTTTGAATTTCCTTTGCTAAAACATTGTGAGATTTGTGTTTTTTGAGCATAGCTGGTCTCAGTACCAGAATATATTGCATATAAAAATAGTGCAATCTGCACACCAAGTCCAGAATGTGAATGTTAACTTAATAGACTAGCTATACTAAGAGCTAATCACCCGAGCTATTCACCTGAGATATTTTTTGCTATTTTTGTAAATTTTAATGCCTCAGGTGATACATTCCTATAAAAAAACAATTTTGATCTTTGTGACGTGAAACCGTATCTTGGCTTTGCTGTACATTTTTTCAGTTCAGTTCTGTAAGTTCCAAAATATCAAAAATTCTAACATTTATAAAATCTAGCCTTTAGTGCAATATTTCCCAACGGTCAATTGTGATGATATTTATAAAAAAAAATGTATAGATTTGTACCATTACATTACGCAGTTCTTATATCTTCTGTACTCAGTTTATGTATAAAAGCAATGAAACAAGGTGCCGAGCACACTGTGCAACACAATACTTAGCACTGTGCTTTGAATTCACAGGAGGGCTTTCTTGAACTCAATGAATGACACACTAAAGAGGAGTATCCATATGGATACCCATGGATGGCCCATGTGCTGCTCCTAATATGGCAGGCCCAAGGTATGTGGTTCACTGTCAAATGCAAATCTTTGCACCCAATTCCCAAAGCATATACGTGCTCCTGACAGCAGCTGATTAAATGAGCAAGGTAAATTATGAATTGAGGGTAAAAAAATAGCCCCTTGCCCAATTTAGTAAATGAGCCCATTAGTAGATGATTATAACACTGTTCCCTTTGCTGACAAAACAGGCATAAGTGTCCCCTCCATTTATTGAATCCCAGTAGAAATTATGTGTGTATTGCATGACTGCATTATCATCCTTAGTACAAATGTACACAATTAATAATGTACTATGTCATAAGTAATTATTCCAGCATCAAGGTGCTCTAAGTCTACTAATAGCCTATATGAATGACTTTTGCCTAGTCAAATTAGGGGCCCAAAATGATTATCTAGATCTATGACACATTTTTTACCTTTTTATATCATTGCATTAATCTCTCTGTCACTCCATTACTCATACTTGACCAGTAAATGTTTATACCACAGCCTGCAAAAAATTAAGCTGAATTTTAAGAAAATAGAAGAGCTTGAATACTGTGTAGGTAGGGTTACGCAGCTACTCCCTTTCTACAATTTATTTCTGGCTGACAAATGGAATAGGGTATTGTCATTTAATGCTCCCAATTCACTATGGCAACTAGTGGGCCCAAGATGCTACCTTATGATATCAGGTCTATCTTTTACTCGTAGAACAGACCTCTTGACTACCTCTCAGTTAAAGTACAAGGCCAATGTTGGTACACATATGAGGTTATTTACTAAGATCTGACTTTATCTCATAAAAAAGCTTGACCAAACCATGCTCTATTTAAGCTTATTTAATAATAAAAAAAACTTGATTCAATCAGATTGTGAAAAAAATCATCGATCAAATCAAGCAAAAATCTCGAATTGTACAAAAAAATATTTTTGGCCTAAACCCAGCGCAGACCCCCATAACTGCAAATTGTGAAAGGTGCCTTATCCATTAACTTCTACAGAACCTCGACAGGTCTGAGATGGTTGGTTTTCAGACTCAGCATTGGGGTATAATAAATCTCAAAAAAACGATTTTTTGCCTCTAAAAATTGGAGTTTTCGAGTGAAAAAAATATAATTTCTTGAGATAAAGGTGCTGGGGTTAGTTAGAACTAGAGGAATATCAGATTCATCAGGAACCTCATGACCACATCCATGTACAGTTGGATGAAAGGAATCAAGAAAGTATGAGATCCTTGAAGCAGAACCTTAAACTTATTATTTAAAATCTCATTTTATGATATTGAGCATTTATTTTGCAGCATCGTCCAACTTTTACAATACTAATAAAAGGCTAATAAAATTCTGCTCTCTTTGGAGCTGGTGAAAGTAGGTCATGGAGGGGATAAGAATAGCAATATTTCCCATTGTTTCTGTTGCAAATGATCTCATCAGGAATGACCACTTTATAGAGTCTTTAAACACTTGGATCTATCTATGTGTTGAGCAACTCAGTGGCATCTAGATTCCCCTTTAGAAGTCTGAAGTTAATTGCAGCATCTTCTCTAACAGAGTAATTGCACAAGTCATTCCTGTTACAGAATCCCCTTAACCAGTGAAGTATTGATACATTTTATCAATAGCCATAATTACACTGTAAATGCATTTATTTACACACTGATTCAGATTTCTACTGCATGCAGAGAGTAGTGCCTTGTCAACACTCTAGCACCATTTTTTCCAAATACTATACATTTGGTCACAAGTCTCCAACGTATTTCTTTAGAGGGAAAGAAACACATACAGCACCTCTTGCTAAACCTGTGTAAGACATGCACAGAAATGTGACTCTGAAGATATTAGTTGTCATTTTTCAAATCCTGTCTGGGACCTGTCATCTCCTTGCTTCCTAATTTCTTGCATTCAGCGCCACCTGGAAATGTCAAATCGTTTCACTTAGCAAATACAATGTTTTATATGAGCCGTAACAGGCTGGCATTATGCAGACAGATTACCCGCACAACAAGATCTGTATTTGAATTAGTTCTTGCAGAACTATTTAATGCATCCTTTTTTGAATTAAATGCACAGAGGAATCTGCCACAGGGCAGACCAGAAGGTGGTTTAATTTCTTTTTTAGCCCACATTAGCACAACTCGATAAAGGGTCAAGTAATTTCATCCAAGTTGCCACTAGTTAGTTAAAAGAAAATGACAGTACTTGAAACTGACATTGTTACGTTTACACAAATATCTTTTATAAAATAGGGGATTAAAATGTCATTTTTTTTTCCTACGGAAGAGTGATTACGTGGGGAATGCTTCCCAGCATTTAAAGATTAGTGAGCCGGTAGCTAAATAAGGTATTTTGATTAATATTTGTTGTGGTATAAGTAGGCTGAGTTCTAAAATGATATGGTTACTTTTCAGACAGAAGTGACTTTGGTTCCAATGCTCTGTTAGTTTCCAGGGAAGCTGAGCAGGGAGTAATTTCAGCGGATTGTAAGCGGACAGTAAGTCCACAGGGATCCCTACCAATCATGGCGGAAACAATGTTTACATCGATCAGCTGTCATGGTGATTTATGGCTTCATTTTGCTGTAATGGAGAATTAGTGGAAAGATTATCAGGGACTCAACACTTTGGCTTGTTACCCATGTCCAGACGAGCAATTTGTCTCCCTGAAGCAGCGAAATACTTGTGACAGCTCCAACACTTGCCCTAATTCAATCAAGAGAAAATGTTGGAATTAATTTGTTACAAGAAAATTTAAATATGTTCAGCAAACAGTTACCGCAGAGCAGAAGGCTGATTTATTGTGCTCGGCAAGATATCGATCCATTTCGATCTGAGCCATGTTGAGGTTTTAATGTGTAATAATTTCCAATTTAAAGCCTCTTTTCAAGATCACAGGTTTAAAGAGAGGGCAGGCTGGGTCTCAAGACCTGATTAGGTGCCTGTTGCAATGGCTTTGTCAAAGCCCCGTTTGAATGTAAATTCATAGTTATCTTTTGCACTATCTTTAATATTCCTGACATGGATTTTATTGGGTGTCAAACCTCAGGCCAGCTGCCTGCCAGAATCATTAATGAAACATCGCAGGAAATAAATCTCGCTCTTTATACAATATTTTTTAAACCTGAAACATTAGATGTCAGCGAAGGGAGGTTTTACAGCGTTCTCTGTGAGCAGAGTAAACCATCAGAGATACTGCCGCCTTTAAACCTGAGTGCGTAGCTAGATTGAATTACAGTGGGGGAGTCATAGGTTTGCATCCCTGAAAGCTCTCGCTAATATCTCAGGATGAATATAGATATTTGTGTTCTGTTTAACAGGGGCTTATTCAGCTGATCACGTCTTTAAAATAGATGTCAGCTTGTCACGTATAACAGACCTGCTAACCTTCAGGTGTTGCTTAACAGCAGATCCCAGCATCCCCCAAATGCAGAAGATGTTGTGTTATGGTGGGGGCTTTAGTTCAACAACATCTGTCTGGCCACCTGCTGTGCAATAACAATGCCCTCCAGTCACCTTGGAATAAAGAATCATACAGATGCATTAGAAAATGCTTAGTAGTTATAAGTGGGGGTTACTGTCACTTTACACACAAGGTATACAGTACATGTTTAGTGAAACATATGAGAACATAACCAAACAGAATAGAACGTTCTCTCAAGTTAAAAAATAAGAATCAGAAATAATATATTTCTGAGAAATGAGAGTACAGGTGTAGGGTCTGTAATAATAAAACAGCACCTTGTACTTGATCCCAACTAAGATATAATTAATCATTATTGAAGGCAAAACAATCGGGTTTAATCTGTGTTTAAATGATATTTTAGTAGATTTAAGGTATGAAGATTCCACTTACAGAAAGACCCCTTATCCACGAAACCCCAGGCCCTGAGCATTCTGGATAGTGTAATTAAGCAGATCTTCCACATGTAAGGATTTATTGGCATATTTTGAATTTAGCAATGTTTACAGATAATCATTTTATTATTCCATGGTGTGTATTGTTATAATTGTGACAAATAAAATGCAATATAGAAAATGACAAATCTGTGCTAACAAAGTGGATGTTCTAATGGATTTATAATTGAAAGGAGCTTTCCTTCTGCAAAGTATTTCGCACAAGATTCGTATTTCAAGGCCTTGATTTCTGCAGTATTCCTTAGGGTTAAAATGTTAAAGCAATTGCATACACAACATAAGCCGCACATGAGTATCATTTTATCTATGCCTGCTCGGCAAACCTCTAAGTTGATTTCTAATGGCATATTTATAAAATATTCATTGGCGAAACATTTCCTGTCTGTGCAAGTCCTGCTCTCTCTGTATCAGTCTGGCCGTACATTGTAAGCCACTGGCCACACATACTGGAGGATATCATTGTGCCATGAAAATCTGGCCTGTGAGGGTCATTTCCAACTCATTCAGTTGGACTGTATCATTCTAATGACAATATGCTTTCCGATGTTTTCCCTTCTTTGCACAAGTTTAGTATTCATATTCATTCATAATTGGTGATGTGTGGGCCACAGAATCTATAGTTGAGATCAGATTTATCTAAATAACAAATATAAGATCTTAGCCCTGTGCCTCATGTGTAGGCTATAAGTAAATGATTACAACAAAATTACCAGTATGAATAGAGCTTATGCATCTCCCTATTAAAGAGTCTCTGCTATCGGCTACTTGCTGTATAAGATTTTATTTGGGAAACAATAAAACTTCCTACCAATGGGGCCCCAATGAAACATAAAAAAGACCCATGAAAGCACAGCTCCTAACCCTTCATGCCATGCCCAATAATGCAAAAACACTGTTTACCATGTGACTAAAACCTGCCCACTTCCACTGATGCCCCACCCTCTTTTCAACCCACCAATCACACTTTCAAGCCTCTTTGGGTTCCCATGTTGCCACAGGGACTGGAGTACCTACTGTAACACCCTGATGTACAGTTTCCACCTGGCTGATAAAAATGATGCATGATGTCAATGTTATTAATAGGAAAGAAACATAAATGGAAGGTGGTATTTTTTCCAGAAAAGGTGGCAACTGTACCCTGATGGCATCCCTAAACTACATAAACTGTTTACTAGTGCAAAGATAAAATTAGCTCTTTTTTTCATTGGCAGATGTGCCACTAAATGCTTTTGTGGCTTCACAAAAACCTATATTGAATTCACGCAATTGTCTTCACAAAGAAAAACATTTTTCATATTGCTCATATTTCTTTAAAAAACTTTATTACATTTCCATGGGGCCCATCACAAAGATATTTTTGGGAAAATGTTTGACTATCTAGTATACAAGACAATGTTTTCTGTTTATAACCTTAATATGATCCTACAAGGTCTAAGTAAATACTGCACTCAGGCCTTTGTGACTTACAAAATGGGATGTTTACATTCTGTTTTATCTAGAAAGTTCATTTTATTAAAATACCTGAATTTTAGGCTAAGGTTAACAAATCATTTGAAAATTCTTGGGCACATAACACAGAACATTCAGCTAAAAGGGCTGCACTGATTTAAATCCAATCAAAGCACTAGCAAGGCAACAAGCACTTATTAAAAGTGTGCCTGAATTTTCAAGTGATCTTGTAACCTTATTTTATTTTTTTTAAGTGTTATTTATGTTTATGTTAGGCAGGTGGTGGATGATATCAGAAATACATGAGTACTACTAAAGTTCATTATAGGCTAATCAGATTGGTCTTCAGGATTCCAGCCAGGAATTCCAGACCTTGGAATTTTGCTGGACAGCCCCAGGCTTCATGGGTCAATTTGACCAAGGGGAGAGTTTTATTAACTTTTGCAATCCAGTCTGTTACTGTGGGTGGCTGAGGTACAGTCCATTTGATTATGAGTAACTTCTTGGTGTAAGATAAAAGCAACCGTCCTAGGGTTCTAGTTTTGTTCAGGGGAAGGATGTCATCTACCAGTCCTAGTAAGCAAAGCTCTGGGGAGCAAATACCAGGGAAGGCCAGTTCATTAATCATGTAATCTACCACTCCCCTCTAGTATGTAGATGGTGTGGGCAAGACCAGGTCATATGATGGAAGAAAGAACCTTTTAAGCCTTTTACCAAAACCATGAAAAGGTGAGGAGTAACTCCATTTTATTGAGCTATGTAAATCATCTGTGTGACAGGGAAAGTCCTCTACTCCTGAGTCTCAACTTCTTCTGCAATATAAATTCTGTTCATTTCATTTCCTACCATAAATGGAGGTATAACAAAGTCAATGATATAAAGGAAAAGCTAGTTCTTTTTAATTAATATAGATTCTTGTGGTTAAAAGCTGGTTTCTGTTTTCATAGAGTGTACAACTGCAGTGCTCCTGAGTACTCGGATTACTTACAACCAAACATGCATTAAGCAATTTAGAAAGCCTTGTCCTCTCTTTGAAAGACAAACCAATATCTTGTTGTCATAGGGTGAAACATAGAACTCTATATCAAAAAAATGTTTTTTTTTACTTCTGGGTCTGTTTTTCTCTTTGCTAAATGAAAGCTTTGATCGTAATAGAACTCCTTTGCTTTCATTTAATGTTTGCTGTTAGCTCCTGCCCTCAGTGACCCTTCCTGTTGATATGTAAGTATGCTCTTGCTATCACTTGTAAGAGAGAGAAATCCACTGTCATTCTTATATTTGTGAGACACACATTAAAAGTATTACAAATTACTTGATAAGAAAAGAAAATGAGGTTCTAAACAGCAGCAACTCTGCTGCCAGGAACTATGTGCTTATGTGGAGTTTGTGAAGGACAAGAGCCTCCATAAAGGTGGGAAGCTTGTATATATGTTATACTGTATATACGACAGGCAGACAGACAGACATTTGCTGAATCTAAAAATACTGATAAATCCATGACAAAAAGGATAAGAAAAGGATATTATATAGGAAAGGAAAATCCTTTTTTTTTTTTTACTTTAAATAGACAGTAGACTAATTGTGACCACTTTATATTCTTCTCATAGAACCTGATCTGAAAAAGTTCCAAGAATTCTAAAGATTTTACGGAGAATCATTCGATCGAATCGAACTATTCAAACAATTTTTAAATTCAATTGAAAATTGACCTATTCGATTGAAATAGGTCCATTTTCGATAGAAAAAGCCTGTTAAAAATACTTTGAGGGTCGAATTTCGAAGTTTTTCACTTCAAAAATTCGGCCCTTAGTAAATCTTAGTTAATTTAAAGGTGAACAAACCCTTTAAAGGACATGTAAAGCCTACATTTCCCTACCATGTATATAAATTGGGCACATCTTCCCACCCAAGCCACATAATTAGTACTGTATATACTGTATATACCCCCTTCATTTGCCAGTGCCGTCACATTTTCCTAAAACAAATAGCAGCTTTCATCCGGCGGCAATTTTCTCTCTGACACATCAACAGCTGCAAACAGGATATATATGTTCATGCAATGCACAATGCAGGTTTACACAGGCACAACATACTTTGGTAAAAAGTTCTGCTGGGATTGAGCAATGTTATGTTTAAGCTGAGCTCAGGAGAGGAGGTTAGAATCAGACAGCTAGAGTTTCTATGCGAACCACCAATGCTATCTCTTCATTGGCTGTTGGAGGGTGTGTTAAGTAATATGAGCTGAGAAGAACTGAGCATGCTCATGAGCCAACAGCCAACGCTAATTCCTGAGGGAGGAGGCAGAGTGGGTTAGAGGAGGAGGAATATTTCTTAGTGATGAAGGAGATGCTGCAGACTTACTGTTAACCTTTTTAACAACCAGAGTGTCAGTTACCTAAAGATTGCAAAGAGGCTGTTCACTGATTAAATGTAATGTGTGTGTGTGTGCATGGGGGTTACAAATCCTTTAAGGCAGCTCAGCAGCAGCACTAAGTACTAACAATGTTCCAAATGGCTAATTCCCAGTGCAAATGACATTCTGATTTAGATCACTAGTTTCAGTTATGTAATGAATAGGGATGCACCGAATCCACTATTTTGGATTTGGCCAAACCCCTGAATCCATTGCGAAAGATTCAGCCGAATACCGAACCGAATCCGAACCCTAATTTGCATATGCAAATTAGCAAGGGGGAGGGCATACATTTTTTTACTTCCTTGTTTTGTTAAGAAAAGTCCCATGATTTTTTGGATTAGGATTCAGTTCAGCCAGGCACAAGGATTCGGCCGAATCCTAATCCTACTGAAAATGGCTGAATCTTGGCCGAATACCGAACTCGAATCCTGGATTCGGTGCATCCCCAGTAATGAATCTCCAATGCAGAAAATAAATTGTTAAAAAGGCAAGATTTTCAGTGATGTGTTTTTCAGTGGTATGTAACACTTATAAGAAGAAAAATTCCACCCTTAGTATTTTTTCTCTTTATATTAGCATTTTATAAATTGAATCATTAGAATGATCATAGTGCTAGACTAACCATCAGCCAAAGTGCAGGAGGATTATGGGAAATAGTGTAACTCTAGGACATGGTAGAATCAACAAGCATAGTCCAAAACAATAAAATAAAGAAATTATTTTCAAAAGGAATATCATTTCATATTTATATTATTATAATTACAAGAAATACCCAAATGGAAATTAAAGTTAATGTTTAAAAATAAACAACATACCCACATTCCTTCAAATATGAAGTTTAATTTTGAATTAATTAGGAACTCTTGATGCCTTCCATGTGTTCATTTATTGTGTTAAATTAAGATTTAATTAATCACTTTTTTGTTGTAGAAAACAAACTGGCACACAGAATTAAAGTAGATGGACTAGAAGGAGAAGGTTTGCAATCGAGTCAAGATTTGTGGCGGACAGAAATTTGAGTGAAGAAAATTCTTATAATTTTTCTGACTGGGCAAATTATATTTTTGCTCGGAATGTCACAAGATTGTGTAAGGGGCATAGTTTCATCTTGATATAATCAGTTACATTTCTGGTGGTCTGAAAAGAAAAAAGTGTCCATGTTTGCAAATGACATTCAAACCATGGAAAGAACACCGGGTGCAGAAAGATGTAGACATTGTGGTGAATTAGGCAAATAAATGGAAGATACAGTTCACTGTAGATATTGGCAAAGATTATGCGCACAGCCAATGGTATCATGCCACAATACATATAGATTACATTGCATAAAATGTCAAAGAGAGAGGGAAAAGCATTTAGGGAGACTTTAATGTTTGGAGAGGAACTCACTGATGCTGCCTAATAATAACAGATATCTGACAATAAATATGAAATAATGTAAGTACAGTGAATCATTGCATATATGCCAATGGAACTGCTCATTCACAGGAAAAGTAGAGTTTTTTGTCCTTTATAGTCCATAGTCTGTAAAGAATGCCTTTTTTTATTCACCCTGTTTTCATCGTAAAAGTGTTGCATTACGTTTAAGCACACCAGCCTTTGGGATAACTATTACTTGTTATAGTAATCAGAGTGATTTGTATTGCCATGGATGCCTTCCCATTGCCAGCAGTTAGTGATAATTGCTGGTCCAGAGTGAATAATCTATTGCCAACAGTGGGTAGTGATAGGAGCCATTGCAATTCCACAGCATTTTGATAGCAGCCCAATATGTCATGAAACAGGGTACATCGAAAACTGTAAAATGTATTTCAAATGTGTTTTAAAGGAGAACTAAACCTTAAAAATTAACGTTGCTAAAACGCCATATGTTAAATAATTATTGCACCAGCTTGTCAATAGCAGCAATGATCCAGGACTTCAAACTTGTCACAGGGGGTCACCATCTTGGAAAGTGTCTGCGACACGCACATGCTCAGTGGGCTCTGAGCAGCTGTTAAGAAGCTGAGCTTAGGGGTTGTCACAAATTATCAAGCTGAAAATTAATAGTTGATATGAATATGGCATTCTATAACAAACTAGAAGTTAACTTAAAGGGGAACCACCCCTAATATGTGTTGTAGCTAAAGTAAAATGAAAAGTTGCTTCGACTTCCTATGTCTCTTCCGAGTAGGAAAAAGTAGGAAAATTTTATTCATTTAGCCATAAGGACCAATATTCAAATTTCAAGGTGGAAAGCATATAAAACTAGTGAAAAAAAAAACTGGTGTAAAAAAAACTATATTATTCCACTTCAGTAGTCCTTACTGCCAATAGGTGCATGCAAAACTTTGCTCCTGGTTACATAGGTATAAATGTTTGACAGTGAACAGGTTACAATGCTATCAGGTTATCTGAGGCCCCATTTCCCAACAGAACCAATTCCAAAATATCTTTATTGGAACACAAATGTTCACCAATAACTACAGCAGAGAATATTTAGCTCTTTGTAAATAAGCCATTTAGTATGTGGATGGGAAGCTGGTATAGATACAATATAAACATTTTTTGTGGTTTCAAATGTGATGAGAGGTAGGGCCCTCCTCATGCTTATAAAGACTTAACCAACACAGCAAACAGCTTTTAATCTGCAGGAAAATGCCTAGGGGTTGGAAAAAGATCATCAATCCTGGCCTAAAACAAAGCAAGGCAATTTAGCATTTATTTATGAAATAATTAAAGAAACTATTTAAAGAGATGCTTTGAGTGTTAACATAAAGCTGTCATAGCTGAAGTCTGTAATATGTTCCTCATTTTAAAAGTATGTAGTGTAGGTTTTAGATGGAAATATTCTTATGTTCTTGATAAAACTGGGCTGAATTCTAAAGTCAGGCTTGTATAATTGCAAACTGGACTCATGCCAGATTTACAGGCACAGATCATATTTTAATAGAGCCCACACTGCAAACAAATCAATATGAAAACAATTCCTCTCATTATTGCTGGTGATGAGCCGCTCAAATCTCCTTTGATCCAAGCATGATTCATTCAATGATCAGTGGAGATCCTAGTTCACATCTTAGCTTAATGGAATAAATTCTGACTTAGGTAAAAAAAAGTATTCTATATCTTATATAGTGACCTGAATACTGAATAGCTGAATGATCTTTAAAAAAAACTTTGTTTTTCAATATATGAAATAAATATTATTGATAAAGGCTTCAATTTGCTTTTGACTTCCAAACATGCAATCCATGCAATGGATTAATTTATTGTGGCGTGAATATTAATAGAATTAGGATATTTAAAAGTCAGGTTAAAGGGAGGAAAATGCTTAAGTGATACTAATATGTTTTAAATGTCACTCTGAACCATGGCAATGCTAGAAGGTTAGATGCGTGAATATCAACAGACTTACTGCTAATAACTAATTTCATAATAACTGTTTAAAGAATGGATAGTTTTTAATATGCACCTCATGATCTACAAGGTGCTAAGTGTTGGATTATAATGATCTCCGTGCTTAAATAATGATATTCTTATTAGACTGTGATATGGCTTAATGAACCTAACATTGCTAAAGGAAATATTTATGGCCATGTAAAACCTACTCCTGATATTTTTAACCCTCTCTTTGTACCACTCCTAGTACACATTATTGAGATAAAAACAAGGGCTCATTTAGCAAAATACAGTACAGGTACAGGATATAGCATCCAGATTGCTTGGAGCTGGGGTTATCTGGATAAGGAATCTTAACATAATTTGCATCTTCATATATAAGATTGCTACAAGCCTACTGTCATAAGAAAACACGTTTTTTTCAAAACGCATAAGTTATTAGTGCTGCTCCAGCAGAATTCTACAGTGAAATCCATTTTTCAAAAGAGCAAACAGATTTTTTTAAATCCAATTTTGAAATATGACATGGGCCTAGACACTGACAACATCAGTTTCCCAGCTGCTCCCAGTCATGTAACTTGTGCCCTAATAAACTTAAGCTACTCTTTACTGCTGTACTGCAATTTGGAGTGATTTCATCCCCCTCCCTTTCCCCCCAGCAGCCTAACAAAAGGACAATGGGAAGGTAACCAGATAACAGCTCCCTAAGGGCTCTTACACACGAGCGTCTGAAGCTGTGCTCTCCTTCGTTCTGGTTTTATGTCTTCAGCCGCAGGGGAGCGCAGGAGTAGATGTATTAAATTTTTTTTAAGTGGGACTGTACTCACACAGGCACATGTAGGTGCCGAACGCAGGTTGAGATGCAACATGCTGCATTTTTCCTGCGTTCGGTGCCTCTGGGAAAATAATTGAATGCGTCTACTCTGCGTTCCCCTGTGGTTGAATGCATAAAACCGGAACGCAGGGGAGTGCAGCTTCAGATGCTCGTGTGTCAGAGCCCTAACACATTATTACAACTCCCTGGTAGATCTAAGAACCACACTCAGTAGTAAAAGCCAAGTCCCACTGAGACTGATCGAGTTAAATTAAGTAGGAGAAATAACAGCCTTGCAGAAAGTAGTTCCATCCTACCGTGCAGGCACAAGTCACTTGAATGGGGGCAGCTGGGAAACTGACAATATGTCTAGCAAACACCAGAAATTCTAAATGTATTTGGCACAACTGTGTCCAAAGCTCAAATGCAGTTGCATCCATTTTTGGAAAATCAGACGCAATTGTGCAGTGCAATTGTCAAAAGAATTGACTGTTTGTGTCTACAGTAACACTAGAATTCTGGGAAAATGTGGTGTTTAGCGGGAGGGTTCCAGAGAGAAGAATTTGGTTATGAGATTCCATAAGGGCTATATTAAGGGGCAGGTTTATCAAGGGTCAAAGTAAAAATTAGGATTTCGAAATTCTGATTTTTTTTTTTTGTGAAATTCGGCTAGGGAATAGCTAAAGTTTGATTTGAGTTTTTAAAAAAAATGTTATTACATTTTTAAAATTTATCATGTATTGGCCTTTTAAGAGTTCGAATTCAACTATTTGACACCTTAAACACACCAAACTGCTGTTTTAGCCTATTGGGGATCAATCTGGAGTTGTTCGCCTTCCTGAAAATCTGAGAGAAAACTTGAATCAAATCTAATCGAGTTTGATTCGAGTTTGTGGATTGATTCCATTCACCTGAGTCTGCAAAAAAATAAAGCTTTTTTTAATAAATTGCAGTCAGTCAAATTTTGGTTGAATCTTGAGTTCATGGGAGTTTATGGGAGTTGAAAAAAATGCCAATGAATTCGACCCTTGATAAATCTGATACATCTGCCCGTAGTCGAATTGCACTAAAATAAATTTGAATTAAAAAATTCTAATTTTCAATTCGACCCTTGATAAATCCGCCCCTAAGGGTCGAATTTGAAAAACTTGAACTCAAAAAGAGTATCGAAATGAAATCAAAGTCGAATAGGACCATTTTCGTTTCAATAGGGCTGTTTTCGTTCGAATTTGAATCGTACGAATCAAAGTACAAAAATTAGATTTTTCAGAGTCCACCAACTGACTTCAAATAGGTACTCCATAGGCTAAATCAGCAATTCAGCAGGTTTTAGATGGTGATTGGTCGAATTCAAATTTTTAAAGAGACAATACAAAATACATTTCCCTAGTTGAAGTACACAAAAATTGCTTGAAATTTGAAATATTTGATTTTTCACCTCAACCCTTGATAAATCTGCCCCTAGGGGAAAATTTAGTAAAATTCACCCAAAATCCTACGAATCTATTTGAAATTCGATAAGCATTCGACTATTGAATGCTTATCGAATAGTTTTAGACTATCATTTTGTTCAATATTCGTTTTCTAGATGAATTCGTATGATTGGATACCGATCGTTTGATTTCACAAAAAAATCATACTTTTTCCTTCGAGCCTCCAAAAAATTTGTACGATTCGAATGATCGAGGCATTCGAGCAGGACTTAGCAAAAGAAGCCTATGGGGGGTTCCCATAGGCTTCTATTGGTATTCGATAGGTTCAATCTGGCGAAGTAGGCATTTGAAGGATTTTAAAATTTTAAATCCTTCGAGATCATCGAATGATCGAATTATCGAATATCCGATCATTCGATCTATTCGATAATTCGATAGTTCGGTATTCGATGATCGAAGAGGCCAAATTTTGCATATTCAAATCCGATCCATTCATGTGAATTTTGTAAATTTGCCTATAAGTGTAGTGTTTTGTTGCCCATGATAGATCGCCTCTCTCGCAGGCCCGAAATTGCTGCATGTAGAATACTTAACATGTAGCTATTCAGCTTTATTGTGGAAAATGCTGGATGTAAAGCGTTTAACATACACCAAACTTTGTCTGGATTAAAAGTTATTTTCATAAGCTTTGTAGCCTGTGGGTGATCTCCTGGCAAAAATGTTGAATTTAAAAAAATGGATATATGTGATAGATATACCGATATTATACTCACCTTTTATAGAGAGAGAGAACAATAACACAGGAAAAAGATCTAATTTTACCTCTGAAGAGGAAGCAGTATGTGAGCCCCCAGTACATATAAATAAATATACAGCTAAACAAGTTTTATGTGCAGAATTGCATGTCTTTGCAAATGAATAAAGATAAAGTAATTCCTTTTATGTCTGACAGCGAAAGGTCAACTGTGAGCTTATACCTTAAATATATACGCTATAATCACTATACTGTATGCTCCTGTTTATTATTCTTCCATACACAGCTAAGTTCCATGACTTACATTATCGCAACGAAACACAAAGGAATGAAAAGGCTAGCAGGTTGTATACATTAAACAGCTACAAACCCTGTGTTGTCAGACTATTATAACTGGCTGTGAATGCCATAAACTAACTGTGTACAAGTTGCACACTATGTCAACAATAGTGAATAGCAGATATTGCCTAGCGACACCATAGACACATAACACAAAGCACAAAAGAAATATGGTCTGTACATTGTGTACATTCATCTTGCTGGACATCATGACGGACAGGATAAACCGGAAATCTCAGGGGAGGGAATGACTAAGAATTAGAGTGTGCTTAGGGCATGTAGTTCAGTGGGGACAGCGGAGCATAATCTGTGATGAAGACATGGACATAGACCACAGTAGACTTTCTACAACATCATCCAATGGGGTCAAAAAAGGTAACTGCTGCTCTCTGTATATTGCTCTTTATGTAGTGATGACATAACACGATTCAGAAACAGTACAGGTATGGGACCTGTTATCCAGAATGCTTGGGATATGGGGTTTTCTGGATAATGAGTCTTTTGGTAATTTGGATCTCTATACCTTCCTGATAACAGATCTTTCCAGAATTTGGAAAGGCCCAGGTAACTTTGAGACAACTTCTAATATCCTCATATTTTGCAACTGGGGGTACTTTATTTATTATAATACACAATTTTCAGTGAGTCATGTGACAGAAATGACATCAGAAGTCACCGTTTATAAGGATATAATTTACAAGAAATTCACGGCTTTTGTGTATTATAATGAAATAATCAAAATTTTTAAAAATGACTCCCTTTTTCACTGCAATAATAAAACAGTAGCTTGTACTTGATCCCAACGAAGATATAATCAATCCTTATTGGAAGCAAAACCAGCCTATTGGGTTTATTTAATGTTTACATGATTTTCTGGTAGATTTAGCTTATGAAGATCCAAATTACGGAAAGATCTGTTATCCGACAAACCCCAGGTCCCATAGCTGTATATGATTAAAATTAAGTCTGTGGGTGACTGCTTTACTATAATTCTGAGATTTCTGGGTAATGGATTTCCAGGTAATGGATCCCATACATGCAGTTAAATTCTATGCAATATATGTTCTGTAGTGATGGGCGAATCTCCCGCGATTCGCTTCGCCTAAAGATTTGCGAATTTCTAAAGAAATTTGCGAATCGGCGAAAAATTCACGAAACAAGTCGCGGGACGCTTTTGACGCGTGTCGCGCGACGCGCGACTCATTTTTTTGGCGAAATTTCGCTGGTGATTCCTGAATTTATTCGCCAGCGGCGAATCGCGGGAATTCGCCGCAAATTCGGCCCTGTCGAATAAATTCGCCCATCACTAATGTTCTGTTATAAATGATTTGAGTGACTGTGTGTTTTACAGCAGCCTAAAGTTGTGTTTCATTGCTTTCCATAGGGCAAAACACGGCCTGACATTGTGGTGCAGACTGACAATAAACTTTAAGAAATAGTATTAAGTATAAGGGGCCGATATACTAAATTCACGTGAATAGATCGAAGTTCGATCGAATTCGATCAAATTTCGATCGTGGGACTTATTCGTTTGGTCAAATATGTGAATTTTGGCATATGTGATCATCGAATAGGGAATGGTCGAACGATCGAATACATTCGAATAGAGTTGAATGAACGAATATTCAATCATTCGACCAGTGAAGGATTTTAATTTTAAAGTTTATTCGATTGCCTACTTCGGCAGATTGGACCTTCCGAATTGCAATAGAAGCCTATGGGAGCACTCCTGATCGAATAGGATTCATACGATCGTAGTGTTCGATCTTTCAAATCGTACGAATCATTCGAATGATCTATTCGTTCAGTCGAATGATTTATTCGACTGATCGAATAAATTTGTATTCGATCGTCGAATGATCGAATAAAAGGTAGCCTAAAACTATTTGATTAACGTTCGAAAATCGAATGCTAATCGAATATCGAGTAGAAACAAATTTTTTGGGGGGAATAATAGTAAATTTGCCCCTAAGTATTGTATGAACGAAATTTTCTGTGGTTTTAAACTATATTCCATGGTTAGATTGAAAAGCTATGAATGTGTTTCTATTGAGGTATGGGATCCTTTATTCAGAAACTTGTTATGCAGAAATCTCTGAATTACAGGTTGGCCATCTCACATAGGGGCAGATTTACTAACGATTTACTAATGGGCGCAGGCGTCCCTTCGCTATCGAAGGAGATAGACACTAGTGGCAGTCGAATTTTCACTCTGGCAAATGGACGTAACTCTGCAAATTCTCTAAAATGCGGCCAGACTTGCCTTCACCAGCTCTGACCTGGCAAAGTGCAATGGAGTGCATAGAACATCCTCTTACATACTGTATTAATTTATTAGTGGAATATTTATTTAATGAAATATGTTCTAAGTCCAAAAAACGCTGGCGTCTTAATTTTTCAGGGTGTTAAGCTGCAAAAGGCATAAAAAAATTTCTGGCACGCAGTTTCCCTCATACTTTTCTACCATATGGCACATTATTTTAGAGTGGGCTTTTGTGTAGGGCATTAAAACAACTCTATTGACTTTATTAGGGTTCCCTTGGCATGTTTAGATATCAGTGTAAATGTAATGTATTAGCTGCACCATTCCACTTTAAAGGAGAACTAAACCCTAAAAACGAATATGGCTAAAAATGCCATGTTTTATATACTGAACTTATTGCAGCAGCCTAAAGTTTCAGCTTGTCAATAGCAGCAATGATCCAGGACTTCAAACTTGTCACAGGGGGTCACCACCTTGGAAACTGTCTGCAATACTCACATGCTCAGTGGGCTCTGAGCAGCTATTGAGAAGCGAAGCTTAAGGTGGCCATACTAGGGCCCATAAAAGCTGCCGACAGTCGGCAGTTTATCAGCCCGTGAGTGGGGCCCTCCGACGGGCTTCTCCGATCGATATCTGGCCGAAAATCGCCCAGATGTCGATCGGGCAGGATTAAAAATCCCGTCAGATCGTGGCCGCATCTGTGCATTGATGTGGTCCCGCGATCCGACTGCCCATATGCTCGTCACTCTGATCCGAACGTTGGGCCCTAGGGTCCACGATTAGATCAGCCCGATATCGCCCGCCTCAAGGTGGGGATATCGGAGAGAGATCTGCTCATTTGGCGACATTGCCAAACGAGCAGATCTCTCTGTGTATGGCCACCTTTAGGGGTTGTCGCAAATTATCAAGCAGAAAATGAGGTTGGCCTGTAATATAAGCTGATGCTACAGGGCTGATTATTAAATTCTGATGCTAGTTGCACTGGTTTCTGTGCTGTCATGTAGTAATTATTATGTGTTCTGTATATTTTGAGTCGGTCCCTAAGCTCAGTAATTGACAGCAGCATCATCAGCAGAAAAGAAAATGGTAAAGGACTGTGGTTGTCTGGGGCTGGTACAGAAGCACAAACATAATGTACAATGTTTCTAGCTATATCTAAGTTTAACTTTCCTTGTCCTTTTAATTGCCTGCCATACTCAAATTAGCCTGAGCGTAAGAACTCTAGCGAAGTTGCGCTAGGCAGAATTGAACACTAGTGCAGCTTCACTTTGATTTGCTCGCTCTGCCGAAGTAACGCTAGAGAAAATCTGCCAGTGTTTGGCGCCCTGAACGGAACTTCGCACTTTAGCGAATTAGCGTTGTCCCAGCAAATTTACACCTGCCGAAGTGTTGCAATACCTGCGAAGCCGTCACTGGCGAATTTGCCCCATAGGTTCCATTTTAATCAAATCGTTAAATTATTAAAAATAAAACAGTAGTTCGTACTTGATCTCAGCTAAGATATAATTAATACTTATTGGAGGCAAAACAATCCTGTTGGATTAAATATTTTTTAGTAGACTTAAGGCATGGAGATCCAAATAACAGAATGATCCCTTTTGTGGAAAGCCCCTGGTCTCGGGCATTCTGGATAACAGGTCCCATAGCTGCATATATTTGCTTCCAGCCATTGTAGATTTTCTACCCTTTAAGAACATGTACATGTGTTTTGTTTGGAATCTCTCCATTTTCTATGAGCTTTCCCCACATCTGAAAGGAACCAAAACCCCTAAGCAAATACATAACGTTCATCAAGTTCATAAAGTATGAAATCTGTTATCCAGAAACCTGTTATCGAGAAAGTGTCAAATTACGGGAAGCCCATCTCCTTTAGACTCCATTTTAAGCAAATTAAAAAACGTTACATTTATTTCCTTTTTCTCTGTAATAATAAAGCAGTACCTTGTACTCGATCCCAACTAAGATACAATTAATCCTTACTGAAGGTAAAACAATCCTATAATGTTTATTTAATTTTTGTTTTTAGCAGACATATGGTATGATGATCCAAATTACAAAAATACCCCTTATCTGGAATACCCCAGGTCTCAGGAATTTTGGATAACAGGTCTCATGCCTGTAGTGGCATCCATGTGTTTTGCCAAATACAGTCGATCCAGTATCTCTATGATTTTGACTTAATAATGGTTTTCAATATAATTGCATGTGTAACACATCGCAATACATTTTTTAAAAATACAATCATTTTCTATTTTAGGAATAAACCTTTACAGGCAATGCTAGCATGCTAACCAGAATAAAATACTGATTTAGTATATATAAATGTAGCCTTCTAATGTTGGGTGATGTGCCTTCTGGTTGTATTGTTAGCGCACAGAATGAATTCCAGGTTGTGCCTCCAGCACTCAGTGTATTATGCAGCACTTATACAGTCAGCTTATGGCACGCAAAACTATTAACTGTGAGTTGTTAACAAAACACATGTGTAATGGCTGTAGCTATCAGCTTCTGAGCTTTTTAATTAGCACTAATTGTTTGAATTGTTATCATTAAGTCTGTTACTTCAGCTACAAGCAAAAATAAACTTTGTGCATTAAGAATCAATTACAGTTCATATGTAATGTGCAATATTAGCTTTTTGCTGGCACAACGGCCGTATTAATTAATTGGCTGAAATACACCCTGAGCTGGTTTAGTGTGGAGAACTAATATCTCTTCCTAATGGAAGATATGAAACACTTTTAGCAGACTGTCTAATGTACTACAGTAGAGGTATTGTGACTTTTTTTTGTTACATCCCCTTTCTAGGGATAACATTTGGTCTTTTCTCATTGAAATTCATGCAGAGCCAGGGAGAAGTATTGATGGAAGTGTTTCCCAGCTGAATTATAACTATCAAACCTACAGAGGTTCTTGAACAGGAACAGATTTTCTACATAAGAAAGGAACTTCCTTTGCACACGGAACTTTCACAGCAGAATCATCACATCAATTTAGATCACTGAGTTCCATTGGGTATTTCTCACAATATAGGTGCCTATTCAAATGTGAAGGATCTCACAGGGTGCTCCAAGGTATTCTCACTGACTATGCCTGAGCCCTACCAACTACAGTCCCTACACTAAGGGGCTGATTTACTAATGGTCAAAGTGAAAATTCGAATAAAAGTTTTCGATCGAAAGCGACCATTTTTGATTGAAAATGACCCCCCACTGACGGTTGAATTTCGCCGTTTTTTTCACTTCAAAATTCGACCCATAGTAATTCAGCCCCTGAGTATCAGTTGAGCTCTTACCAGCTCACATCTTAAGACTCAGAAAGTGTGTTATAACAGGAGCTACTTGCCACTAACTAGAAGACCTCATTCATGGCTTCCTTGACTTCCTCTAAGATATCAGGTCAACCTTAGTTTCCTAGCATCTCCTTATGGAGAACTCCTGTTTAAAGTCCTACTTAGGTCTTCTGTCCTATAGACAGAAAATAGACAGAACCCTTTGTTCCTTCTCTTTCATACACCAGAGAACATGAACTTTCAATACCACCCCTGGGCTAAACGTGAACCCCTCCCTCCCCTGACTCCCTGGCTTCCTCACAGTAATCAGGGTTAACTCCTTCAAGTCCCCTACATTTAAATATCAGGATCTGAACAAGAACTAGGAGCAAAGTCACCCGAACAGGACACAAATAATTTTGGAAAACAGGGGTCACAATTCAAGAAAGGATGTTTATTGTAATATGTCCAGTAGCATACTATTTAAGTGGCTTGTGATTAGACCTGCTCCTTGTCTATTCTCAACTTCCCTTTGTTACATGGTCTGTGTCCAGTACTAAAGTTTTGAGACTGAGACATTGGAGGGCATAGATAGGCATGTTTGCCTTGGGTTACAAAGGTTCTTAGTCTGCTCGGTTATAGATATTATAATTAAAGGTTCTTAGTCTGCTCGGTTATAGATATTATTATAATTAACATGTATTTTTACACGTGCCAACATATTTTGCAGCTCTGTAGAGTAATATAAGAACAGTAACCAATCCAAATGTAGGCAAATACCCATGAGTGTTTCCCATGAGTTTTTCATGAGGTGAACTCCATTACGTGCCAACACAGGCCTGATCTCATTCTTATCCTGATCTCATTCTTCCTCTGTGCATACAGGGAGACTAGTGGACTAATGCTGACTAATAAAAACAAGACCTGGGCCTAATGTCTTCTCCACTGGTCCTGCATGGAGATCAAATTTCCATGGGTAAATACCATTTTGCCTCCACCCAAAACCCTTAGGAAAACATTAGGAAATGTGTACACTATGGAGCAGATTTAGCAAAGTGTAACAACAAATAAACTTAACCACTTTCTAATCATTCCTATGGCACTTTTAGAAGCATATTTATCAAATGGTGAACTCTAACTTTGTCCCATTGGTAAATACACTTCTAAATCCCACAGAAATGAATAGAATGTAGGTGAGTTTTTCTGTGGCGAGCTCTCATTTCACCTAATCTGTGACCCGCTGACTATCAAGAATCAGGAGCTGCTGTCATTGTAAACCGGAAGTGCCATCATCAGAAGTAAGTGTGATCACAAAAAAGGAGTAAAAATCACTACTGAGAAGACCATCGGCCCGACCCACGACCTACAAACCCGTAGAACCACCGACCCGTGTCTATACCCACACCTGGAACTTCTACCCGCAACCTGCAGGGTTCTGCAGGTTTTTGCTGGTAACCTGTGGATACTCGGTCCACTGCAAGACTCTAAAATCGGCCCCTAATCATAGGATAGCTGAGATAATTCTGTGTGTTTCAATCCCTCTCAAAAAAGGTGATGTCCTACATCCTTTGAACTTGAAGGTAAGCTGATTATTTTGAATATTCATAATCTTTCAGGATCCATTTTGTCATGTTAGATTCTTACCCCCATAGGTTATAAAGGACATTAGGTTTGCTCAGGTACAGTAATCCTTAGCAACCAATAAGATATAACAGGTGACTAGTAAATGCTACCTGCTGGCTGGTGATCAAAATACAAAGTTTGCCCCCTTTATAATTCTCCAGGTTTCTGTCAAATAATTCTTAGGTATTTGTGTAATACAACTTGTGTTGTGTTGTGTGGTATGATATACCAGTACTTTTGTATGTTTGCTATGCTTTAACTATGTTTTCTCTAGAGGTTGCTGTGCTTTGGCTTTTACAGTTGTCCTTGTACATTTGAGCCTATGATTAAGGGAGGAGAGTCCCAAAATTATAAGTATAAGTAAGTATGGGACCTGGGCTTTTTCAGATAACAAATCTTTCTGCAATTTGGCTCTTCATACCTTAATCTAGTAAATCATGTAAACTTTAAACAACCAAATAGGCTGGTTTTGCTTCCAATAAGGATTAATATATTTTAGTTTGGATCAAGTACAAGGTACAGCACTATGAAATATGTTGGCGATATAGAAATACATGTTAATAATAATAATAATAATAATAATAAGATACTCTTATATAATTACAGAGAAAATGGAAATAGTTTTAGAAAATGCAAATTATTTGGGTAAAATGGAGTCTATGTGAGTCAGCCTTTCTTATTTAGCTATACTTTCTTTTTAAGCCAACTTGTATTGAATTGTGTATTTTCCATTTTAAGTTGTTAGCAAATGCACTGATGAGTTTTATAAAAACATTTGTTATTTGGGCCAATAATTTAGAGAAAAACAACTTCACTAAAATGTTGTAATGGGGACTGTATTCGGCCAATGGATCTTTAAAGATGTATAACACAAATTAAATAGTGTATAGCTGAAACTGTATCGAAATCATGATGTGTGTGGATTGTAAGTACTTACACCATGACAGGGGAAGCTCAGATCTATCTTCATTTTGTCTATCTTTTCATAATCTAATCCTCAACTCAAACATGCAATTAGTGCCCTCCTCAACCCCTGCATACCAAACAACTTGATTGCTTCGCTTTCCCCTGTGCAATCCGTTTAGCAATGCAGCTCCTAATGAATATGTACATTCTGGAGACCTTAGCAAGAAGGGTCGCAGGCAATCAACCTTGAATTCAATTACGTGAGTCAAGGTTAATGACTCAGCACAGTGGTCAGAGGCATTCAGAAGGCTGGAGATTAAATCAGCCTGTCACAACTGACAATGTGGAAGGGACTGAATTACTTGTGTGAGAAACAGGGAATCATGTGAAGATAAAAAGGTGTCAATCTTCAGCCAAGATTACATAGAGTTTTTAGTGGTAAATCTGATTGTAAACCTCTGCTAGACCTATAATATGATTAGTCCCCATAAAGGCATGCCCTGCGAGGGATGCTAACAAGACTTGTTCAACTCTTCACTGAGGGCAGCCTTATTATTGGCATTTAGGTTGTTAAGTCTTTGACTGGCAGTAAATAAATCAGTGACACCACCAATTAAGCACACTGTGTAATCTTATTGTGGATTTAAAGGGAAAGTATAGCAAAAGACACTTTATAAACATGTTCATTCTTTCAGTCAGGTTGTTTAAAAGAACTTAGATCTTCATTTCACCAGTTGGGCAAGGATATCATTAAGGGCCCTCCAGATCACAGGTATATTTGATATTCCCAATACAGACCTTGTTTCTCTTTTCTTGGCCAGAATGTGTCACTGAAATAAATAATAACCCTTACATTTGCAAGTATGATACCAATGCTTCAATTATAAAAAAAAAACAGTTACACAGAAATACATTTTTTTAGCATGAAATTTGGTCTCAAGTGAGAAAGTACTGGGTCTACTGGTTAGAATTGTTGATAGAGTGTCTGTATGTGCTGGGTTGGCTGAAAGTTACTACAAAAGTGCTGGACTTACAGATCAGAGGTACCTGACTAGGGCACAGGGGCACAATTCAAGAAAATATGTTTATTGTCATATGTCCAGTAGAATACTACTTAAGAGGCTCTTCACTAAACCAGTTTCATGTCTCTCCTCAGCTTCCCTTTGCTACCTGACCTGTGTCCACTACTAACACTTTGAGATGGGGTATTAGTGGGACATTGGGGGCAGCCAAAGAGTGTTTGACTTACAGAGCAGCTTACAGGAGAATGCATCTAAGAAATAGCATTAATCCCTAGGCTATGCCTAACCCCTAATTCAAATAGTAACGTAGACTGAAAAAAAGACATGTTTGCATCACTTTAAACTCGTGACTACAAGAAAACAGGTACATCAGTTTGTGGATCTATTTGTACTAAGAATTTATTTCAGTTGCCATCTATTGTCACTTGTTTAAAAGGCATCTCATCCTTGATTCCTTACCCTGTCATAGAAGTCATCTTAGATTTAACTGTCACTCACTACTACTGCAAGCTGTTCTGGCACTGACTGCCTGGTTGTTCTTCCATCCACACTGCCATTTTCAGTCTTTGAAAATTTCTGGATGATTGAAAGTATGACTTAGTAGAATTGGAGTATCTGAGGGCCAAACTCAGGTATGGAACTAGGGGTAGGCACTTGCCTAGGTGCAATAATGGGGGGGGGGTGGTTTGGTATTGGGAAGGTACGTAGTGAAGAGTTTTCTGCCTACTCCTATTTCTGTTAAAAATATAGGAATCCTGGTGCTCCCTATGAAAATTGGACTAGAGCTATGAGTCATTTGCAAATTGCAGGGCAGGGTGCAAGGTGTAAACAATGGACACAATTTAGCTGCAAATCAATGGATTTCTGTAGGTCTATGCATTCCAAAAAGGAGCATAGATACCTGTGTTTTCCCCCATTCCCATGTGTATGATGCTGCTAGCATTTAGCAGTGCTGTTAGTCATAAGGGGCAGGCAGAGGCAAGCAGGGGGTACTGGTGGGCACTAGGGTTGCCACCTGACTGGTATTTTACCGGCTGGCCTGTAAAAGTTATGGTTGATCCCAATGTTAATAATAGGGAAAAAAGATAAAGATATAGGAAGGCCCCCCTCCCCCTATTGCTGTAGCAATAGGTCTTCATGGTAGTAATAAATGACCAACACAGGGTTTTGATTTACACTACAGATAGAGATCAAAACACCATTTGTGCCCTGGCCCTTTAGTAACTACCACAGTCATTGCTTCGGCTGCACCAAAGGTAGTATTTTGTAATCAGTGTCAATAGGTTACATGCTTTTGGGCTCTGATTATTTCTACACGGTACAAACCATAAAGTTGGGCTTTTAGTGCATTTAAGGTCATCAGTAAATCAAAGCACAGCTGCCTACTGAAGTCGGGCATGACAGTGTTCAAGAAGTACTCCAAATAATGGATTTCAGTTATTAGTAACTTAAGATACAGGTGCTGATTGTTCCTTTCATTAACTCTCCTCATTACTAAAGATGCACTTTGCAATAAGTGGTCCTGGTGTCTGTTCTGTGTAAATGTGCACTTTTCACTGGAGTGATAGATATTCCTACCAATAACTGCTTCAAGTGAATAAAAACACGATGCTGGGCAGCAGATGTTCTGTTATCTTACTGATTAATATTTCATGCTGCATTTGTCATGTGGGAAAATATTGGATATAATATTTGCTTCAAATCCAATAACAGTTAATTTGAGAAAATGCATATTTAGTGTGTAAACTCTCCCATATAGATGTTTATACCGGTATGGGATACTTTATTCAGAAAGCTCAGAATTACAGGAAGGCAGTTTCCCATAGACTCCATTTTAATTATATAATTTGGATTGATTTCCTTTTTCTCTTTAATAAAGAAACAGTACCTTGTACTTGATCCAGACTTATATATAATTAATCTTATAAGAGGCAAACCAATCCTATTCAATTTATTTAATGTTTAAATTAATTTTAAACAGACTTAATGGAGATCAAATTATGGGGAGATCACTTATCAAAAAAAAAACCCTCAGGTCACAAGCATTCTGGATAATAGAATCTAGAAGCTTTCTCAGTTTATGCTTTTTAGAGGAAATCCTGTCATCACATAGATCATTTTTCTCACTTTCTTTTTTGTCTTTCTCTTATGAGAGGCTGAAAGGTGCTGTTCAATTAATTCCTTCATACTGTAAGACCCTAGCATAACTTTTGGGTTGTATTGGAGGGATTGGAATAGTTACAGTGGGGCTCCTAGGACCCATTAGGGAATATGACAACCAGGGACCTCTAACAACAATTTACAGACAGATGTCCCCATGTAATGAGGGAAATTATGATCCTTTTTGAGACTTTTTGAGACCTGAAATTAGGCCTAAAAAACAGGACTGGATCATATCTCCCTGATTACATGGGGTTGGTTGGCGGGTCTGCTACACATTTCAAAAAAATCTCTTATTTTAGTGATGAGAGAAATCTTTTGCCAAGTTTCGCTGTGAATTGATAACCATAGACTTCACAATGGGGGAAAAAAATTGTTGCTCGTCAAGAATATTTTTTTTTATATATTGGTCGCCCATAGACTTCAATGCATTGAGGCAAATTTTCATGAAAACAAACCGGTTCAGATGCCACATCACTACTCATTTTAATTATTTATGTAAATACTGTTATCAGTTCATTAAAGCTATCAGTTCATTAAAGAGGAATTTCAGCTAAAAATGAATGACAGCATTCTGGTGAATTTGATGCTAGAATAAAAATATATAGAATATCGAATACACAACTTTAGTGGCCATTTTGGGGCTAAGCTGAAAATAGTAGTACCATAAAGTGTGGATTAAGGAGGAAGCAGAGTACCGGGGATTGCAGAATTGATGTGTTGAACTACTAGAGGGAGTAGACAAGTAGCATAGTCAAATGTCATGCACACATCAGGGAAAGCAACAAACTAAAAATACACACGAAAAAATAAAAAAACCAAACTGTTGAAAATTGTTTTGTTGATAGTGATGAATATTAAGGGTGCAGACTATAAAGCTATTGGTGATGATATACAGTATACCATACAATATAGTACTGCTAAGCAACACTCAAAATGCCCGTATGCACCTCTGCACCTGTGCTAAAGGAGCTGTAGTCGAAGTAAGAAGTATATTGCTATAAAAGAACCCTTTACGGGTCTGACATAGGTTATGATAACATGCGGGAAGGACACACATCCTTTTACACTGCTCCTCTCTATACACTGAGCATATTTTACATTATAGTAAGCAGTGATTGCACTGTGTTGTTAAATAATAGGTTTCAAAATTATATGAAATAAAAATATTTCATTTTTCATCTAATTTGACAGATCAGAAACTGTTGATCATTGTTTATTTCCTAACATCTTTTTATTTCTTTTTATTTAAGATCAATGGGATTTAGAATTGATCTCGCAATAAGTTCCACCTACGTGTTTACTTGTTGTTTTGCTGACTCAGTGTGACAGATATTTGCCGGGGCATAGGTCACACATATGATTCAATTCAAAGGATTTTCACTTGACATGACTAGTCAATGTGTAAGTCCTATATTTGTAGCAGAATAAGTAGGCATTTCACCACAGAAGGCTAAAATAATATACAAAGCCATATTATATGTACACATTTGCGTTAGCTTTTAGTATGATCATAGAGTAATAGTCTTAAACAATTGACAACTAGTCTTGCTTTTTATTATTTGTGTTTTTTTTTTTTTTTTCAATTGTCACTTTTTGGGTAGTAACTATCCAGGAAATTCAGCAGTTATCTGGCTGCTAGGGTTCAAGTTACCGTGGTTTGAATGAGAGACTGGTATATGAACAGAAAAGGAGTTGAATAGAACACTAATTAGGGGCAAATTTACTATTATTCCCCAAAATTAGAACAACCAAATTCGAAAATCGATTTGCATTCAACCATCGAATGCTTATCGAATTGTTTTAGGCTATCGTTTTGCTCGCTATTCGATTTCTTAAAGAATTCGAACTATCGGATACTGATCGTTCGATTTCACGGAAAAATCGTGAAATTTCCTTAGAGAGTCTGAAAAATTAGTACGATTCAACAATCGAATGCTCCGATTGTATGAATGGTATTCGAGCAGGACTTTGCCTCAGAAGACTATGGGAAGCTCCCCATAGGCTTCTGAGGCTAAGTCCTGCTCGAATACCATTTGTACGATCGGAGCATTGGATCATTGAATCGTACAAATTTTTTGGACTCTCTAAGGAAATTTCCCGATTTTTGGTAGGTTCAATCTGGCGAAGTAGGCAGCCGAATAACCTTAAAATTTTGACTCCTTCGATCATCGAATCATTCGATCTATTCGATGATAGAAGAGGCCAAATTTGCATATCCGATTTCACGAAAAATTTGTACGATCGGTATTCGATCAAATTCAATCGAACTTCGATCATTTCACGTGAATTACGTAAATCGGCCCCTAAGGAATAAAAAGTCAAAATAACAATAACATTTTAGCCTAACAGAGCAATAGTTTTTTTTAGCTGCTGGAGAGTGCCCATTTGAAAGTTGGAAAGAGTCAGAAGAAGACGGTAAAAAAATAAAAAAACTATAAAAAAGAAAAGAGTATCAATTTAAAATTGCACATGCTATAAGATTCTAAAGAATAATAAGGCTAGATTAAGAACCTGGTGATCATATGGGACATAATTGTATGGGCCAGTGGCATAACTATAGACTGAAAAGGACCCCTCCACTCTCCTATCCAAGCTGAAAAATGTTTACTACAGTTTTTCTGGGTCTCAGCAAGCATCCCAACCCAACAGTAGGCCCAATAGGCTCAGTCAAACTCACTGCCCCAAAGTCACTAGTCGCATCACTAGTATAGGTGGTTGAAAAGTGATGGCTACACGACCTTTAGCACCAGGGTCATGGGTCTCTAGTTATTTTGTTACTGATTGATGTTAGTGATGTTATTAATATGACTGCTCGTGAGGCAGACCAAATGCTGCTCCACTGTCACATGATTGAGCGATCCTGTAAGAAACTAGTATTTTTAATATATGCTAAATCAAAAGTTATGTCAGTCGAAACTCGGGCTGTCATTTTTTTAATTAATTACCACAAACAAAGTGTCTGACTGATACCCTGGAGCCATTTCTGTATGTGGATATTTTCCAAAGTGATACATCAGGAATAATCAGTTCCGCAATTTACGTTGACTTGCAGTGCTGGCGTGTTGCAGACGACATACTTGCAATAATAAGGACAGCATGTAATAAAAATTCATTCTTGTTGCGCCCACCTTTCTCATGCAGCTTCTAAAATCCCTGTCACATCCTCTGAAGTCTTTCAGAATTTAAATCACCAGCAAATGCAAATGATGGACATAGTTATTCGTATACTTCTTCTAATCAGAATGAGAATTGCTAGTTTCCAAAACTAAATGGCATTGACAACTCTAAAGGGAACTTGCTACAACAATATACAAGAAAAAATTCCGCTGCAGCACCTCTTTGTTGGAAAAGTGAAAAAATATAATTTATTAGGTCAGACAACCAGGCAACATTTCGGGCTTACTCTCGACCCTTTCTCTGAAGGGAATTTCCTTTTCTGTTCTGCTGGAACATCCTATAGAACCCTTTGGAACAAGGGTGCAACAATAGATTTAGCAGGCCTAGAAGGACCAGGAGGATGGAGAATTTGCAGTGATTTAAAATGATACACAAGATCATTACTCACGCACTGCTTTTTTGGAAGAAAACACCTTTAAATCCTACATATGGCAATGGTTATGGTACCAATTAGCCCCTGTCCAACAGCAAGGGGTATATGTGTTTTAAGTACTGTTGTAGTTCTTTGTTGTATTCCATTAACTGAAGATATGCATAAAAACTATGTTAACCGCTTGTACAAGCAGACAGCACGACTCTAGGGCTTCACAGTAGGCAACATCTGTTTCAGAAGAAACCGACAAGTTGTCAACAGTAGAATTCCACAGGTCTCCATCTTTATATATACAGCTCCGGAGGATCTGACTCTCGTGTTACCAGCCCTGATTTAATTCAGTGGAAAAGTTTCCATTTACTTAAATGAGAATATTTGCAAATTTGCTATATCAGCATGTAGTGACAGATTTAATGATGTAAATGCACCGCAGAGACATTGCCAGCAGAATTCCAGAGACATATAAAGCACACAGGCTACACAATCAATCAGTGTGGGTAACTGAATAAAAATGGCTTTTGTTACTGCCTTAAATTATTCTATTTCTCTCACGTCAATCCCTTTTTAAATAGGATGCATTTATTAGCCGAAACAAATTAAAACATGCATAACATTTTATCCCTGTGTAAATTGTTCCCTTTGAACACCGTGAATGTTTCCAAGAGCTAATTAACATCATTTGCTTTTCAAAATATGTACCATTCAGAGTTCTATTAAACAGGAAGTGGTTTCTTAGCTTATACTAATTTGTGACCCTTGTCTAGTTCGTTCAATATAGTGCTTCAATTAAAGAGTCTGAAAATGGCAATAACAATAAAAGAATCCAGATTTTGCATGCTCTTTTGTTTATCTGCCATTTTTGTCATGTTTCCTTTCAGCATTAAGGAAAGTCTTGTTCTACTTAATGGATCGTGTCAACTGAAGAGACAATGCTTGCTGTAAATTTAGGGAAGTGTGACAATTACTTTCGAGCCTCTGAACCAGTTCTGTATTTCAGTTCTATATAAAATAGGATTGTTCTAAAGCTTAGACAGGAAATAAATGTTTCCCCTCCTTTGGTAAATATTTATTTCATCTGTCATCTAAATCTGAAAGTCTAAACACCAGGAAATCTACATGATGTCCTGTAATTAGATTTTGCACCCCCTAAAAAAAGTCTCTTGCATTAAATTCCTTCATTTCCCTTGTTAGTGAATGGTTCAGACAGGGCAAAGACGCGTAATCGATTGATTGTTGATTGATACCATGACATTTTGTTAAGTAAGGCTCATGACTCTGTTTCCAGAAAGAGAAAGGACAACTCAATTGCCCATTCACCATTAGATATACCCCAACAAAAAAATGCATTGGAGGAAAATGTTTACTGTCTTGGTAAAAAAACATATCTCAAGGATAAAGACAGTGCACCTACAAGATAAAACACACAAACATTTCCAACAGCTGTCTAGCCTTAAATCTTTCTCTGTCATAATAAAACAGAACCTTGTACGTGATCCTAGCTGAGATCGAATCATTATTGGAGGCAGAACCAGTCTATTGGGGTTATCTAATGTTTTAATAAATTACAGTTTGCTACTTGTTTGGTGCTCAATTAAATATTTAGCTAGAAAAAGAACATATGAAGCATGTAGATCTCAATCTAAGGTTGAAAAGGTGTGAGAGAGCTGGCTTGAAGTTTGCCCACTAGAGGTAGACTTGTAACTACCTAGTAGACACTTCCAATAACCTATGTACTAGAACTCTATTTACAAATGCTGACATATATACCTATGTTATATTGTAAAATGTAGCAATTGCTGTTTTACTGACTGATAAATAAATACTTTAAAAAGTTAGCTAGATTCCCATACATTGAACAACACCAGTATTTCCAATGCTAGCACAAAGCTCAAAAGTCATACCTCCCAACTGTAATGTTGTTTGTGGGACTGTCCTCATTTTAACAGCTCAGCCTGCAGTCCCCATTTCTTATTGAAATGTCCCGAGTTTCTCTTTCATCCCCTGCACCAATGCTAAAAAATATACAAAGGGAAAAAAGGCTTTTCAGTGAGAAAAATATATAAACTCTACTGAAGTCTATGGAAAAAAACTGGAACTGAATTTGGAGAAAAGTTTTTTCTTCTCGAATTGAATCTCGTCCATGAGTTTTCACACAATAAACTGTCATTGAATTGAATCTGGCCCAAAATTTCTAAAATGTAATTCAATTAAATGTAATTAAAATGGTAGAGACCCCAGAATACTCAGCACCTGCACTTAGATACATTTGCAACACTTAAGCAAACATAGAATTTTAATTATTTAAGCTAAGCAGGTCTCTTGGGAGAACTGAGACTTACAGCTTAAATGGCAATTCAACTGTAATAACACCTAAAATATGGCACTAAAACCCCTGGAAATGCGTTGAAAGTTTCCATAACCTGTTTTGTAAAATGGACATGATATTTAGGAGGTGTGGTCACAAAACAGCATAGTTTACCTCTTTCTTATTTTTAAATGTTGGGAGGTATGCAAAGTACATTTTAAAATGCAAATAAATGTACTTAGTTAGTTTTGACTAAACAAAGCTTTAAAACTGTTTGTGCTTTCTGTTTCACTTTACATTGTGTTCCTATATACATTAAATTATTTAAAAAGATGTTGTCTTTGAATATATGCCAGGAATTGGTAATTGTACTAAGATGTCACTTTTTATTAAGGTTAAGGTTCTAGACTTTGTATTTTTACTGATTGTTTACTGAAAAAAGTTTTGGAAAAAATAGATGTTAAAATGCTACAAAGATATTACAAACTGACTTGATCCATACATTTCCTACGAGAACATTTTCAACAATAATTATTCTGTTAAAAGGTTCTGCCTCACATTGTTTAGCAAATTTACTTCATTAAGTGGTTACTTAGGTGCATTTACTTTCTGCTGGAAACAGTAGAATTCATCAAATTAAATTGTCTTCTCTCTATTAAAGTTAATGAAAACAACATTTACCACTATATTGAATAGTCAGAGGATGACAAGTGTTTTGGAATCTAATAAAATAAATGTATTCCAGTGTGTATGCAATGAGATTAGCATCCGTTGGCAGCTACACTTGGGCAATAATGTTTTCAATAAGTAAATGACAGAACTCACTGAATAGAAATACAAGCAATTAGCCCATCAACTTTCTGACTGCATTATTTGCATAGCAAATTAACATTTACATTTGCAGAGGGCTTTAGCCTGGGACCCTAGCTTCAGAGGTGGTACTTTGACCAGAAAATGACAAATACTATATATATATATATATATATATTTATTTATTTATTAATGTAATATTTTATGTAGTTGTAGCTCAGTTTGAGGCTGGATGCCTCAAGTTGGATTTTCTCTTAACATAGAGACTTCCTTTTCGTTAAGGGGGTTATTTATCAAAGGTCAAGTTTTAGAGGTTTGTGAGGTTTTTCAATATCTTGACTCAAATGTTTTCTGATCTGAGAAGAAACTTGAATGGAAAAGACATGAATCAAGTAATCTGGGGTGAACAACTGTGGGAAAAACTCAAATTGCTCAAATTAATTGAGTTTTCGATCGAAACCCACCAAAAATAAAAACCAAACATCATGAAAGCTATTAACATCTTCAAATGGTTCAAGGGACCTCTGCCTTTGACTTCTACATGACCTTTACAGGTTTTAGCTGGACTATTATAGGATTTCAGCTATTTACAGCTTCGGGGTATAATACATTTCAAAGATTTTAGCTTTTTTTTATTATAAAATTTTTTTATATTTTAACCAGAAAATGTTACTTTTTGACTGAAAACAACTCCCAAAAAATATGCATTTTTTCAGGAAAACAGAACCATTGATAAATAACCCCCTAAATATAGCATTGCTGATAGAAGAAAGGTGAAAATCTTCCAATCTTTAACATGGTCAACAATTTAAAAAAGGGTCCACGTAGGGTAGACTGAATTGCACTGACTCAAGTGCATCAATTGCAACAGAACAGAAAAGAGCAACAGAATAATGCCCTATACATGGGAAAGGGAATAACAAAGCACAGGAAAATACTTTTAAATTCAATTTCCTCTACAAATAATTTTAGAATTACTCAAACATTTTAATTAATGTATATTGGAAAGTTGCTTAGAATGAGATCATATTTATAACTTTTTTCATGACATGGTTGACATCTTCTTTATGACTGTGAAGGTTCTTATTCATTCAGGTCATGTTGTATCTATAGTAATAAGTCAAATCAACTGGACTTTGTTTTTTTGTTTGCATTTAGTTTTTCGAGTCATCCGACAAGCAGCGCAGATTCTGAATTGCAAAAGCCAGTCGGATGACTATTGATTTGATTTATAACTGTAGATATCTCCTTTAAACATCTTCCAGTAAAGCAATGGGGCACACATGCAAAGTTTTTCAAATGGTCAGTTATGTCTTTTTTTTTTTTACCATAATACAGATCTGATACTGTAATCTAGTGTCCCTATTTAAGCTTAGTGCCTAAGGGGCTTTAAGGGAAAGGGGGGTATTTCCTGAGTTCCCTAGTCACCCTTCAGTCCTCCAAAAGTGTGATATTATTGCCAAATGATCTCATAGTGTATGAGAAGTCAACAATGTCACTTTCACTTGTAAATCTAGTGGACCCCTCTCTGTCTATGTTTATTAATTAAAAAGCATGATTTGTGTTAATACGAAGAACTTGCAGAACTATTAGCACAGATTTTTGTTTTAAAGAGGAAGTTCACTTTTAAATTAAAGGGATACTGTCATGGGAAAACAGGTTTTTTTCAAAATGCTCCTGCAGACTTTTGCACTGAAATCCATTTCTCAAAAGAGCAAACAGATTTTTTTTTTTATTCAGTTTTGAAATCTGACATGGGGCTAGACATTTTGTCAATTTCCCAGCTGCCCCAGTCACGTGACTTGTGTCAGCATTTTAGGAGGGAACTGCTTTCTGGAAGGCTGTTGTTTTTCTATCTCAATGTAACTGAATAGTACGCAGTGGGACATGGGCTGTTATCTGGTTACCTTCCCATTGTTCTGTTGTTAGGTTGCTGGAGGGGAAAAGGGGAGGGTGTGACATCACTCCAACTTGCAGTACAGAAGTACAGAATAATTGAAGTTTATCAGAGCACAAGTCACATGACCTGGGGCAGCTGGGAAATTGACAAAATGTCTAGCCCCATGTCATATTTCAAAATCAAATATAAAAAAAACTGTTTGATCTTTTGAGAAATTGATTTCAGTGCAGAATTCTGCTGGAACAGCACTATTAACAGATGCATTTTGAAAATGTTTTTTTCCCCATGACAGGATCCCTTTAACTTTTTAGTATATACAAGATCCCCATAAAATAACAAAGGACAAAGAACATTGGGTTCTATGTTGGCACTTTAGTGTCAATGATGCAGAGTCAAGGGATTATTTGTCAAATGTCGCATTTTAGAGGTCTGTGAGGTTTTTTAATCCCTCAAATGAACTCACAATTCAAATGTTTTATAATTTATAGAAAAACTGAAGCAGTGTAGTCGGGGTGAAAAACTGGAATACTCAAATTGATTAAGTTTTCGGCAAATAAAACTCTAAATTGAATGAATCAATTGAGTTTTCAAGCAAACTAGAAACTTCAATATCATGAAGGCTAAAAACATCTTCAAATGTTCAAGGAACCGCTGCCATTGACTTCTACATGACCCGGACAGGTTTTAGCTGATGTTTTTCTGATCTGAGATGTTTACAGCTTAATAATAATAATAATAATAATAATAATAAGCTGTATATAATATAATAATTCCCTAAAAATGTAAGTTGTTTAAAAAATGTTTTTTTAACCCAAAAATTCAATTTTTGATGGAAAAAATACCAGTGAAAGCTAAAAAATTTTAGGAAAAAATCAACTTGACCTTTGATAAATAACCCCCTTAATGTGACTGGTAGTTAAAGGGTTAAATGCAGGTTAACCATAGGCGTATTACCACTTTGTGATGCTTCCTTTAAACTAATTTAATGCTTTAATTGCTACTGAGTTAAATCATTAGCATCTCCCATCAGATAATGGCAAGAGCTAAGAATTGGCCGTTTTCAAAACAGCAAGACAATTTGCTTCCTGTTTTGGAACTTCTGCTCTCTACTTACGCTAAGTACTTCATTCATTTTAAAGTGAAATAATTGCAGCTCTCAGGAGAAGAGAGTAGTGGGAACGTGTTTAAAGGAAGAGAAAATGGCTTGTCCTTTTCCTGCATGAATGCACTGTAAAATACTTATCTAATTGGCTCTCAATGAGCCGATGCCACAAGCACTTGTGTAAAAGGCAGGAAGGCAATGGACTTATTTTGTACAGCATATATTGTACAGATTGTACTGAGGTATGGAACAAACAATTTAAATGGAAAACCAAACAAATTACTCAGTATATGTTGTTACGAATATTGCATCTTGGCTGTAAAAACAGTAAAATACCAAAGGATGTACAAAAGGGAAAATTGTTAAAAAAAAAAGAAACAATATCAAAATCAGTCTCTTTTTTAATCAAATTTATGAAAATGGGGCAAACATCATAAATAAAATCACATACAGGCTTAATACAGTGTACAATATGCTGTGATATAAGACTGCTTATTACACCTAGAAAAAGTGAACAAGGTGCACTTCCAAAACCTTTCAAATTAAACACAATTTCCTAAATGTTTTTGAAGGTACCAGACAATGAAACATCTTTTCACATGAAAAGCAAATACACCAGGGATCCCCAACCTTTTTTACTCGTGAGCCACATTCGAATGTAAAAAGGGTTTGGGAGCAACACAAACATTAAAAGGTCTCTTAGGGTGCTAAATAAGTGCTGTGATTGACTATTCGGTAGCCCCATGTGGACTAGCAGCCTACAGGAGGCTCTGCTTGGCACTATACTTAGTTTTTCTGCAATTAAAACTTACTTCCAAACCTGAAATTCAAAAGTAAGCACCTGCTTTGAGGACACCGAGAGTAACATCCAAGTGGTTGGAGAGCAACATGTTGCTCACGAGCTACTGATTGGGGATCACTGAAATACACATTCACTGGACTTTTTTTTTAGCTTTATATTCAACAAACAGTTCATTGGATTATACAACCTACGCCACTTTGGTTTGTGTGTTTGACCCAGAATAACTAAACACAGACATCCCACTTATCACATTTAACACAGAAAATTGTGTTACGACATCCCATCCAATTAAAGAGTTCACCATTGAAAACAATGGTGCTTTGGTATGCTAATGAAACGGTTAAATGCATTAAATGAGTCAAGATAACAAAGTTTCTTCATTAATCCTGAGTCATGGCGCATTTAACACACAAATCCAAGTGGCTTCATCTGTACCTTCAGATGGGTAATTCAAATGAAAATGTTAATAATTTGACTTTAAAAAGTCCAAAGCATTTTTTAATATGATGAATTTCTGGCCATTTTTTCTGTTGACTTTATGGTTCTCATGCTTGTTGCTCATATCTGTTCTAATGTACCAATGTGCTTTTGGTTGGAGATCACTGAGACACAGAAAAAATGTAATCGAAGACATTTATGGGACATTATACTACCAAATTCTAAGAAAATAATTGTTATTTTATATATTTTCTTGGTCAGTAAAACAAGGGTAATTCCTTCCTTATCTGAATGACCCTTAAATGTATATGCATACCAAAAACCAATCATACTTTTTTTTTAGATGTCAACTAATGGAATATACTAGGCCAAGGTGTGTGTGAAAATTATTTAGCAATTTTTTCCATTAAAATTTTGTTTTCAAAATCGATTTTTCAAGTTTAAAAAAAAACCTAAAATTTTTTGAAAACCTTGAAATTTTCTAGATTTGTTATACCCTAAATGTTTATTTATTATAACCTTTTATACCATATATGCACTTGAATTGGAACGTTGCTATTGAACCTACCTGGTACAACTCATGATATGAAATATCTGCATTTTATTTCTCCACTCTGGTTATCATTTATGTTCCTTTTGATGCTTTTTTTTTAGCTTTTGCACTTATCCTTTTATCTTTAGAGAAGTATTTTTGATGTTTGATGTGCAGGGAATGTATTAAAGAAATTACATTTTATTATAAAAAAAAAATCTTCATTCAAAAGTCTTAATATTATAACTGCAATTAAAAAGGGATTCACTACTATGAATTAAATTAGACCAGTTTGCATTTGCAGATATAAAAGTACAATTTTAAAATGCTTTTAACAAAGGATATCCACATCTTTTTTAATCACCTATGTATACAAGCCACTAGAGGGAAATTTATTGGAAATACAATTTTTTCCAAAATGTGTGCTTATTTATTAAAAAAAAACTTCAGAAATTCAATCATGAAAAAAACTACTTGAATGCAGTAAAATCAATTTTCGGTGAGTCTTGCAAATTTCAAATTAATCATGAAAACTTAAATTTAAAAATTGCTTGAAATTTGCTAATGCAACCTTCATTCAAAGTTTTTTGTGTTTAATAAATCAGGCACTCAAACTCAAATTTAGACATTTGAAAATTTCCAATTGCAGTAAAAGTCAAAAGTATCCTATGCTTTTTGGTAAATGCCCCTTATACTGTAATCTGAAGATAACTCTATATTGCTATATTGCTTTTGCAAGAATTCCTTGCTTCTACAAAGCACAGACACACAGTATGGCAGAGCCCATTAACATTGCTAATACACAGAAAAGATGTATACATAGTGCATGAAACACCCATTCTCAATGAAAAGCAAAAACAAATTAGAAATCGTTATGCTTTAAAGTTTGTTGTAGAAAAGAGAGACAAGAGATATCCTAAATGAAGCACAAGCCCAATTAGGAATTAAATTAGGAATGAGTCAATAAAATAAACATTATCCACAAGAAGCAACTGCTCATCTGTGCTCTCTAGATGATTTTTGGAAGGTTACAGTATATGGGAAAGAACTATACTCTTCCAGTTTATGTGGCCTTTGAGAAGCTCAGATTCAGTATCCATACAGATTGGCCCCAGGAGTAAAAGCAGAGAATTGTCATTGTACCTATAGGTTTCATGTTCAGCTTTAATGCATGTTCTTGTGCTAAAGTTGATAAATAAATACCATTTTTCATATTAAGTGAGTTTAGTTGATTTCTAAAACCATTTCAATCTTGGGTGGATATTCAACTTGTCAATAAATACCAATAGATGAATGGCACCTCCCAATTTATTTACGAAACATCCACAGGGAAATAACTCTTGTACACATTACAGTGTATGTATTCAGTCAGCACTACCAGTGTTTTCCACCTATTGGGTTGATTATTTTACGTAACACAAGGTGGGGATCCAAATTGTGTTAAAACAATTTCATACAAAGTCATCTATGTTGAGCAACATGGGACTGTAAAACCCCCAGGAATTATACATCCAGCCCATAGGGCTCTACTGCTCTATGCTTGCCTGTGCTAAAGGTATTACAGGTATGAGACCTGTTATCCAGAATGCCCAGGACCTGAGGTTTACCACATAACATATTGTCCTATAATTTGGACCTTAAGTTTACTAGAAAATCATGTAAGCATGATTAAATAAATCAAATAAAGTTTTGTTTTGCTTCCAATAAGGATTCATTGTGCCTTAGTTAGTATGAAGTACAAGGTACAGTTTTATTATTATAGAGAAAAAGAAAATCATTTAAAATTTTAAATTTATTTTTAAAAAATTTGGATAATATGGATAAAATGGAGTCTATGGGAGATACCCTTTCCATAATTCAGAGCTTTCTGGAAAACAATCCCATACCTGCATCTGAGTGCAATATATTGTGCAATATTAAGTGACTATTCAGCTGAACATAGTGACCATCTGTTTATGGGGGGGTCTTGCCACATGATTGTTTTGAGCTATAAACATCAAATCATGCCAGTCATTGACTTTCACTGATAGATGCCTACAGGGCTGGTTTTATATAGCAGATGTCCCTAGGCCCTCTTCCCATCCTTTTTATTCAATCAAATGTTCATCATCGGGACTAGAGCAATGGGGATGTTTCTGAACCAATGTGGGTGTGGTTGGGCAGCGTACCGCCCCCTAAAATCCTGCCGCCCTATGCACGGGCCTTGGTAGCCTCTCCACAAATCCGGGCCTGGATGGCTATGGCCTAATAGGAATTAGACAGAAAGTTTGTTTTGTATTTGTAGCCTTGCTTTTGACCTCCAGTTGCCTTGTAGAGGGCCACTATCAGAAACTAACTTTTTTCACTTTGGTCCCATACAAGTTACAGTATTAAATATTTGGTTCACAGTAATTTTATGGGGATAGAATTGGCACTTTTACTACCGATTTACATATATGTTGCAGTTGTACACCCCAGTTGCTTCCCTGCCTTACAATCAAATGAAATCATTGTAGAAAGACTAATACAAAAATGAAAAAGGCATTGAAAGACAAAGAAATACATGTCGTTTTTAAGTTAAATGAAATGGAAGACTATCAGGAAGTGTTAATTTGCACATACATGTTGTTATATGTTATGTTTTAATATAAGTCAAATAGTGGAGGTTTTTTTAATACTATTTATACTATTCCTTTTTTATATGCTGATTTCTGCAAGGCTTTGACTAAATAAAGGACATCTGGAACTGTTCAAGATTAGCATAGTAGAACCAAGAAGTGTAATATGAAATATAAAGAAACTAAATTGTAAAAGAAGCATGAAAAATTATTTGGTTGATGTTGTTGTTTCGGTTTTTATGTCACAAGAAATGTGGTTATCATTATCAGGGCTATGAATAATGTAGTTAACAACATACTAAACACATTTCTCTGCTGTCTTTCATGAAACTAGGGTATATTCATCTCTGCTTTTATTCAAAACCACACAGATCTGCACAGTGATATGTCTATAATGCCTACACAATACAAACTCTTTGAACTAAAAGTTCTGGAAGATTTGAGCCATACCTCCAATCTGCTCATGTCAGGCTCTGATCTACCAAACATCTAACCATGCAATTTTCCATCATGACCATTTCAGGAGAAGAGTTGGCAGGTAGCATAATGACACCATTAAATGTTCTCACATTGCTTTGCTGAGCTGTAGAGTCGATTTACTATAGTTATAATTAGTGTTTTAGCTTCCATAAAAGTATAGTATTAATGCATTTATTATTGTATTCATAAAATATTCCTGCTACTTGAAATATTTATATATCCTATATAATAAAGTGTCTCTGCGTCTGGCGAAATTACGCTAGCGAAGTAGATAGATGCGTAACTTTGCACCCTTACGCTGTGGTGTGTTTTAGCATTGTGGGTGATAGTCTGAAAAACATAAATACGTTACCGTTCGCCGACCAGAGTGTAAATTCGCACGTTAGTGAATTTGCGTAGCGCAGGCGAAAATTCGCCTACAACAATTCTGTTTTTATAAATGTTTGACTACATATGTTCTAGCGCCCGTTAATTTAACGGGCTTAATGTCTAGTTTAAATATATTTCCTATTATACTTTTACTTTACAAGTGTGCTATTTTTTCTCCAGTTTCTCTACTGCTGATCAACCATGCCTAGTAATGCTAGGGAACCCAGAAACTACTGCCACTCTGAATGTTAATAATAAGGTTTCTGTAGTGGGCACTTCAGAATTATGCCCCAAAAATCAAACACAAATGTAATTTTAAAGCAAAGTGCGGGAAGTGATGCCTTCCCCAACGCTAGATGCACATTGAATCTGATTGTTACTACACTCGTTCATAACTTGTGTTTTCGGTACTAAGGGTGGGCACAAATTCACTCATGCCTGCAATTAAGCTAGAATCACAGAGGAAATTCTTCATTGTTGGTAAAAAAAACCACTGCGATCTGCATCAAAACTTGCAATTAACACACTACATTTGTGGTTGTAAATTACTTATTTGCCCCTTCAGTGATCTGTTCTTGCGTTTTAATTAGTGGAAGATTGAATGAATTGCCCAAACATATAGATGGCAAACCTACATTTATTTCAAAAGGAGGGGAGATAGGATTGATCCACTTTTAAATCTGTCAATGACCCCATATTTGCAGATGGGACACACTGGCAGAATTGATTTTTGGCCAGGTAGCATGATAAAGTCGGGAATCAGCCAAACTTCACTGAAAAGTTAAAATGCAGACATACCTAGAAGGAAGGCTTTTGAAAGAATGGGCTAATTTTGAATATTTACTATATACAGAAAATATAATTAACTCTTCTATATGGCAGAGTATGAGTATTTGTATTGGTTACATATACATTGGTTACAATACATTGTTTAGAAGATATAGTGTACTGTATGGGTATTATTTATTTACCCATCCCATTAATTCATGCAACAGTGCAACAGGCTGGCTAACAAAGTGATCTGAGATGCTTTTCTTGTCTTTTTCCCGTGTGTCTCTTGCCGTTGGATGAATGTGCACAATGGGAGAATCTATGGATAGTTATCTGCGTATATATTTGTGGGACACATGGACACTACTTGAGATCATTAATGTCAGTGTGGAACTGGGTTGCCAACTATCCAAAATAATTTACCTCCTTCCCACACCCATGTATTTTTCACCTTTCACCCACCATTAGGGTAAATGGATGTGGTTTAACACTTTCAGTAAGCATTTTGTAGCCTGATTTGTAGTTATATTTTCTTCTTTGTAATCTTTAATTAGGATAGCCCCAAGCAACTTATAGTGCGTCTGTTTGCGGTGTGGCTCCATGCATTTCTATTTTCTATGTTCAGTCTTGGTTTCTGCTCTTATGAATGCAGACCCACCAGGAAGAATGAGATCAATTAGCACATGCATTTCCATGCGCTATAACTCATAGCACTATACTACAGGGCATTTACGTTAACATCTGCTCATGGTTACATGCACTTATTTGCATTTGCATCCGTCAGGGACTTGGGCATGCAATAATGCGATAGGCTTCTATGGCAATTTGGTAGGTTCAATCTGGCGAAGTAGGCAGTCGAATAAATTTAAAACTTTAATTCCTACGATCATCGAATTATCGAATATCCGATCATTTGATCTATTCGATCTATTTGATATTCGATGATCGAAGAGGCCAAAATTCACTTTATGATTTCACGAAAAATTTGTACGCTTGTTATTCGATCGAATTCGATCGAACTTCGATCATTTCACGTGAATTTTGTAAATTGGCCCCTTGGTTTCTGAAGCCTATGGGGAGCTTCCCATAGGCTTCTATTGCAATTTGGTAGGTTCAATCTGCCGAAGTAGGCAGTCGAATAACTTTAAAATTTTGATTCCTATTACGATCATTCGATCTATTCAATCTATTCGATCTATTCGATATTCGATGATCGAAGAGGCCACATTTCACGAAAAAATTGTACGATCGTTGTTCGATCAAACTTCGATCATTTCACGTGAATTTCGTAAATCGGCCCCTATATGTTTCCGTGGGACT
>CM044439.1:125495192-125515441 GCA_024363595.1 Xenopus borealis
TAATAGTTCTATAGGAATAAGTAATCTGTGTTTTGAAGCATTTGAGCAGCACTACACAAACTAATGCTAGGATAGAAGATTCCTGGAGCCCTTTAGCAAAACAAAAGCTCCCAGGACCCGCTGCTAGATACTTGATAGATGATGACACATGAGAGTGTGAAGATCCTGTACTTGATTCTACCCACGCTGCATAAATCCACATTGATGGCAAAACAGTCCTACTGGGTTCATTTAAAGGAAAACTATACCCCTGAACAATGTAGGTCTCTATAAACAGATATTGAATAAAACAACTCATATGTAAAACCGAGCTTCATGTAAATAAACCATTTTCATAATAATATACTTTTTAGTAGCATGTGCCATTGAGTAATCATAAATAGAAAATAGCCATTTTAAAAAATAAGGACAGCCTCCTGGGATCCTAGGATCCAACGGTGCACACAAACATACCAAACAAACTATAAAGTTAGGTCACATGAGCCAATTAACAGACAGAGTTGTGTCTTTTGCTTCCACACTTCTTCCTGTTACAGTTAGAGTTGAAATATTTCTGGTCAGGTGATCTCTGAGGCAGCACACAGACCATCACCAAATGGTGGTTCAAGGCAAGAGATGTAAAAGGGCAATATTTACTTAAATATATATTCCAGTTTGGTAAGATTCTTTAATATGTCACTTAATTTGATATAAACTTTTGGGGTATAGTTTTCCTTTAATGTTTTGTTGTTTTAGTAGACTTAAGGTATGGAGATCCTGTTTCAGAGAAATCCCTTATCCAGAAAAGCCTAGGTCCCAAGCATTCTGAATAACAGATCCTTTACTTGTATTTCATTTTGAGATTTTCCCTCTAATTTTCTTCTCAAACTAAATGCAATTATAATGCCATTGCATTATCATTTTGTAATATCTTCACACACTAGAATCTCTGAGAGTTTGTGACTATTTACAGATACTGCATGTAATTTCTGGCCTGTGCTCTATTAGATCAATACGAGGTTACTGCAAGCAGATACACTTTACTGAAAGAAACTACAAATCTCACACTTTTAGCATGTACATATTCTGCTTGTCTAACTTTCAGCTGCCTTTCATCTGTTTAGGGGGTTTACATCAAACTGAGATTAAAGCAGCACACACTGTATGAGAAATAACCTTAGTGCACTAGAAAAGAATCCTGTAGATCATTACTTACACGTTTTCTGGCCCCTCAGACTTAGTTTTGATTAGGTGGCATATTACCAGGTTTAACTAGATTAGCATGTTCACAATGCATAGGCTGTATATTCTGTAAAGCTATAAGTGAAATTAAATAAATTAATGAATATATAATCTAAATTCAGATTAAATAGATACAGCCAAAAATCTGTGATGTTTTCATTTATTTATCAGTTTATTTATAACCTGTCTATTCTGTGTAGGAAATTTGTGAAACAGTTTTATGAAAATTGATTTTAATTTATCTGCCCAGTAGCAGATAAGACTTCAATTGCATTAACTTCTTCTTTATCTGTGCTGTGTTGGACAAGATGTTCCATTCTATGGACCAGTTATCTGCTATATAACATATTCAGGGATGAATTATCATAAAACTTTGATGTCATACGAAGAGGTCTAAGGATACCTCAGACATGCTGGGGGCCATAAAAAATGGCCACATGCCACCAATGGGCCTCCAGCTGGATAGCTTTGCTATATTCTGTTTTTCAAGGCCACATTCAACGCCACATTTAGTTATCAATAACTTTAAAGCCTTGCAATTCAACAAAAGTTACTCAGGACCTGATTTAAGGACCTTGGGCTTTATGGATAATAATTTGGATATGTCTTTTAAGATTACCGTACTAAAAAATCATTGAAACATCAAATAAACCCAATAGGATTGTTTTGCCTCCAATAAGGATCATTTATATCTTTTTTCGGATCAAGTACAAGGTACTGTTTCAACATAACAGGTTTCCAGATAACAGATCCCATACAAGTACCTAGGGAAACATTTGTTGTGCAACATCATATGTCATTTGTTCAATTATTTATAAAATCCTTTAAAGGACCTGTATGATATTAGAGGACTTTCCAGCTATTAGTGTTTGTGTTATTTATATAACCTTTTATTTTTCTTGTCTATACTGGAATTCCATTATAAACCAGAAATTGAACTTGCTGATGAATGATTATCAAGAGTAAGCATAGCATACACCAACCCACACAAATCAGTCACAAATTAGGTTGTGCAGAATGTCAGTTTATTACCAGACCATCTCTTAGTTGTTTGTGTGATCTATACAGGCAATATGGTCTCTCGTATTATATCTCTGGGATCTTGAATAACCCAAGTTCTTGCAAGTGTTCTTCTATTTTTAAACCATCTATAAAACTAGCCACTATAGCCTCTGCTGTTAAATAGAGTGGTTATGATGTTACAAAATCAAAACACTAACAACAGTGGACAGCTGACCTTTTATAACAGCTTTAATTAAACCAATTTCATTATGTTTCAAGGAACTTACAGGTATGACTGTGTCATCTTATAAAACCAAATTATCTTTAATTGCTCCTTAGCCTAAGGTTATATTGGCAAAACATTTCTTTGCAAAGTTGGCATTCGATTTGATTAAGCTGTCAGGATGCTTGCTGTAGTAAGAAAAGCTCTTTGGCTGCAGTACTTACTTTCTGTGTCTTTAGGTCAATGTATGACTCTTCACTAACACTAAGGTCAATCTATGTTCATTCTTCCTTTTGTTTGGGGATCACCATCAGAGAATCATTAAGAAAGCCATAAATGCAAGAAGTAAGCTTCTTTCTTTTGGGAAAAGGTTTAGATGACAGTTAGTTGTAGGGTCTGCCATTTTGAGAGAAGATTGGGGGGTGTTTTGTTATATAAAATCATAGTGCTCTTATAAGGAATTCTTCACACTGACCCTCTAAGAAGAAAAACAGAATAAATTGCACAATGTTGATGGGTTACCATATGAAGTTATTTTCAAAATGGTGGAAATAGGTATCATGGAACAGAATGTAGGAGTGTAAGGTTTTTCTATACCCCAGGGAAAGTGTTAGCCAACTAGGCTGTGTCCTTTTTCCCAGAGGAAAGGGGGAGTAGTTCCCCAGATGTTATAAAAAGGGATGTTGTCATGTGTTCCATTTCTTTCTAGTGCACGCACTCATTGGAGGAGGTGGTGTGTGGCTGGGAGGGCCTGAAGTGGAGGTAAACCTCATTATAGAAAGTATCAGGTCAGAAATTTTAATAGGTCACTATAGCAGTGACAGATAAGTTCAGGAAAGTTAGTGAGCAGCTAAGGCTTCAACTAGGAGTTTAGTGAAGGGCTAGCTTGCGGTGACAAGGCCACCAGGTTAGGGACTCAAGTGATTAGACTCAGGGATAGAGAGATCCTTGGAGTGTAAGGCCAGCTGTGAGGTTTACCTTCAATGGGGATTGTGCACCAAAGGCAGGAAAGGAGACTCAATTCAGAAAGCTGACTAACAAAGGATCAGTATCCGTGAGTAATATATGACATGCTGCCATTACTTGTTTCCTGGAGTATACCATCTGAGCATACACTTTTGAATGGGATTGACCATTGAGAAGTGTAACACCAGTTAAATTGTTCTGCTTTTTTAAAGAACCAATAACACCCAAAGTAATTGATCAAGAGTGATCGCTGTGTGCTTATACCAGATTGGTAATCCCTTCCTCCATACCATAAGTATGGTAGTCAATGGTGTTTTGACTATTATTTTCTTTACCAAGAAAGTCTCAGATTGTTATGGAGAAAAATAAATAAGTTTTAGGTGTGTTATAATGCCTCATTTGGAGAATCACAATTGACCACAAAAAAGTTTGCTGAAATTCCTGAATTGTCAAAATGGCCATGATATCTCTCCAATCATAAGGCCCATATGGGTTTACGTTTATTTTAGGTTTATAGAATTCAATCCAGCTAATGGGCTATACAATAACATCTTAAAATGAACGTTTACCTACTTTGTACCACTAAGTAGTATCTGAACTTTGCTTCCATTAAGTTTAGTCTGAGAACTGATAAGAGAAAAATGTAGTGCAATTTTTAATTAATGCTGCACTGCTTTTGTGGGGTTTTATGCTAAAAAAAACTCACCACAATGAAATTCAAAATTTGTGGCTATTTTGCCACAGTTCTTTGCTTCTTACCAGGATTTTGTACAGCTTAGAAAGATCCCTCTGGTATCCACCAAGATTTTAACCCCTTTACAAATGCAGTCAATGTCACTAACACGGCGGAAACACATTTCTCTTATGAATTTAACACTGATAACCCAAATCAATGCTAACATTGCTTAGTAACTTTGGAGCATCAGAAACACTATCTCTATAAATGTTAGTGACCTGAATTGCTGTCAGTGAACAGTTTGAAGGATGGTTATTGAATATGCATTTGAGGTGTTAGTTACATACGGTTTCATGTATGTTGTTTTGAGATGTATCAAATTCTGCATCCAGAGCTGTCATTTTTCTTCTTGCATCAGAACATCCCATGGGGGGGGGGGTAAAGACCCATCTGCTAAATATGTGCAACTACTTTAGGAAGCAGAATTAAAGGGATACTGATACAACTGGAAAAGTCATTTCTATGTCATCCCTGGAAGCTGTTTTCCTGAGGTTGACAAATTTATTTCTTCTACAGTGAATAATACTTTTTTAGTCTGATTGAATACAAGCTGTGCGTTGGTATTTTCCCTAGTAGTACATTCTCAGCCTGGGACCCCTGGTCAGTAGAGGTAATATTGACTTACCATTTTTACTTTTTTTGCAATTTGCACAAAGAATGTCTAACTAATAACTCTGTGTAATCGTACCTGGAGGCATTTTTTTGAAAAAGGAATATTTTGAAATGCACCTTCAACATAGAAATATTCAACTACAATCCCCCTGGTACAAATATAACTTGCAATTTAGAACTGTGGTGATCTAGCTGTTTTAAGCAAAGGTATTTTTCAGAATAACAGTGGGTTTTACCAGTTACAGAAGCTTTGCAAAACTGAAGCCATCTATACCTTCTGTGTTTGATGCTAGATCCAGTGAATGGCAGCAGCTAAATCACATATTGGATGGCTCTTTATGCTGTTAATTGATCAGTGGGTGTCTGGTTTCAGATACTCTTCAGACAAAAAGGTAATTCAATATGGGAGTTGACGATTGTCTTACCGTTGCCATTTAATTGACAATGGGTTTAAGGAAGCTTTTAATGTGCATAGTCACTATGGTAATAATGAAGACATCTAACCATACTAATAATAACAATAATGAAAATCATACAGGAATTTCCAACTCATGGTAGACAATATAAAAGGAAAAGTATTTACAAACATTTCATAATCTGTTTTACACATTTCTATTTCATACAAATGATGGGATGTTAAATTAGCTTAATATTGATCCTTAACGTTAAATATTGAACATAGTATATTCATACTGATTTTTATTATTGGAAATGTATGTTAGCTAATGGTATGTGTCAAAGCCTAACAAATGGGAGTATGTCCCTAGACTGATACATTCATTAATAGGGGTTCAGGGGGACTTGAAAATGCTTTGGTACTTTGCTTTTTTTACATTCTTCACCAGAAGTTCAACTCCAGCTAAAAACATCCTGGTGGATGTGATATTCTTTCATATTTTCATATCTTTCAAATGAAATTCCATTCCCAAAAAGCTTGTTTAACTGCTATGCTCCTGAATCACATAAGAAATACTGGCTTGCGGTCAACTTGATAGGACTAAACATTTTTTAAATGTTAAAATATTAACACATAGGGTGGTTTGTACTGCTGATGTGTTTCATAATCATCCCCTAAAGACCTTGAACTAAAACACATTAACCTAAGCATAAGCATATTTTTAAAGAAAGTTTCAGTTCTAGTCTTGAGTCCTGTGCAGGTCCAGCTGGACTGACTCGAGCCCAGCCCACTAACTCACAACCCAACCCAGACCAATTTTCACACTGCAAGGCTTCCTGTAACCACTGAAACTTTAACCCAACCCACAAACTAGAAGAGACATCACTGGAGAGTAGAAGTGATGTCCCTCTGAATGAGGATCAACTAGCTCAACTACTGTAGTTCAGGGGGAAAATATTACTTTTAACTTCATGAGGTGCAATAAGACCTTTCATTCAGCCTGGGTACCCAGACCGGGTACCCAAGAACCACCCGGGAATCATGGTCTTTCTGCCTGAAACCCTACCATTTTTGTGTGTATTCCACGGGATTCCAAATTCCAAAAAACCAAGCAAACTCCAATTCTGATAAATTGTGGTTGTAGAAACATTTCAGGTTTCTCTTCTGAAGCATAAGCTCCAGTATCTCTCTGCAGCCAAATGTACCTCTGCCTTGGGTAGAGGTACACAGAGGAACCATGTGGAAACTAAGGGCTCCTAGGGAATATCCCATTTAACTTTCTGTCAATATGCTGAAAAGATAAACATAAGATTCATAAAGGAAAGCAACACATTGTTTTAGGGACAATATTAGTACAAATACAGATTTTACTCATAAAACATGAATAAGGTGAAAATAATATTTTTTACACTTGTTTGCACTGTGGTGTTTTTTGCAATAATCCCTTCATGTAATTATCCTCACTATAGAAACACATAACAACAAGTTGTTTTTCTATTCCAGGAAAATATACATTTGGCCATTTTTCCTCCAATGAAAACAAAGATTCTAGTGATGCCTTAATATATATGAATGAGTAAGTAATTTACGTTTCAAACTAAACTGATCTAATTGATAAATTAATATTTGTGAATTTTAATGTCTAAACCAGTTCATTTGTGTCATTGCATTTTCCACAACTTTAAGTTTACTTTTAGTAGGGTGGTTCACCTTCCAAACACTTTTTTCACAGTTTGGTGCATTAGGGGGCAGATTTACTAAGGATCGAATAGCTGGGACTAGTGGGGAAGTAAAACCCTTCGAATTCGAATATCGAATTCAAAGGATTTTGCCGCAATTCAATTCGATCGATCGAAAAAATTCTTCATTTAGATCACTTCAAATGATTTTAACCATTTGACCGAATATTTTTATTCAATCAAAAATAATGAAACCCAATTCGGTAGCTTTGATCTGGCGAATTAGGCAGTCAAATAAAATTTTTAAGGGGAAGTAATTTGACTGTTGAATAGCCGAATATTCGGATAGATTTTTATTCGAATTATTTGAATCATTCGATTCTATTGAATTTTCAAAATTCACTGGTCGAAGTCTTCAAAAACCAAAAATTCAAATTCAAATCTTTTTGAAAATTTGATCGAACTTCGAATCTTTCATATGAATTTAGTAAATCTGGCCCTAGTTGTGTCTCAGCAGCAACTGTAGAATTGTAACAACAATTGTACAAAATCTAACAGCTGTATTTAAAGAAATTCAGGGATTCTGCTCAGCAAGGCCAAAAATAAAAAATGTATCACCTAGGGGCAGATTTACTAAATTCACATGAAGAATTAGAATTTGTAAAAAATTTGAATTTGAATCTTCGAATATGCAAATTAGGCAAATTTGACTATCGAATATTCTAATTCAAATATTCGAATAAAATTTTATTTGAATATTCGACTATTCAATGGTCGAAGTACTTACCCTTTAAAATTTCATTTGACCACATAGTTCGCCAGATCCAAGCTGCCGAATTGGGTATCATTATTTTTGATCGAATAAAAAAAATTTGACCGATCAAAATTTTTCCTATTATGGTAAAATCCTTCGAATTCGAATTTACTTCACCCACTATTCCCATGGTCAAATTTCAAATTTTTTTTAATTCAAAATTTGACCAATAGTAAATCTGTCCCCTAGTGTATCAATTTTGAACAGTTAATTGAAACAGTGGACCCCCCCCCAAAGCTGCTTCAGAAAGACATTAGAAGGTGAAAAATGAAACTTTAAACTTCAAAAATAGAAAAATGGTCACAAAAAGAAAATAGAAAGTAATTGAAAAAAGTCTTTCTGATGAACTATTTAAAACAACTGAACCGAAAAGGCATGGTAAACAAACCCTTTAAAAATCCTACAGTCCTACTTTTTGTATATAGGTCCACTGGCCCCAGGATCATTTGATGGATACATTGCATATTGGCAGCCAAGCTATGGTGATAGAACTGTTAAAGTGTTGACCATGCAGTTCAGCCAGTGTCTCCATCCACATACCAAGTAGGAGATTGTGACCCTTCCTCACAATGCAGTTCATTAAGGGGCAGATTTATTAAGGGTAGAAAACAATCAAATTTGAATTGCGAATTATCCAAACTCAATTTGAGTCTTAATTTGAGTTTCAAGATTTATCATGCTCTGGCCCTTTAAGAACTAAAATTGGACTATTTACCACCTTAAACCTGCCAAATTACTGTATAAGTCAATGGGAGTTTTGCTTAATTGAGTCAAATCCAATTAGAGTTTTTGGGTTGATTAAATTTGTCTGAGCTGTGAAAATTAGACTTTATTAATAAATTTCGATTTATGGGAGTCTTAAAAAACTCACATACATTTGAAAATCAGTCCCTGATAAATGTGCCTCCCTGTGTGAGTGGTTTTAGAGATTTTTGAAACCAATAATAAGGGGCACAATTACTAATGAATCGCATTTCGAAGTGAAAAAACTTCGAAATTTGATCATCAGATTTTTTGGGGGGGTAATTGTATATCCATTTTTGATCAAAAATGGCAGTTTTTGATTGTTCTAATCAAACAATCGCATCTTTCAAACCACTCGAATGATTTCCCTTTAAAAAATTTGAATTAGCAAAACTTTGCCAAATTGCCGGTAAAGGCTATGGTGGGTCCCCCATAGGCTATAATTGCAATTAGGCAGGTTTAAGGTGGAGAATGGTGAAATTCTAATTTTGAAATGTTTACATTTTTTCAATTTGAATCAAATTTTAGCCTATTCAATAGTCGAAGTTGCCCAAATTCAAATTTTAAAAATGTTAATTTTATTCAAAATTCACTTTGATCGTTAAATTTGCTCCTAATTATATTTTCTCAAAAACCACAAATGTTGTGTAATGCCATGTAAAAAAAGCTAAATGGTGCTCTAAAAAAAAATCATAAATCCTAAGGGGCAGATTTACTAAGGGTTGAAGTTAAATTTCGAATTAAATTCAAATTTAAAAAATGTGAATTTCAAAGTAATTTTGGGCTACTTCAACTATCAAATAGCCCAAATTTGATTTGAATTGAAAAAATTTGAATTTCAAAGTACTGTCTCTTTAAAAAATTCCAATTTGACCCTTTGCCACCTTAAACCTACCGAATTGCTATTTTAGCCTATGGGGGACCCCTAGAGCCTGTACTGAAAATGTTTCTAAGTCCTGGAATGATGTATTCAAACAATTTTAATTTGATCAAAAATTGCCCTAAAAATGCAGTAAAAAAGTTTTTTAACTTCGAAATTCGACCCTTAAAAGTCCAAATCTGCCCCTAAAAGTCCAAATGGCTAAAAAAAAGTCCAGTAGGATCAGCGCAGCTTCAGTTGACTCTCATTGCTTTTACTGTACTGAAATCCATTTCTCAAAAGAGCAAACAGATTGTTTTATATTTCATTTTGAAATCTGACATGGGGCTAGACATTCTGCCAATTTCCCAGCTGCCCCAAGTTATTTGACTTGTGCTCTGATAAACTTCAGTCACTCTTTACTGCTGTATTGCAAGTTGGAATGATATCACCCCCTCCCCCCCCAGCAGCCTAACAACAGAACAATGGAAAGGTAACCAGATAATAGTTCCCTAACACAAGACAACAGCTGCCTGGTAGATCTAAGATCAACACTCAATAGTAAAAACCCATGTCCCACTGTGACTCCTTCAGTTACATTGAGAAGAAAAACAACAGGCTGACAGAAAGCACTTCCCTCCTAAAGTGCTGGTACAAGTCACATGACCAGGGGCAGCTGGGAAATTGACAAAATGTCTAGCCCCATGTCAGATTTCAAAATTGAATATAAAAAAATTTGTTTGAGAAATGGACTTCAGTGCAGAAGTCTGCTGGATATATTTTGAAAAAAAAGATGTTTTCCATTTACAGTATCCCTTTAAGGTCCTACCTTACCACCATAATAACCCATGCAGTCTACTGTCTTCTTCTGTGAACTTTTGTTTGCAAAAAATGTTTTTGCACCAACTTTTCTTTTACTCCACTGCTGTCTACAGGGCCAAACAGACACAATCTTTAATGAATGGAATAAAAATAAATATAACTTAGGCTTTCTACACAGTCCAAAACATACATTTTGATTAGTCATTTCTTGGAGTCTCCCTTTTAACAACAAATCTTGGACTTTAAATATATTTAAGGAAATAAGGAAGACAACAGCCTCACGCAAGCAATAACATTCTTGATTATGTTATGATATGCTACATAACACACAAATGTTGAAATAAACAATGCAATTAAAAGTTAGGAATGTATTCTCTTTTGTTTTTTAGGATGCAATCCAATCATGTCCTGGCAACTTGGATTATAGAGAAGAGTAAAATTCATAACCACAGTGGGGAATTACCCTTATTTACTCAGGGACTGCTCTCAGTTAGAAAGGTACAGTGTTTTTTTTAAAAAATAATGAACTAAGTTGAGATTGCCTTCTCATCTGATTCCTTAGAACAGGGTAAGATGATCTACTGTACAAAGTGCAGAGACTCAATCAAAAAGTTTCAGCATATTCTATGATGCTATAGACCAGGGATTCTTATCCTATGGGCTGGAACCCACATATATGTTTTCCATTATCCCCTTTAATAATGCAAATGTCTTCCTTCAGTAACAAAATAAAAAATAAAGTGCATTTTTAGATTATGAAGCTGCTTCCTTTGCTTAAAGGAGAACTAAAGTTTAACTGAAGATGTAGGCCAGAAATGCTATACATTATGTTTTGGGCAACCACAGCCTTTTAGTGGTGAAGATCTGTGCCTTCAAGGATGCCCAGGTAGCTCCCCATCTTCTTTTCTGCTGATCCATGGCACATACTCTGTACTGCTTCCAGTTACTGAGCTTAGGGACTGACTTAAAATAAACAGTAAACATACAATATAAATGTCACAATATAAGGCTGATTAGTAATTACTACAGATAATGATTACATGGCAGCACAGAGACATGTGCAACCAGCATTAGAATTTAGCATCAGATTGTATTACAGGCCAATCTCATTTTCTGCTTGATAATTTGAGATGATCCCCTAAACTTATTTTCTCAAATGCTGCTCAGAGCCCACTGAGCATGTTAGTGTCACAGACACTTTCCAAAATGGTGACCCCCAGTGACAAGTTTGATGTTCTGGATCATTGCTGCTATGGAGAAGCTGAAACTTTAGGCTGGTGCAATAAGTTCACTATATAAAATATGGCATTTTTAACCATATTCATTTTTAAGGTTTAGTTCTCCTTTTAAAAGACAAGAAACCCCAACAAAGGGTATTGTCCATCTGTAAAAAAGTATTAAAAAGAAGGTATATGCAATTGTTCCAAATATGCTTGATTTCCTCAGTAGCATCAAAGCAATCCAACAGCTTTCTTAAGATTGAATAACTTCAGTTACATGAATTTGAGTGCTCTGGAGTCAAACAAATAAATCCAGTGGCATCAAATTTCAAAGTATAGAACGGCATCAGTATCTTCTTAAAAGGCCTATACCAACATTTTTTAAATATGCTAAGATGGGACCTATAGCTTATGGGCATTAAACTCAAAGTTTCGCCAACAGATCTGTTATGATGCAGCCTTCCATGGAAAAGTGCCATTGTAGATTAGTAGGTGAAAGGGTGGTACTGCAACTAATAATCTATAAAGCTATTTTCCCAATGTAACCATAAAATGCTTTACACAAATGGAATCATAGAAATGACCAAAATGATAAATATATGCACATTATCAACTAATAATCTATAAACCTATTTTTCTAATCTAACCATAATAAACTTTACATGAATTGAATAACAGAAGTCACCAAAATGATAATTATGGCTAATTATCAACTAATAATCTGTAAACCTATTTTTCTAATGTAACCATAATAAAGTTTACATGAATTAAATAACAGAAGTCGCCAAAATGATAATTATGGCTAATTATCAACTAATAATCTATAAACCTATTTTTCTAATGTAACCATAATAAAGTTTACATGAATTAAATAACAGAAGTCGCCAAAATGATAATTATGGCTAATTATCAACTAATAATCTGTAAACCTATTTTTCTAATGTAACCATAATAAACGTTACATGAATTGAATAACAGAAGTCACCAAAATGATAATTATGGCTAATTATAATTTCGGCATAACTATACACCTAAATAAATTATAAGGAGCATTCATCATCTGAGAAACAGTGTTTAACTGCTTAAAGGCAACCTTTCCATGATATTTTAAGTTTTGTTTAAACATACTGCCATATGAAGTGCAGAACAATGCAGGAATAAACAGTGTCAGACAATGTAACGTCAAATCATCTGCATTTAAATGTAGGCGAATGCATATGGGAAAGGCTCAGATATAACATATAAAATTTTATTAATAGATAATAATTCTATTTGCTCATTTCCTATTAAACACCTTATTTTATCCATGGTTTGGCTACTTTATTACATTTTCACCAAACGAGAACAACAAAAACATGATCCATTCTTACTAACAATATGCATGTTTATTTTCAAGCCTAAAATTATAGGGACAGCTGTTTTTTCTTTTCTTTTTTCTTTCGGTTAGCTAGAACAGAATGCATTGGGAAAAAAATGGGCCCATTAAACCAGCAGTCTCTTGTCTATTGCTTTGTTATTTGAATTTCACCATCATTAAAGAACAGTTCTCCTAGGGGACCGTGCATCCCTAATCCACAGAAACAGACGGGATCTGCAGTTAGATTTGTGTAGATGAAAGCCACAAACAAACCAGGGGCTTCTAAGGAAAGATAAATATACTCTGGCAACACTCGTTTGCTCAGTTTAGCAGATTAGAACATTGAGAATATGTCACCTGAATGTGAGGCACAGGTACCGCAAGGTGATCACTCGAGTGCTCAGGCTGACTTACAGTTTAATGAACCGGTTTACAGGATATGCATTTCCTCTCTAATTAAGTCACATTATTTGATAATAAGTTGATTGCTGGGGTACCAGAAGGAGTTTAGCAGCTGTGTTTGTTCCTTTACAAACATTTTCATCTAAGGGTAGTGACACATCGGCAGATTCGGGAAGATTCAGTCGCCTGGCGACTAATCGCCTGTTCTTCTGGACGACAATCTCTCCGATCTGCCTTTGTGTGTCTTCCCTTCCTGTATAATGAAGAGTCACCTGCGCTAAGCACACTCAACGCTTCGTTTTCTGAAGTTGTCTGAAGTTTCCACTTTTGGAGACTTTGGATAAATGAAGCGCTGCGTGTGCTTAGTGCAGGCGACTCTTCATTGTACAGGAAGGGAAGAAACACAAAGGCAGCTCGGGGAGATTGTCGTCAAGAAGAACAGGTGATTAGTCGCCAGTGATCTGCCCGTGTGCCACTACCCTAAGTCTCACGATTTAACACTTTAAATAATAGTTCTAATTCTCCCCAAAAGAATCCAGTTATGGCAGGTACAGAACTTCTAGGCAATCAGTTAAGTTCTAAGGTTGCCTTATTGTGTAATTGACTGTCATCAAGATAAAAGAGTAACTGTATTTAAGCCTTATTTATTACTTTTAAATTAAGTTCCTTATGGAGCCAGGCTGTATTTTGTTTCCTTAATAAATAGTCCCATCTAATTTTCTAAAAGATCTAAAGATCGTTCTAAAATAATTCAATTATGCAAGACAAAATCATGGCTGTGATCTTGTTACATAGTGCTTTAAATGAAGTTTCCTGGGATAAGAGAAGTTAGTCTTGACAGATTTGTTCCAATAAGCTCCAATAAGCTCCACTAATGAGTGCAGTTGGCAGTATATTCTCCAAAACCTGGTAAACCCTGCGACCCTGGAGCAAATACTGTATCTAGTTAACACATTTTTAAATTTCATACGCATAAAAACAAGAAGGAAGTTGTTGTGGTGGTTAATAACTAAAATCCCTTTCTTTCTTACTGAATACTTAACAATACTGTAATACTGATTAAATGAGTGGTTCATCTTTAAGTTAACATTGAGAGGCCAATTTACGAAATTCACGTGAAATGATCGAAGTTCGATCGAATAACGATCGTACAAATTTTTCGTGAAATCGTAAAGTGAAATTTGGCCTCTTTGATCATCGTATATCGAATAGATAGAATGATTGGATATTCGATAATTCGATCATTCGATGATCGAGGAAATAAAATTTTTTAAGTTATTCGACTTCCTACTTTGCCAGATTGAACCTACCGAATTGTAATAGAAGCCTATGGAAAGCTGCCCATAGGCTTCAGAGACTAAGTCCTGCTCGAATACCATTCGTACGATCGGAGCGTTCAATCGTTCGAATCGTACAAATTTTTCGGACGCTCGAATGAAATTTCACGATTTTTTCGTCAAATTGAATGATCGGTATCCGACCGTACGAATTCATCGAGAAATTGGATATCGAGCAAAATGATAGCCTAAAATAATTCGATAAGCATTCGATGGTCAAATACTTGAGCTGATTTCTGGGAGTAATAGTAAATTTGCCCCTAAGTATGTTATAGAATGGCCAATTCTAATCGATTTCAATTGTCCTTTTTTATAGTTTTATATGTTTAACTTCTTCTGACTCTTTTTAGCTTTCAAATGGGAATCACTGGCCTCATCTAAAATACAAATACTTTGTAAGGCTCTGTTAGTGCTACTTTGTATTACTCATGTTTCTATTCAAGCCCTCTCTTATTCATATTCCAGTCTCTTATTCAAAGGAATGCATGGATGCTAGGGTCGTTTGGGCCTTAGCAACCACATTGCAGAAACTGCAAGCTGGAGAGCTACTGAATAAAAAGCTAAATAACTCAAAAAACACAAATAATAAAAAAAATTAAAACTATTTGCAAATGGATTGAGCAAATCAATCTCTACATCAAGCTAACAGTTAATTGAAAGGTGTACAACCCCTTTAAAAACTGTTCTCAAATGGTAAAGGCATTATACAATGAGGAAAAGTGTTTATTACAAATGTGCAATGTTTAGTGATAAGTAACTGGCCTGTTTTGTTTCGCCAAAAAAAAAACCCCTAAACAGCAGCATAATTCACAAAATGCATTAGAAAGCAAGAAGGTAAAATGCATCGGAGTCAATGGAAAGGCAGCAATGGTTTTTATGTGTTTTTTCAAACCCTAAAAAAGTGTCTTTTTTTACCGGCTAAACAAAACACACAGAGAAATTTATGTAAAGTAATGCCATTGACAATTTTTACGTTTTCCTGTTTTTCATTTCCTTGCTGCAAAACTGTTCCAGGTGAAAACTTTGCTCATCCCAGTAATGTTTAGTTAAGTTGAATAGTGACAAAAAAGTTTTATATTCAGTTTTATATATAAGTTTTTTAGTAGAATACAGTATATGAATATAGAACAATATATTAAAATCTGATTGTGTGTTTCTGTCTTTCTTTGTCTTCTAGCTGTCAGTTTAACAGAAAATTAGCATGGCTAAGTGAAATCACGAATAATGGTTGATTATTGATATGTGATTAGTGATGGGGACTCTGACCTGTTTTGCCAAAAATTTGCAAAAAAAACGAGGATTCGCTGAAATGCATTGAAGTTTATCACCCTTTGGAGTCTATGGGGCAGATTTGGCAAGGGTTGAACTTCGAATTGAAAATACTTCGAAATTCGACCATCAAATTTTTTTAAGTGTTTTTTTCGATTGAGAACAGACCATTTTTGATCGAATAGGTCTGTTTTCAATCTATTTAAAATCGTTCAAATCGTTCGAAACAAATGATTTCCTCCAAAAATTTAGATTTCTCTAAAATTTCAAAAAGACTCCATAAAGGTTATAGGAGTCCCCCATAGGCTAAAACAGAAGTTTGGCAGGTTTAAAGTGGTGAATAGGCAAAGTTTTTATACAATACTTCGAAATTCAAATCGAATTTTGGCCTAATCGATAGTCAAAGTACCTAAAAATGACTTCAAAATTCGAATTTTTTTATTTTGAATTTTCACTTCAACCCTTGTCAAATCTGCCCCTATGTGTATCATTTATGCTGTGAAACTTACTGAAAATTTTTGCCCATTACTGTATGTGATTGCTTATTCAGAAAGCTGTCATCCAGAAAGCTCTAAATTATAGAGTCCATTATAAGCAAATAATTCTAATTTTTAAAATGATTTCCTTTTTTCTCTGTAGTTATATTACAGTAGGGTGTGTTTACCTTTGCAAGTGCAGTGGACAACTTGTGCTTTTCCCCTCAGTGTGTTGTGCCTATAACCACTTTCATTAAAGGTACTGTACCTGCATCAAAATGCACTCTTTGCCCTTCCCCACAGTTCTTCTCAGTGTTGCTCAATACTTCCTGCCTTCCATTTCCAGTTGGGCTCTGCCTCACAACAGGCATCTGCTCCACAGTTCCCTTCACAATGGGAGTCTGCAGAACATTTTCCAAGTCGTCAAGCAAAAACAACTAGTTAGCAACTTTGTAGGAAATCAGTTTATTTGCAAAGCCCATAAAGTCACTCACAATTTAAAAAATTGTAAAACTAGGAGGGCTGTTTAAGTAGAGAGTATAAATCAAGAAAATCTGCCATGCACTGTGAAAACTGTGCAGTTAACTTTGTTAACACCCTTAAATATTATACTCATTTTACCAAAACAGAGGGGCAGATTTACTAAGGGTCGAATTAATTAACCCTCGAATTTGACCATCGAATTTGTATCGAATTAAAACCCCTTGAATTCCAATTTTGAATTTGAGGGGTTTTAACGCAATTCAATTTATCGCACGATCGAATATGAAAAATTTTATTGATAAAATCGTTCGAATCGAAGGATTCAAATGATTTTAACCATTCGATCGAATTTTTTATATTCGATCAAAAAAACTTGGGAATAGGGTTATATAGCAATTCGGTAGGTTTAACCTGCGGAATTGTTATATCAATTTTTTTTTAAAGGGCCAGTACTTCAACTATCGTATTCGAATTTTCTAATTCAAATCGAATTTTGGCCTATTCGATAGTAAAATTTTTCCAATTCGAATTTTTTTCAAAGATTAAGACTGTATACAATAACTAGGTGCCAAGTTTGTCAGAAAGTGATTTATTGGCAAATCCCATAAGCAACTCACTACTTACATAATTGTTGTGGGGTCCGCTTTTCTTAACGCGCATGCGCAGCAACTGTCATGGCGGCTCACACCGGGAGCTCAGTTGCATCAAGAAAATCAGCCATTTGCATCACAATATCACCATAATAACTAATGAAAAGTAACTAAAACGTAACAATAAAAATTAAATTGGAGCCTCAATAGCTGTTTAGCTGCTGGCGTCAGTGACCCCCATCTGAAATTTTGAAAAAGTCAGAAGAAGAAGGACATAATTAAAAAACTATACAAAATAAATAATGAAGTCCAGTTGAAAAGTTGCTTAGAATCAGCCATTCTATGACATACTAAAAGCTAACTTAAAAGTGTATACATTTTGAATGATGTATATACACCTGAAATGGCCCAGTTCTGATGCTTAGCTGGTTTATCTACATGACTAAATAACAATGATGGATCTAGAGAAGGAGTTAAAATCCCAGTGTAAAGTTCTAAGCAGTGATGTCCTTTCTGCACTTCCATTGCTGTTATTCTTGGCTTTATATTGCATTAAACCTTGGCGCTAAGCGCTTTGTAAATTATATGGCCAGTAAAACCACAGGCTTGTTATGTCAGAGCGCACCATAAAGCATATACTGTGCACCATAAACTTTTATACTGTTTCCCACTTACTGTTTTATGAGTTCAGCCCTCACTACTTTCCAGCATGGATTGAACTAGTTCACAGCCCATTATCATAGATTAACTTTTTGGTACTCCTGATGAATGTGCTTTTAATGGCCTCTTGCCATTTTTCCTCTTAGCATTAATTTGCCTAAACTATTTAAAATAATCTTCCACAAGATAATCTTATGCAAATGCTTAGGCTTGGTTGTTCATTCAGTAGAAACGCTTCCTTCTTAATTTTCAGTTATACACAATACTTATGAACACAACTATATAGTATTGTTAGGGCTTAAAGTGATTCTGACACGAAAAAAATAATTTTACCATATGAATGTACATTAAATGTTACCTATAGGTCATGTTGATCATTTTTTGCTGAGAGGTTTGTTTTTGTATATAATTGTTAGTTGAAGTTCCTAAGCCTGACTCTCTGACACTCTGACTTTGCCAACCTGACTGTCCCATCTCAGCCTGTTAGTTACAGTTTCTAATGCTAACGGACTCCTGCTGCACAAATATGGCAGCCCCCTCATACAGGAACATGGGGCAACATGGCAAAGTTAGAAGTAGCTTTCAAAGCCAATATTATAATTAGGGATGGGCGAATTTATTCGGCAGCCACGAATTTGCGGTAAATTCGCGAAATGCCCGAAAAAATTTGCCTGGCGAAAATTCAGGTGACAAAAAAAAAACAGTCGAAAATGACGCGACGCGCGTCGAAAACTACGCAGTGTGTCAAAAACAACGTGATGCGCAGCAAAAATGATACGCGCATTGTTTCGCAAATTTCACTAGAAAGTTGCGAATTTTTCGGCTAAGCGAATCTGCCTAGATTCGCCCATCACTAATTATGATATGAAAAAATTGTTTAATTTCATGTGTCAGTATCTCTTTAATGTTTCGACTTTCTTGCTAAAACTACATTTTTAAAAATTAATTCCAACATCTTTCCATTTATACAGAGGGGAACTGAAGCTAATTGCCGGGTTTCAAAGATGGTTCCTTAACTGAATGGTTCCTTAACTTACAGGCCAAGTAAAAACTTTGCATGAATTACATTACAGAATCACTATTACTCCTATTAATCTGAAAATACTCCAGCTAAAACTTGTTGAGGTCATGTAGAAGTCAACAGCAAATATTCCTGAAGATGTTTCCTGTGATCTGTGCTGGGTTTTCGTATGATAATCCAAAAAAGTCAGAGCTTGCAGGCAGCAACTCGAAAAAATCTAGCAATTCTACGATTGTAGAATTGTACGTTTCAAGCTGATAAATGATTCTTGATAAATGAGGGAGTTGGATTGACTTTGCTTTAGTTAAAAAAAATAGATACATTTGAGTTTTAATAAATAGAGAACATGTATATTAATATAGTATATATTATCTATCTCTACTAAAGTAAATCTATAAGGCTATAACCTAATGAATTGTCTACATGAAAGCATAAAATATAGATTGGATAATGCTTGGGAATAGCAGAGCTCTCACAGCAGATAAGCTGAAGTAATCAGTATGTGGTAGCGTATGTTCTGTCAATTAAGGAACAAGCAATTCTTCTGATTTGCTATTGGCAGACCAATAGAGATAATGGGTTTGTTGGACAGAACAGATACAGGTCAGGGAAACAATGACAAGATAAATGTAAAAAATAGTCCATTATACGTTAACACAATTTCTATGATGATAATTTGCTTGAATGTTTTGTGCTGCTTAAGTTGAAAGGTTGGTGACTGGCAATTCTACTGTAGAATGTTTGGCACTGGTATTATTATTATATTAATATTTTATTTACACTTTCATTGTTGCCTTTTTTTTAATTTCATACTGGCATTCATTCTATTCCTGCTAAAATAAAACAAAGTTATATTATGGCCTGGATAAAAAAAGTCCACCAAAAGCTTAGATTTCTTATAAAAGAATCAGACACTAAGCACATATATTTCAACAGACATTTCTGTAAATTTTATTACAGAGTATATAATCCAGTTAGAAGGGTCAATATGCAGATTACACGTTTTAAAGGATGTGTTTATAGCTGTTGAGCATACCTGGAACATTTTACTTTTAACTTGTTATGACAAGATAAGATAAAACCAAATCCTCCTCAAATAAGGCACTATGAGATAGGGTAACATAACATGACCATAATCTTGCATTCCACAGCAGAACAATGTTAGGGGCAGCCTCATACACTGTATACAAATTGCACTAAGGGATGAATGGTCCCAGCTGATTTTTGCAGCGTGACTCTGAAACAGTGTTTAAATCTTAAACAGTCACATACAATCAGAAGTCTAGAAACTGCAACACTTGAGCCAAATGGATAAAAAGGAGCTATATTTTCAATAAATTAAAATCCAGTGTATAATTA
>CM044439.1:125518629-125534156 GCA_024363595.1 Xenopus borealis
CAACTGGTATACGCCTCTCTTTTAATCATGAGTGAAATGTCTTCATTAAAATATCTCAGTGGCTTTGAGTTACTTTTGATAAATATACCATGACCTGGAAGAATGAGAATCTTCATAGTCATGAGCTTCTAACTCATCCGTAATATCTCCTCTATCTCTCAAATGTGAAATTAATGTCCCATAGTGTGTTTCCTCTAACACCTTCTCTTGTTTTCTAGTAAATGGGAAAGCTGGTGACTGTGGCCAATACATAGATTTGTATTGGTAATATAGGTGCAAATATTTTACATCTGGCAGCTTTCACATTGACATTTCTTGGACACAACATTCAGCACTTTGTTGCTGCCATTATTCTCTGAATTAACTATTGAGGTAAAATAAAATGTATTTCATTGTTTTGAGCATCATGGACATCCACCACAAGGATATTTTGCTACTTACCTTCTGCATAACTCTATTCAGTTGTAATAGCTAAGACTTCTCCATAGTTTCTGGCTGACCCATGCCTTTTCTTGTAACTTTTATAATCTGTACAAATCATTTACACACGGGTTAGGGGAAATCCTCAGTACTTGATTAATTATTAGAGAACAATGAATGTAGGAGTTTTATTGCATCAGAAGTTTCAATCCACAAATAATCAGTGTAGGACTCACCTGCAATGAGGAACATTGACATATTTTGGCCACTGCATGGTACAAATATCAGATACTTCAAATATTTAATGCATGTATTTTCACAGGGCTCTTTCTGCATATTGCTTTATAGTGTGGGTAAAACTGAGTTTCTAGTGATAAAACATTAGTTAGTCCAAGTGCTGACATCTGGTCTATTCCAATTTTTGGATGAAAAACATGTAATTTCTAACACATTTTTGACACATTTCAATTCTAACCTTTTTTTCTTATTTAATCCTAAAGAATTTCAACAAGATTGTCATGCATTCTGTTGAAAAAGATGAAGCTCTTTTGGGCAGGGTCCTCTTCACATTTTGCATTGGTTATTAGTCGCTATGTGTGTAATTCTGTATGCTTTTTGTATAAACCCATTTATTGTACAGTCCTGCGGAAAATGTTGGCACTCTAATGTTAATATTAATTGTATTGCATTAGATTATTTAAACAGGGCTACATGTCTGGATGCCAATATACAGGTTGTGATCATGCTCCCTGCTCTTAAGGTGAAGTCAAAGCATTTTCTGTCCAACACCTAAGAGTGAAAAAATCTTGAATTTACAAAATCATTTTGTCCATCTCCGTTCCCAGAATAAATATGGGGGTTATCTGCAAGCAAATCATCCAGAATACCTGGCCAAACTGTCTGTTCATTAGGTGTTTCCTATTTGTATGATTATGCCCTTGGTGCTGTACATGGCATTGTCAGCTGGTATTGTTCAGTTGTGTCTGGACATGACTGCATAAACTGTCATTTACTTGCATGGAATTTTGCCCCAAAAAAATGCCAATTTAAGCTAATGACATGCTGCACAGGCTTACTTGGGTGCTTTGATGCAGCTATCCAAGTGTTATTGAGCTAAAACTTCAAGCATCTCCAAAAACCTTCAACAATATGTGTATTCTGGAACTTGTAGTTTAACTACAACAGTTAGTTATATTTTGGACAGTCCTGATATTCAGCATTCTTGTAACATCACCTTCCAAGAAAAGTGGACTGGGAGGTCTATGGTTTCTTCATGGTTCTTCAGCATATACCTACCCCCCACAGTGGGCAGCCACCCTGGCTTTCATCTGCCTAAACACAGCTCTGTCTGCTCTGTATTACCAGTTTATTGAATATACCAGCATGCAACACATTTTTAAAACCATAATTTATGTGCCTCCAAGAATAACTTTTACTTTTGGCCTCAAAATATATGGCTATCATTAAACACACATTTTACTAAACTAGCAAAGATCAACATTATGAGATGAGCATTTGTCAATGTTTTGTGCATTTTAAAAGAATGCCCCCTAAAATCCATATGAAAGGCAAACTGAGAGATTTGCTGATCAAAGCACAAAAATGTCATACTTTGCAATATTTGGCTAGCGGCCTTGTCTTATGTGGGACTCTCATCCATCCTCTCCACATGCTGGCCTAGTAAAACTGACATTGATTTAATGATCTTTTTCTGGGAAACAACATGCTTAGAGTGTAATTTATAGACTGCAGCAACTTATGGTCCATTGAGCCTGTCATTCTAGCACATATTGGTTACAATATAGGAACTAGGATGTGCATTGACATGTATTACATGACAAGTAAATAAGGCTTTCATATAAACTCAGTGGAATATATTGCCAAAAAGAGAGAGCTCTTGCTCTGACATGCTACATAATAGACTGAACAGCCTCTCCTCTGCTGCATTTGATCTTTCTTTGATTTGAAAGTCTCCAATACAGTTTAGAATTCATTAACATGTTTATGACTATTGACATTTGCATCCACTTAATTACAAGCTATTTATTACACCATCCTATTATTAAATGTATCATAAATTAAATAAATTGTCATAATTATGTGGTAAAGCAGCTGATTATATTTTCACTGGCTTGAGCATATATGCTCACACGAGCAAAGGTAGTCTGATAAAAGGATGAACCAGTGTGGCAGATTCCTCTAGGCTAGTCCCATGTGTTCGCACATCCATACATAATGCTTGTGCTACTAAAAAGTACAGTTCAGAAACCTTATAAATGAATGATTTGTTTTTATGAATAACCATATTAGTGGGGACAAGGTCTGGCTGCAATCCTCAAATCAGTTGAAGATTATCTGTTTATTTTTATTTAAAAAGCATATTCCTTCATTTGTAGCAATAGTGATCACTATAAACTAACACTGGGATAGCCATTTAGATAATGATGATATTGGTGTTTATATATACAGTCATCTGCTGCATTAATTCATTTATGGGCTTATCTGCCTTGTTTGAGTAACTGGATTTTGGATGGAATATTCACATCGATGGTTTGGGCTCAAATGAGGCAGTATTTGAAGAAAATGCTGATGGAGACAACTCATACTAACTTAACAAATAACATAAATATTTTCAATTAAAATGTGGCAAACAGTTGTCTTCTATTATCATCCTACCAGCAGAAGCAATGGGTGGCTCTTGTGTTGTGATTGACAATGGAGATGGCACATGTGTTGGGATTGAGCTTGGAGGTGGCGCTTATTGGAGCATATTCGTTCAACCATGGCATCAAGCAGCTGCACTGTGTCAATTACAATACAAAAACCACCTGCTTTTCTTTTCTACTGGCAGCATCATTTACACCAGCAGAACATTTTCAACACAAAACTGTATATAATAGAAAAAAACTAAAGAAAGTTGTGTTTCTTAAGTGTATTACATATTTACTTCATGTTAGTGTCAGTGCTGCATTGGAGGGCAGAATAAAGGAAAAGAAAGTAAAGTAATAGGGTACTTTAGTATTCAGTATGTACAGATTCTAATGACAACATACAAATTGCACAAAGTACAAAAATATGAAGTCCTCAGTACTGTGCAGGCGATTTCTCTGCTCTTTTTTTGGCAGCCGTTAAACATATCCTTAATAGAATTCACATGGAACCTCAAATAATGACAATGTTTGGAGGCTGGCCAGCTAGTAAGTAATTTAAACATCACAGGAAATTAAATTTTAGATTTCGATTTTGCGCAAAGTTTTTTTGTAATGAAAATGTCACACATAAATTATGAAGTCTGATTATGTTCCTTTTTTTTTACTTTTTAATAAAATAATAGAGGTACTTGACAGTCAAGAACAAATGCATATTTTATGTGAATAGAATTACGTTCACCTAACCTCCTTTGGAAATAATAGAACAGATGTTATTTCTGCTATATCAGTTATCAGCTACTCTGTTTAACAGCATCAAACACAGGAATTTATTAAAAATCTACCAAGGTTACTGCCATTTAAACATACAGTACCATTGATTCATTTCCACAGTTTAACTTTTCTATTTTTAAGCATTCATTTTGAGTTCTACCCATTACCCCCTTTTGCCTTCCCAATGTTGGGAATGGGAAGAACTGGGCATTTATATTTTATATACAGGTATTTGAGCCATTATCTGGAAAACCTATTATCTTGAAAGCTCTGAATTAGGAGAGACCCGTCTTCCGTAGACTCCATTTTAATTAAAATAATTCTCATGTTTAAAATTGCTGTCCTTTTTCCTCTTTATAATATAAATAATACCTTTTACTTGATCGAAACTAAGATAAAATGAATCATAATTAGAGGCAAAACAATCCTATTGGGATCCATTAATTTTCAAATAATTTTTATCCATTAAACCCCAGGTTCCAAGCATTCTGGATAACAAGTCCTCTACCAGTATTACAGTTACTTTGCAATGAATTGTTCATCCAATTTTGTCAGAAAAAAAACTTCATTTATTTTGTAAGGCTTTTTAAAAAAATAAGTGTAAAAATTTAAATATAGTTATATTTTTTTATTAGGGATGCACCGAATACAGGATTCGGTTCGGAATTTGGCCAGGATTCTGCATTTTTCAGTAGGATTAGGCCGAATCCTTCTGCCCAGCTGAACCGAATCCGAACCCTAACTTGCATATGCAAATTCAGGGCGGGGAGGGAAATTGCATGACTTTTTGTCACAAAACAAGGAAGTAAAAATGTTTTCCCCTTCCTGGATTTGGTTTGGTATTCGGCCAAATCTTTCTAGAAGGATTCGGGGGTTTGGCCGAATCCAAAATAGAGGATTTGGTGCATCCCTATTTTTTTATACATAAAAATATTTATAAGACAAGAACGAAAGGTGTCTGAAAGAAACAGGATTTTGGTAAAACTTCAATATTTTGATATACAATAATATCCATTCCAGTGTCAGTAATAATTTCACTTTCTTTCTTCCTATGAAAGAGTTTATAGTTATTAAGAAACTGCCCAAAATACCTTTTGCATTTATTTATTTCATAGTAGCTGCTATTTATCCTAGACTGATGGCTCCTAGGTTATACATGCCATTTATATAGCCCCCCCATTCTGAATTCTGTTTAACTGGATGACAAATTGTATGGGTGCGTCTCCACTGCCTGAAAATAACAACTGAAAATAAGTCCACTTTAATGCCCCTGATATCTTGTCTGTAAAACATGATGCATTATTGATGATTATAGATTAATTTATCAACATTCTAAGCTTTGCTTAATATTACCTTGCCTATCTTTCCACAATCCAGTTAAATGTCCCTTTAAAATACAAAAACACATTTATTTAAACTGTGTTGATTACCTTCACTTTACAATCAAGTTATGTTTTGTGTTTACAATCCAGTTACGTTAGTTTTGTGTTGATAAAGCATTGAAAAAGTTTTAAATTTTTCCCCTTTCTTTTGCTTACATTGACTACATTTCATCATTTAAGCCTCAGTCTCAAAAATGCTTTTCATCCGACTGTAGAAACCACATGAGAAATTATGAATGCAGTTTTATGAAAAACAATGTATATATTTCATTGCTGTCTGACAGCCTGTTCAGCTCCAGTTCATAATCTTGTCAGCATTGTGCCATTAATTGTCCACTGAGTGGTCGAATTTGGGAGCCGCATTAAATACTTACACATCCCAACTAAATCACGCTACGGGAAATACAAATGTTGCAGAGCCTGAGCAAGTTTGTTGTTATTTATAATGTGCCCTCTTAACAATTATCACTGAATTACTGAAATTGCTTTCAAATAGGTGAGTGAGGTTATGTCTGTGGGTTTATATTGCCATGTTATTTGAATTTCTCCGCCCATTGGTAAATGATTTAAATGGCCTTGACCTCAGTCTGACTACACGGATTAATGTGGGATAATGATTGCTGAGGCTATCATTGCAGCAGGCATCATTAATTATCCTTATTGATTGTAGCTTTCAAAGATAAAGCATTATGCTGACTGGAATATACCCTTTTCCTGCAAGGTCAAGGCAAAATAAGAAGGCTAAATAACTGCATTAAAAAAACCAACAGGATACAAGTATCCTTTAGGACAATTGTGCAATTAATGTTCAATTAGCATTTAATTAGCATGTACAACGGATCATATTTACAGAAAGATGAACCCCCCTCCCCTTCAGTAAGATAAATATTAAGAATTAGGTGTGAGGTAGGCAGTGATTTATACCAATACCTGTTAATGATAAAGATTATGAAAAAAAAAATTGTATTATGTTGAAAGGTTTCTTTAACATTTCTCAGTTCAAAATGCATAGTATTGGAGAGACTTTCATTACAACTAAGAAAAGTATCAGACCTCTTTTGTTGAAGCAGACATAGTGATATGCTAGGGGGCGGGGCTGCATTCTACAGAACCTCCCCAAAGCAACTTTCAACTCTTGCTGTCATATGGTTTGTAATATACAATAATTTAATGAAACCGCTGTAAGTATAACAATTATGGCGATCCTTTTCATTTTACAGAGTAACTTAGGAATACAGTGGTCCATCTACCTCTTTCTGTAAATATCAGGGAGATGAAAAGCAGAAATTTCATAATTCAATCATAACATGACATGGGAGTACCTATGAGCCTATTTACTAAACCAGCTAGTGGCACCCTGGAAATACCAACAAGTCCAGGCTGGTTTTCCTTGCATCAATGAGTGTACTTGTGCACTATTCATTAGAGCAGGATTGGTAGCTCTGTATTCATTTGGCAGCACTGTATTCAGCTTTGACAACATTGTGATACACAAGTTAGGAAGCTCTGGCAATCGATGTCAGTCATTAAAAATCTACTGGAAGGCCCTATTCAAGAATAATCCTACCCTACTGCAAATCATCTTATACAGCAAAGGGAGGAGCTAATAATGCGTTAATGATGTTGACAGGACTGCTGCAGTTAGCAGTTCAGTCATTTTAAATACTCTTTCTTAAACAAGAACAATTATCAAATTTGGGGACTGGGGACATTTTTAGCCCAAAAAAAAACACAATTTTTTCGACTATTCGGAATACGGAGTTTGATAAATAACCCCCTTAATGTTCTTAGCCGTTGGTTCTTTACTTTGGTTAAATAATGACTCTTAGATTAGGGGTTGAATTTTAGAAGTAGAAAAACTGAGAAATTCGACCCTTGAAGTGTTTTTAAAGGGCTATTTCGATCTAAAATGGACCTATTCCGATCGAATAGGTCCATTTTTGATTGAATAAAAAATCATTTGAATAGTTTGATAGGATCGAACGATTCAAACGATTCTCTGCAAAATCCTTATAAAAATAAATATAAATCCTTATAAAATATATAGCTCTTTTGAGATGTTACAGAGTTTAAGTGTGTGAAATTGAGTAACGTGCTTCTGTGTTGTAACCACAGCCAGCACCATGTCCTGGTCATGATGACCCCATATCTAAATGCCGCTGCATTGTTATCATCTCCTGTGAATCCCCATTTCGCACCGTTGGATGTCACAAACAAGGGGGAGATGGGTAGCTTAATAAATGTAAATGACATCTTACCTTTATATGCCAATGAAATAAAGAAAAGTTGAATTTAAAAACACTTAATTCAATTTTTCAAGCTTTTTTACCTCCTCTTCCAGCAGAGGAGTGAATAAACTGGCACCTTCTATGCTGAACATTGTACAATGTGTGTGTGATATGTCTATGCAAGCCAATTAATGATCAGCACCTCCACTAATCAAATTGCATTTGTTATTAAAAAAAAATCCTTAACATAACATCATATATGCAAATACCAGTCTCAAAGATATAGGCTGTTCCAGGTGATACTTTATGGCTTAGTTTGTCTATATTTCTAACTTGCAGCTGGCGATAAAGCATTTCCTCTTGATCAGTATCAAAACAATAGGTGTCAAGCGAATGCCTTTTTTTCATAATGCAGTCTGGAGAAAAAAAATTGGATGCGAATGCAGCTTGATTAAAAATGAAGAACAGGGAGCCATCATTTCAAAGACTTCCTGTCCAAGCACATTAATATATTCTGCTTGATAAATGCGAAAAGTGGGAAGATAATTGTCCAAATAAATAATAGGTATTTCAGTGAAAAAATGTGTTTTCAGTCTTCAGTAATCACCATAAGATAAACTTCCGTAACTGTGCAAATGTTGAAATTCATAATCTCGAGTTGCTGCGCCACCCACCAAGGACACGGAAATGCAGTGTCTGATTTAATCATTCTCAACTTCTTCGGCTGGTTCTTATTTTCTCCCAATCATTGCTTTATGTAACCTTTTTTCTGAAAAACCACAGATCAAGAGATTTGAGGAATAGCTTTAGAAAAAGAGGGCAGTTCTTTTTTTATTGCGGCCATCTAAAGATTGCTGGCCCTTTATAGCGGTTATACCTATTGTTATAATTAGACGAGGATGGAGATGAAGATTTTCATCTTTAATGCATATACTGATTCTATAGATTTCTGTTGAACTTAAGTCAAGGAACTTGGAGTTTGTCAAAGCCAGGAGCCAACTCCCATTCTACTTGTCCATGAATAACTTCAGAATCACTGGGAGAGTATACAGATATGGGACCCCTTATAGGGAAATGTTTTATCCAGAAAGCTCCCAACTACTGTAAGGCCATGTCCCATAGAGTCAATTTTAAGTAAAAAATATTAATGGGGAAAACCCCATATCCCAAGCATTCTGGGTAATAGATCCTATACCTGTAATAAACAAAATGTTTTATCTGGGAGTCCAAAATGAAAACCAAGATTACAGGGTTAAAGAAATAAATAAACTAGAATAATCTCTATAGTATTTTGGTTTAACAGTTATCAATATTTTAGCAGTTTTTATCAGTAGTTCCCATAATATTTTGGGGAAAATTTAAAAAAAAAATTCTTGTTGAAATTCAAGAAAATCGCAGTAAATAATTGTTATTATTGAAATTCAATCATTTTTCCAAGATTTATCTGTAAGACTGAAGTGAAAAAAATTAGTCTACTGAAGTAAATAGAAGGGTGTATTTTCAACAAATTGAATTTAAAAAAAATAACATTTTAAAAAATGTCATTTTTGGTTAAATTGACAATTGTGTAAATATGCTAAAATATATACTAGCCCAGGGGTGTCCAAACTTGACCCTCCAGCTGTTAAGGAACTACAAGTCCCACAATGCATTTGCCTGACTGTGGATGTCAGACTCCTTCATTGCATTGTGGGACTTGTAGTTCCTTAACATCTGGAGGGCCAAGTTTGGACACCCCTGTACTAGCCTGTCCATGTTGTCTTATTTCTACTAATATATCTACATATAATTTACTTCTATTTATAGACACAAGTTTTATGTAATATCAATATTTCTGTATCCATTGAGTGTTCATTAATATTATCTGTTTATGCAAACTCATTGTTGAGCCACAATTCAAGAGACATTAAAAGAGATGTATCAGTGTTAAGTGGATGGTATTAACTACTGCTACTGAGTGTCATATTTGACTACTAAAGAAAAATCAAATGAGCAATTATATAGCTGTTGAATAAATGCAGATTTTGGAAAACAGCAAATACTAGTTTGAATGATCTGGCTCAAAAATGAAAACCTAGAACAAATAGCAGAGGGTTCCTTCCTCAAATGTTTCTCCACTTTCATGGTCAAGGCCAAGTTTAAACCCCGAACCAATACCATTTGTCAATAACAGATTCAAAGGATTAGCTTGGTAATGATGCCATTTATCTCAATGCCTGCTATATAATTTAATTTCAACATTATCTCCAGTTCTGACATACATTCTCTTGTTTGAGGTGAGAAAATAGAGTGGATCACTAAATGCTGAAAGAACACTGTATGATGTAATTATAATGCTGGTGTGAACCATTAGTAAGGTCCCCAGTTATGAAGCTCAAGCAAAGTATATAAATCATTTGCAACCTTTCTCTGTGACAAAACCAACATTCAGTCTTTATTGTAAGTATTCCTGTTGCTAAACAATGGCTAAATCATTTCATTGGCTTAAATTATTTTATACAATTACCCTTGTTATTTGGCAAAGGGGAGTCTGGCCAAATGTTTGACTAGGTATGAGATTCCAGTTGAACAGTGAATTTGATTATTCTTCAAATTTAACAATATGTAAAGAGACTGCAAGAACTGTGATTTATTTCTAACGTTCAGTGTATTATCTGAGCTAGCCTATATGTACACAGTGTGGTAAAACTGCCACTTCGGGGGCAAGGTGCCCTGCAATTTAATTTTTTTATTGCCAGGACATAAAATTTGTCATGCGCCAGAAAGATGAGACATCAGTAAATCCATGACTGAGAGCTGGCATACATCAATTGGTCCATTATTTGTAAAATAAGTGTATGACCATAGGCTGATTAACTGGAAACCTTTTATTATATATAATAAAATAATAATTAATAAAAATGTAACACATCCATCTGTAAGTGTGATCTTTTCCTAATACAAATTTAATCTTAGAACCCATCTATAATCAAAGAATCCTGTAAAATCAGCTGAGAAGACAGATGAGTTTGATGGGGATTTCAGCTCACCTCAGTAAAGGCAGCTTATTGGCTCCTGTTTGGGGGCATCCTACGGGCTTCCCTGCCTAAAGTCAGCCAGATCTTGATCAGGCAGGTTAAAAAATTCCATCAGATCAGGGCCAAATCTGTACGTTGATGCTGTCCAGAGATCCAACCATCCATATTGCTTCCATTCTGATCCAATTCTTGGGCGGTGTCAGCCTGATATCGCCCAGATCAATGTGGGCATCTCTGGGAGAGATCCACTCATTTGGCGACATCGCCAGGAGATCTCCCTGTGTATGGCCAGCTTAAGTGCATTTTTTAAAAACAGAGCCAGTTCTTACAATTGTGTTGACGACTTGCAAGTTCCATGTATGGAACTTTTTTATATGTTTTATATGTATGTATTATGCCTGATAGTTAAATGTATTGCTGGTACATGTACAGTTCTTTAACTGTCCATTGAAAAACACCCCATTGCATGTAGACACATGGGGGCAAATTCACAAAAGCGTGAAGCGTCTAACACTAGCACTAATTCGCCAGCGTGACGTCAATTCGCAACTTCTCTGATTCACTAACAGTGTCCCTGGTGAAAATTCACTAGCGAAGGACATCGACTTGCACCCTTACGCCAGGCGAAGTTGTGCACTGACAAAGGGACGTAACTACGCTAATTCACTGAGATGAAAATTTTTGTGAACGTTACCTTTTTCAAACTTGAAATTTTTTCTAAGTCCCAAAAAATGCTGGCATTTTTTACCTTTTGTAGGTTGATAGTCTGAAAAACAGTGACATTTTTTTATATTTCCTAACATATGGCGACTCAGCTATACAGGGGAAACATGTTTAGGGTAATAGGACAACTTTATTTTATTTATTAAAGGTTTCCTGGGCTTGTGTAGTGTAATGTATTGGCTGTAAAATACACCTCTATTACACACTTAATTTCGCGCCGTATGCAAATTAGGCATCACTAGTGTACTTTGCCTGGCAAAGTAACGGTAGCGCTACTTCGCTAACGTTCTCCGTCCTGAGCTCAAATTTGCATCTTAGTGAATTTGTGTAGCGCTGGCGAAAATCCGCCTGTCGAAGTGTGGTGAACTCCGGCAAAGGCAACGCTAGCGCATTTCCGCCATGGTTTCTGTTGTCATTTCTATGACAAGGAATGCTAAATGTGCACAATTAGAGGGGGCACTGAAGGTTGCTATCAAAAGTAATAGGATAGGAGATGTCAACATAGTAAACATAATTCGAGGGTTTGGCGTGCACATAGAAATTGTTGCGCAAAATTCTCGAGCGACAATTTTTATACTCACGACTATTTTGTCTAAATGCATTAGTCAATAGGCATTGTACGACCATTAATACATTTGGACAAATAGTCGCGAGTTAATATAAAATTGTTGCTCGCATTAAATTATTTTGACGCCCATTGACTTCAATGTGCTTCTTACATTTTTCGCTGGTGTGTGAATTTTTTCGGCTAAGCGAAACAGGAAAGATTTGCCCATCACTCTTAACCCCCTCTTCATTTCATGATGATAATGATAATGTATTTATTACCTATTAAGGCAAAAGTACAGTATGTGCCAAAATGTCTCTCTTTTCAATATCTTTTTATAGAGACTAACACAGTTCGGGGGTATAGTTTTCCTTTAAATGTGACTAGGTTCCACAACATTCAACCATTGCCGATCCCAACATACTGTCACATTTCTCACTTTGAGAAGGACCAATAGGAAACAGAAAGAACACAGCCATGTTTAAAAAAATAGAAAATGCTGCAAACAAAACAGCAATTGGTATGAACTGATTCTCCAGGCTAATAATGTATTAGGGATATGAATAACTGCAGATAACAGCCTCCTTGTAGTGTCATGAAGCTCTGTGTGCATTCTAAGCTTCTAAAAAATACATGAAAGCATTGTCTCAGAGGAGCAGGACACTGAAAGACAGCAAGTAATTTGGAGAAATTAAAATATGTATTCACAGTGGCTTGTACCAACTCGATGTGAACAACATTAAAGATTTGTCACTGCATTACAATAAAGCACAGGGATGTTATTTTCATTTAAATATATGTAAGATTGCTCCTCATTCTACATAATTTAAATAAACCATTAATATGTAATCATTAAATTTAGGTTACACAGCTATCACTGCCTCTCTTCTTAAAGGAGATCCCTGTATTATGTAGTGGGTTAGTAAATAATTAAAGAGTTGCTAAAGCTTGAAAATAAGTTTATCTCATGTTAAAGGGTATGCTGTAAGAATCTTACATACACATTTGAAAGGTTCAAGAATATCTTCAAGAATGTTAATCAACCATTTGTGTTTACATACATTGCTAGGGCCTTATTTATCTTTAGTGCTTTTATATAACATTGTGGGGCAGATTTACAAAATTCACTTGAATGATTCGAAGTTCGATCGAATTCGATCGAATTCCGATCGTACGTTTTTTTCTCTCGGATATTAGAACATGCAAATTTGGCCACTTCGATCATCGAATACACAAAATTTGAGCGTATCCAATAGATCGAATGATCGGATATTTGATAATTTGACCATTCGATGAATGAAGTACTGCCAACTTCTCCAGATTGAACCTACCGAATTGCAATAGAAGCCTATGGGAATCCCCCCATAGGCTTTTTTTTCTATCACCTGCTCGAATACTATTCGTACGATCGAACGCCTCGATCGTTCGAATCGTACAAATTTTTCGAGAGATCAGAGGAAATTTCACGATTTTTTCGTGAAATCGAACAATCGTGCGATTTTATCGAGAAATCGAATATCGGAGTAAAAATAGCCTAAAACTATTCGATAAGCATTCGATCATCGAATGCTTATTGAATTTCACCCGAATTCGAGGGCTAAAAGCCATAGAATTAGGGAATAATGATAAATTTGCCCCTGTGTCTTTGTTTAGCAGAAATGCTTTTGAATTGGTGCTACCCAGAAAATGTGAATTGCCAGGTCCCTCTGGGTGGTACTGAGGGCTGGGAATTTAGTAAAAGAAAAAAAAAAAAGGATACAAATAAGGCCCTGTAGGCCCCACTGCTAAATTTGCAACTGGCCCCCCTTGCTTTATTTGTTAGCTGATGTCAACTGGTCTCTCTGGGCCCTTGTGGTGTGGACCTTGATGCATTCATACCCCATAACCATTGAAATTTACACCATTAGCTGCTCCCAACATTAATGCTGCACAACAGCTCCAGAATCATCATGCCATACTGTGGTGTTTATACAAATGGCCTGCAGGTGTCACTGTGCATACATAGGACTTTATGTACAGCTTGAAAGTGAAAGTAAGAGTTACTGCTGTTATGCTAATAACAGCATAATAATAATAAAGCATTGTTATACTCTCCTCATCTTCGGCTACCAAACACAACACATACCTCATTTCAAGTTTTAATATTCTCTTGGGGGGGGGAATGTAAATAAATTAGCAAAAAACAAAAGAATACGCATCAATAAGATAAAAATCCACATCTCGCAATGTAATATTTTTCCTTAAACTGTTATTGCATTGCAAATTTTAATTGCGCATTGCGAACTTCAATAGCGCATTGCGAATTTTAATTGCGCACTCTTAAGAAGTGCCTGAAGGTGTTGTAATCTTTTGAAGCAAACATAACGACTTTTTCAGTAAGAAGTCTTATTACATTGACTGCGCATTGACGCAAGCTGTAAAATTCGCAAACTCTCTTCCACTGTTGAAAGTGGTCGCTAAACAGTTTCCGGGTTCGCAAAAGCTATATTAAATTCGCACTAAGCTAAAATTGTTCTCGCAGAGGCATAACTTTTCGCATTGCGAATAGTTTTTCTGTTACCAACTTTTATTACATTCCCTCATTGGTGTTTAATTGGTGAACAGCCACTTTATATTGTAATCTTCTTCTTTAAATAATTAATTCTTTGTAATGATGAATAATAATGAAGACTTAGGGAGGCTTTCATTTGCCTTTCATGGTCACATACCCTATACCCAGAACCCCCTGCAAGTTAATGTCAAGGCAATCATATCTAAAGCAAGTAATTGGATTAACAATAATTAGACAACATTAGATATGAAAGAATATCCCTGAAAACTTTACGAGGGCAACGTACAATCACAGGGAGGGTTTAAATAGGGTGAAACATACTTTCTAAAATAAGTTATATGAAAAACATTAACATAGTTGGACTCAAAAGTGTCAACTTTAACAGGGTATTTTACTAGGCCTTGGGAAAAATATTACCACCGTAAAAGTGCACTTTAAAGGCTACTTTGGCAAAGTCTGAACAGGATCTGTGCCCCATGACAATAATGCTCCAAGGTTCACAGTGAACATCCAGAATTAAGAAATAGCTCTATGGAGCAACCCGGGAGATCAAAAATCCTATTAAACCTATGAAATATCAGCTCATTTATATTTTAAACATTAGAAACTGTTCCGTTATGATGTTAGAATAGTTTTTAAAGAGATAAAGTGCTTGAAAATCTAATAAACCAGTGACACATTTACTTTAAAGAATATATCTAGATGAAATTTATACATGTCTTGAAATGGCATTACAGATAAGTAATAGCTTTCCATACTATAAGGAAAAATAAACAATATCATTTACCACAACAGCTGTCATTATATGTAGTAAATATCACAGTAAAAGGGAAGCGAGATTTACATTGAAATGTTATAGGACTTCTGTTTCAGCTAAGTATAAGGTTATCAGCAACATGCTTTAACTGTACATGAAATGTGATGTGTCTGACAATCTCCTGAAAGCAGTTCAGTGCTGCTAAAATTACTTTTGTCACTGAGCTTTCTTGGAGTCTATGTTTTTGGGAAAGTTCTTATCTTTTCATGAACCAACGCCATTAACAATATTTCAGTGCAGGTTTAAGTGATGTAAAAAGCGGTGTGAACACAAAGGGACAAGAGCTGAAGGATGATATGCTGCAGTTATGTTTAAACAAAGTGAACTATTCCGTTTAGTAACAGTACATATTTATGGCTTCAGTTAGAGATTACAGACTTGAGTGCAAACAGCAAATGCATCACAATTTATCAGATGTTG
>CM044439.1:125543559-125556778 GCA_024363595.1 Xenopus borealis
TATTAATATGATGCAGCAATAAGTAACCTACTATATAATCTATAATTTTGGACCACCCGGCAGTCACACTGTGGATCAGAATGGGGCAAAACTGTTTCATGAATTTTCTGGTGATATCAAAGAGAAGGAATGGAGTATATATATTTACCATCTGGACTTTTAAGTATTAGAAACGTAAATGTTTTTTTGTTTCCTGGAGGTTTATGCGCTGATTTTTTTTTTGCAATGCTGGTTCTGTAAATTCTTATATTATTAACTGTATGTGTTATTTTATCCCTAATGCCTAAGGATCAATTCTCACTATTATTCTTACATTACCATTTCTGGAAAAGCAAAGACAGAGCACGTTATTACAACCACATTTACAATGCCATTATTATACACCCTTAAACTGTTTTTCAGACCAAGAATCTGTCAAAATCTGTGAATACTTGTGGTCAGAATTCTGCTTCTTTTTATCCTAATACAGACATCATAAGCATATTAGTGCATGAAACATACTTGACAGTGTATATAAAACTGGAGATCATCCAAATATTGTGCATAATTCTTGATTGCTGAACTTGATAATTCAAGTTCAGCCTTCACTGACCTACAACTCGCGGACTGTACTTATCTCTCTTATCCTATACTTGTCTCTGTAATAATTTTTGTTAAACACACCATTATTGACTTTCCTCTGCTCCCTTTTCAGTCATTACAGGTGGTTTACCTGTCCATATAAAGCTTAGTTTCTCCAAACACAGTATACCATTTGGTCATAAACAGTTTTTAATTATATTTTAAAACACTGTTAGGTGCTAATGAGCTTACTTAAAGCATTACATCCACTAGTCAATAGCAGCCACGGTTGTTTGGGTTTATAGGCTACCACATTTTCACCAGATTATGTCATAAACTCAGGTCTTTAAACATTTCTAATAAAAACATTCACAGCTAATATGCTTAGAAAATAGATTCATTGGGGATGGCTGTTGATTCTCTGCACTTTCAAAGTTGTAAAGTTAATTGTTGCAATTGTTTTTCTACTTGGGAATCCTGGCCACACAATCATTGTCTTTCTTGCAACTCAGACAAGGCAGGCCAGGCACGATGAACCACAAATAAACCATTTTATTAAAGGGGTTGTTCACCAGAGCATTAACTTTTAGTATGATGTAGAGAGTAATATTCTGAGACTATTTTGTGATTGGTTTTAATTTCTGGTTGCTAGGGTCCAAATTCAGCCATTCTATAATATATATATAATATATTAAATGTTAACTTAAAGATGAACCACCCCTTTAACAGTCTAGTTCAGAGAGGGCCAAGTGCGGGGTCCAATTGGAACCATTTTGGTCGGGGGCCCCCTAGAAGGAACTTTGCTGTCTTTTGCACGGTCACAGAGCTGGATGGGCAATGCTTTCCACTCCAAGTGACGGCTGTCAGTTGGGGATTGGGGCAGGCTGGGCAACTGGGAGAAAATGTTCCCTCATTTTGTTTAATCTATGTGCGCAAACAAAAGTGCAAATTTTGGTTACCACTGTAAACTGTGTGTGTGCAGCACCATGGATTATATATACAATATTAATGCATTTCACGTGTTATTTTGGCCAATTGGGATTGGGGAGGGCTGGTTGAATTGGGTTTGGGGGTGGGCTGGGCCAATCAGGTTCAGCTGTGGCCTGGGCCAATCTGGATTAGGGGTAGTCTGGGCTACTGGGGGATTAAGAGAATAGTAATCAGAGCACGCACTGGAGCGGGGCCCCCATAAGTGTGGGGCCCAATTGGGCCAAATTGGTCCAATGTGCTTAAGACCGACACTGAGAGAGGGAACAACTTGAATAGCTAGACATAAGGGCACAGTTACAGCTGGGATCCCTACAATTTCCTTTTATTACTTCAAAATGTGATCCTTGTAGTTCTGTATAGTCTTTCCTGGCTTCCATTCTGAATCAAGTGATGTTACTCCTATTGACAGAGGGGACCCCTGAAATTACCACCACCGTTTATCCAGACGGTAGTTCCAGAGTTCTTATTGCACCCAGCATCAATAGGCACAGCACACTTACAATTTGAAAGATCAGGCACAGACTTCTTTCATAAAGTGAAAACAGGAAATTACGGCAGACAGACATTTGTGCAATTATTGTTCGAGTTAATTTTGGTAAAAACTGAACAGCTCATGAGGGGAGTAAAGTATTTTATAAGAACAGATGCAAAGCAGTTTATGCAAATATATAAGGTGAATAAATAGTTCATGCAAACAGTTGGTTTATGAATGAAGCAAAGCAGTTCAGTAAATATCACTATTATGATGATATGTATTGTATTATGTGCAAAATCTTGGGGTTTCAAGTAAAGTAGGCAGTGTATGCAAATGCTATTAAGGAAAGTTAAATATTACTGCAAGTAGTCAGTCTGTTACCTAAATAAAGCCGTTCATTTAAATGATTGATCTGTAAGCACAACAAATGCCAGATGAATAAAGCCATTGTTATTTTTCATATAACAGGGACAAAAAGTGCAGACGGGTTTAGCTGTACCAAACTTGCACAAACTGTTAATCCACTATGAAGAAGAAGTTGTTTAACTGCTTTGGAGAACTTTATGACAAAATTACACAACTGATCTGATAAATTTGTCAGTTTGTTATGCATTGTCTCGACTACTGGGGAAACAATGAAAAAAATTCAAACTACTGGGAATCCTGTAGGATAGAGGCTAAGCCTGTAATAATAGAGGTATGGGGGCAAATTCACAAAAGAGTGCAACTTCGCCACATTGCAAAATTTCACCAGGCCTAGATTCGCCAGTACAACACAAATTCACTAAAATGCTAGGTTGCATCCATGGCGCTAGCCTTACTTCGTCAAGCAAAGTGAAGTATCACCCTGTAAAAATGAAAAGATGCTAGCATTTATTGGGACTTACATTTGAAAGCTGGAGAGAGTCTGAAGAAGAAGGCAAAGAATTAAGCTATAATAAAGAAAAAATGAAACCCACTGAAAACGTCGCTTAGAATTAGCCATTCTATAATATACTAAAAGTTAACTTAAAGGTGAACCTCCCCTTTGGTTTTATTTGGAGTGCCACATCTGGCCCAGAAGCCTCCAGATAGACATGTAAATGTAAACAGTATTGCTAGATAGAGCAAATGATACAAATCTGAAAGATGTATACAGATATATATATATATATATACATATATATATATATATAGGGCCTGATCTAGTTCTAAGAAAAGGTGCCTCTGTTTGATGTAGCAGATTGCTGATAACACAGAAGCAGGCAGCTTCCCATTCATTTTTGTAATCTCATGCTCAGTCTATAGGACAAGGGGGCTTGATACTACCTCTTTTTTGGCGCAAACCCTAATTGGTTCATTTCCAGGTACTAGCAGGAATGTAAATATGGAATGAATCAGCTTTTTCCACATTTTCCTTTGCAGCACTTTTATGAAGAACAGATTTTTCCACAGAGGAAATTAAAAAGCACATAAAACTGAGAAACCATGGTGTTGTTGAGACCGGCATTAACTTTCAATGTCATTTTATAACTGGTGGCATATATACAAATGGCATTAATAGAGACTACAAAGTTTGTTCTGTTTTTCTTTGCAAAAAAAAAAAGAATTATTGCAAATTGCCTACAGTAACAAGTTTCACAAAACAGTGTTTATTGTTATTGGTGAGCCTTCACAAAAATGTATATTTTATCCTGTGATTCATGTGATAGTTTTCCCCCCTGTGCTAATTGGCTCAATTTAAATGCTCATTCATAACTTTTTGGCCATTTTAGATCCTGCCCTCTCTCTCTTTTCTGATTTAGTTCTGCAAATATTGTTTTCATTTTCTTTTTTTTCCATAGCACAGCAGACCTTTCATTAACATTTGTTTGGTATTTAATTTTAGCTGGAATCCTATCTTGATCTTAATGATTTCTATAATAATCCTCTCTTTTTATATTTGTACAACCATCTGCATATGGAAAATTCATTTAAAGGCAATTGATATGGACAGCAGAAAAACACACACACACACAGAATTTTGCACAAAGAAAATCTGGATAAGCATCTAAATCCAATCCACATGTAAAACATATGCCATAAATATGTGTTTGGAATAACATGTCTTGCTCATTTTTAGTAGATGTAAGTCGAAGCTTCAAAATCGATGTGCACAGCCTGTAAGCTGCATGCTGGGTTTTTTTTTTCAGTCCGATATACTAGAATACATTTTTTTTCCACTGTGACACTAGAAATATAACCTTTATTGTCCATGTCTCAAATGAATGTTCTAACAGCAGATAAGTGGGAAGTCATGCAGGTCTCATGCTTTTCCTTTATTCCTCCCTTAGGATGAGCAGCTGTCAGGTCAGGCCTCACTCCAGAGTCCAAAGTCATCAAAGGCAGGGAGGAAAGGACAGCTTTTCTGCAGACGAGAGCAATCACACAAATACCTGATGGCCAGCGTATCTAACTCATGCGTAAATGACCTCTCAATCGATCTGAAGCCACAAATTACAACATACACAGTCCAATTTGGCAGGCCGACAAGATCTAGGTATGGGGGAAGACATAAGCAATGTAGACAGTATATAATCATGACAATGCTTTGTAATGCTCATCTATTAACAGTGCACACCAGGAGGAATACATGGATATTTCCAGTCACTCATATGGCACTGGCACATACACAATAAAATCACACTGTCTGTTTGGTTCGACATTTCTTTTCGTGGAATTTGGCAACAACATTCTAGTCAAGGGACACAATGTACAATGCAGTATTTATGGGAAATATAATACAGGGGGAAAACGTTGCACCAAACTTTTTTTTTAATTATACAGCTATTACATGATTACTTTACAAATTTAAATTGCCTATAGTGTATTTTTAAGACCAGTTTGAAGGTACAGGACCCGATATCTGTAAACCCGTTATCCAAATTACAAAAAGGCCATCTGCCATTGACTGCATTTATATTTAAATAATTCAAGTGTTTAAAATGATTTGATTTTTCTCTGTAATAATAAAAATGTCCATTGTGCTTGGTCCCAGCTAAGATTGATCCTTACTGGAGATACTGTATAACAATCCTTTTGGGTTTATTTGATGTTTAAATAATTTTTTAGTAGACTTGGAGTATAGAGATCCAATTAACAGAAATATAACTTATACAGTATACCCCAGGTCCCAAGCATTCTGGATAAAAGACCTAATATGACATACACTAAAAACATCTGAAGGTATGGAACCCTTATCTGGAAACCTGATGTCCTGAAAGCTCTGAATTACGGAAAGGCCATCTCCCATAGACTCCATTTTATCTAAATAATCCAAATTTTAAAAAATGATTTCCTTTTTCTGTGTAATAATAAAACAGTAGCTTGTACTTAATCCCAGCTAAAATATGATTAATCCTTATTGGAAGCAAAACCAGCCTGGTGGGTTTATTTAATGTTTATATGATATTCTAGTAGACTTAAGGTATGAAGATCCAATTTACTGAAAAATCTGTCATCCGGAAAACCCGTGGTCCCAAGCATTCTATATTCAGAATCCCATACCTGTATATAGTAAACATAAGCAAAGGGAACTTTTTCTCGTTTCTTCTGTGATCAGTTTTCTATTACATTTTCCCATTTGGATCTTACTTTGTTTTGATTCAAAGTGTTTTACATTATAAGCATAAGAAAACAATTGAAATGCTTATTTAAACACCAAATCTGTCATAGTAAATGCTTGTAAAGGAGAGCTAATATACCGTTTTCTGAAAGATCATTGTGAAACATCCAGGGCTACCTGTATCTATCTTCCACCCCCACATTATATAAAGGCCAGGGTAGAGGAGAGTATCAGAGAGGGCCTCTTAGTTGTGAATGGAAATAATAAGAAAAAAATAACAGTTAAAAAATTGTGCTACGTTAAAGGGAAACTGGCATGGGAAAATGTGTTTTTTTTTTAAAAACGCATCAGTTAATAGTGCTGCTCCAGTAGACTTCTGCACTGAAATCCATTTCCGATTTTTTTATATTCAGTTATGAAATCTGACATGGGGCTAGACATTTTGTCAATTTCCCAGCTGCCCCTGGTCATGTGACTTGACTTAAGGAGGGCTGTTGTTTTTCCTTCTCAATGTAACTGAATAGTACGCAGTGGGAGATGGGTTTTTACTATTGAGGGCTGTTCTTAGATCTACCAGGCAACTGTTATCTTGTGTTAGGGAGCTGTTATCTGGTTACCTTCCCATTGTTCTGTTGTTGGGTTGGGGAAAGGGAGGGGGTGATATCACTCCAACTTGCAGTACAGCAGTAAAGAGTGATAGAAGTTTATCAGAGCACAAGTCACATGACTTGGGGCAGCTGGGAAATTGACAAAATGTCTATCAGATTTCAAAATGAAATATAAAAATTTTTTTCCCCATGACAGGATCCATTTGTTACTTTTAGCTTGTGTTTCAGTGATGTCCAGACTGCAGTCTCCACCTATTACTGAATTGCTCAAAATCCCTTTCAGGATGTTTAAATGTTGTTTGCAAGGTTAATTGACCCTTTAATGTTAGTGATAGACCCCTAGTTCCAATATTTATGGGCTCCTTAATATTGGTATCAATACCACAAGACTGGCATGGTGCCAGTATTCTGCCAGTAAAATGAAACAGGCAAGAATACCAGGGCTGCAAAATCTTGCAATAACAGTTAGGAAAAGGTTAACATGGATGGTAAAATATACAATCCATTATTGTGTTACAGACAATGAATTGATCACAGAAAAGTCTGTATGGGTTACATTTTAAGAGCAGCGTCATAGGGACCAGTCATTTTCAATATTTTGATTAACGAGATGTTTTTCACTTATGTTTCTTAAAATGGCAGTATTTACAAATGATTCTTACCTATTCAAATATATGAATCAAAACAGGATTACAGAAATGCTAATTATATTACAAATGTTCTGGACTGCATATAAAAAAATGGAAGCAGATTTAAGAATAGTTGCTAGCAAGATTAGATACAGCAGTGATAGCCTGGCAGCACCTGGGAAGGTCCATAAAATCAATCTGGGTGTGTTATTTATAAAAGCAAGAATATGATGGCATTACCAAAAATTTCAGCTCCAGTCATTTTTTTAATTTTAGCTTGAGTACTTTGGATTTTGTTTGTATTCTTATGAACCTAAATGCAGAGTGTTTGTAAGGGTTGAACCTTTTTCTAATTTCTAACCTTTTTCTAATTCCCTTTGTTACTGTAGGTGATAAATACATGAAACTACACATTATACCCAACTCATCTTCCTAGAGATTATCCCTTGCAATTCTAGTTATCCTTTTGACAGAAGTTATTATTTGCAGGGCAAAGACACTATTTTATAGAACAGTGGTTCCCTAATTGTGGCCAATATGTTAAATGTTAAAGATGGAATTTGCACTGACAAAACAACCACAGGTATAGAATGTGTCATACACCATAGGTTTCTTTCAAATTTAAGTGTTTATGTAGTCTGAAATGTAAATTAATATGTCCTTTTATATATTTATTATTATATCTTTATTTATTGGCTTCTGTATGCCCCAGCAACATAAAGCCTTGCCCATGACCAATAGGCCATACAATCTTCTAGATCCTTGTAAGAGAAATTTTACATAGTGGGGGAGTAATAAAAAAAATAAGTGAAATGTTGTTAATACAGTACATGTATGGAACCTGATAAACAGAATGCTAAGGAACTGGGGTTTGCCAGATAACATATCTTTCTTTAGTTCGGATCTTCATTCCTTAAAGGAACAGTAACAGTAACTTTTATAAGTAAATAAAATATCATACACTGCTGCCCTACACTGGTAAAGGTTATGTGTTTGTTTCAGAAACACTACTGTAGTTTATATGAACAAGCTGCTGTGTAGCCATGGGGGCAGACATTAAAGCTGAAAAAGGAGAAAAGGCTCAGGTTACTTAGATAGAGTACAATGGGAGTGCATCTGCTATCTGCTAAGTTACCTGTGCCTTGAATGGCTGACACAGCAGCTTTTTTATATATGAACAGTATCTGTGTTTCTGAAGCAAACACACCAGTATAGGGAAACAATTCATTATGTTTTAATCACAAATATATTTTTTAGTGTTACTGTTTGTGAGAAACACTCACCCTGGGGGTCTAGTGGTGCGGCAGTCTTGTGCTGTTAAACTTCTGATTATGGTTCCTGTTGTGACAAATCCTGACTTCAGAAATCCTGACCCTGCCTGGTAAACCGACTCTTCTGTATCCGTATCCCTTCTGACTGATCTCCTGTTTTGACCCTTGCCTGTCTGATTCTGCTTGTACACTGCCTGCACCGACCTGGCCTGATTCGGCTACGCTTTCTGTCTATGCCTTTTATTGTGACCTTCTGCCCAAAAGACTTTGCTTTACCATCGAACACTCTGCTTCGCACCTCTCTTCATAAGACCTGGCGGCATCCAATTATCCGAGGGCTCCTCCCGAGGCGAAAGGCAGCTGTTAGAGGCAGAAGCAAGAGAGAGTGCTTAGCGTTGGTTCTGGATTTAGGTGCCGACCTTGACACTGTTCCTTTAAGTATACTGTAAAATCATGTAAGCATGAAATAAACCCAATTGGCTGGCAAGGCCAGTAACACATAACATTTTGAGAAAACTAAAAACAAATGTGAAGGGAAAATGAGAGTTCATGTAGTTAACTGTTGTCATACAATAACACATACATTTTGTAGCATCAATTTATTTTCCACAAAATTGATAAATTAAAACATTTTTGCTAGAAATATAGATTATATAGAAGATAAATAATAAATGTAAGAATATTATGTGACAAAAAAAAACTTTTTCTGTTTTGATGAGGAGGTAGTTATTATGTCTGACATACACATTTTTGGTGTCTAAATACAAACTGTATCATTTCTTTCTGAAGGTGAAGGCTTCTTCTATGATAGTGTTATTACCATCATGATTTGCTCTTACACATGGTGAGAAAAGATGAAGGATGCATTTTAAAAAACATGATGAGATGGAGTAGAAAGAGACACAGAGCTTGCTTTTGGTTCATTAAGAATGACAATATTATATCACAGGCATTGGCATTTGTGGCATGTAGGACACATCACTTAGAAGGCACCCTGGTCAATTTCAAGACTGTACCAGCCTTGTAGAAACATTATGTCACAGAGTCACCAAATGTACTTTTTGTACTATGAACAAAATAAACAATTTTTTTCTACTAAATTAAATTTGTGCTAAGCCAATAATTTACTTTGTAATGATGGCGCTTGATCTACAAAAAAAAAAAAAAAGACAAGGATTATGTCTGTGTCTTTTAGTACTCAATGTGGTCTCTGCTTTCTGAAATGGAGGACAGGGGGTGTGTGGTTATTTGGCTTATGTACCATGCAGAGTGCATGGTAAAATTGCTAAATTGTGGCCTTTTTTTGCACTTTGCAGCATGAGTGGTGCATTGCAAATGAGTCCTAAAATGTTTCAATATGCTCAGTGAGGCTCAAAATTGCTAGCATTTTACATTTAAATCAACTAAGTAGGCACAGGTTTAATTTTATTAACTGTCCAGATTTCCAGATGCTCGAGTGGTAATGCATTTTCATATACAGTAATTGTATTAGAAATACAAATGTTTCTATACATAAACAGAATTAAAGATTAAATATTTAAAAGTTTTTAAACTTTCACAAAAAATCTATGCCATATGATTCCTATACATATATATATATATATATATATATATATATATATTATATACACATATATATTTATATCATCAATAGATCAATAGCAGATGTAGGGGAAACAACGTGATTACTTTCCTAACCAACTAGCAATCAGCGTGATGAAGCTACTTTAATATCAAAAATCATTTAAGACCATGACAGTGGTTTTAGTTTTTATTCTAAACTAAGATAGACATAGTCCATGAAGGAAACCCAGCTATAGTGTTCCAGATGAATGAAAGCCTTTAAAAAAATGTCATTATTCTTTTGCTTTGTTCTCTGGTTTATGACCATACCACCCAGTAAAGTTGTCCTAAATGGCCTAATATGATATAAACTTCAAGAAGACGTAAATGAAAATGTTATGAAAAATTCTTTAAGGAAATTTCTCAGGCTTCAGATGTTCTGTGATTGACAGTTTTAGTGGTCTTCTGAATGCAGCCTGGGTTTCTGAAAAACTAGATAATGTTTGATGGAAAACACAGAGAACTGTATATAATATCACTACAATCAGCAATGTTTTCCTACATACATACACACACGTGGGATTGTTTAGTGTGGCTAAAAAACACCACTCTGATAGTACCAAATCATTTTTCACCAATGTTTTTCCCAACATGTTGCAGTGAAGAAAGGAAAAGAGGCATGATTTAACTTTACTATTCACTATGAATTTTAAGCTGTACCCCACCACTTAACAAGACAATCCCTGTTTTCTGATATTGTAAGGATATGTTTGCCATGTAATTATCTGGTATGTATGCAGCCATGTATGTAGTAGCTCTTCGTGATTGTAATAACGTTAATTGAAAAACTCTTCTTAAACTATTGTATTATTGTATTAATATTCCAGTGTTCTACATTTTTGATCACATTGGAGTTCAGATTGAACATGATCTAGTGTGTTATAATTTTCAGTCATTACATAATGGTGCTAACCTAAATGATATTATATGTGTGTTTAAAATCCTTTCCTGCCATTCTGTGTTTTTATTGGCTTATTTTATTTGACAAATGCTAGCTAAAACCTTAGTCTCCACATTCAATTCCTTTCAACTGGATCGTTATTTGGCATTGGTTACTTGGATATCTTCATGAACTCCACCCAGGACTCATCAGATAAATTTTAGATGAGTTCAGACTTTAACTGACTATATAAAAATCCTTATTTATATAATATAATCAGTCATACAGATGTAGGTGTCATGTTTTGGTAGCCGAGGATGACTGCTTTATTAGCATGTTCATGCAGCCATTACACTTCAGCATGAATGCTAACCCTTTTAAGCAGTATAGAAAGTACAGTGTATGCACAATTTACTCTTGTGCACAGTGACACCTACAGGCACCTTGCACAAACACCACATATTCCCCCTATAGTAGGAAAACATTAGGGTAAATGTAATAAACAGTAGGCACTTAAGTGTAACATATATCAGCATGTTTGTGTGAAGCTCAAGTAGAAATTAGTAATCTTCAAGTGACAGAACCACACTCAGGGGGACTTGGATATTCAAACATTATACATACAGTCTTTCCGTAATTCGGAACTTTCTAGATTGAATCAAGTACAAGGTATTGTTTTATTATTACAGAGCAAAATGAAATCATTCTAAAAACTTTGGATTATTGGATTATATTGGAGTCTATGGGAGACAGTCTTTCCGTAATTCGAAACTTTCTGGATAACAGGTTTCCAGATAACGGATCCAATACCTGCATGATTTATGTTTACTTGCAATGTTTTAACAAATATATATATATATATATATACACATACAACGCACACCAGCATTGCTTAATGCATCTAGTTAGTGGGCAAAGTATCACGTCCAATGGATTATCATCATGTCCCTTAAATATTGTGCATGTAAGTAATGGTACTTACGCATATATATATATATATATACACATAAATATCATTACTTACATGCACACACATACTGTAATACACAGGCACAAAGAACAAACATACACATTTTCAGCATTAATATGCAGTTGATCTTAAGGACATTTTATCCACATAGATCAGAGTACGTAAAGAATTCATCTTGTTTTTATTTTCAGTCTTTTACGGTCTGCACATCAATCTGCATCCTTAAGTAGAACCATTCCAATTCAGCATGAGCTATGTAAGTACGTATACGTGTTTCAAAGACATTTGTTTGGAGAATGACTTGTGTTACTTAAATTCATATCAAGGCTCATGACTTCCTTTGAATGTCATCGGACGTGCTTTTCCAAACTATTGCATTTCCAAATGTATTGCAATTTATTGTAACCAGTGTGTAGGAATGACACCTTTGTCATGTATTTTACTGCTCGATCTTGCAGGATGCATAGCATATTGGCTAATGGCCTTAATCAACAGCAGAGGACATCTGTGTAAAGAATAAAAGAAACACTCAAGCTAAGTGTCCGCATGTAAATTTCACAGCCATTTGAGGAAATTACAGAAATAATGCTTTTTTTTTTTTTACCTACCTTGGCATTGCATCTTCACTGAGCACAAGGATATAAAATTAAGTAGCAAAGTCTTTGTTCTGGTGTACAGAAGGTTTTCGGTCTTTTACACATGTTTTATCTTACATGGTATGATACTGCATAAATATATATATATATCTTTCGTACCTGCATGAATTTCATGAAAATTATCCAAACTTATTTTTCTGGTAAAACTTTTGTCCATGTCTTATTAAAGAGAAATGGAAGGATAATGAAGCAGAGGTGTGAATGAGCATTTCACTATTAAAAAATAATGGTCTGTGCTGAGCGACACAGTTTTAAAAGAAAATGAACATTATGACCTAAGACTAATTTTACATTACAAATCCAGTAATACCATTAATTGCAGATATCACTATCACTTTTAAGGGACCAATTACCAATGTGTAATTCCTTGTCTGCTGAATATTCCCCTATTTCTCTTTTATGTTAACCTTTTTAATTTTATTTATTATTCAATAACCTACAATATAAATTGAACAAGTAGTATTTACTGCAGTTGCAATATACAGGTATGTGAAGAATTCCTGCATAATACCCCTATATATGCAATAAAAAGCACTATGTTTGCCCAGGAGAAGTAATCCATAGCAACCAATAAGGTGTATACTTTTAAACAGGTGGTCAGAAAATGCTAATTGCTGATTGGCTGTCATGGGTTACTGCAAAAAATTCAATGCTTTTTATTACATAACCCGTGTGCACCTTCTAAAGCACTCTGCAGGATAAGTGACCCTAAAATAACAATTTGGGAATGTAAAAAATATCTACCTGTTACAGAGGCTGTATTTCTTCTTTGGCTACTTTGCTGGTTCAAATATAAACTTCAATTCAGCTGTGCCTCCATTCTTCCATGCCTCCACTACACTGAGATCTGTTACAAATCTGCGGGGAGACATCATTTCTGGAGCTCTAGGTGCACTTAGGGGCAGTGCTTTGTATATTGTAAACTTGCTGTTAAAGGAACAGTTCAGGGTAAAAATAAAAACTGGGTAAATAG
>CM044439.1:125558893-125574474 GCA_024363595.1 Xenopus borealis
CCTGTTCCCTTGTAGCACTAACAATGACCTGATCATTGTTCATTTTAAATTGATCATGAATGCCTTACAGTAAAACAATCTGTTTAATGCTATACTTAAATATATGGCTTCTGTGCAAGTGAGAAATCCTATTTCAGCCTAAAAAATGCCTTAATGCAGGAGCCATAATTATAATGCAGAGCAGCGGCTCATCAGCTGCTTACATCATTTGAGAACTGAAGTTCCTTGAAGTTTACATGATTTAGATGTATTGATACTCATTAAAATAATGAATCGGTGCTGGAGACGCACAGGTCTACTTTCTCCGTGCAGAGGCAAAGGACAGAAGTGCATCAAAAATGTTATCTCGGCTTTTGTTGCAAATGGCAGCACACTAATATTTGTGTGTTTTGTAAATTCTATTAGCAGTTGTAAGACTGTCATATACCACCCTTGGGAACCGTTGCCCTCATGAAGCACAATTACAATGAGGATATCTCATTATCTCATTGGCTTTAGCTTACTGTTCTGTTACCATGGTTTCAAATACACAGAGGAGTCTGAAAGTAAGAGCGTTGCTAACAAAGAACATATCCTTGTACAATGACATCAGATCATGTTAGACAGAATACACTTAATTAAATACCCCCTGAAGCAGGGCAAAAAAAAGATAGCTGGATGATAGATAGACAATCCAAAGCAATGCATATAACAGAAATAAACAAATCTTGTGTCAATTCTACGCATATAAATAATAGCTAATGTGTATGAGAAGTCACAAAACACAATCTTGTTTCATCCATTTTTCCGCTCTGCCATGAGCCCTTCGTCAGGACCATTTGGTTGCACTCAAAATGATCAGAGTGGAAACTGAAATATCAGTGTCAAATTAATCATAATATTATGTCAAGTTTCAAGTTCAGAATACCTTAACAACAGAATCAATTACTGATTTGCAAAAAGGAGTTTATTATACATGACACGTGTATAAAGAATCTATATATTTATTTATCAACTCATGCCCACTGTGCTTAGTGTTTAAATATGCGTCGAGTTTTTCAGGATACATAGTAACATAGTAAGTAAGGTTGAAAAAAGACACACTTCCAGTGAGTTCAACCTTTGTCTATATATAACATGCCTCATTGCTAACTGACCCAAGCTTCTCCAATTTATCCAAAATTCCTTTTTGGCTCAAAGATGGCAATTTGTCCCTGGACCAACTTGTACTAAGAGCTATTTGAAATAACTCTGTATTTGCTAAAAACCATTTAACCCATTGTTGAAGATATCTAATGTATCTGCCAGTACAACTAATTCGGCAAAAGAATTCTATAAATTAACCGTGTAAATTAGTGTAAAGAAAAGCATTTTTGAATATTAAGATGGAATCACCTTCCTTCTAATTGATGCCCTCCACAGAGAGATTATTATATGATCGCCCTATATATTTATATAGTGGCGGAACTACCAGGGAAGCAGGGGGTGCAATTGGACCAGTGTCCGCACCCCCTCAGGGCCCCCGGCAGCTCACGCACTGCTAATTCCACAGAGAATCGCATACAGCGTGGGGGGGCCCAGCTGCACGTCCCGCACCCGGGCCCACCTCCCGCTAGTTATGTTACTGTATTTATACAAACCAAAAAGAAGGTCAGCACTCACAGGTCTTAAAATAATTAAGAATAAATTTATTAAGGAACTATGGACTGACGTTTCGGCCCTCCGGGGCCTTTTTCAAAGAACCCAATTGCTTGTAAGAAAAACTGTATTTATACATGGCTATCATATCTCCCCTTAAGCATCTAATCTCCAGCGTAAACAACCCCGACTTGGTCAGTTGTTTTTTATAACTGAGACCTTCCTATTCCTTTGTCAACTTACTTTTGGCTTTTTCATTTATATGCTTTTAAAGATTGGAGACCAAAACTGCACTGAAATTATAAATGGGGCCTTACAAGTGCTTTGTGAAGAGGGAGTAAGACCCTATCCTCTCATGAATCTATACCCCATTTTAAAGGGGTGGTTCACCTTTAAAGGGACATGACTTGGGGCAGCTGGGAAATTGACAATATGTCTAGCCCCGTGATTTCAAAATGATATATAAAAAAATCTGTTTGCTCTTTTGAGAAATGAATTTCAGTGTAGAATTCTGCTGGAGCAGCACTATTAACTGATGCATTTTAAAAAAAAACACGTTTTCCCATGACAGTATTCCTTTACGTTAGCTTTTAGCATGTCATAAAATGGCCAGTTCTAGGCAAAGTGTCAATTGGGTTTCACTGTTTTTTTCTATAATTATTTCCTTTATTCTTCTGCTTATTTCCAGGTTTAAAATGGGGGTCAGTGACCCCATCTAGAAAACAAATGCTGTGTAAGGCTATTTTTTATTACTCATCTTTCTATTCAGCTCCTCTATTTTTCATATTCCAGTCTCTTGTTTAAATCTATGCATGTGGACCCCAGCAAACAGTGCTGAAATTGAAAACTGAAGAGCTGCTGAATAAAAATCTAAATAACTAGAAAAAAACACAAATAATAAAAAATGACAACCAGTTGCACATATAATATCTTTCTACATCATACTAAAAACTAACTTAAAGGTGAACATCCCCTTCAATACAGGGTAAAACCTTGCTGACCCTTCCTACTTCTAAATGGGCCAGTTGCTTGTGTTTTATTATTCACAAGTAAATATACATGCATATACATGATGCTGAGGCCAGTGATCATATGCATACATGCATGAGTTCCTAAGCATAGACTATGAATTTACGTTTGGTAATAAACATGATTCCATCTAAAAACACTTATCTATGTATTATAATAAATGTTACTGTTATATTATACATATTTTTCAATACATAATTGATGAAAAGTTCATGTAAGTGTTTGTATTATGCAGTATGTGTCTGTTTAGAGAGTGCATTCAAATAGACATTAGTCAACAACATTAGTCCCCCTTGTGTAAAAACTTCTCCATTAAGAATAAGGTGATGTGATAGCTTAAAGGTGGAATATTAAGTTACTAGCATAAATTCAGATGAAGCAGGATACAGTGATACAAACAGGTTCAACCATGGAAATAAATGGCTGCTTAAACTGTGTGCACCATACGCATCAGTAAAGACTGCTCCATCTGGTTAGCTGGTTGTATTAAAAGTAAGAAGCCTACAATTAATCCATGAATAATACACCAAAAAGCAAATATTTCTATCCTGAAATATACAGTTTTCACAGCAGCTATGGGTTTCTGTAACTGAGATCAGATTTGTTTCTATTTCATTAATTTGCCATCCTGCCTGCTATATTAAAAGCCTCACTATGACTCTCTTTAAGCCTCAGTGTTTTGTTCTAGAATCCAAGCATTACAAATTCCAGAAATCACTTTATTTTCCCTTGAGGATATCAGGTGACTTAATGTGACAATAATGACATCCCTAGTGGTGTTAATTGATTTTGTCCTAGTAGAGAGGATAATTTGGCGTCCACAGTGCTTTTAGATCATGGGGACTGATTGTATGCCAAGGTAGTATTACTGTTAATGAACAGAAAACACACTGTCCTCTTTAAAAGGCAGTATGCTAATTATAACAAACAGACTACAGAGAGACATAGGTCATTTATTTTTTAGCGAAAGTAAACTCTATACCCTTTGCATAAAACAGAAAATTGATTGCGTATTTGTAAATGTAATTCCTAACTCAACCAATCCCATTTTCTGTGTTCAATGAAAGGACAAAGTTCATGCAATATTAAATATTATAATACACTACAAGACTGGAGATGTACATGATTGAAATCCAGCATTTATTAACAAGGTAATTAACTTGGATACACCTTTGAATGAGAGATGTTGAAGTATTTTATTTTTAGGAATATCACAGTGTAATAGTGGTTATGAGAAGGATGAACGTGATATTATACTTATACAATGGTATGATTTTACTACAGTCCTAAATTCTGTTCTACATACATTGAACTTCAACTGCCCTTTTTACATTGTACCTCCACTATATCCTCTACCCCACATACAGTATAGGTCTTGTCCTATGTTCATTATATCCTATATTTTTGTTTAATTTTTTACTTTTGCTTTACCTTATGTAGCACTCCAACTATGCTTCCAATGTGCCCTGCTCTTCTACAGTGTCAGCTATTTCCTATACTTCTTTCATATATTATAACTTCCGTTTGTCAGCTATATCCACTGCTTCATTCCACTGCAATACCCTTTCTTCCTCTAGATGCCTAACCAGAAACCCACAAGCCAAGTATGTCAGTAGTAGTGATGGGCGAAACGGAGAATTTGGATGCAGGCGAAATTTTGCAGATGATTCGCAAATTCACCGAAAATTCACCCCTGGTGAATTAATCATTAGTCAGTAGTCACTGGGAGTTTAAGTCAAGGTGGTGGTTGCTCATATGTATCCTATAGTTTACCTATATTCTAAACATAAACTATATATGTAGTATTTTACACTTTCACCACATTATACAATAAAGTGCACATCCTTTTCATGTATTTATAGTTATATTTTTCATGAAAACAGGCCTAGTTAACAATCAAGATAACTGTAGTTTAAAATGTATCAGTTTGGACAAATAAGTATTTGTGAAGATTAGTAGATATCAAGCATAGATACAGTCCTCAATGCTAGGCAGTGGCTGCAAAGGCTTATAAAACCCCTGACTATAAATCAGAGCACATTTTGAATATAAGATACATCACTAGAACTAGAAGAACAAGAAAATAAAATCACAAAATGGAAACCAAAATAATTAAAGTTATAGATTAACATACAGGGAAGTCTAACTTCCAATATATTTCTGATTTCAGCAGAAGTTTAATAATTATATGACCATGGGCATTGTAACTGCATTTCTTTCATCAGTAGACTATGCTAGTATTAAAGGTATGTACAATGTAATTGTTTAAATATGGCTCTCTGCACTGCATATAATTCACTAGCTGATAAAAAACACATCCTATTGGAATCTATTGGAAAACAGAATGATAGTTCTTTGGCAATGAAATCAACACTTCAAATGCCAAGGAGAACACTAGACCATCTGTAAATATTTTGAGAAAAACAGTCCAAGTGAGAAAAACAGTTAATTTGTAATCTAGAGTAAGTTAAAAGTGATGTTAACACCAAAACATGCACACAGGGGTTTAACATTGAATTAAGTCTCTATTCCAGCAGAGGATGTGTGTGCACTTTATCTTGCTGTGCTTCAGAACCTAGAGACTTGTGGCTGGACCAGTTGAAGATGTATTGCCCGAATGAGCGCTCTTGTGCCCCTTGCTCTTGCATTTGTCTTAGTAATTTACTCCTCATGTCATTAGCTACTTAACCAAATTGGAAACTACAGCCAACAAGAGCTGAAGGAATGCAGACAGACCTGTCACGCCAACCTGCATTTTTATGAATTATATAAGAATAGTATAATAAAGTAATGTGGCAGTCAGAAAGTTTGGGGGTAGAAGTTCAGCATTAACTTTGAGAATTCTTTTTGGACTCTCTTGTCTTAATAATGAACAGATAAACATATATCCAGGGGTATAATATGTTTAATAATATGTTAATTATGTTACAGTGGTAAGCTACTGTATAGCCATAGCTTCGTCACTCTTTAAAGGACATGTCAACCCCAAAAATAATTTTGTGCCTAATAAAAGAAAACATGATTCTAAGCAGCTTTGCAATATACATTCATTACACATTTTCTATGATTTTTAAGTTATTTGTACATATATTGCTATTGAAAGCAGCGTTTGTCTGTCCCTTTCTATTCTCTATTCATAGCTGTTTTAAGCTGTCAATCAAATATTGTCTGCCACTCCTCCATGCCTTAGGCATAGAGGCGGGGCAGATAATTACTTTCACTTTCCATTCAGCACTTCCTAGATGTCACTGCTCCCCACACATTCCCCCAGTTCTCTAAAGCTCCCCATAGACGCAACGATCTTTCCCTGCCGAATGACCGATCTTAGCGAAGTCCGACCAATCTGTCAAATTATTGTGCGGTTAGTGGGATACAAACAATCGTAGAAGATTGATCAGGCCAGAAAATCTTTATTCGTCCCCATGCAATCTACCTATGTTTTCAGGGCAAGCAGGCTGCGATTCTTCAGTTTTGCTGGCAATATCGCCTGAAATGGTCTTTTTAGTTGATGGACACATCGGACAAAAACAATCGTTTTGAGACAATCGTGGTCTCACGATAACCATTGGATCTTCCAAAAATCTTTACGTCTATGGCCAGCTTTAACCATTTAATTGTGTAGCCAGGACATAGGGATAGACATCGGGTCCCCCATTCTGGTGCACAAACAAGATTCTGAGATGATGCAAGGCTTGTCTTAATAACACAAAATGGCTCCTGTCTGCTTGCTATAATTATGAATTCCCAGACTGAAGAAAACAAGATTAAAATAATTTATATAGTGTAATTAATGTTTGTTTTGCTTGACTAGTGTGATAAAATATTCTTTTGGGGTGATGGGTCCACTTCAAAGCACCAAAAATGTTTAATACATTCATTTTGCTTATAATTGTGTTTTCTTATATTAGGCAATAAGTAATTTTTTGGGTTGACATGTTAATTATTATATAATTTTAGAATAAGTAGTAATAAAATGAATAATGATTATTCTACATGACAAACAGGTATGGCACATATTTTGCAGCATTGAATAATTCAACATTATGTGCAGAGATCCAGACCTGTTATTTATTCCTTAATTACAAAATGTATGCCTCCAAGAGTTGCCCATTTTGCGTGATTCTAATATGACTTCCCTCTGAATAATTTATCTCAGCCCATTTACTTGTTACTTGATACCACTTCCTAATATTGTATGTCATTTTATTTAGTGTTCAATTTCCTAGGTACTCCATCTTCCTGTCCTGTTCCATTTCCTATTTTGCTGTAAAGTTATATATAAAATATTTTTTCTATGTTTGTTTTACTTAACTGTGTGTGTGTGTGTATTAGAATGCACCATTAACAAGCAGAAACATAAGTGGAATAAAGGTCAGGAATAATTTGGTTAATTGAAGAAAAAACAAACTGACATTTTCCTTGGATAAACACAGCTATTAGTGTTTGAGTCAAACTTCATGATGCATTAAGAAAAGGAAATTCAATAAAGAGGGACAGATGTGTAAAGGCTGCCGATACCAAATCTGCTTCCTTCAACCTCAAAGGATTAGTGGTTCCATTTGTAATTTTAGCAAAGTCCTAATGTGACATCTAGTTGTGAAATCTGGCAAAGGTTAAGTGTTTCAACAGCAAGCATTTTGGCTTCCCCCTTCCATGCCTCTTTCTTGCCTCATGTGCAAAGCATTGCTTTTCCAGCACAAATGGTGTGCATGAAGAGGTAAAGAAAAAAAAGTTTTATTGAAAAATGTTGCAAATTCATTCCAAAACTATGAGAGACGGAGATACAAGACAATAAACTAGAACTGTGTTTCTATTCCATGAATTTATCAAATTTTTATTGTTGGTGTAACACTGTGAAGGAAATGACCTTTGGCTATGTAAATTGATGCAGAGTAAAATGAGACTAATTGAATAATGCTTATTCTTTTGTCAGTTTTTGACTGCTGGTAAATGCTCAGAATACAGAAAAGCTATTAGAATTTTCAGGAAACCACTTTATACATGATGCAGTTTGTTGCAGTTATTACAAATTGCTATTGGGGCATTGCCAATTAAGTCAGAACCAACTGATATTTCAGAGGTAAATAGTTGATTATGGTTAACCAACAATGAAAAGACTTTAAAGCAGCATTTTTATTCATACACATTACATTTGCCTTTCATTAGCCTTGTAAAATGTCTAATAAATGCATTTACAGATAGTAATACTCTGTAATCCCATTTTATTTTAGTGCCTGCTGAATCATCTCCAGGAAGAGCTTCTAGAGAAAGAAGAGGGTAAATCCAAGGCAGAGAAAGAGTTCATCTATCTGTGTTCTCTGTGCTATTACAGCCTGTCTCTTTCTTAATGAATTCTAAGTACCTCATACTTTCTCATGCAGGAAGCTTATGTCAAACTAATTAACTTTTAATGAGAGGAAACCAACTGATTAGAATGTTTTTCTTGGCACTTGAACCAGTAAATTGTGTGTATATTTTTAATAGCTGTAGTTGGTTTTCCTTGCTTTACTAGTAAATTCTGGTGGTTGGAGGTAGATTTTTTTTTGTTTGAACTAGCTTCAGAGTGACTTTTTTTACGTTAACTTACAGTAGACTTTATATATGACATTTATTATTAATTACTAGGGATGCACCGAATCCAGTATTTTGGGATTCAGCTAAAAGTCAAATCCTTTGTGAAACCAAACCTGAACCCTTATTTGCATGTGTAAATAAGGGAAACAAGGGGGGAAAACAAACCACATGCACAGTGCAGGCTAAACATTTTTTTTACTTCCTTGTTTGTGTGATGAAAGGTCATCTAATTATTGGATTTGGTTCTGCCAGGCAGTTGGATTCTGTCAAATCCGAAACCAGCTGAAAAAAGGCTGAATCCCGGATTTGTGCATCCCTGTTAATTGCACATTTGTTACACCAGTCTGAAGTCACAAAATGGTAGAAGAGACACAAAGGAGAAGAGAGTGGCTGTAGTATTACAGTGTACTGGATCTGTTAAGGGCGTTTCAGGAAAATATTGAAGTATATCCTTAGGACAAAAGTCACTAAAAGGCCAACACAGTAATGATTAAAAGGATTCTAACTCTTAATAATTGTAAATAGGTTTGTAAGGTTTTGCTGATGATTATTAAAAACTTTTAAATACTGTAAATAATGAAACGAATATAAATATTTCCCCTGGCTTGCCTACCTGTCTCTTTGTCTAAGGTAAGTCTTCACTTCTACCAGTTATCCAGCTAACTAAAGTTTATCTTTAAGAGACTTTAATTGACAAGGAATATTAAACTAAAGAAGTAGGCTAGAAATGTTGTTTTGGGCTTCTGTACCAGCCTCAGGCAACCAACGTATTTAGCAGGGAAGATATGTGTCTCCAAAGATGGCCCAGTAGCTCCCCATCTTCTTTTCTGCTGATTCACATACTCTGTGCTGCTGTCAATTACTGAGCTAAATATACAGTAGACATAGAATATAAATGTCACAGTATAAGGCTGATTAGTAATTAATATGGATAATTACTACATGGCAGCATAGAAACCAGTGCAACTAGCATCAGAATTTAATAATTAGCCCTGTTGCATCATCTCATTTTCTGCATGGTGACCCCTAAGCTTAGCTTCTGAACATCTTCTTACAGCAGTTTATAGACCACATAGGAATCATCTTCTTTGTTTCAGGACTAGTGATGGGCAAATTTTCCAATTTCGCCAAAAAATTAGCACGTTTCCCACAAAATTTGTGAAATGGTGAAATATCAGCGAAATGTGAATTATAACACTGCCGTCAATTTCCACGGAAGTTTATTAATCGCGGCAAAATGCCCTTCGCTATTCAGGACAAGAAGCAAGTGTATGTCTATAGCAAACCAAGGGTCCCTCACTTACCACTGTAGATTCCCCATTGGCTACCCCAACCTTGAGCATCCTTTTCCCTTAACATGACAAAGCTGTATAAATGAAAACATTAACTATAGTTACTGCATTTCCCTTTATTACATGCCATTTACTGTGCATATAAATATTTTGGGAACGTATACCACTTTATATTATGTTTATTTATAAAGCACCATCCTACACAGAGTGCTGTACAAACCAATACAGCAGGTGATTTGGGCCCTGAACGCAAGAGGCTACAATCTGTTTCTCATGTAGTTTAATATTTTCCTAAACATATGTTAAGTTTGTGTTATGCTATTTCCTTTTTTTACTATACAATTTCCAAATGCCGGAGAAGCAGAATTCCAGGCTGCTCAGTATTCTGAAGCAATCCTTACCTTATGCATAACAATATAATTTGTTTCCCATTGATCCCTTAATTACTAAATTTGTATAAAAGCTGTTATATTATCTCTTTTTTGACACAATATGGCACAATTTTGTTATAATTTTGAAAACCAAATAAGACAACTGCAGTTGGTAGCCTTTCAAAGAAACCGCCCTTTAAGATGAAATAAATCCTATTTCAAGTTTATTCCCATGTTCTCTGATAGAGACTCTAGGGGTGTATTTTGCGGAAAAAATGCCTTTTTGATTGTTGAATTTCTTTAGATTAATATGCAGCTGTCATTCCTAGGCAAATCTAGGCCTGCTTTTAAGTGTCTTTTTTCCACTTTCTTTTCCCCAGGCTGCAAGTGATGCCTACCTCGCTTGGAGAGACAGCCCATTCATTTCTGGTTGGGGCTCGATATAACAGGTTGGAATTACAATATTTGAGCTGCGTCCTCTATGAAAGCAAGAACTAAACACTTTATTTGGGCTTTTAACATTAATATCAAGGGAGGGGCAAGGTTTTTCTAGCATGAACCATAATATGGGAAACTGTCTGAAATAAAAATGCAATTTTGTGTACAATAAAAAGAAGCCAAATAAAAGGTAGATTTTCACTATAAAATAAATATAAGGAAAGCAGTCTAAAGAAGCAGAATAACAATGAACGGGAATACAAACACTCTATATATAAGTTAATCAAGGGGATAACTGAGGACATTTCTCAAATTTGTTGCTAAGTAACAAAAACTGTGTACATCTGTACTGCATGCATTGGTGTTGAGCAGTCAGGGGTCAGCTATAAGCATTCATCAAGAACAGTTTCATAATTCCAGTTAATTACATTTCCCCAGGTCTCATCTTTATTGGGGGGGGGGGAAATTAAAACCATCAATAGCAAACTGTCTCTGAATTGTAGAATTCAGAGTTGATATTTTGGTTTTAAAGCATAGGCCCCTTTGCAAGGGGCTTCCAAGCCACCTGCAGAAAAGTTAAGACATGATATCTGTAGAAGGCTAAGAAACTGTTAGTTAGGCAGCACAATGTCTAGGATTATATTTCAAGGCCATAAAAATGAAAGTAGCTGCTGTGCTAATATGTGCCATAATTGGTACAGACAACCATGCAGAGGTGAAAATATAAGTGTCACTCTGAATTTTACAGTAGGGGCTGATCCTAATATTGAAGTGCCTGGAGTCCTGAACTCTAACTAAAAATGCCCCCAAATGATTTCAGGCTGCCCAAGACAAACTCTGTTAGGTTCTTGAAAATGTTCTATGGGAGGTGTTAAGGAATGTTTTGGCCTGCTAGAATGAGAAAATGGCATTTTATACAAAATACAATCTCAAAGCTCTTAAGAGTTCTTAGCAGCTCAGTAGAAGCTGGAGAACACAAAGTGAACACTCCAGTTCCCACAGCGCCTGGCATGTTCTCTGATTTAGAAGACCCATGATGAAGGAAAGTCATAGTAGTCTGTAGGGAATCATGGGTAATGAAGTGTTGACTGGAGGAGAGTTGACTACTGTTACTGCTGTTTCAATGGTACAGGTATGGGACTTGTACCATCCAGTTTGCTCATGACCTGGGGTCTTTCTATAATTTGAATCTCCATATCTCGTCTACTTAAAAAACATCTAAACATTAATTAAACCCAGTAGGCTTGTATTACTTCCAATAATCCAATAATTATATATTAACTGGGATCAAGTACAAGGAACTGTTTTATTATTACAGAGGAAAAAGGAACTTTAAAAAAAAAAAAATTATTATTTTATTAAAATGGAGTCTACGGGAGATGGCCTTCCCATAATTCAGGTTTCTTGAAAGTGAATCCCATACATGCATATGTAAGCAGGACAAGCAGTGGAGGGAGTCACAAGGGCAGACATATACTTTAAGACGCAACATTTACAAATACAAAGATATCTAATATCTTCATTAAGCAAAATGTTAGTTTTTTGTATTATTTAAGACAAAATAATGATCAATAAAGGACTTCTGCACAGTAAAACTAAAAAGTTAGGGAAAAAAGAAATTTACAACTGCTCATATTTGTTAAACAATTGCTACCTGTAACTACTGTTTGCAAAACAAATTCAATTTATAGTAAAGAAGACAACAATCTTTACCAATACAAAAAGTTCCCCCTTAAAACCCATTCATTACAGTAAAATTATTAGTACAGTGCTGCTGCTGGACTCTAACATCCTATAGAATTAAATTGGATTTGACTGCTAAAAGCAGTTGAATCATTTCTTACACTCTGGCACATTTATACCTGCCAAAAGTATTTGGTATATATGCTCATTCCTTAAACCACTTTCTTGACTGCCAGGGAAAGGTCATAATAGTCAGGAAAATGTTAATAAATGCAAAAAAAAAAAGAATTTACAACTGCCGGTGATCCTTTAGAATTCTCCAGTTCAAATTTTCTTACAGTGCATCTGCCCCTAAAGTTGTTAATTTAAAGTTAATTTAAAGTGCCTCTATTTGTTAATTCATTGGGAATTTAACATTGCAAGATATGTGAAGAAATTCCACCCCATTACATATTCAAGTTATTTTATAACACATCCAATATGTCATTAATAACTTCCTTTGGTACAGGCATATGTGTTCTTCTTGCAGTTTTGAAACCCTTAATATTTTGTTGATAAAATAACATTTCTGTGGATGACCTGTTCCTATTTATGTTTTTCTATGTTTGAAGTCAAAGTGATTATTCTTAACACTTTTGCAGTTTGTATTAATTTCCTATTTTCTCTTTCTTTCTGGATATTAGCTGTTTTACACTGTTAATAACATGATTTTTCTATTCTTTTGGCCACTTTTTGAAAAAGATACTATATATGTTAGATTCTACTAAAAAATTAAGTATGTTTATGGAGGCTTAAAAAAAAAAAAATCTGTCTATAGTAATGTATACCTGAGTATAAATGTCCTTTAAAGAACCACATAATATTGACTTCACTGATAAATTGTTTCTACGAGGGGTCCATCTGGAGTTATGTGCTTCTCAATCCCAGACCCTTCATAAATATTCCTGTGGATAGATATGTGTTACTTTGCATGCTCTGAAAAGTAGAGAACGCTCAGAGTCTCATGTTACTAGAGGTTAGCACTGAGCTGCTTTAATGTGACAGCTAAAATAAGTCATAGACAAGATAACAAGAAAGTGGAGGAATGCAGCAAGTGTCTTGTTACATTCAGTTCATTCCCATTGATAGCCAGATACAAAGTAGACAGAATGACAGAGTACAGACACACATTAATGCAATACAGTAGCAAATTTTTTAAGATAATGTATTTGTTGGTGGGGGGGGGGATGACCATGATTATCTTTGGAATGTTGTCACCTTTATTACCACCTGTGTGTTCCTAACCCTCAAAGTTCCTGAGAGGCTAGACATAGAGCAGAGACACTGGGCACAGAGACAGACAGGAATCGCCATTATTTTCCTTTTATCTCTACAATAATGATTATAAGCCACTTTTTGTAAATGCTGGAATGATTAGAACCTATACATAAGAACATTTGGGTTCTTATCATCTAAAAAGCAGAAAGGGAAAATTTAGAAGGGGCTCTTTTGCATGAGTCAAAGCACTAAGGGCCCATAATCACACCCGTTAGTGCCTTCCTTCCTACTTCTAATGAATATATTGCTACTTAAAACCAGCAGCACTGTATTCATGGGGGGAGTATAGATTTTGCACTACATTCTGGTGTGCACTATATACTGATGCAATGAAGAAACAGGGTATAAATGTGCACCCATTTTATTGCACTTTGCATGCCCACCATGTTTATATCATTATTTTTCAGCTGAATTTTCTATGCACAGTAATATATATGAGAAAGGTTATTGACCAATAACCATTAATATGAATAGGAGTTATCATACTGTCTGCTCTGAAGAATAATCCATATTATAACATGAAAGGACCGATAACCATAGCAGGACATTTGTCATTGAATTTCACAGGTGTTTTAGAGGTGGCAGGAGGGAGTATGCAGACAACCCTTAGCTTGAGTGTTAATCAAAAATGGAAGCTAAGAAGCACCAACAGGCACAAGTCGCAGGATGGACCAGTACTTAAAGGGGTTGTTCACCTTTGAGTCAACTTTTAGTATCATGTAGAGAGTGATATTCTGAGACAACTTGCAATTGGTTTTCATTTTTTATTGTTTGTGGTTTTATAGTTATTTAGCTTTTTATTCGGCAGCTCTCTAGTTTGCAGTGTCAGCAATTTGGTTTCTCTTGAATAAGAGACTGGAATATGACTGGAATATGAATAGGAGAGGGACTGAATAGAAAAATAAGTAATAAAAAGTAGCAGTAACTATACATTTGTAGCCTTACAGAGCATTTGTTTTTAGATGGTGTAAGTTACCCCCATTTGAAAGCTGCAAAGAAACAGAAGAAAATTGCAAATCATTGAAAAACTATGAAAAATAAATAATGAAGACCAATTGAAAAGTTTCTTAGAATTGTCCCTTCTACAATATACTAAAAGTTAACTTGAAGGTGAACCACCCCTTTAATGCCTGCCTACAGCTGCGTTAAAGTGCAGTCCTCCATTGCTCCCACAGCACTGCTCTTTGCACTTTACACAGTGTCCCATGAATAGGTGCTAAGGGGCAATATTTTGATGAGATCATTTCTTGAGATATATGAATGAAGACATAAATTTACAATAATATTTATGAATCTCAAATACATTGCAACTATAACATTACCACAATATTATTCACTGAAAAACCTTACTGTCTTAACACCCATTTTATAGTATAAAAGTGTGTAACGTGCCATTTCTGCAGCACACTGGAGATTTTGCATGGTTTCATTGAATCTTCATCCCTAAGGAAAGACTGGGTCATTGTTCAGTGCCTGAGGAATATGAATAGGATGCCACTTTAGGGAGAGGAGGATATTTAAAAAACCTAAAATATTACTCTGACTTCATGAATGAAGTATGGGGTGCCGTTTGTCTCAAATACATTCTGTATACAAAACTATCCCTCATACACAGAACGAATGTCTCTCATGGTATATAACTATTTGTGACCATACACAGAGACAAATACACAAAATACTTATTTCATTTAAAGAATGAGAACAAAATCTGGTTAGTGCACAAAAGGATGTCATTATATTTCAAACTCCATTCTGTACATTTTAACAATCAATCTGTCTCACAAATATATAAACTCCATGTAACAGACACACTTATTTGCAAAGTTTCTTACAGAATAAATTATGTTAAAAAAAAAACTTGGATAGAATATATAATAGTGCTGCCAAGCTAGATTTGAATGACAAAATAGTTATTTGTGACAGAAAGCAAGTTTTATAGTACAGGATTTACTCTTTCAACAAAATGAAAGTTTTGTTTCACAAAACAGATAAAATAACCATTCTGTGAAGCTATACTGTCAGTCACTTTACTGAACCAATAAGAACAAAGCTTACTGGCCTGCTTGTGTGACCATTTTGGTTAAGGGCATTCAAGCTGTTTTGCCATTGTCTTATGATTCCTCTTCCTGTTCCTGGTTCCCTGTTGTACCTGAACTAACACAACACAATCAATGAATCCACTAGCAGCCAGTTTGTCACTCTTATTATCTTGCAGCCTAACTCTAACATCATTATAATAGGCCTAATATCCCTTCAATTG